>CM053618.1:7530409-7629065 GCA_028646535.1 Procyon lotor | reverse complement strand
AAGATTTAGCTTGACTTTAATATGTTGCCCCCTATCTTATAGCACTTAATCTTAACATACTACACACTATTAAGTCTTAACTCCAAAATGTACTTAATCTAAACTAACTTACGGTTTTAATTAATTACTTAAAACTGAACTCCACAATGTGTCAGAATTTCACTCCTTTTTAGGGATGAATAATATTTCATTTTATGTATCTGCCCCACTTGTTTATCCACATGTATCTAATGATGAACATTTGATCTGCTTCTACCTCCTGGCTGCTGGGAAGAATGCTGCTATTAAAATAGAATGAAAAATCTCTTCGAGACCCTGTTTTCAATTTGAGGGAGGTATACGCCCAAATATGGAGGTATTGGATCATATAGCAATTCAATTTCTAATTTTTTAAGGAACTGCCATGCTGTTTTCCATAGTGACTGTGCCATTTTACTTTCTCACCAGCAGGGCAAGGGTCCCGATGTTTCAATAGCCTTGCCAACACTAGTTAGTTTCTGGTTTCTGATAGTAAGTATCCATCCTAATTGGCATGAGGCGGGTGATATATCATGGCCATTTGATTTGCATTTCCCCCATGATTAATGATATTGAGCAGCATTTCTTATGGCTGTTGGCCATTACTATTATTTTTATCTTTATTAAGTTTTATGCCACCACTTCGAATAAGGTGTACTTAAATATACATTTGCTTTAATCCTCAAACATCCTTTCCCAAATTTCCTGTTCTTTGTAAATTTCTTATTTATCCAGACTAGAAACATCACCTCAATCAAGTGTTGGCAAGGATGTGGAGGAAAGGTCACCCTCGTACAATGCTGGTGGGAAGGTAAGTTGGTGCAGCCACTGTGGAAAGCAATATAGAGGTTCTTTAAAAATTAAAAGGAGAACTACCATATGATCCAGCAATTCCACCTCAGGACAATTATCAGAAGAAAATGAATAAACTTAACTGGAAAAGATATATGCACCCTCATATTCAATTGCAACATTATTTACAATGGCCAAGATATGGAAAAAGCCCGAGTGTCCATTGATGGATACATGAACAAAGACAATGTAATCTATCATATAGACAGATGATGATCTACCGTCAATCTAACAGATTGGTGGTTTCCAGAGGCAAGGGGTGGAGGTAGGTGATATGGGTGAAGGAAGGCAAAAGGTACAAACTTCCGGTCATAAAATAAATAATTCTTGGGGATGTAATGTTCAGCAAGGCATCATAGTTAGTAATACTGCATTGAATATTTGAACATTGCTGAGAGAGTTTCCTAAAAGCTCTCATTGTGGGAAAAGTCTGTAACTATGTACGGTAATGGATATTAACTACATTTATTTCGGTGATCATTTGGCAACATATACAAATGTCAAATCATTATGTTGCACAGCTGAAACTAATGCAAGGTTGTATGCCAATTATACCTCAATAAAAATAAAGTAAAAGCCATTAGATACAAAAGAGAAAAAGAAATTGCTAAATATCTCCCAGGATCTATGCAAACTCTTTTCCCTTTAGCAATAGGAACTATTGAATTTTAGCATGCTACAAGTCTGCCCAAATAAATACCATAAATAGCATTTGCTAGCTACCCTCCCTACTAGGTATGGCCATATGATGCAGTTCAGGTCAATACATGCAAATGATGTTTACAACTTCCAGATTATATCTTTAAAAAGAAATTTTTCCTGTCCTTTGCTTTCTCCTGTTTCTTCCTGACAGAAATGTCACAACATGTGTAGCCCCCAACTTTGACCCAGAACTACATTTTATTTGAAGTCTTCCAATGACTTTGTGGTGGAAAATGTCTTACAAACACTGGAGAATGCCCCCTTCGGACTATTAAATAAGAGAGAAACAAAATTTTATTGGATTAAGTTATTGTAACTTTAGGTTTCTTTGATATAGAAACTTAACCTAGATACCCCCCCTCCAAAAAAAGTCACAGGCATTATGTTTAGGGTTAGATATCGTATATGATTTCCCAAAAGATGCGCAAACAATTAGAGATGTTGCAATGGCTGGCAAGATCCTGGGAGAAGTCTGTTTTGACTTGACTGTTTTGACTAGTGAGTTTTTCTCTCTCATAAGATAAAGCAGTTTAGACAATAGTTACTACATCTCATCCACCATTTATCTGCTGATGCTGAGGTAAATTAGGCAGCCGCTGACTCCCACCCTCTTGAGGTAGCAGCTTGGAAGGGGGTCTTGGAAGGCCAGTCTGAAGGCAGCTGCACGTGGCCGCACAGGTGTGGAGACATGCATAGGTGCTCACTATGAAAAGAGCCCCACTGGACATTGGGATGGACTTACAGAAACATGGTTTGCAAGAATACCTCTGCCAACCTATTGTTTTAACTTCCTCCCTGAATAAAGATCTTCACAAGAGGACCCAGGGCATTTACATTGTCTAGATAAAGCCATAAACATCATCCACCTTCAACCATATCTATTTGGGGAAAAAAAAGGATTATCCGTTTTATGAGATTTTTCCTTCTCTGTAACAGAGATGAGAGAATGGGGGGTAAAGTAGTGATAGTTTTTTCTCCCTTTCTTTCTTTCTTTCTTTCTTTCTTTCTTTCTTTCTTTCTTTCTTTCTTTCTTTCTTTATTTTTGTGACTGGTATAAAGAATGAATAATTCGGGTAAAATATGTGAGCCCAGAAATAAACCCTTACATACACAGTCAAGCAATATTTGACAAGGGAGCTAAGAATATTCAATAGGGAAAAGATAGTCCCTTCAATAAATGGTGTTGGGAAAACTGGATAATCACTTGCAGAAGAATGAAGTTGGACCTCCATCTTACCACCACTCACAACAATTAACTCGACATTTAAAGTGTTAAACATAATACCCGAAACCGTAAAACTCCTACAAGAAAATATAGGAGAAGAAAGGTCCTTGATATTGGCCTTGGCAATGATTTTTTTTGGATATAACACCAAAAGCATAGGCAACAAAAGCAAAACTAACAAGGTTCTGCACAGGAAAGAAACAACCAACAAAATGAAAATGCAACCTACTGAATGGAAAAAAATATTTACAAATCATATATCTGAGAAGGAATTAATATCCAAAATATATAAGGAGCTCATACAACTTAATAATAAAAAAAAATCCAATTGAAAATGCACAGAGGAACTGAATAGACATTTTTCCAAAGAAAACATACAAATAGCCAACAGGTACATGAAAAAGTACTCAGTAGTCATCAGGAAAATATAAAATAAAATCATAATGAAATATCACCTCACAGCTGTTAGAATGGCTATCATCAAAAGGCAAGGGATATCAAGTGTTGGCAAGGATGTGGAGAAAAAAAGAACCCTTTGGAGGCAATGTAAATTGGTACAGACATTGCAGAAAAGAATATGGTAGTTCCTCAAAAAATCAAAAATAGGGCTCATAGGGGGCGCCTGGTTGGCTCAGTGGGTTAAAGCCTCTGCCTTCGGCTCAGGTCATGATCTCAGGGTCCTGGGATCGAGCCCTGCATTGGTCTCTCTGCTCAACAGGGAGCCTGCTTCCCCCTCTCTCTCTGCCTGCCTCTCTGCCTGCTTGTGATCTCTCTCTCTCTGTCAAATAAATAAATAAAATCTTTAAAAAAAAAAAAAAAGAGGACTCATATTATCCAGTAATCCCACTTCAGGTATAAATCCAAAGGAAATGAAATAGGATATCACAGAGTTATCCGCACTCCCGTGCTTATTATCCACAATAGCCAAGATCTGGAAACAATTTAACAACGTAAGTGGCTGTCTTAGATGAACATATGAGGAAGATGTGATGTTTATAATGATGAGAAATAAGGAAATCGTGCCGTTTGCAACAACATAGATGGACCTCAAGGCATTGTACTAAGTGAATTAGAAGTCAGATAGACAAAGACAAATACTGCATAATTTCATTTTTATGTGAAATCAAAAAAGCCAAACTCATGGAAACAGACAGAATGGTGGCTGCCAAGGGCTGGGGAGTAGGGTCATGGGGGATGTTGGTCAAAGAGTACAAACTTCCAGTTATAAAATGAGTAAGTTTGGGGGTTCTACTCTACAACACAGTGATTATGTTAATAAGACTGTATTCCGTATTTCAAACTTGGCAACAGAAAAGATGTTACACGTTCTCACCACAAAAGAAATGGTAATTAGGTGAAGTGAGAGGAGTGTTACCTCACCCTACATGTGTTAATAATTTTACATGTAAGTGTACCGCATCAATACATTGTACACCGTAAACTTATACCGTGTAAAATTCAGTAAAACTGGAAAAAATTGTTTATTTCTTTTTTTATTAAGACTTTATGTATTTATTTATTTATTTGGGAGAGTGAGCAACCACAAACGGGAGGGGCAAAGGGAGAGGGGGATCAGACTCCCCGCTGAGCAGGAAGTCCAACACTAGGGCTCCATCCCAGGACCCGGGATCATGACCTGAGTCGAAGGCAGACACTTAACCAACTGAGCCACTCATGTGCCCCCAAACCTGTATATTTCTGTATTTCATCCAACAAGATGCAGCTGTCCTGAAAAGTAAAGAAATCCCCAGCTCCTCCCCGCAACAAGGAGATACACGGTCCCAACTGAATCGTATCTGCCACCACTTACATTCAACGTCTCTGAAATTCTGCCAGTCTCTGTTACCGACGGTTAAAAATATAAAGTTAACTTTGAACGATTTGGGTACTAAACAAAAATGAGAAGAGAATGGTTCACTTATATATACGCATCTTGTAAGAGAAATCTGCAAAGCTACCAGAGTCCCCTCTGTAATTGGTCACAATACCCTCCACAATCGATTTCTGTGGCTTCCCTCTTCCACTGACCATTCCACATTTCCACTCCTGTAAGCCAGAACTTCCGCTGGGTCATGACCACTTTCAGAGTGCGCCTGTGATTTGTTCGTCTGCCTTCAGTGGAGCTGAAGGATTTTGGAGCTAAAGAAATCAAATGGCTTTAAAAAAAATTTTTTTTAAAATTTTTAAATAAAATAATTTTTTAAAAATCTAAAGCAAAAAGAAAGAAATAAATCAAATAGCTGTGTAGGCTGGTGTTGGACTTGTTATACACACAGATGTTGACACTGCCCAGGGAAAGACAGGCATTGAGGAGCCCTGAGCACTGAACCCATCAAAGCGAGATGAATTCCCCGCATCACTGAGAGCTCCATAGGAACGCCTCACTCTGCCTTGAAGGAAACTGTGATGGACAATTTCACTGCAGCCAAAATACGCACCAGACGCTTTTTCTCGCCAACAACCCCCACCCCATTATCAGGATGGACACTTAGGGAACACAACAACTGCCCAGAAATTTAGGGATTTACCAGAAAGAACAAATGTGTCCTATAGTGTGGGCCGGGTCACGCCATGCTTCAGTGTACGGAGATATAAGTGATTCACGGATATGAATCACCGGTGACATCTGTCACAGAGTCTCTAAAGCTGCTGTGGACTGGGAGTGAGTGAGGCGTGCCCGGAGCTGTTTAGGTCCCTGTGTGTCAGGGTGTGTGTGGGAGAGGGGAGTCCTATCAGTACCCACTACGTTTTCATTTTAAATAGTTGGGAATGGAAAGAGAAAACATGCCAAATGAAGCTGAATGCTCAGATTTAGCCTTCCTTCCCATCGTTCTAGGAAAGAGATGTTCATAAAAATCTGACTCCCCAGCCATCCTCCGGACTTTTACTGAGGCCGAGGGCATAGCTTCGAGTGGATGTGCGGCAGGGTCTTGGCCATTTAAAGCCAGAATAAAATAGACTTCGTTCACTTTTTGCCTAGGACATGTATTTCCGTTCCCCAGGCCTTGGAATTCATGTCGTATATAATCCCATAGAAACAGCTGGGATCATCTGAGACCGGGAGAGGTCACGTCAAAGCCATAAGTGGCCCGTCGGGTGTTTGCATAAAAATCCCTTCCACACAAAACAGAGGAGAGACAGTGTTGACTGCTGATCAGGGTTTCAAAGTCAACTCGGCCATGGGTCTGCCTGGAAACCTTAGGCTAAGCCTTTGCCTCCCCTGAGTTTCTATATTACCTTTTATAAAAACAGAGCTAATGCAACCCAATTGTTGGGGGTTGTTGGGTTAGTTAAGTCAATGGACATACGTGAGGTTCTCTAACACCAGACTCCAGATGTGTCTGCTTCCTTCCCTTTTTTCCAGCTTCCTTATAGGAGCAAAGCCTATTCTTTTTTTTAATTTTTCAATTTAAAGGAATTTAGTTAACACATAGAGTATGATTAGTTTCAGAGGCAGAGGTCAGTGATTCATCAGTCTTATGTAACTCCCAGTACTCATTCCATCACGTGCCCTCCTTAATGCCCATCACCCAGTTACCCCTTCCCTCCACCTGCCTCGCCTCCAGCCGCCCTTTGTTTCTTACAGTTAAGAGTGCAAAGCTTATTTTTTTTTTGCCACAAAAGCACAAATTACAAAATCCTCCCAAAATGATAAACTATGTCATTGTCTCCTTCTACTCAAAAGCATCTGTGTTGTCACCAGGCCCAGGTTGGGTTCAAGTGTCAGCTCCACACTCTTTGGATGCGTGACCTTTGGCAAAAATCAAGATACACAGCCTCAGCTTCCTCCTCTGTAGAATGGGTTAATAATGGCCCCTACGTCCAATGGTCATCGAAGAAAAGTTTCAATGAAAAAATACATATGAAGTGCTTAGCACCATTCACTCAAAAACTGTCAGGTAGAAGCTCTGCCTTTTAATGATCTTCACTTTCATCCTAGTTCTACCCATTAGCACGAAAGTAAAGAGAGAGAAAGGGAGCAAGAGAGAGAGAGAACAAAACAGTTTTGGGGACCTTGCTCTTGTCTTGATAATGGAAGAGCTGGTTCAAGTCCTTAATCTCCTCCTAAATACGCTTCGTGTCTTTGATTCCCACCACCTGCCCCGACTTCCCCTGGAGGGTTTTCATGCTCTGTGCCCCACACCATCCTAGAGAGACAGTGATGAGTAGGTGTGAGCTCCCTGAGAGATGTTCATACACACTTGTGTGGGCAGGTACACACACACACACCACCTCCGAAGCCCAGGGCAGAAGCCCTTTTAAGATAAAAATGTTTGCTTTCCGAGTTTGGCCCAGCCAATTCTCATGAAAGGTTCCGAGCTCCACAACGATGGTAGGAGCAAGCATGGGCGGCCACAGTGCCACGGCAGCCCCTGCAGACCCACTGGGAGGCTAAAGCCCCCTGGATGCTGGGGTCCAGCTCTGCAGGTCTTAGCACCGGGCCATGGCTCTTGCCTCCCCCAGCTGTGCCGTTCCACAGGAGTGTGAGTTGAAGGATGACAGGTCTTGGGTTTTTTTTGGAGGGGGGAGGGCATGTCTAGTTATGTTTTGTTTAGTATCTGAAATCAAGTGGTCCTTACGTATGTGTCTCTGTGTGTCTTGGGTGGTGAGAGATGGGATCAGAATCACTTTGAAGAGTTTGTCAGAATAAATGGCTAAACTTTCCCCTACCAGGTCCTAAATGCCAGGGTTCTGATCCATTCATTGCTGTGAGGTCTGACATAGGTGTTCTGATGAAGACTCTAGGGAATTCCGACACACACAGGCTCCAGCTGAGAGAATCTGTGATCAATAAATATGGCAAGGCCATATTTATTTACTCCCAAAGTTTATTTAGAAGGAGAAATTTAAAGCAATCCGGAACCTTCCATTCAGTTCACAAGGGGCGGCCATGTTTCCTGTTCATTTTTTTTTTTTTCCAAAGGATTTTACCTATTTATTTGAGAGAGAGAGAGAGTATAAGCATAAGTTGTGGCCGGGGGGTGGTGGTGAGGGGTTTTAGCAAAGGCAGAAGGAGAAGCAGGCTCCTTGCTTATGTCAGGCTCACTCCCAGGACCCTGAGATTATGACATGAGCCAAAGGCAGACGCTTAAACCAACCTACTGAGCCACCCAGGAGCCCCTCTTGTTCACATTTTTCCACCAAAGCCTACTTGATGTTTTCCCTTCCCTTTCTTTCCCTGTTCTGCTTTTCCATGTACCTCCGTTATCCATTTTCTTTCTGCATTTGCCTCCTCCCTATCAGCCCCTGTGGACACCTGAGGGTCTGTCAGCATAGCATTAGGGAGGTGGCTTATTTTAATGCCCTCCTACCACGTGACCCTCTGGAACCTCAGGTAACGTCTTCCCTGTGATGCTGTGTACCTCCCTGTGTTTCCCACAGTGGGGCAGCAAGGGGGCTCACCTGAGCCTGCTCCCTCCTCTCTGGTGACACATTGTCCTGTTGGGGCTGTTCACTACCTCCTTCCCTCACCTACTGCTCGTCTCCTTTCTCGGGGCTCCTGCTTCCCCAGGCATCACTGTGGGGAACGGCGGTTCTCAAACTTCCTCAGGGTCCCCTGGAGGGATTGTTAGAGCAGACTTCAGGACCCCTTCCCCCTGACTTTCTGATTGGTAAGACTAGGTAGAGGCCTAAGAATTTGCTTTTCAAATAATTTCCCAGTTGCTGTTGGTTCAGGGACCACACTTTTAGAACCAGGGGTGAACAGAAGTGAACATCCTTATGTCCAAAGTGCCTTGACTTCCATTATGAATCTAGCCAGTGAGGGCTGAGTCACCCAGGCAACTTACTTGCTTTCTTAGAGGCTCAGTATCCTCAGCTGTAAAAATACGCTAATAACCTCACAGAGCTATTTTAAGGAGTAAACAAGATATTGTCTTTCTGGCTTTCTATGTGAGAAGCAAAATTTATTAAATGGGACCCGAAGCACTGAGCTCCCTTCCAGCCATTACTAGCCACGCGGGTGGCACCGGCCACCGACACCGATGCCATGGGGTGTGATTAGGGATGTGAGTAACCATTTCAGTGCACAAGGTCTCAGGATTCGATCACCGTCCCCTGACACTCCCTCTCGCTGTCAACTGTGTAGTCCAAACAGGGAAGGAAATGAAAATCACTTTCATCGTCCTTTTCCTCATTCCCCTCCCTCCCTCCCTCACTCAAGCCGCTCAATCTGGAATCCTGCAGCTAATTCCAAAGGGCACATTTGGTCCTTAGAAGGAATGTACAGGGCTTGCATTCCCGGGCTCAGAAGAGAGTGTGGTCTAATGGGTAGGAAGTGGGAGTGGTGGGGTGGTGGGTTCTATTTAAAGCCTCCCCACTGACTCACTGAGGCATCCAAGGGAAATGGTTTCACTTCTGGGCCCTCGGGTTTCCTCTTGTCAGAGAGAGGAGCGATATCCCCTTCTTAGCAGGGTGCTTCTGAGGGCAGAGAGTTCGTGTTGGAGAAGACCTTGGAGCTGGGGAGTTGAGTGGTCACATCAAATGTGGGATCATGGTTCCCCCATCTTCTCAGAAGCTTTACAGAATGTTTATGTCCAGCCTCTCAGGCAGCTCAACACTCCGTCCTGAGCCACAGAAGCTCTACAGTTTGGAAATATTCAAGATAATGAGAATTTTGTAAGCATTCCTGCTGCGTCAGCATTTCCCCCTCCTTCCCTGAGGTTTGGGGCAAACAAAAGTGAGGAGCAGGAGGGAGCTCTGGCCCAGGACTCTGCATGTAAGATGTCTGGGCCCGGCTTTGTCTATCACACCTTTGGAACCTTGGGCCAGAGCCTGCACCACCACTCCGAGTCTCAAACTCTGGTGATCTCTGACACCCCTTCCAGCTCTTCAACACCCCCGAGGTTCTAGAACCCTGAGCCCTGAGGTCTCATCCACTGTGCCTGAGAAGTCAATGAAGTCAACAGAGAGTGGCTCTTGGTTTCCACTAAGAAACAACACAAGGTGTGCCATCAGTCCTCGCCTTCCCCCCTAGAGAGGTTGCCTGTACTATCCACTCACTGCCTCATTCAGGTTTTTGAGTCCCTGCTTGCCTGGGAAGAGGGACAAGACAAGGGCCTGCCCTCAAAGGGCTCACCTCCAGCAGGAGCAGCAGGTTCTGGAGAATGACCACATGAGAGCCCAGTTAGTGCTTCCAAGGGTCTGGGAAGGCCTTCAAAGAACAGAGGGAAGGAAAAGGAAACTGTGAGTCATAAGCCACAGGAAAGGCCAAAGGTAGGGAAAAGGCCATGACTCCTCCTGCCAGGTACCAAGCTGGCTGCTTTGCATACATGGATTCATTTATCTTTTCATCCATCCTAAGAGGTCAATTTATTTACTTACTTATTTTTGCACAATTTGAAGTTAAGTGAAAGTGAGGCATAATAAACGTCCTAATGTTCCTGGAGCTAGCACATGGGGCTTACTGTGCTGTGTGTTGGACTCAACAATGCTCCCTCCCAAAAGACACTTGATCTGGCCTTAAACAATCACTAAGATCTCCCACAACAGAGAAATCACAGTTGCCCAGGTAGAGAGAGCTAAAGCAATGAAGTCATGGATATCAAATGGGATCAAAGGCCACTGCTTAAGGGCAAACGTGATCCAATTTTGCCCTTTACAAATGCTGCTTTGATAGCACTGTGAAGGTTGATGGGTTGGAAGAGTAAGATTCCCAGGCACTGATGAAATGCTGTGGGGGAGGGACCAGTGCAGAGATGATGACGGGAACCCAGCAGAGAGACGGGGAAGCCTGGAGCCCAGCCCTGGCCCCCCATCTGCGACATTTCAGTTACTAGCAGAGATGCAGGGAAGCCCACGAGGTACATACTTGGAATTCTGCGAGTTGTCACTAGACCGGCCTGAGCCCCAGACCGTGATCCTTGGGACTGCACAGCAGGTAGGCGTTTAAACCAGATCAGGCCCTGAAGGTTTGTAAGTTCATAAGAGGTTGTTTCAGAAACAGATCTGGTCCTCAAAGCTTCAAGGACCATAGGGATTCTGATCTCCTCTGGGAAGGACCTGGATTCAAGTTTCCCTGGACTCTGCCGAATATACATCCTCTAAATCAAAGGAAGACCTGTTCCTGCCCAAGCAGGCCTTGGATGCTAGACTGTCACGAAAAACAGCAGGGTTTTCAGACACCAACTGCGGGAAGAGAACCAGGTGTCCCAGATGCTGGTCCTTTTAGCCTGGATGGTCTGAGGCACAGGGCTCAAGAGAACTGGGCCCACAGCAGCCCCCTAAGAAGACCAGGCTTGAGTCCAGCCCGCCCAGTGGGGCCCGAGGGGAGCTGCCTGGTGACAAGAAGCGCATGACAGAGACGTGACTTCACAGAGTCATCCCGTCAGAGATAAACACGGACCATGCTGAGGCCTCGAGGGGCCCAGACAGAGGCCAAGAGGATGCGGAAAAAGTGAGAGGTGTGCATCCACTTGTGAGCAGCCACGCTGACTGTAAAAGGGGTCACAACATCAAAATGATGACATTTCCTGTTCGGTTGGGAAAATCAGAGCCTGGTTTCATCTTTACGTCCACTAAAAATTCACTTGTCTCCTTCAGCTCTCGCCCCGTCTGTCTTTTCCCTTCCATGACTCAGAGGGGGACAGGGACTGTGCACCGTGTGCTGAGGGCTGGAGACACCGGCCAGGCAGCATGTGTGATCCCTTTAATGACCGAGACAAGGAGACCGGGAGACCGGCTGGATTTGCAGACCGCCCTGTATGGTCCCTCCCGGTTAAAACAATCTCCCCTTTGTGTCTGTCTCTCAGTCCCCCCACTCCTCCGTCCACTTATTTTCATCTCCCCCCTTCTCTCTGTTTTTTCTTACTTATAAAATCTAGCTCGTGTGAGTAACGTTCATATGGTCATGAATACAGTCAGTTCTTTGTCATCTGTGATAATGAGAGGCGGGTCATGTGGATAAGCCCAAACTGCAAACACTGATACATGACTGAGGAACATTCCAGTCTGACTAACAGTCTAATATTTGGTTTGGGCTGCACTCTCTGTAGCCATTAGCTTGCTAGCAAGAAGGGCACGGAGAGGTGAACCTGGCGAGCCTCGGGAAGGACGAAAGGACGGGAGCCCCGGCAGAGCACCAACACTGGCCAGGTCTCCACCACTGAGCAGTGGCCTGCATATGCACTTGACTTTGTTGGTTTGTGTGATGAAGGCCGCGGTGGTCTGCGTGGAGAGCATGGCTGGGGACGGGGTGCAGGCTCTCGTAAGAGAAGGTGATCTTTTGCCAGAGCTCTGGAGAGACTGAGCCTACAGACCGAGTAGGATCAGTATCTAACGTCCACAGTGGCTCAGCCTGCAGGGACAGGGCAAGGACAAGACGAGGACTTCTCCCCAGGTTCTGTTGGCATTTGGTTCCCCGAGTGGCCCTGCACTAAGGAAACCCTCTTGGACATGTACAACATGAGACTGAACCCTAGAGGAAATGGAAATCAGCTATACTCTAACACCAAGAGATGAGCACTATTAACATTTTGGTTTATTCTTTTTATCCTCTTTTCTAAGATGACAGATGACAGATGATGGTTAGATAGATGGATGGATGGATAGATAGATGATAGAAAGATAGACAAATAGAGAAATAGATGCTACATAGACAGATATGGAAGGTAGATAGATGTTCCATGTATAGCTTTATATTTTACATTTTACTTATATAATCTTGTAAGCATTTTTATATGATTTGGTTTTTCTAATGTCTATAATATTTAATTTTATGCATGTATAGTCATCTATTAAATTTCTATATTATTGAGATATTCTTTTTCATTCTTTGCTCATTGTACATAATAATGCAATGAAAATCCCCCTGCACGGATATTTCTTTGAATCGTTGAAGTTGTTCCTCAGCAGAGGTTCCTTTAAAAATGAATTTCAGGAAAAAAAAATGAATTTCAGGGTAAAGGGGTACAAAGAGTTTTAAGGCTTTTGAATCAGTTATCAAAAAGTTTTCTAGCTCATTTTCACGGCTCTCCAGAGGTGGAGGGCTGCTTTGGGATGAAGCCGAACATGGGTTTCCTTGCCAGAAACTCATTGAGGTGGATGATGTTTGCAAATTTCTTACCTCTTATGAGAAGTGTGTGGCCACAGAAGTTGCTGCTGATGCTCTGGGTGAAGAACGGAAGGGTTCTGTGGTGTGAACTCCCGGTGGGAATAACAAACGAGGTTTCCCCATGAAGCAGGTGTTTCTACCCATGGCCAAGTCCACCTGCTACTGAATGAGGGACGTTCCTCTTACAGACCAAGGAGGACTGGAGAAAGAAAGCACACATCTGTGGATGCCAATCTGAGGACTCTCAATTTGGTCCTTGGAAGAAAAGGGGGAGAAGGATATTATTGGCCTCACTGATGCTACTTACCTCATCATCTGGGTCCCAGAAGAGCTGACAGAATCCACAGACCTTTCAGTCTCTCTAAGAAGATGCTGCCCACCAGCGTTTTGTGAGAAAGCCCCTCAAATGAGGAAAGTAAGAAATCTACAACCAAAACAGCCCGGATTCATCGTCTTGTTACTCAGAGCGTCCTGCCACACAAACATGGGTGTACTGAGAAAAATAAGGAAGAGGCTGCAGAAAATGCTCAACTTTTGACGGAGAATGAAGAGCCAAAGAAAAATGCCAGAAACGGATTGCCAAGACACGAAGTCCTCTCTGTCCTCTCTAGCGGGTTTCACCTCTGAGTCTGAGTCCAGCCAAAAAGGATGTTTTCAAGAGTAACGAATAAATAAGACCAGCCATCAGAAAAGAGAGAAAAGTTTTCTAGCTAAGTGGCAACAATTTATACTTCTATTGGTGGTATAAGTAGCAAACACTTGCCACCATTAAAAGTTACGTTTCACCCTGGGGCAGATAATTTAAAAAAAGTTATGTTTCATAATGATTAGAACTTTACATCGGTAAAAATGTGATAATTCGATGCTTTTATTTATTTTTTAAAAGATTTTATGTATCTATTTGACAAAGAGAGAGAGAGACAGCGAGAGCAGGAACACAAGCAGGGGGAGTGGGAGATGGAAAAGCAGGCTTCCCAATGAGCAGGGAGCCCTACGTGGGGCTTGATCCCAAGACCCTGGCAGATGCTTAATGACTGAGCCACCTAGGTACCCCAGATAATTCAATGTTTTAATTAGGATTTCTTTGCATTTATTTTGCAAACATTTTTCCTATGCTTATAGAACTCTCCATTTATAATGTTGCCCAGTTTTCTATTGGAGATTCTTATTTATATAAGCTATTCTGTTTTTATGAGCTATTCTTATGAACTGTTTCTGTGTTGATTTTTATTCCTCATTTGTTTTTGGTCTTTTAATTTTGTTGACTATTCTAATATTGAAGATTTTTAGTTTAATTGTCTCCAAATCTTTGCTTTTACTTTGTAATTTCCTTTATACTTTTATGTTTATATTTCTTTCTCCACTTTAATGGCTAGAGAATATATATTCATATTTCCTGCTTGCTTTGTTTTATTTTTTATATTTAACTGCATAATTCATGTTGTGCTTATTTTGCACATAGGATGAAGTGAGGATTTTACTGGAGATCGTTCTCCAAACTATTTATTGACTAATCCATTGGTTTGGGAAGTTTCCTTATCACATATTACATTCCGTAAATGCAGTACACACTTGGATGCATCACCCAGACTCCCCCACTCAGGAATGAAGGACTTATTCCTCCATCTGTAAGAACAGCTCTCAGTTGCCAGGCCTTTCTGGAAATTGCTTCAGCAGAATGAACTGCCCTGCCCTGGGACACCTCTCCTTCCAGGGGTAGCCCTCAACTAGTGCTTGGTTGATATGGGACCACAAAGATCCCTTCCTCCCAGTTAAAGAGAATTCCGAGGGCCCTCTCAGCCTCACAGCTCCCGAGGCTGTGTTGGGATTGAATCATAGCTCAGTTTCTCCCTTTGCCTGATTTCACTTCCACCCCCTCCTTCCTTCCTTGCTGATCCTAAGAGCACTCCCTAACCAACATCCTGCAACCTAATCACCATCCCAAAGTCCCAGTCTGTAATACACATACACAGCTGCCCACAGTCTATAACCTGCAATGCCGAAAGTTCTGAACACTGAAAGCTCTATCATGAGTTTGGTGCCAACATGCATTTGGAAGAAAAATATGACCCATATCAGGAGGAGGTTTATAGTTTTGATATACCCTGCTCAGTTTCATTACAGTGTATTTGGTTATAGGGATGCTAGTCCAGACCCCACTGAAAGTATTAAGCAAAATACTTAGGATACAACCAAATTACTTTTCTAAAATACAAATTTCAAATTTCAAATTCCAAAACACATCTAGCCCCAAGGATTTCAGATAAAGCATCATGGACCAATACAGAGTGTGTTTTGAAACTTACCTTGATGCAGGTGTCCTTTTAATTGCAGTATAATCATTAAGCATTTTGATATCTATTAAAGTCTCTCCTTCAGCACTGCTATTCTTTTACAAGACAATTTTTTATTATTCCCGCCCATTTTACTCTTTGAAATTAAGAATCATTTTCCAAATTACCCTCCAAACTGAGATTTTCACTGACATGATATTAAGCATAAAAATGAATCTGAGGGGGCGCCTGGGTGGATCAGTGGGTTAAAGCCTCTGCCTTCGGCTCAGGTCATGATCTCAGGGTCCTGGGATGGAGCCCCACATCGGGCTCTCTGCTCGGTGGGGAGCCTGCTTCCCCCTCTCTCTCTGCCTGCCTCTCTGCCTACTTTAATCTCTCTCTGTCAAATAAATAAATAAAAATCTTAAAAAAAAATGAATCTGAGAATTAGTATCTTCAAAGTATTTAACCATCCCATTTAAGAACATGAGAAGCCTATCCCTTTGTTTAGGTTTGCTTTTTTTATCTTTTGCTGGATTTAGGTGGGTTTTAAAATTTCTTCAGATAAACCCCACACATACTTTATTGGGGTTGTGGCAATGACTTAACGTTAGTTGTTATTCTGAAAGAAACTAAAACCTTTTTCTCCATTAATTCTCCTAATGGGTTAATATTTGTTTATAGAAAAAATAATTTCTTCATAGCTTTACTTTCAATTGCCTCCCTGAATAGACTGAATGTTTGTGTCCCCCCACAAATTCCTATAGTGTTGAAACCTACCCCCCAATGTGATGGTATTTGGACTTGGGGCTTTGGGAGGCGAGTAGATCTTGAGAGCAGAGCCCTCACGATTAGTGGGATTAGGGCCCTTATAAAAGAAATCCACACAGTTCTCTTGTCCCTTTTTACCATGGAAGGTCATAGGGAGAAGACAGCTGCTTACGAACCAGAAAGTGGGCTCCTACCAGGCGCGGAATCTGCCAGCACCTTAATCTCAGACTTCATGGCCTTCAGAACTGTGAGAAATAAATGTGTGTTGTTTAAGCCTCAGTCTGTGGTATTTTGTTATAACAGCCTGAAGGGACTAAAACATTTCCTTTCTGAAATTACATTAGTTCTAAGAAATTTTCAATTGGATTTCCTTGAATTTTCCTTATATTTACTTATGTCACCTGCAAATAATGATAGTTTTGTTCTCTCGAATATTCGTGCACCTTCTTTCCATTTTCTACCACGTTGTGTGGACATTATGTTCATAACAATGTGAAATACTGAAGGCAGAGGGAGGAATTCTGGTCAGCTTTCCAATTTTAATTGGAATTGTCCCTAGTGCTCCACCATTAAACATCATGCTGGCTGATACTTCAAGACACTTATTCTTAATCATCTACAGAAATATTACATTCTTAGCTTTCTAAGAGTTTCCTTTTCTTCCGTAAGAAATAGGTTATATTGTATATTTTTATATCTGCTGAAATTACTCTGTCTCTTGAAATACTGCTACGAAGCAACATTCTAATCAATTATCTACTAGTAAACCATTCTTGAATTTCAGGATAGATTATTTTATTGTAGTGGGTGAATTGTACCAATTCTTTACAGAAATATGGGTTTTCACATACATTTTTACAACTGAGATGAGTCTACTGGTAAAAGTCCTCAGATGTGAGGCAGCAGAATTGTCACCTTGGGAACAATTTAAAAATGATCACACAACCCAGAAGCCGTGACAGAAAAGAAAGATAAATTTGATTTCTGAATAATTTTAATTCTCTAATAGAAAAAAAATGCCCCTTAGCTAAAAGACAAATAGAAATTTGTTAAAAACAGCGAACTGAAGATCAATTCCATATTTTCCAAAGTACTCAAGCAATCAATTACGAAAAGGAGAAGAAATTCAATAGTAAAGAGAATAGTTACAAACAGGTAGTTTATGGGGTGGGGGGATGGGAGAAGAAAAAACTGTAAGTGAACAATATAATTTGAAACAGTTCCCAAACTTTTTGATAAAAAAATACAACACGAAACTAAAATAGGTATAATTTTAAATCTGTTAATATAGCAAAATTCCTAACATTTGATGACACCAGTCCCAGCAAGGATATGGGAAACCAGGGACTCATGCTTCTTATTGTTTCTAGAGAGGGGCTTGGCAATAGCTCTCAAATTAAAAATCCATGTACATGAGATCCAGCAATTCTGCTGCTAAGAATTTACCATATGGATGTGTTCACAAAATATATGTAGAGAGTACAAAAGTAGACCAAAACAAGGAATGTACTTACCAATCTGTCTTAATTTTAAAACATATCCTTTTGACGGAATAGTATGCTGCCATTAGAAAGAAATTGATTTCTGTGTACTGATAGGGAAAATTTCCAGTATAAATTATTAAATGAAGGAAAGCAAATTGGAGAACCAGTATGTTCTGGCCCCTTTTGTAGATATATTGAAGACGGATAGGTAAAGATACATACTGGTATGTGCATCTCTTTTGTTGTTCATACCAAAAGGTTATCTTAGGGCACAGGACTTGGATAAGATGGCAGAAAGAGAGGGGCACAAGGACGCTTTTCACCATGCACTCTCTACACTGTTCAAATCTTTCATGTTCCTTCTATTAAAATGTAACATCAACAAACATTTTCTAAGTGTTTCAAAATGTATTTTCTTATGTATACTTTTCTATATTAAATTGATAATAAGAATTTAAAATCATATTCCTGGGCCCCATCCTAAAGATTCTGATTCAGTGGGGAGAAGCGGAGCCCAGGAATCTGAAATTTTCACCTGTATTCCCAATCAATTTAATGTAGGGAGCCAAGAAACACATTGGAAATCTCAGTTCCGTAGCTATGCTATTTGTTTTTACCTGCTGAATATTGATACTGATCCCAAGGTTAACCTAGAATAATAAACGATCTGCATGCCACTGACGAACGTAAGAAAGTATTAAATCACTAAACGGTGCCCTGAAATTTATATAGCACTGTATGTTAACATACTGGAATTAAAATGAAAAACTTAATAAAAATAAACAAATAAATGATTTGCATAGCTATCCATGACTTTCTGTTATCTGAAAAGTTATATAATCAGAATTATCAATGCTAGTCAACTTGGGGGATGATTACCAATAAGATAAGAGTCTTTGTGGAAATAGCCTTTTCTACCTTATTTATTTTTTTCCAAAGCTAATTTTTCCACTTAGTCTTCTATTTATTTTTTTAATCGCATTGAGTCGATTTTATTTTCAATTTATTTCAATGTATTTTCAGTATTTCCAAATTATTCAGATTTTCAAATGTATTGCCTTAGAATCATGCAAATAAATCTCTTAATAATTTTCTTTTCTACCATGTCTATTTTAAAGCATGCTTCCTACTTCTCAATTTTATTTTTGCGTACTCTCTCACTTTTCCCAGAGTATCCTTGATCTATTTTATACGTATTTTTAAAGAAGCTGCCCCTTGAACTTTTTAATCAACACTAATTATTCTGTTCTTATTTTCTAATCTTTATTTAATATGTGCTTTCATCCTTATTATTTATTTCCCCTATTTTACTTAAATTTGTATTGTTGCTTTTGAAACATAAAACTGGGATGCCTGGGTAGCTTATTTGTTGGGTGATGGACTCTTAGTTTCAGCCTGTGTCCTGATCCTTGATCTCAGAGATAGTGACATCAGCCTCAGGACTTTGTGTTCATGTGGCATCTGCTTGAGATTCTTTCTCCCTCCCCCTCTGCTACTCCTCCACTCATGCTCTCTCTCTTTTTCTAAAATAAATTTTTAAAAAATATTGGAAACATAAAACTGTCATTCACTCTTACCTAGTTAATCATGAAAGTATATAAATTACTGATTTCAACTATAATATTTGCTTCATATGATAATTTTCTTTTTTAAATAAAGATTTTATTTGTCAGAGAGAGAGAGAGCACAGGTAGGGGGAGAGACAGGCAGAGGGAGAAGCAGGCTCCCCCATGAGCAAGGAGTGTGATGCAGGACTTGATCCCAGGACCCTAGGTCATGACCTGAGCCAAAGGCAGCTGCTTAACTGACTGAGCCACTCATGTGTCCCCATATGATAATTTTCTAAATGACTCTCTGAGTATTGGTTAATGATCTGTAGTGATAATTTTATATTCCCTTTAGGTCTGTAGTTATTTAAGAAATTTTAAAGAAATTATCACATAGTTAAATGTATTTGTTTGTTCTGGTTATTTAAAATCTGATGAAAAGCCAAAGTTGTCAGAAGATATAATTATGCTATATCTGAATTTTTTAAAAAAGATTTTATTTATTTATTTGACAGTGAGAGAGAGATCACAAGTAGGCAGAGGCAGGCAGAGAGAGAGGGGGAAGCAGGCTCCCTGCTCAGCAGAGAGTCCAACACGGGACCTGACCCCAGGACCCCAAGATCATGACCTGAGCCAAAGGCAGAGGCTTTAACCCACTGAGCCACCCAGGCGCCCCTATATCTCTATTTTGAAGTTTTGTTTGTATTCTTAAAAATCCTGTATTTGTCCCATGAACATTCTACAGGTATATTCTATTTTCCATAGATATGTATTAATTCTTGTTAAATAATATTTATTATTTAGTCCTGCTAAATGTTATCCGTCTTCATCCTTGATTTTTAATTCCCTGACCTTTCAAAATATGAGAGGGACGTGGTAAATTTTCTTTCCTACAAGTTTATATCTATTCATTTCTGTGTCCTTTTATTATAGGTATATCTTTTATTTTTGAACTCAATTTCGCAGGCTTTAACTTTATTAAAATATATGCTTAGCATGTTTTAGCTGCTTCGCTTTAGTCATGAGGTCGTTCAGCAAATATTCATTTAATGCTCACTCTGTTGAGTAACAATTGACAGAACCACTTGATAAAGATCTGGCCAGTAAAACGAAGCATAATTCTGCTAATGTCTGATTCTCCACCTTCTCTTTCTTCCTACCTGGATGCAGTCAACTGGTTGGAGCCACAGCAGTTACCTTGTGAGCAGGAAGGCAGGACCAAAACTTGTAGATATACCTCCCAGGCTTATTTACTTCCTGATACAACACCAACAACCAGCTACTGCTGGAATTTTTGTTCTAAGAGAAAAATAAATCCCTTTTGTTGGATATACTGTTTGCTGGCTATCGCATGCTTATAACTGAATACATTCCTAATTAGTATGTCTTTACATCTACTTCAGATTTTTCTAAAACATATTTGAAACTATAATTTTTATTTATAAAAGTAAGCACCTTGCAATAATTCTCTGTGTGATAAAAGAAGTTGGGATACTATTAATTATCATCATTTTCCAGTCTTTATAACTGTAATTTGTGAAATCAAAATTATATTTCGGTTGTGTTTTTACATTAAATTTTTTTATATCATATTACTTTTGCATTGAATTTTGTTATCGTAATTGCAGTTATTTAGAATTAACATTTTTGCTCCATGTTATCAGTTTACACTTTAGTTCTTTAATGGTTGAATTTGTCCATTCATGGATGACAGCATTTGACTCATCTTTCAAGCAGCTGTCATATGTCTTTAGGCACATTTTGCTAACATCCACAAGGCTGCTATTTTTCTCTGAAATCCTTCAATCATGAAAAATGCATTTCTTTGGCCTTTAAGCATGAACATGTTAGACAATAACATTTTGTATAACTGTAAGAACTCTTGGGTTCACATTTTTCATCAAAACTCTACCTGCTTAAAACTTTCTTATCAAGTTTTTATAAAATATTAGGAAGAATAGTCTAAGGGCAGCACAATTTTTTTTCTTTGCTAGACTATGTATATATATATATTCTTTTTAAAAAAGGAGTTGCAAGAATGTGCTACCTATCAATAATTGATCCTGGAAGATGGTAAGCCTCTTGAATCCCAACTCACATGATTGTGACAATGATGCTGCTGCTGATACTGATGATAATGGTGAAGATTTCATCTCAGGGAAGTTTCCTTTTATGTATCTTTCCTTATTTCTTCCTCTTCTTCTTCTTCTTTTGGTCTCTTTCTTCTGAATGTTGCTTGTCTAAAATTGGTTTCCTGTTCTCTGTATCTCTCATTTTTTAATCTTTTTTTTCAGTATTTATAGCCAGAAACATTTGTCCCTAATACATCTCTACATCACAATCATCTCTCCGTCACTGACTTGATTCTCTGTATTACCTACTCTACCCATTACTCTCAAGGAGTGTTTTAATTCTTCCATTGCATTTTGAGGTTCCCAGAATCCTCCTGTCTCTGTCAGATTCTTTTTCATGTCTGCCATCATTCCAGAGGCCACTTTGATCTCATCTCTCAACTCTTGCTTCACATGCTCACTCTTTCTCTGATTCATTGAGAGCACAAAGAGAGCATGGTCTAGGTGAGTTTTCTTCTCTTCTACGTATGCTTTTTCTCACATGGCGTTGTTCCTGGATGACACAGATTTATGAACAACTGGACTATTTTTTTATTGACCTCATGTTATCTTTCTGTTTGTTCATCCTTGACTAATGGAACTTGAGGATTTATTTTGCCACCTGAGTATTCCTTAATGGGTTGTTCTTTCCAGACATTAGCAAATAATTGACTGATAACCTTCTTTTCTGGTTGTTGTAACTTGGCATCTGAATCATCGTAGCTGCTTTGATGGAAAAGTGGAATAAGGTGAGTCAAGTACAGGTTTCCTGCCGACACCCTACCCAGAAACTCTGCTTTTTTTCTTAAGGGGAAACCCCATGATATGTGGATGCAAATGACAGATCACGAAACAATTTTTCTTTCACTTAAAAGTAATTTAAAAGGTAAGCCAGTAAGTTAGATTGCTGGTACACTATACTCAATCTGCAGGAGGGAAGCGATACAGGAGGGTGGTTCAAGTAGGTTTGGGGGCTACTTGGGTTTCTGCCTCTTACACTTTTCCTCACAGTGTGACCTCAGGAGGCCCACACCTGTGAATCTCAGTTCTCTCATGCGTAAAACAGTGCTAATTATAGCAACCTCATAGGGCTATTGGAAAGATTAGTGTGTTATGTGTTGTATGCATCATATTATTAACGCATGTTAGGCATCATTAATCCAGAAACTAATATATGACAAGTATTCGAAAAAATATAGCAATGATAAATATTTTGTTAGCTGTACAATATTTTGTAAGGCCTGATATTTTCCATTTTTATTTATTTTTAAGGAAACCTTTTGTACTAGTTTCTTTCAAGTACCTTGTAATCAAATTCCTAAATGAATACAATGGCACTCTTTAAAAACAATTTAATTGTTTTTGTTAAAAATAAAAAAAAATTTTATTCACACAAAAATATATAATCACAGGCCCATTGCCAGCCACTAATCAATTTGAGTAAGTTAATAAGAACATGGAACCGTTTTCAAGAACCACTGGATGTATTCATAAGGAACACAATTCGATTTTGACTCAATTTTGCATAGTGATAAGTAGCTTAAGAGGTCCGTGATAAAGTCTTTTCACAGACTAAGAAAGACTAAAATGTTATCCAGAATTTTATTTTATTTTTATCAGGTGAAAATGCTTCCACTGTTGACATTTTTGCCAGCTTAAGTTCACAGAAAGAATGTTTTCCATTAGTTACAAATATCAAAATAGATGTCATCTGGAAGAGAGGAAAATGGGGAACCCGAGACCTGGGGGACCTATGAAGAAGTTCCAGGAAATAGCACTTCCTTCTCTCTGGTCAGCCCTCCACATAAACTTGATCTAAGATACAAAGTTTGAATATACTTCTTCAGATTAAAATATTAGAGATACTTTTAATAACTGCCTGCTTTATAATGAAATTGATTTCTTTAAAACTTTGTGGGGGAATATTTATATTGAAAACCCTTGGGGTGTCTGGGTGGCTCAGTCGGTTCAGCACCTGCCTTCAGCCCAGGTCATGATCCCAGGGTCCTGGGATTGAGCCCCTCATCAGGCTCCCTGCTCCGCAGGAAGCCTGCTTCTCCCTCTCCCTCTGCCTCTCCCCCAGCTTCCGCTCCCTCTTGCTCACCCTCTCTCTCTAATAAAAAAAAAAAAAGACTGGAGGGGATGGAATGTCTTGTACCCTTTCCCTGGGGTTGAGCAACCCCTGGAGACCACGGGAGAGGCCCTGTTCCTGAGGGCACAGGTGTTATCCTGAACTCAGGGGAGCTGCAGAATCAAAGTCCTTTTCCATCTTTCTGCTCAAGGGAGCCACCTACTGTGTCACTTTCACATTGTTCACATCCACCCTAAGTAAAAGCAAGATGTTTGGGGGAGAAATTACATTTTTTTTAAACTTTTTTTTTTTAAGATTTTATTTATTTGACAGAGAGAAACACAGCGAGAGAGGGAACACAAGCAGAGGGAATGGTAGCGGGAGAAGCAGGCTTCCCGCAGAGCAGAGAGCCCGATGCGGGGCTCGATCCCAGGACTCCGGTATCATGACCTGAGCTGAAGGCAGACACTTAACGATTGAGCCACCCAGGCGGCCTGAGAAATTACATTTTTAATGATTCGAGCATTTCAATAGCTTCTTTCATTCTCAGAATATAAATGTATCCATGACTTTAAGAAAAGGGGTCCTTCTGTCTGAAGTGTAACAAATTCTCAAAGAAGAGTATTTGACCAGATTTGAAAAATGCCGGAAGGCACTAGTCATTAAAAGTCTAGCCAAGATAAAGGAAAAAAATGTCTTCCCAGTGATGGGGTAAGTTAGGACTGGGGAGAAGGAGATGAAGCACACCTAACGACGGGAGCCACATTCTTGTAGTTCACAAACTGGCTGTACCTGTAAGACCCATGTGTGTAACATTCATCCTGTTCTTTGGAAAATGGCATAGGGTGTTTGCTGACCACCCTCCAGGTAGTCTGAAACCCCAGATCGGAGGCTCAAGTCAAACCAGCCATGGCAAACTACGTGATTTTACACAAATCCGTTTATTTCTCTGAACCTCAAGTTAAGCATCTTAAATGTGAGAGCAATCATTAAATGAGAGTCCCACAACCACTTCCCAGAAATGCCCAGAGCTCAAGTATATGAAAAGATAAAAAAATTGGGGTGACCCTAGAGCGCTCCTGAGGAATCCTACGGCTCTGTGGGACTCTGTTTGCAAACTAGGAGACCAAATGATTTCTTAGACGATCCCTAGCACCAGTGCTCTATGGTTCTAAATGGAATATGTTAACAGCAACAACAACCAGAACCCTGTGTCTCCATCTGTATAAGGGTTTATGAGGTCCAGCACAATGGAAACTGGTCCATGTGGTGTCACTCTAAAGGTGAGGAAGAGAAAATAACAAGGAAAAAGAATTAGCTCTGCTGTAAGTCAGAGTCAAACAGAGAGGAGGTGGTTAGTATTTTTTAATTTTTGCCAGAGCTCCAGCCTCTCCTCTGAACTGCCCGTGCAGGACACCGAGGCCTGTCTAAGGAAAAGAGATAGAATGTGCCAGAGCACTCGCTGACATACACGTTCTTCCACTTGAAGTCTGTAGGATCAACTCATACTAGGAGAGTTTTCTGATGCTGGAGAGAAAAAATGCATAGCATGAACCCTTTGTCCTCCTAACAGGCCTGTCCTGTTAGCTGCTTTGTGAACTAACATAAATCAAATAGAGCAGTGCACTCAAGCCACACCAGTTGATAGTCTAAAGGAAGACTCTGATGGGGAGTAAGTGTGCAGCCACTTTACAAAGTCAACAGATCGCAAAAACACTGTCATTCCTGAGGCAGGTATGTCCACCTCCACTCCTCACACTTCTTCCCCCGGCTATGGCCTCCCTACCTCCTTCCCTTCTTATCGCACATCCTGGGACATGCAGGGAATTATACAATAGTTCGTGACTTGTGACCACTAAGGGGTTTAGGATTTCTTATGGAAGCCTTATCACTAATCATTCAGGTTCCATCCCTTTGCTTTTTTTAGTCTTGACATACAGCTGTTTCCATATTTATCCTTCACATGCCCAATTTCCCTAACTTTTCAGGGATACTGCCCATCTTCAATGGATGCCTCTTGGAGAGTAGATATATTTTCTGTTGCATACTAAATCATTCCCAAACATAGTGCCTTAAACAATAAATATATATTATCCCACAGAGTTTCTGTGGATCAGGAATTCGGGAACTGGGTGATTTTGGCTTGAAGTCTTCCATGAGGCTGCAGCCAAGATGTTGGCCTAGGGTATAGGCACTTGAAGCCTCATCTGAAACTACAGGACACCCTTACAAATGACTCACTCACATGGCTGTCAGCAGGAAGCCCAGATTCCTAGCTGCTGTTGAGGGGAGGTCTTGATTCCTCACCACGCCAACCTTTCAGTAGCACTGCCTGAGTGTCCACAACATGGCGGCCGGTTTCCCCTGGCGTGAGTGATCCAAGTGACAGAGATCAAGAAGGAGGCCATAATGCCTTTTATGATCTAGTCTCCTAAGTCACACACCAGCATTTCTAGAAAACTCTATTCATTTAGAAGTGAGTCACTAATGCTGAAGCCATGTCCAAGGGGCCGGGCAGGGGGGGCGTGGAGGTAGAGAACAGGCTCCACCATCTAAGGGAGGAATATCAAGGAACATGTGGACATATTTTAAAACTTCCAACCCCTCTTTAGGATAGTCCAGGGCAGTGGAAACTTCAAAAATGAATTACTACAAGGGTACCAATTCAACTGACAAAAGAATTCTCTGCAGGACTATGTGAACTGGCAGTGACACACTACCCATAAGTATTGGTTTATAGATAATTGATGACTTGACAATGAAATTGGGAACCATAGGATCTTTGAGTTAAGTGTTAGCAGTAGAAGACACTACAGATATCTTTGTAATGCTCTTGTAAACTAATGGAAAAATTAATTCACAGATTTTCAGGAACACACCTGAAGTCTACAAGAAATAAACCTTAGAATTTGTGTGCTATGATGATGCAAGAAAGTCAAAGGTGCTAAAGATCAGAAGCTAATGAAGGTGTTAACGCTACTACCATAGTCAGTGGTGAAGGGAATGCTCGGATGGCTGCAGTAGTCTCTTCTTTGAAACTATTTTCTTGATTTTGCCAAATTTTACAATAACTCTGGAGAGAAAAGAAGTGGCAAGCATTGTACCATGTTCACTGTGTGTGTCTGGGGTACGAGGTGAGGGAGACCAAAGTTTCATGTTAGCGTATAAGACCAACAGTTCAGTCTTGCTAAAAGGTCAGTAAAGAAAATTCTACCAAACAAGGTCTTTTTGGCACAGAGGCAATCAATCGACTTGTTTGTCTTATTTTGTTTTTTTTTTCCCATTTTCCAACAGTGTGTTTCATCAACATACAGCTATAGCTCGCTCTCTCCCTCCCCTCACCAAAAATAAAAATAATAATAATAATAATAATAAACTATTTTGGCGAAGCCAAAGACATTTACACTTATTATACCAATTATTTTTAAGTTCCACTGATAAAGAAAGAGACTCGTGTATAAACTGCCCAAATAATACTGCTCCTTCTTACCCAGTGACTGGGTGTCATGGATTAAATACTAAACAAGAAAAAGTTCAAGTCCTGGCTGACATTCTCCATGCTTTCTGGCATTTCTCTCTTTATGGGGACCGTTCATCTCCACCCGCCCCGAGTTCTCTAGCCACGAACTCTGTATTTCGGCTGTGAGTATCTGTGCCTATTTGCCTCCTATTCAAAGGTACAGAGTGTGTTCTGGACACCAGTGAATCTTTTGCCTCATACAGGTGTTGGTTTACTTAGCCCCTACCAGCTGAGAAAAAGGCTGCAGTCTCTAGAGTTATGTGACTCTAAAGAATTTTATGAGGGGAAGAGGCTCTTTTAAAAGTGGGTTCTCTCCAGTTATCTCTGCAGCTTTGCTCTCCCAAGTGAGGCCCATGAGCTAAACAGTTTCTTATGGCCAAAATCTCTGGCCCCGCTGCAGACCTGTGGTATCAGAATCAGGGATTTTAAAGAAGATCTCCCAGGTGACTCCTATGTGTACTTAAGTTTGGAAAGCAGTGCTCAAATTATTTCAAACTCAAAAGTATTTGCATTCCAGATAAACAAGAAAGCTTTGCACGGGGGCTTGGCGATCAAGGGGTTCCCCTTGTTGGCTCACACTGACTGGGAGTCTCACCCTGGACTCAGCCTGCAGAAAAAAAAAAGAAAGAAAGAAAACGCTGGATGCAAATGCTCCCGTCTAAGTGGCTCATCTCCACGTTTGGTGGGAACCAGGACTATCTGGAACCAGGGACCAGACGATCAGACCCAGGCAGGCTAGGGATGCAGCTGAAGAACACCCAGCAGGGGTTTACAAACAAAATTGTTCAGACAGGCTAATCCTGGCTGGAGGGAAAAGCTCAAAGCTGTAGCATACACCCAGTCCATGGAAAAAGAGACCCAATTCAGAAATGCTCAGCTCCGTTAGCTTTCCCGGGTTCGCCCAACTCCCTATTTCTCCATTGAGTTGTACACAACAACTTATAAACCTATGCACAGAGGGGCAAAGCTTCTCTGCTGAAAAGCAGAAAAGGCATAGATACTGCTATCCCCAAACCGAAAAGCTCCATTTGGAACTGAATCATTAGCAAAGTGAGACACTCACATCTGCGAAGAGCGAGCACGTGTAACACTAAAATATTGAAAAGCCACCATAATTACTCACTAACGAGGAAAGCAGGATACAGACTTCAGCTAGTTCTCCGTAGACTTTCCGGCCCTTTCTTTCTTATTCAATATTCCGTGACACCAACAAGGCCTGGGAGGATATCATTATCCTCGCTCTTTTACAGATAAAGAAGGAGGCACTCAGCGGGGAAGTGAGCCTCCCGTGGTTATGGCTTCCAAGGGACAGAACCATAACGAGATCGGGGCTCCGTGATTCCAATACAATGTTTTGTCCATTCTACACACTCTACACACTGCTTGAGAGATTGCTGAAGGCTTATCCCAGCTACTCATATGCAACTAGTCATTCCTCCCCATGGTGGAATTGCAGAGTGATTCGGAAACAGCAACAAATAGAGCAACTCCCCACCCCAAGTCGCTACTCAAAGGTCACTTCTATTCTTAATATTCTTAAGTAAATTACAAATAATCAACCTTGAGATAGTAGGAATTTAGCCTCTACTCTTCCCCAAACCAACCAGAAATGAAAGACTCCTTGTCTTGCTTCCTATTTAAGCTGTCTTTTCCTCCAGTCTTTGGAGGAGCTGGGTTTAACTATTCTATAGTCGTTTTTTGTTCAGTTTTCCCAGCATGGCTCACAGGATTGGGTTTCTTCAAAGGCAATGACTAGAACCCACCGGAACTCTAGTTTGCTTGGGCTTCTCCCCCAGAGTCTGCCTTGTTACAGGAAAACAAGCTGATGGTGACGCCCCTCAGTGCTATCTCCGAAACACCCTGGCCAAATGGAATTAGCCAAAATTTATGCCATGAGACCCAGTTAAATTTTACAAACTGATATTGTGTTCTCAGCTATACCAGGCACAGTGCTAGGCCCTAGGGATACCAAACTGAGTCAGAACATAAGCATTACATGGCAAACTGTGAGTAGGGTGGTATGAAAGATTGAAATACATGGACATTAGGTGGTGAAAGGTGTGAATGGTGATCAGAAAAAGTTACATTGCAGGGGAAGGGTAAATGGTTGAGCTGAGCCTTGAAAAGTGAGTAGAGGTGGGGAAGGGGGACTTGTACAGTCTATACCAGGACTGACTACTGCAGGCAGACCCAACACCATCCCCATTGCTGTGCCCACCACAGAGGTCATCAAATTACCGTAGCCCTCTCTCCTTGTCAGCCCAGACATGGTGGTCTCAGATCCTATCACTCGTGTTTCAGAGAACACTCCTCATCCATCCAAATGGGCTACAAGGTCTTTGCCATCTGACCTTGATCCAGAGCATCTTCTTTAGCTATCTTTGTTCTCAGCAAACCAATCATATTGACTTGCTTCAATATTTCAAGATAGCTTAAATGGACCAAAGTTTGGAGGAACACTTCCCCGTTTTTAATGTTTCCCTCCAAGTGGAGAGAATCCCACTCTTGTGACACTTCCTATCTCTCTCTGTCAGTTTTATTTATTATGTCCCAGTAAAGGAGGACTAAATTATGTGATTATGAAATTTGTGAAGAGCAAACTAGACAAGGATAGCTCGTCTCCTCCCATTTTCTGTTTGGAAGGAAGAGTTCTCAGCATCTCCTTTCCCTACGATTTTTTTCTGTGCAAGTTTTTGTCTCAATAAGTAAGGCCTGCCTCACCAAGTAGGAATGCCCATCAATGGGGCTATAGTTATACTGTGTAGTTATACTAAACCACATCTTCCAGGAAAATGAGACAGGGGAATAAAGTTATATCTCAGAAGATCATGTATAATATAGAAAATTTTTAAAAAGTCACTGAGAGAATAAGACAGAGCTCCTTTCTACATTCTAGAAGCCAAGAAGCATCATGAAACTGTTTACTCCAAAGAACCAGGCCAGACTAGGGGTAAGTCTGAAAGAACTGTGCATCTTAAGGAAAGACTAATCCATCCCTCAATCCAGAACATTAGTGTTTGGTAGAAGGAATAGAGAGAGCACACCTTGAAGGTCAGTTACTGCCCGCAGCTCTAACCCTCTTGGCTGGGGACATTTGGCTAAGGTTTTTCCACTGTGGGCATGCCATAATAGGCACACAATTTCTGCCAGCTTCATACATTAGGACATAAACATATAGGTTGCTTTAATAATGGCTCCCAATAAATCATGTCTCCCTGTGTCCATGCCTCTTGGCACCATAAGTTTGTCACTCTACCCATCCAGAGATGGAGTCTCTTCCTTTCCCTTTGAATTTCACTTAGCAACTTGCTTTGACCAACAGAACCCTGCGTAAGTGATACGTATGACATTTATGGATGAGACTTATGAGGACTGGCACCTTATTTTTTTTTAACCCTCTTGAAATTCCCATCCACTAGCGCAAGAGAGACTACTGCATGATGAGAACCATCCACAACGAGAGTAAAGACTATTGCCAGTATGAAGGCTCCAGACAGAGGAGTGACCCGTCTTAACTCTTTTGGGCCTGGTTAAGCGGCTAGGTGATTACAGCCACATGGGTGACCCCAGGCAAAACCAGTAGAATAACCACTCAGCTGAGCTCAGCAACCCAAAGAATCATGAGAAATAATAAGTCATTGATGTAAGGCATTGTAATTTGGGATGTTTCGTGCCACTGCAGAAGTCAACTGGTACAAGGAGTGTGTTTCTCCACAGACAAAAAGACTTTCTCCAGAATCTGTCCCACTATCCAACATAGAAGCCCAATATCTTTGTCTTGAACCCTCTAGAAATACCACAAACTTCCATTTTTATTAGACAATGCCTTTTCCTCCCTTCACTCCCCTAGGCTCCTTTACTGGAACCAACTGAATTTTGCATCAAGAATTTTTTGGAGAGGGGCGCCTGGGTGGCTCAGTGGGTTAAAGCTTCTGCCTTTGGCCCAGGTCATGATCTCAGGGTCCTGGGATTGAACCCCGCATCAGGGTCTCTGCTCAGCGGGGAGCCTGCTTCCCCCTCTCTCTCTGCCTGCCTCTCTGCCAACTTGTGATCTCTCTCTCTCTGTCAAATAAATAAATAAAATCTTTTTTTAAAAAAAGAATTTTTAGGAGAAGTAACAGTTGACTAAGCTCATTTCCCTTTTTTTTATTGTCCTGTTAATTAAAGGTATACCCCTCTCTGAGATTCATATTCCACCACCAAGAATCTCTTCTTTTCTTCCCATGTTGTCCTGAGTAATTGAACTGCAATGGAAGAGGACATACATTTCTTACAAAAGGAAATGTAATTTTTTTTTTTGACAAATCCTTATCTTGCCAGTGGCACACACCACTTTGGCTGTTCCTAGTTAGGCACGGGGGTTAAATATTGTTAATTAGAGATAGGCCAGCCTCAAAGGGATTTGACTCAGGTTCCAATTTGCAAATGGTGCTTGTGTGTTTGGATGTGGATTTGGATTTAGATTGTACTGCAACCTTCCTTTGCACATTAACTTAAAGCTCTTTTTCTTAAACTCAGCCAAAATGTTTCACTCCTTCTTATGCATGGGAGCACACATAGCAAAAAAGCCAAACTTTTCAAGTGTAGATAAAGGGTTTGAGTTGATATCTCCCAACTGAAGGAAAATTGAAGATTCATATTTGGAATTGCTCTGCCTTCCTGGAGCCTTAATAGAACCAAATCCATGTTGTTTTTGGTATGTGATGACCAACAGTCCAACTGTATTTTCATAGATTCATTGGGTTATTTTAGAACTCTTACAAACTGATCAACTGACTGTTTACTAGGTGTATTTGCTCATCTAATCCTTGAGACAATTAGAAGGGTAGATGTAAAATATTCTCCCAGAGAAGTCAAGAATGGCGACTACAATAGTATATTGAGGGGCCCTTCCAGTGCTTTTTCTGATTTGTATTTTTCTGACTGACTTTGACCTCTGCATGCATTCAAGAGGTGGCTCTCACATGGAAAATAATTGGAAAATACATTTAGAAGCCAATATACTATTGTAGTCGCCATTCTTGACTTCTCTGGGAGAATATTTTACATCTACTGAGCACACAGGTGATGAGCTTTTCCATTCCCCAAGACCCCTTGGTCTTTTGTCACTACTGCTGCTCTCAGCTATGTTGGAATGGCCAAGTTCATGGAACAGATAAGAGGAGCCACTCAAATAGCTTTAGGCCATAAACAGTAAAATTCAGCCTCCTTTCTCATAGCTGTGCTTTGTAGCAAAAACAAAACAAAACAAAACAAAAAGTTAAGTCTAAAGCGTTTCTGATGGAACCTACCCTAGACTGAATCTTGCCCCCTTAAAATTCATATGTCAAAGCCCTGCCCCCAGTATAATGGCATTTAAAGACAATGAAGGTTAGATGAGGTCATGAGGGTAGGACTGCCCCCCCCCCCATTGGTTTTATGCCTTTATAAGAAGAGGCGGAGACACCAGGGCTCTCTCTCCTTGCTATCCGAGGATAGCACAGCGAGAAAGTAGCTATAAGCCAGGAAGAGAGACCTCACCAGAAACGCACTGTGCCAGCGCCTTGATTTTTAACCTCAGTACTGTTAGAAATAAAAGTCTGCTATTTAAGCTGCCCGGGCTAGAGCATTGTTGTACCACTCCAAGCTGACAGAGATGGAAATATATGGAAATCATCACTTATGCAAATGTAGCCTTGATCCCCTAATCATAAAATTGCCCTGAAAAGTCAGGGGGCTCGGAGGAGATGGAAAGAAAGGCTGAGCTCACTGAATTCTTTGTGACCAACTGTTAGGCTCCAGCAGGCCCTGGGCCCCGTGAACACTGCCCACAGGAAGAGTTGAGCTATGCTGGGGAAGGGGGGGCATTTTCAGGGAAACTGACCAGGAAGGTGGCACCTCAAATCTCTGGAGAAAAGTGATCTTTAAATGTACAAAGAAAGAAAGAAAGAAAGAGAGAGAGAGAGAGAAAAGAAAAGAAAAGAAAAGAAAAGAAAAGAAAAGAAAAGAAAAGAAAAGAAAAGAAGAAAAGAAAAGAAAAGAAAAGAAAAGAAAAGAAAAGAAAAGAAAAAAGAAAAGAAAAAAAAAGAAAAGAAGAGAAATAATAAAAGCCAACATGTTGAAGACTCAACTATCTTGTGTTCTGCAGGAAGGGCTTATTTTTGTTTCTAGGGAATTGTTTTCCCCCTGTGAAGGGTTTGCTGCCTCCAGCACAGGAAGTGGTCTTGTTTTATCTACAGGCATTCATGAGTCTCTTTTGTTGCAAGAAATAGAGAGCCACACAGGCCAGCTCAGATAATGGGGTTTACTGCAAGGCATGAAGAACATTAAAGAAGGAAATACATTTAGGAAAATGGAGATTGGACCCCCTGCCCTTTTGACAGTAGGTTCTCCCCGATCTCCTCACCGTACCAGCTGTTTCTCCTGTCCTTACCTCCATGCAGCATCTACTTTACCCCATCACCTGGCACGTTGTCCCTCCCCCTCAATAAATATTTCAGAGTGAATGAATGTTTGAGAGAATGAATGAATGAATGAAATGCTCATCCTTTCTATGCCTTCCTAATGTGGCCTTAGTCATAGCTTCAGCTTTAGAGCCCATGTTGCCATCACGGCTTTTTGTCGCACACGTGTGTGTACGTGTGTGTGGGAGGGAGGGGGGGTTAACTATGATTCTGTCTCCTACCCTCGTCTAATTTTCCAAGTCAAATTCCAGAGGCTGAGAGGGAGAAAACAATCGACGTAGAAAATCATTGTCACTGCTTCTGCAGAGATTTTTCCTACCAGGTCACCCTTGACTGGTCAGTTGGTCGGTCGGCTGGTCGATCGGTCGGTTGGTTTGGTTCAGTTTCCAAATGTTTGGGGAAGAAGCAAGATCCTGGGGTTCAGACATATCTACATTGGGCTGCTCCCCACCAGGATTACAAGATTGGGCAAGTAAAAATGTAAAAATGCAGGTTGCAATTATTTGGGACATATTTATACCAAAGGTCACTTACTGTTTATCTGAAATACAAATTTAACTAGCTGTTCTATATTTTGTCTACTCCCCACCCAAGCAGCTTGAATGGGGCATCTTCACAAAGATGAGATTGCCAGGTGGCCTGAGTGATGGGCCCACCCCCAGCCTTTGATGGAAATCTGTCTCAAATATGTATGTGGTCAGTGGAGCCTGGGTCACTCAGGTGGTTGAGTGTCTGACTCTTGATCTCAGCTCAGGTCATGATCTCAGGGTGGTGAGATGGGGCCCGACAGGAGGCTTCCAGCTGGGGGTGGACTCTTCTTCAGATTCTCTCCCTCCCTCTTTCCTAACGTCCTGCTAACCTCCTGCTTGCTCTCTCTTTCGCTCAGAAAATAAAATAAAATAAAATAAAATAAAATAAAATAAAATAAAACAAAAAATAAAACAAAATAAAATAAAATAATGAAATGAAATACAAACATGATAACCATTTGAATAGACTAAAGGCATGAAGTAAACTAATCATTTCTTGATAATATGGGCTCATCATTGCATCAGTTTCGGGTTTGTGTCACTAGTTGCCTCACCACTGGAACTTTTGCTAGGGGACCCGTTTCTTCTGGATGTAAGCTAGCTCTGTCCTTGCTGTCAGAAGTCATATCTTGCTGCTGGTAGTGTGTTTGCCTATTTTCCTTTCAAATTTTAGAGGTTTTTTTTGGTAACTATTGTAACAAGAGTAGATAGAGATTCTGAGTGAGGGCATTAGCGGTTTTATGAGATTCTATATTAACATAGTGCTTCACGATTTCAAAATTTGTGAGTTCCAAGACTTGGATTTTATGGCATTGGCTGTTCAGAAATATATTTGTGACATTTAGAGAAGGAAGAAAGTGCATTTATTTATTGCCACTGAGTGATATTCTAGATTCTCTGCTCTGTGCGACACACAACTTAGCAGTGTGCTTTAGATGCTTGACATGAGGTGGCTAAATCCCTAATAAAAGAGGTTATTACCCTAGTTTTAAAATATAACATTATGTAATCCTTGATTCCCTAGGCTGTTCCTGAGCAGGGAAAGTTGACCAGTGTTAGAGAAATCAATTAAAATCATATCTTTTTGCTAAATTTCTGAGCTTCCACCATGGTAATTGCGGCCACCTCAAAACTGCACCTAACTAAGCTCCCGCCAGGCTGCTCCTCCTCCTAGAAGCCCCACTCCATCAGTGGTACAAACATCACTGTTGCTCAAGCCAGAAACCCAAAGGTCCTGCTAGACCTCCCTTCTCCCTTAAAATGAGTAAGTAATGAAGCTAGCCAATTTCGCCTTCTGACTACATTAATCTTTTCGTTCTTTCCATCCATACTCACCTGTCCCTGTCCCTTTTTAAATCTGCTGCGACTATGGAAATAGTCTTCTATTTATTTCCTCTTTTAATCTCAGGTCTTCTGCCCCCACAAATCAGCGGCGCACACAGTCACTGGAACATTCTCACTCCAGTCATGTCACTCATGTCACTGCACTACCTGCAATTCCCCACTGGTCCCAGGAGATGGACCCTTCTGAACTCATGGGCCTCATCCCCTCCCCCAGTCTTCTGACCTTGAACTTTCCACTCTCTGAAAACAGCTTGCATTCTGTCTCCCATGCAGCACTATTTCACACCTCAGTAGCTTTGCTAATACTGTGTTCTCTGCCAGAAACACTCTTAGCAACACGACCGCCTAGCCGGCTCCCACGAATGCCTTTCAAAACTCAATCATTCTCAGCTTCATCCTCCCCTGACCCAAACCTTAAGCTGGGTTACATGTGTCTCCTTTGTGTCCCCACAACCTCTGGGCTAGCTTTGTCTTATAACTCTGCAAAGAGTCAAAATTAGCCACATGTACTTACCTTGAGCGAGACTATGAGCTTCTTGAGGGTTATGGGTATTCCTTGTTCTCTCTGTCCTGAGTGTCTGAAACACCACCTTTCACACAGGAGATGACGAGGGGTCTCCGCTGGGGCTCTGGGCAGCCCTGCTCTGCCCCTGCTGATGTCAGCGATGACAGGCCAGGCCAATTCCAGCTGCGGCTCATGCTGTAAGTGTTGGTGTTACTCTTCCCCTCGTGGCCTGACATTTCTTACAAGCCACCCAACCCTAGAGGCTAGTTCTGTTGCTTATATTCCCACAATATAATACAATTTGCTTTGTTATAGTCCCAGCTCCCTACCGTCCAAACTTAGATAGTATTCCTTGAGGAGTAACTTGAAGAGCAATGTGAATGACACCCTCCTGTGTCTACAGAAAACCTTTCTCACCGATGATCGCTTCCTGTACCTTGCAGGTGCCCATCCTGCCCAACTAGAATAGAACTGACATGATAGAGCTCGGTTTTACTGTCTTAATTTATGCCAACACTCAGACACCATGTATGAAGTTTGAACTTCACTCTTCTGGATCCCTCAATTCCAGTATCCTTTGAATGCCAGCTATGGCTTTCCCTTAGAGTGTCACTAATTTTCATGCAAATAAGGTGCATATAGACTTGTATCTTAGGCATCCTGTTTTCTCTCCAGGGGATTGCCCGCTGCCCAATTTTCTGACTGCTCACACTTTTACTTAGAAATCACCTCATCTATTTGAATAAAGCAGCCATCCCTTCAAGGGGGATCAGAACCTCTCCCGAACTGTGAGGCTCCTAAGCATTAATCTCAGCTCTGCTGATAGACAGAGTGTGTCAATGTTCTCAATCAGCGACAGCTGGCTTATAGAATGACTTTGGAGCCTTGACAAAATCCGGGTTTTTCTCACTCGTGGTCCATACAAGTGTCTGAAGATCTTATATTCACAGTGAAGTGTAGTTATACAAGTAAGATCCCTGATTATCCTGGAAAGCAGAGTTTGAAAACTCAGTTAAAAACCCACAACTCCTTAAGTAGATTCTTCAAGGTCAAGTCATTTATATGACAAGCATGCATAAGGTTTCTTAGTTTCCCAGTGTAATCTCCAAACATCCTATCCTTTGGTGACTTTTCTCCTCTTACACATCTGCACAGGCTTCTTTTTCCTGGAGATATGCATGTGCATTTACAAGAAATTGTCTGTCTCTTCCTTCAAAGTGGAACACTTTGTGAAGTTCATGGCAGATAGTCATTCACGGTTAGATTAACTAGAAACTAAATTAAGGAGTCTCGAATGTTTAGTTATCTATTAATGCATAACAAACTATCTCAACACTTAAGGGCTTAATACAACAACCATTTTATTAGGTCCCTCAATTTTGTGGGTCAGGAATTCACACAGCGCTCAGCTGCGTAATTCTTGTGTTCTTGATGGCATAAAGCAAGTACATTGGCAGATGGACTGGTCCGAAGAGTCAAAGACAACTTCACTCACATGTCCGGCACCATGGCAAAGATGTCTGGGAGGCTACACTCAGCTGGGACTACCAACGGGAGCCCCTCCACCCTGGTTTTCCAGGATGGCTGCCCCAGAAACATTGGACTTCTTATAGGACTGGCTTCCACTGAGCAAGTGCCCTGAAAGACAGGAAGTGGAAGTTCACAGTCTCGTGAGGCAACATTATGTCACATCCGCCATTGCCAATTGGTCAAGAAGTCCCAGCGCTCACCTGGGAGAGGACACCGACCTGAGCCCTCACGAGAAGAAACAGAAGAGAATTTGCAGCCATTTTTGGAGGTACCTCCACGAATGGCTCCTGAGAGAGTGGCAGGGAGAGCACAACCTCATTCATTCCCTCAGCAAATACCTACAGGGTGTCCACCATGGAGCACAGGACGACATGCTGGGTTCTAGACCAAGTCTGTGACCTCGTGGGCTCGTGACCACGAGTGCTCTCAGGCACGGACGACAGATATGCAGTGTTTGTTGTTGAATACTTAAATTAATTGTCAAGATTGAAAAATCTGAGGGTCTCACATAAAATCCTGAGTTCTCAACTTTATGGGAAAAAATCAATTCTTGTCAGCACCTGGCTGGAATCGCCAAAGAGCCACACCTAGCTGGAGGGGACCAGCTTGGCCTCAGACGGAAAGGCACAGTCCCATCGGTGCAGGTGCTTACAGTCCTCACCCCTCCCGCCTCTCTCAGTAATGCTCCTTATTGGCCCCTGTGGGCACTTCAGCTTGCCCCCCTCCCCCCACTGGCAGAAACACCAATAAAACCTTGTCCCTGTCTGGGGTCACCACAGCTTTTGGGTTGAACTGGCCACAGTTGGCCACATCAACTTCTAGGGCTGTTTCTAATTCTGTGAAACAATTCTTTAAGACAGAGACTTTGTAAGTGAGGTATCGGGCATCGCAAATGGTATGAGAAATAGTTCTAAGCGACATAAAAATAAGGTTTTATCTTAGCAGACTTGTGTTGAGTTCAATGTACCTTAGGGAAAAAAATTACCAGCCCGTCCAACCGCAGATTGACAACAATGGTACAAAGTTCTTTCTTTGAAAATATTATGAAACATTTCTTGCCTATAGGAAATATCTACTACACGTAAGATACAAAAATAACATGATAAACACACACACACTCACCAAACAGTACGGAAACAGGCTATGAATAACCACTCGTACTCCTGTGTATCTTTCCCTGATCGTGTCTTTCCTCCCCTGCTTCAGAAGTAACCAAATTTTAGATTTTGTGATTGTCCTTCCGTTGTCTTCCTTTCAGGTTCACTATATCTGCGTGCATCTTGAATCATGTTTCATTTTTCACATTTCAGAATTTATATAAATGGAAATGTTCCATGTGTATCTGTGACTTGATTTTTTTTTTTTTTGCTCCTGGTGCCATTTGTGAAATTCATCCGTTTTAAAGCCTATAGACATCATTCATTCATTTTTACTGTGTCAAGTAGCCCCCTGTAGGATAGATTGCAACTCACCTAGTCGTCCTTCCGCTAACGGTCAATGAGATTATGTCTGTATATTTTGGCTATCTTGAATAATGTCATTATGAACGTCTTCCTATGCATGCATGAGTGCAGCCATTTCTTGAAGAGGGAATGTCTGGATCTTAGAAGATGCTCCTCCTCTTCAAATATCCCAAGTGTACGGAGGAAAAAAAAAACAAATATCCCAAGTGTAGTATTGCTAAATTACATCGCCAAGTGGTTTTGCACCCCAGCCCTCAGCAGGGTATGAAACACCTGCTACTCTGCATCTTGGTCAGCACTCATTATTACTAGGGTATAAAGTGATACTACATTGTAATTTTAATTTGTATATCTCTGATTACCAATGAAGTTAGGTTTTTTTTTTTTTTCTGTTTATTCTAAATTCTATTTCTTTGTTAAATATCTAGTCTATTCATATCTTTTCTATTGGGATAGTTTCCTTTTTCTTATTGACTTGTAAGAATTCTTTATGCATAAAACGCATCAGATACATTTATGGGGTTTTTGCTTTATTAATAGTGTGTTTTACTGGGAAAATTTCATCTTACTATAGTTATATTTATCAAATATTTTATTTATGTTTTGTAGTTTTTGTTTTGTTTAACTGTCTGCTTACCCTGAATCTATAAACGCATACAATGAAAATTTCCCTAAATATTTAAGGCTTTGTTTCTCACACTTAAATCTTTAGTCCTCCTGGAAATTATTTTTATATATAGTATAATATAGGTACCCGATTTCATTTCTTTAACATGGATAATCAATTTTCCCAGCACTGTGTCCCATTTCCACCTCAATATGCAAGCTTAATCTGACACTAAGTTTTCATATGTGCAAAGGTAGGTTTCCTAGTTCCTGAATTTATTCTAGCAGTCTATTTTTCTATCTCTGTACTGCTCATACACAGTCTTAATTAATATACCTTCAAAAATATCACATAAGGCATATTTCCCCACCCTGTTCTTCTTTAAGGATGTTTGAACTATTCTTGATCATTTGCTCTTCATTGTGAATGGTACGCTCCTTTTTTAAATTGCATTTTCTAAATGTTTATTGCTAGCATATAGAAATCCATTTTTAAAAATACTTTTCTTAAATCCAGCAACCTATTAACCTATTAATTCTATAGTTTGTCTGTAGACCATCTGAGGGTCTTTTGTGTTGGACAAGAATATTGCCTTCAACGGATGATGGTTATGTTCCAGAAGTATCCTTATCTTGTTTCTGATTTTGAGAGGAATGCTTCTAATCTTTCACCATCAAGTATGATGCTGCTGAAGTTTTTTTAGTCACTATCTTTTGAGGTTAAGGACATTTTCTTTGTATTCTTAGTTTGCTAAGAGTTTCTTGTCATGAACAAGTGTTGACTTTCCCTCAATGTGTTTTCTTCATCTAAGAAGATCAGCACATGGTTTTCACATTATAGCAAATTTACATTCCTTGGAATAATTCAAAATGATTATGATATTTGTAGAATTATCTCTTTGTCCATTGTTTGCTGAAATACTATGCAATGATTTCTGCATCCATATTTATGATCTAGATTAGACAGTAACTTTCCCTTTTTGTACAGTCATTGTCTGGTTTTTAGAATTACAAAATGAGTTGGGGAGTTTCCTATTTTGCAATTATCTGGAAGAATTTAAATATTATTCAAAGTGTTAGAAAAGCTGGCCTGAAATGTCATTAAGATGTCGTATTTTATTTGAGGGAAGATTTTGATATTTGTTCATTCAGTAATTTTGGAGGTTATAGCACTATTCAGGATTTCTGTGGCTGCCTGAGGTAGTTTATATTTTATAGGAATTTGTCCATCAGGGAAGAGGTCTGGGCTAAAGATATATCTATCTTTTTAACTCCTGCATCAAGAGCCAACACCAACTGAATGAAGGTGCTAAAATAAAATACAATGAGCCAGTGATACAAAACGATCAGTCACCTGATGCCTTTTCCCAAGACCTGCTAATTCATGGGCTTCTCAAGGGACATGCCAATGAATCCTGAGCACAGCACAGTGAGGGCCAGGGCTTGCCTTGATCAGTGGCTCATTGTAAGTCCTTAACTCAGCACTAAATTTTTTAATTGGAAATTGAAGCTAATAATCCTGATAACCTGCTCACTTCATCATGTCAGTAGGCAGATGTAAGATGATAACACACTCACTGCATTTTGGAATAAAATCATTCAAAATTACTACATGCAGATGAATTAATGAAGTCCCTTTCATCCCATCTTAGGGTTTGTGGTTCACATACAAAGGGGGTCGAACACTGTATTAATGTCTTACCAAATGTAGCCTCTGGCATGATGCCCACCTGAGCTATTCTCTACTGATCATTGCTTCCAATACACAATGTACTTCCAAGAGCCAGACAGATTACTCAAGGTCAGACACAGTGCTGGGGCATCTTCACTGGTGACTCACATGGCTGAAGCCATATTCTCTGCGGTCATAGGTTGACTGAACAGCTGTGCTGGAGGAGAAAAAAAGCTCAGAATTTGGAGTCAGGAGACCTAGATGTAACTTTAATGCTGCTAGTTCCTATTCAGGAGACCACAGGCAACTCAGAGAGCTATTATGAGCCTCCTTCCCTGTACAATGAGAATGAAGTCATTTCCCTTACAGTGTAATAAGACGGTTAAAGACTCTCACCTCCTTTGTAATAAGACAGTTAAAGACTCTCATCTCCTATAATATGAAGCCTAAAAGAGATAATGTTTGTACATATGTCCTTAAAACTGTGATGCACGATATAAAGTAACCGTTTTTTTCCCAATGATGACTCAATAAAATGGATGAAGAACAATATGGTATAGTGAGCAAAGAATGAATCTTACAAAAAGAAAATATAGGCTTGAATTCTTAAGTGCTGCCTCTTTTTAGATATGTGATCTCGATCAAGGTACCTTTTACTTTGAGAAGTAAATTGGAGTGTATACATAAAGCATTGGCAGAGAGAAAGCATTTAATGCTTTAATTGTTAATTTAATTATTAATAACATAATAAATGTTAGTTTGTCCCCCCCTCCCACCACTACCACCTTTGAATTTGGCCAAATTAAAATAAACATATTTCTTTTTTAACTTGTCCTATCTTCTTGGTTCCAAAGTGATGCACTTTTGGAAAATCCCTGCCAGATAGAAGAGAAAACACCATGTGTTTTCACACTCCATATGACTATGGAGTTCTATGAATGTGTGGGTGAGAACAGTAGACCTCTTTGGATTAACCCTTGAACTCCACATAAGAGCTTTGTCTCTGAGCAAGACCTCTTAGTAACTTAGAGTTTATGTCCTCAAGGTTAGCTAATGGACAGTGGACTTGGGAAAGCCTGGTGATACAATTTCTCCCTTGGATTCACCTGAGGAGGTGAGTTGAGAGGGACTTCAGGAAGCCATTAGGGAAACCTCATCCAAAACTAAAACCAAAATGCCCTCCCCTGTGGATTTGCAAGTTCACTCAATGGGCCAATGAGAGAGGGATTATTAACCTGTTCAGCCTCTCTCTTGTCATTAGCCATCCACACCCAGGAAGAAAAACACCATGTATCAGAATCTCGGTGCTGAGGTGTCAAAATCTGAAACAGGTCTTTAAAGAATTCAACTGAGTAATTTGGAGATGATGGTTGACTAGAGAAATAGTACCACTTTCTGACATTTTAAGTGTAATCTCCTTTAGAGAAAATGCGAAGTTTCTAGTTTCTTAGCAAAAGTCTGCTAATTCCCTGCATTGTAGTATCAGCAATTTGAGTACAAGGATCAAGTCTCCTCAGTTATCTTTAATCCCTGGGGTGGTACTGACATACAGAATTGCTGCTCAATAAACATTTCTTGAATGCTATTCTCTCTGAACTCAGTTTGCGTTGTGTGGACCTTGGCACCTGCCCCTCACCTGGCCTCCTTCTTTCTCCATTTACTTCCTCTCTTTGCTAAAAATGACTAAAGCATTCTTCCAAAACCTGGTTCAAACTCATTTCTAGCAGAAAGTCTTCTGAGATTGACCGCACCCTCTGTGATCCCCTCCCCCACAGTTGGCATTCCTTCAGCCCCAGAAGGTTTAGACAGCTAACGGGTTGCTTTACATACGTCTTCTAACTGCCTTATTTACATCTGTTCCTTTCTGGTTAAAGAAGGATGAATGTCTGGAAATGTGTTAGGCATTTTATCATCTGCTCAAAAAATATGCCTTAAAAATGGAATGCAGGGAGAAAAAGAAGAAAGAGAAATAGAAATAAGAAGGGTAGGGGAGGTAGGGATGGGGTGGCTGGGTTGTGGACATTGGGGAGGGTATGTGCTGTTAAGTGCTGTGAAATGTGTAAGCCTGACGATTCACAGACATGTACCCTGGGGTAAATAATACATTATATGTTAATAAAAATTTAAAAAAAGGGTAGAAGGGTAGGGGAGTATTCCTAATATATGAATGCCTAATATACTCTGCTCCTGTAAATTCAGCATCGTAGCCAGATTATATGAATGAAGTGATTCCCGTTGGATTATTCTCCTTCAATAAGATATAAACAGAATGCAGAAAACCCAGAGACACCATGAACTACAGGGAAAGAACCACGTATTGTGTGCCTCTTCATCCAATTCAACTTCTCATTGATATAGGGACCTCACATAGGTGTCTGTCTTCCAGATTTTTTTTTTTTTTAATATTTGACAAACCACCATTTGTTCTTGTAAAGATCTACTTTATTATGTCCCTTCATCTGGAAGTACAGACTGAGTCAACCAGCAAGGGAATTGGGATTAAAACCTAGTCTAACAGTTACCAGGTGTTTTAGGCAGTTCTGGAGGCTGAAAAATCCAAGACCAAGATGCCAGCAGATTTGGTTCTTAGTGAGGCTCCTCTTCCTGGCTTGCAAGAGCTGCCTTTTCACTACATCCTCACAGGGAGGAGAGAGAGCTCTGGTTCTCTTCCTGTTTTTGCAAGGACACTAATCCCATCATAGTGGCTCCACCTTCATGATGTCATCTAAACCTAATTACTTCTCAAAGGCTCCACCTCCTAACACCATGACATTAGGGGTTGGGTCTTCAAATAAATGAATTTTAGAGAGACATGAATATTTGTGAGTATCTTATGTTCACAAATATTCTATAACACCAGAAATCCTTAATCCAAAAGCCACACAAGGGTGATCTGACAATGACTTCTGCCATGAGAGTGATCACCAGCATTAATTCATGTGGACGATGATGGTTGCCTGGAAGCAGGCTCTTCTTTCTTCACCACACTGAATTCTCCTTGAAGCTGGGCTCTCTGTGGAAGAGAAAGTATTCCTATTCATTTGTTTCTCCATTGGACAATTATTTATTGAATACCTATGATGTGCCAGGCACTTTTCTAGGTACTTCCGTTGTTCCCCCCAGGAGCTTATGTTCTAGGTGGGAAAGTCAGGCAATGTGGGAGTTAACAAATGGGCAAGATCATTCCAGAATGACATATATTATGAAGGGTAGTGTGATAGGTCATTATTCAACCCAACACATATGACTGCTCCTTTTGCTAAGGTCTCTAAATAGGCTCCTCAAGTTTGTCCTCAGATAATTGCATTTTTTGTCAATGTCAGGAGAATCTCACTTTTTCTTTCTGCCATCCTCACACTTTTCTTTCCAGCTCATATTTATCAAAGCACTGGGTTAGAGTGCTTTACCACGCCTCATCTTACTTAATCCTGACAACAGCACCATGAGTTTAGTATCATGAGTATAACCATTTTGCAGATGAGAAATCAGAGGCAGAGAATATTTTAGCAACTGGCCTGAAGTCAAATAAGTGGCGAAGCCAGGATCTAAATGCATGTCCTCTAATTCCAGAGCCCCTAGCAAAGCTAATCTGTCATCATTTTCCCCATGGCAGAGTTATTCCTTCCAACAATAGGAGGCACCAAACAGATGTCCTCCATCTCCCCAAAGGATAGAAGAAGGATTTGTATTACAGCCAAGGGATATAAACTAGGCATAGTAAAGAATGTCCAGTCATAAAAGCTAAAAACTTCCTAGAGAAGTTTAGGAAATTTTTTTCTTCTGGAGATTTAAAGCAGAGGTTGGCAAACGACTCCCCATGGGTGAAATCCAGCTACCTGTTTTCCTAAATAGTCTCAGAGGCCCACAGCCACACTCCTTCATTTGCATGTTGTCTACGGCTGCTTTCGCATTACAAGGATAGAAGTCAGTAGTTGTGATAGAGACCATATGGCCCACGAAGCCCAAAATTTTTATTATCTGGTCCTTTATAGAAAATATTTGCTGACTCTGATCTGGAATAGCAGGGTGGATTCTGCCTGGGTCGGCTTAAACACAGTTCTTCCAAAAGCCAAAGAATGGTCTCATTGAAACTTTAATGTTCCCTTTTGGCTCTAGGACTAAAGATGGATTTCTGTGGTCAAAACAGGTCATTCCTAATTGGCGGGACTCTTCTATTCACTCCTTCCTGCTGTCTTCCAGCTCTGATTTGGCTCATGTATATAGCTGGGGCGCGTGGGTGGCTCACTTAGTTAAGTGTCCAACTCTTGATTTCAGCTCAGGTCGTGCTCTCGAGGTCCTGAGATCCAGCCCCACGTTGGACTCTGTGCTTATCTGAGAGTCTGCTTGAGATTCTCTCTCTGCCCCTCCCCCTGCGAGCTCTCTCTTTCTCTCAAATAAATAAATAAATAAATCTTTAAAAATAAAATAATAAATAAAATGTATGGAGCTGAAAGAGGTTTCCCAAATTACACTGCAGACGACCAGCAAGCACCGTCTAATTGTGGCAGGGGCTGGAGGGCAACAGTAATAAATTCTACCCACCAGGGAATTTAGTGTGACACTTGCCCTGGTGTTAACTTTGCTTCAATTACCATTTGGATTGAGCATGAAGGGATGACAGAGTTCTGCTGTCCCATCATAACAGTGATTAATATTCTTGCTATGATCTCCATTATTACTAATAAGGATATATCTTGTTTAATTTTATCTCGGATAAAAGAAAAACTGGTTCTTAGGAGCATCAAGTACTAATTGCTGAAGAATTCTTATTGATCAAACCAGAGAAGCAGAACTGAGTCATTTGTGAATTCCTTTGGAAAAATACTAGACACACACACACACACACACACACACACACACACACCCTGGGAAAATGCACTAACTGCCAACATTTTCCATCCCTAAGAACTTCATGAGTATTTTCCCAATTCAGTTCAATATTAAATGATACTGCTTTTGCTTTTTTATGCCACCCCTGGAAAACTGGCCTGGGAGTCTGCTTCTCACAACCTGCGTGATCTTGAACAAGTGACTTCATCTCTCTGAGCCCCATTTTCCTCTGTGAGATGTGGCCATCCGTGTGGATGCTCTTTCCCTACACACACAAGACCCAGCATGTCTGTGAGCCCTAAATGCCCTCCATCCACCCCAGCTGGCTCCCTCCAAGCCACGTCGCAGCATGGTGCAGTGCAATGATGTGAACTTGGGAGCTGGCCAAACTGAGGTCCAACCTTGAAAAGCACATCTTTTATTTAGCGGTTTGGGGCTCACTGAAATGGCAGACTCTCATGCTGTTGTGCATGCTCTCTGCTCTCTGCTAGGACCCTCTTTTTCTCTGCCTCATGCACCACACCCTGCGTCGACTATGCAGCCTTCCACGGTCAAATCAGAAATTAACATGCCTGGTTCCTCTCTTCACCTCCAGGAGGAGATGTGCATTCCCAGGTTCCCTCAGGACAGTCTGCTTTGTTAGCCGTGAGTTTGTGTGGACTTCTCTCATAGACGATGACTTCCTTGAAGTCAAGCACTGTGGGGACTTCCACATCGACATCTCTCCATCTAACTTGGGCTCAGTCTCAAAGTCCCAGTCATGGTTCCAAGGCTCTGCACAAGCTGGCCTCTACCAACTTCTCCAGCCCCATGGCAGTCCATTTGTTTCCCATCTTTTAGGTTCCCTGGGGCAAATTCTATCCCCTTGTTTTCTTTGTACATATAGTTCCCTCTGCCAGGGAAGTTCTCTACACACTGCTTCTAGCAGCCCTTTACCTGGCCCGTTGCAGACCTGAGCTCCTGTTCATTCATTCATTCATTCATTCAACAAGTATTACTGATCACTCTTCTAGGCAATAGACAAAACTCCCTGTCCACCCAGAGTCTCTATTCTAGGGGAGACGATAAACAATGAACCAATAAATACAGACTACGTCAGATGGTGATACATGCCAAGGAACAAAAGAAAACAGGATGATAGGGAGCTCTGGGCTGCAGTGTCATGTGATAGGAGGAGGTTGGAAAGGTCCCACAGAAAGGACAATGGATGAACAAAGCATGGAGGAGGAGTAGAAACAAGCCACATAAGGTTTTGCAAAAGAAGCAGTGAGTGGCCCTGAGTCTTGGTGGACCTGTTGGGGGATGGAGGAAGAGAGGAGTAGGAGATAGAGGCACCCAGATCAGGGGTCCAGCTCTTACAGGGTCTTTCCAGCCACCATGAGGACTTTGGCTTTTACTCTGAGTGGAATGAGCATTTTAAGCAAAATGATCCAACACCCATTTGGGAAAAGGCCAGCTAGGTTGGTGTGTTGAGATTGGGTCACAGAGGAACAGGTAGAGGGACAGGTAGGGGGACACTGGCTAGGAAGTTTTTCCTATAATCCAGGTGAGAAAGGGTCTTAGCTTGGACAAGGGTGGTAGACATTATGAAGTAACTAACAGAAGGTTGAGTTCTGGATATACACTCAAGGTAAAATCTATAGGATGGACACATGTGCTAGAAATGGAATAAAATAGGAAGAAAAAATTCCAAGATGATGCCAAGGTTTTGACATGAGCCACAGGAAAAATACATTTGCTGTTTGCTAAGATGGGCAGGCTGAGGGAGAAGGGAACAGGGTAAGGCTGGGAAATGAATCTGGTTTGGTTACAGATATCTATTAGAAAGTCAAGTGGAAAAGCCAGTGTACAGCTTGATATACAAATTAGGAGTTCAGGGGAGAAGGGTGAGGTGCTTGCTGGAATGCTCCAATCTTTAGAAGTCAAGGATGTGAGATGGAACCACTAAGGAAAAGGAAAAGGAAAAGTCTATTAGGCAGGAGGAAAATCAAGAGATTGGTGTCCTATAGACTAACTGAAGACAGCATTTTGGGGGGGTGGGTCTCATCAGCTGTGAAATGTTGGTAATAAACCAAGCAAGATAAGGACTGAACATTGACCATCAAGCTTAGCAAAATGGAGGTCACTAGCAGCTATGCCCATGTTACTCTCTCAAAGCACCAACCTAAATGAACTCCTTCCTCCAACTCTTCCTCTCGGTGCTGTATTATTGCCCCAGGGCTCTTCTCATGGTTTGTAATCAGTTATATATTGTGTGTCGATATCTTTTTTTCTTTGATTCACTCACGATATTGATTATAAGCTCCAAGAGGACAGGAACTGTGCCTCTTTTTCATTATTCAATACTAAACCCTGCTGGGTAGAGAGTAGGCACACAAGAAAAACTGATAAGAGGATGAATAAGCGAACGGACAAAAGGTAAACCTTTGGGACGCCTGGGTGGCTCAGTTGGCTAAACATCCAACTCTTGACTTTGGCTCAGTTCACGATCTCAGGATCATGGGATCGAGCCCCACATCAGGATCCATGCTCAGTGGGGAGTCTGCTTGAGATTCCCTCTCTTGCCCTCTCCCTCTGTCCCTCCCCCAGCTCTCACTCTCTCTCTCAAGTAAATAAATAAATCTTTAAGAAAAAAAAGGCAAGGATTTCTGCTACATCACGCCTATTTCACCTCTCTGTATATCTTAGAGGCCCTATCTCTGCTATCACTAATTCACTCCTTGATATTGGGGAAAACTGACTTCTCCCCTGTGGATTTCAATTTCTTCATCTTTTAGCAAAGTGTGTGGGTCAATGGCTCATGCCAGATCTGTGATCCCACAATTCCACGGCAAGTGTAAGTCAGGCCCCCCCAGTTTCCACACTCTAGGGTAATTTCAGTTTTTCCCTACCCAAAATATTCCCTACTGGCCGTGGGCAGCCTCATATTCTACAACTAAATTTTAACAGTTTGAATGCCATTTATTCTCTCCTAGATACCAAACGGGCAAGTGGCTATTATCAGTTATTTTTGCTAGAGTGTAAGTGCACTTTTCTGGTCCTTTCCTGCTCATAGTTTCAGAGAAGGACCTGTTGAGAAAGAACAGGAATGGACAGTACTGAGGCTGCTTCCTGGGTAGGAAAAGGGTTCAAAGGGAAACCAGCAGGGATAACGATAAACTACTCAGAGGTCCAGCTAGGGCAGGTCTTACTTTATGAAACTGAACAGTAAAGTCCAGTGAAGGTTAACTTGTGCCTTTAGGGAGCTCCAAACCCAAACTCAATTCCAGGTGACACTGAGCAGACATTTCTCCAATCTGGATTTTGATATCAGCTATAAAGTTTGTGGAGTTGGCCTTGATAACCTAACAAGGTCCTGCCACTCTTAAAGCCAAGGCTTCTGTGACTAGGGGACGACTTCTGTGATGACGGGATGACTCCTGTGACTAGGCAGGGCCAAGGGAAGTGTCCATTTCAGCCAAATAATGTAAATAGAGCAAATAGCCACACAGATACGTGGTGGGTCCCATCAGCCCCGGAAAGTAGTAGCCAAGCATTTTAGCATAGCAAAAAATAATTTTTTAAATTTCTCTAAGTTCTAACAAAAAAGTTCAATAGCTCTTGTTTGCCTCTGGCCAAAGCACTGCAAATGTGACCATATTCCATGGTCAAAGGTCATAAAATCCTTAGCCTTGCCTTTGGCTGACACTGAGTATATAGAAATGCCACTGGTTTAGTCCCCACGGTGATAACCTCCTTTAACCACCTTGCTAGCATCCATGGTGAAGACTGAACTCTGGGCAATTTTTCCCATAGTGGACTGGCTTGTATTGGATCACAGATATGTAGGTGCACAATATCTAAGGCCAGATATCCGTGGGCCAGTGGATAGGGTGGAGTCTATGATCTCACTCTGGATCTGTGTTTGGTGGAGATTGAGTATAAATAAGCAGATAAACAAGCAAGCAAATATTCATGACCATGAAAGAGAATGAAGTCAACCGGATCGTCCACAGAATCCAGCCTGCAACTCTGCTGTGTTAGCACAGCCCCACGGACAGAGGAATCGTGGTTTTGGGCGCCAAGAGTGAGACGAGCTATTTGAGGATCCCCTGCTGCTGCTGTCAGACCTCTCTTCGGGAAGGGCACAGGGGCCCTGGCCGTGGGCCCCATGGGAATGTGTTTCAGGTGGTGTGAGCGTGTGCACGTGTTCAAAGTACTTGTGAATGGTACACTTAATATGGTGCTTTTCTGTCCAGGAAAACTATATCCCCACCAGAGCCTCAATTATTAAAATCCTGAGGTTCCTCACATCTGCTACGAGGCTCCCATCACAATTTCCATCAGCTCTTGGGTGCCAGCCTCCGCGCCTAGGTTACAGGTGTGCCCGAACCCTCCGCTGCCAAGCGGGAGACGGCTTGCTATCATCACAGCCAGGACCCAGGGAGCACGATTCGGGGCCGAGCCAGTGCACGCCGCAGGGCAACGAGCTGGCGGGGCTGCGGGGTGGTCTCAACGCTGGGTAGCCAAGCCTCTCGCCCGAGTGTAACCAGAGCCCTTCGGAGAGAAGCCAGCAGAGGTTCTCCAGCGGCTGAGAAATTTCTCCCATGGCCTATTATATTCTAAGTTCCTCCTGCTCAGACCACCACCATGTAGGTGGAAACTGAGTTAGGTCCAAACAGGATGAACCAAACTTCTGTTCAAGCAAAAAAAAAAAAAAAAAAAAAAGTTGGCCCAGGGCTGCAGAGCTTTAAACAGACCATGAATAATGCTTTATTGCCTCAGCACTGGGGTGAACTCACCCCCGCACTCAGCCTCACCTTTCACAGTGTTATTTTTAGAGATCTCATTACACCCCAGCTTAAACTAAAAATACGTTTCCCAGGAATAGCCAAGGCTAGTTTTAATTGTGCACAGTGACACAAATGCCCATGGAGTCTGATTACATACGATGTTTCACGTATTTGATCCCTCCTTTAGGAGCAAGGGGGGATTGATACATTTCATTTTGCCAGAACAGTGACTAGACTGTCTTTGGAGGCTATTGGACAAGCTTGTTCTGGGCTGGAGTTGTTTCCACCAGCCGATGCTCTGGTTTCAGATCATTAAGTGTGGCGTACCCAGAATGGCAGGTTCCAGGAAGCCATGTTCATGAGAAGCTCACCTCCAAGGTCAGATCCGAACCTGACACATCCCTTCCCTGCCTGCTCTCCCAGAGCTTGGACATGGAGGTCAAGCGGGAGAGGAGCTTTGGGCTCTGACGAACGGGCAGCTGGATCTCTAGCCTCCTTCTCTCCCTCTGTGCCTTCAGGCAAGTTATTAATCTTCCTGAGCCTGGTTCCTCACTGAAAAATGAGAATAATAAATGTTGTATGGATAAAATGAAATAATTTATGCACACAGCAGAAGCCTAATAAATTATCACATTTTTTTTTTATTTAACTTGCTTATACACTAGTCAGGTAAGTAGAAACATTTGCTGAACACTGACTAAGGCCACACTGGGGATCCTAGACGCGCTGACGTCAGACCCTGACAAAAAGCACACACACCGTGGCAAATGGTGCTGTGCTGGGCAGTGTTGGACCCACGGCTCTGGCCTGGGCTCCAGGGCTCCCAGCAAAGAAACACTTTATCTTGGAGAGAGTAAGTTTTAGGAACTGGTCCTTGAAGGATTCTGAGGACAGGGGCGCTCTCTCCCCTGGTGCACCTAGAGGTTAAGCACAGGGGCCACCCAAGATGGAAGCCAGCTCTGTCTCCTACCACCAGGGCACCCTGGAGCAAATTGCCCAAGCTTTCCTCCTTAGTTTCCTCGTCTCTAAGACGCAGCTAATGATCATATCTATCCCATAATGCGGTGGTGAGGGTTAAATGAGCTAGCTGCTGTGGTGCACGTGTCTTTAGCACGTTGTCACCAAGTAAGAGGGATGCACGGGACAACGAGAGGAGAGTCTATCGTATCCTACTTGGACCAAAACGTAGAGCATATCACGTGAAAAGGCGGATTCTCAGGTACCCTTGCGCAGTTAGTCTCTATACCCCCTTGTGATGGTCTCTAGGTTTTCATCAGTGTGCGTTCAACCTCTCCACCCAGTTAACAGGTTCTTTAAAGCCAGGAGGTTCCATCACCACTACTCGGAGAAAGGCCTTCTGTCTGGAGGGGATCATTTTCCATTCCTGGTTTTCAGACTACTCTGGTTTCCGCAGTTCTCCAACATCACTGGACAATCCTTGACACTGGGATGAACCTCACAATTTCATGATGGCGGTGAGCTCATTCAGTCCGGTGAAGGGGAGCAGATTTGTAAAATCGCTCTCTGAGGAGAAGTGCAGAGGCCCCATCTCATCCATGTAACCTCTCGAATCCCAATGCCTCACCTAGAAAGCAGCTTGTTCATACTAGACCTGATACACATGTTCTACTATATCATGGCAGCAGGGATGGACTGAGGGATGCCAAGTCATGGCAGGCCACAGGGACACAGGGTTTCTGAAAGGGTCAACTCATGTTTAAAATGGGATCACAGGGGGGCACGCGGGTGGCTCAGTCAGTTAAGTGGCTGGCTCTTGATTTCAGCTCAGGCCATGATCTCAGGGCCCTGGGATCAAGCCCCCCATTAGGTTCCTTGCTCAGCAGGGAGTCTGCTTAAGGGTTCTCTCTCTCCCTCTGCCCCTCCCACCACTTGCACATGCTCTCTCTCAAAAACGAATAAGTAAATCTTTAAAAAAATTAATAAAATAAAATGGAATCACAGTGAATATGAATACTTTTTATTAAAGACCTGTCACTGCAAGATACTCCCGTGGTTCCTATCATCATTTGGCTTCTTTCCAGAGCATACGCTGGTATCCAACACCAGGAACCTTTTATGGTATGCAAAAACCTTTTGATGTATTTGCACAAAGCAATACAAGCCCCCATCTCATGGCTGTATGGAGGAGGAACAACTGTTTTACACACTGATGTGAATAAAGAACAGAAATATGTAAGAGAATGAGAAGACGAGGCGACACGCGGCCCTCCCTCCAGGATTTGAGTATCGTCTCCTTGTATAGATGGCAGAATCCCTGAGTATCGTTCTCAGCTAGTAGTTTTGCTCTTTGTCCCCAAATCCAGAAGCACACATGTGACCCCCACAAACCAGCAGCGCCTCCTGGGTATTGCTTGCTCCTCAGGACTCGCCGCCCGCAGCCTGCGCCCCGCCCCCCCACACCACCACACTGGCTGCCAGTCTCTCACTGTGAAGGCACAGAACCAAGCCATAGGGAACGATTCTGCCCAAGTACCACGTCGCAAGCCTACTTCTAGGTTCCTCTGGGCAATTGGGTGGCCCACATGCCCCGGCCTTCTGAGACAGCTCAGGGGTTCTGAGAACAGCAGAGGTGGCCCAGGGCGGCGGGTGGGCAGCCGAGGCACAGAAGGTTTACCAGGAGGAGGCTGGTCACCAAGGAGCAGCTGATCCTCGCTAATCCCCGCCCTGAAGAGGCAAACTGGTTGATTTTCATGTATCTGTGACTTCGCGTTGTTCTTTCCATCACCTGCTTTCTTTACAAAGCTGTCAACAGTTTTCTGAAAAGGTTGCCCACATGCGCAGAGGCCTGAGCATCTCCAGGAAGGAGGGCAGGAGACACAGGCCCCGTGGGCAGAAGGGTGGCCTCCCCACACCTGGAAGACTGAGTCAGGAAACCCGGGGCCTCTCGTTTTCTTGGGTTTTCTCTAATCAAAGCAAAAATGAGGCCTAGGTTTTTACACTGTGGCCCTTCTGGTGAGGCTTGAGAACTGGTTCTAAATCCAAGAGGGACCACACGCTCACCGAACTATATTTATCAGGGGTCTTAATAAAGCAAAAGACTCAGAAGCGTATGGGAGTCAACAGTTTTTTTTTTCCCTGACAGAAACAGAAGCCGGCGACAAGCAGTTTACTGTTGTTGTCCAGTTGCCAAGTGGGTGATTCAGTGAAAATAGGATCGGCCTCACATCTGTTTATATGAACCCGCAGGGTTGCTATTTGGAAGGGGGCCCGACTGGTCTGACCTGGGTTGTTGCTACACTTTGTTTTGCAAGATTGTTCCCTGGTACCTAAAAGAAGACTCACAGTCCCCCCGCCAAGGGCGACATCTGTCTGCTCACATGCCTTTCTCCCCCTGATACCATCACATATCGTCATGACAAATACCAGACGGGCAGACCACAGCCGCCTCTGAAAGTGGCTCTTGTGCCAGCTACGCTTTCGAAAAGGACCAGTGGATTCAGTCTAACAATGAGCTCTCGAGATCATTAACGACAGAACGTGAGAGTGAAGGGAGTTTTAGGGAACGCATAGGACAGTTCCTTCATTCTCAGCTGAGGAAAATGAGGACGGGTGAACTTTTGTCGGAGGGCTGAGCTAGGACTCCGAGGCAGGATTCCTAGAGCTCTTTCTGGTTGATCACACAACCCAAGAGGCTCTCTGGCATCTTGAGATACTTGAGCCTGGTTTGGAAACGCCACATCTGACCTGCCGAATGTGTAACATAGTGTGGTGGAGAGGAAAACCGGGGTGTCCCCGGTGACACAAGCACTGGGGTCCTCTGGGTCCTTGTGTCTATGAGGGCCCTCTGGTAGCTGGGAAGTAGCTCCAGAATTTCTTTCAGACATAAGCCAAGTGGAGAATTCCGGAAAACTACAGAGGGAACTATCAGGATAGTAGGGACTCACGAGTCATATGACAGCATAAGGGACAAAGGGCCCTTTCTGGCAAACTCTAAAGTACTCTTCAAGTATTTAAGTGTGATGGGATGTTCAATTGGAAGTTTCAATTGTTGGGTATTAAGACATAAATATCAGTCATAAAACCATCCAAAAGGCCACTCAATAACCATCTCACATTTCATGACCATCTCTGTGGAGAAGGCAGAGCCCTGAGCACCCCCCCGACCCTCCAAATCTCCCCAGGAAGCCTCAGGGGAACAACTCAGTTCCTTAGATGCCTCGTAGTTAGGGGTACAAACTAACGCCTCGTAGTTAGGGGTACAAAGTGAACTAGGACCTTTCTCTCAGCCAACAACCCTTCGAATGTGAGGGACTACGGGCAGAGGAGAGGGGACAGTACTAGGCAGCCTGCTCTCCTGGAGTTTGGCAGAGGGTTTCCGAGGACTAACTCTGGGCCGTGTGGGGAGCTGGCACCTCGGCAGAGAAGTCAGCAGGGGACCCCCTGGTCTCCAGGGGCATATTGTGGGGGGAAAGGAAATCAGGGGCCACTGCAAGAGAGAATGTTAGAAGGTGAGAAGGTCTGCAGGTAAAAGGCCACCAGCAAGTGGGAAAGGCTAACAAGGAAACTAAGAGAAGCCATCAGTCTTCAACTTTCCATAGGCTTGGAGAGCTCAGAGCCAGCTGTCTGCGGTCGGGCTCCTTGGAGCAGAGCCTACATGGGAATTCTTGTGAGGCGGTCACAGCCTTGTCAGGGCAAGGGGAGATGGGAAATCAGGATAGGACAGGGCAAGTGCAGAACACGGTTCTGTGTGAGGCTTCTCACTGGCCCCACAGGGAGCACTGGTCTGCCCTATGGAAAGGGGCCAGGCTTTACCTCCATGTCACTTGGTCATTGGCTGCTGCTCATAACATGGAGGAAGGGGGAAATCCTATGGGAAGGGGGGAGGGTTGGGGGGATGCAGGGTCATCACCCGAGGAGGAGGCTTCTATCTGACCCCGGGCAAATTCTTCCAAAAGCAGGGAGGGGGACAACTGTGGGCCATTAGCCTCTGATAATCATAGCACCTGGGTAGGGGTTCTGGAAGGATCATCAGCAACATTCACTCTGCCCAATTCACTGCCATCACCCCAGAACTTCACGGTTCTCTTTATTCTTTCCATTCCTCCACCCCATACCCAGGGGTCAGAAACAGCTAGTAAATGAGGAGGGAGGAGGGAGACAGAGAGGAGTGGACTTTCTCTACACATATGTGTGCACACACACACACATACTCACGCTCACACACACACACGCTTCCCTTCCAAGAGGCAAAAGACCCATCTACAACAGGCAGAAGGGGAGGAAAAGTCATAACTTTGAGTGAAATCAGAAGTTTTGATGACTGCATGGGACTGAACATTTTTAAGTGTTTCATGGCAATATGACCCACGTCTAGAAGAGGGCACCCATCACAGCTCAGTGAGTTTTCCAAGAACATCCCCCAAGGTCAAGAAGTGGAGTTTCCAGCCCCCGAAATGCTCCTTTCCAGTCTCTGCTCTCCTCCCTCTGCCACGAGGGTAATACTATAGTGATTTTCCAACAGCAGAGTTTCCTTCCGCCATCTTGACAAAAGCTGGGATCCGGACTTACTTGGAGCTTGAGTTTATAACTCACGTGGTCACTCTCAAACTGATCTTGAAAATCTAACTTCAATGCCTATTATCATAGAACTAAGGAGGGTAGTTTTCATAATAAAAATAGACAAGAACCAGAGTTTTAGCTCCTTGCTTATTGGCAGTAGAGGGGAAGAGGGTTTCCTTTTGTGTTACTTCCCACCCCCACCTCCACCTGCCTTCCCAGTCCCCCAAAGGAACACACACAAAAATCTCATGTCTAGAGAGAAGCTTAAGGAAAAGGGTGTGCGTTCAGGATGTACATAAGTCCCCATCTGTCCCCATTTGTAGGAAGCGGGGGCCTACAAGCCGGATGATGTGGGCCTTTGAGATCATCAGTCGCCGGAGGGGCCTCTGGAAGGCAAGCGAAGTCTTTTGTTGCTTTTTCCCACATTTTCATCCAGTCAGTGGTTTTCCTGAGAGAGTGGGAGATGTTAGGAAGTCAGGCCACTGCAGAAAGCCTTTGTTTAGGAGAATTTTCACCAAACATATAATTTTCTAATTGGGGCTATTTGCTGTGGCCCTTCTGCCTAGCTGTCTGCACTGAGTGAAGGTTATAATTATAAACAGAGTAGCGACATTTCCATTGAAAACCCGCCGTGTGGTTTCCCTGACTCATCCTAACAAACCATGAGCCCCTCAAAGTGAAAGGATTTTTTTGCCCTGAAAAAAGTACTATAGTGATGACCTTAGTTGACATTGCAAAATTATTAAACACACTTGTTCAGTATTTTAAAACACCGCATAAAAAGGCAGGAGAAGAAGTGAAGCCAAATGGTGTTTGTGTGGATGTTGTGAATATGCCTGGGTATTTACCGGAGACCTTTATTTTTTGTAATTGTGCCGATATTGGATGGCCATATGGCCCTACTAAAATTACTCAAATACTTTCTTCAAAGGAGACTAATTTTCATGCAAATGTCATTTCACTGCTGGACAAGCTAAGAAGAACAAAGAGGAGTGAATTAAATAAGAGGATACCTGGAAATTTTGTTTCCATGTTATGGGGGAGTGGTAGAAAGACTTACTACTTAGGGAGAGAGTAGTTTCTCCCACCTTGCTCAAGTGAAAGTGAAGGATCTCAAAGGCTTGAGAAGGATCCCACAGGCTGGAGGGTTCTCCTCACAATGCAACTCCTACTCAGAGTCCCACCTCCAAAAACCATCCCATTGGGGCTGGGGCTTCAACTGTACTCTAACCCTTGTACCGAAAATACACCATAGAGGCACAAGTGTGGAAGCAGAGAACCAGTCAGAGGCTTCTGGGGTCAAAAGTGATGGTGGCTTGGACAGGTAGAGGCCGTGGATGCAGGATGCACTCAGGTCGCAGGTGGGAAGGGGCTGATCTGCAGAGTATCCCAGTGCAAGGGTGCTCACCTGAGCTCCAGGAAGGTGGGGCTCCCAGGCAGGGGGGTGCCGCGAGGGAGGTGCTAGGCAGTAAGGATCTCCAGCACCCCCAGCCCGGTCTCCACTGCTACTCCTTGGTTTTACCTGCTTCCCACACTGGGGGTCCCAGGCAGCAGCTCTCCTAAGACACATCTGACTCCCGGAGCAGGTCATTTTCACAACCCTCCTCTATACATGATCATTTGCCCCAGCTCCAAGTCAGGTTGCATTTGCATTTCCCTGGGCTTGGAGAGCCACAAAAACTTCCCCTGCTCCCCCTTCCTTTAGTGTCCAGATCAAGAAACTGAATCGGGATAGGGTAGTGACATCCACAGGTGAAAGAGTCCTTGGAAGGAAGTGGGAGCAAGGGTCCCCATGCCTGTCCGTGCTCGTGAGGTTCACAGTGACATGGTCTGACTGCAGCCCAACCCACTCCGATGGGCAGAGCAGCCCCCAAAGGTCACCTGGGGCCAGGCAATAACAGAAAGGAGGAGTCACGGGGCGTGGGGGCTGTGGTGACATGGACAGCACGGCTCCCACCTAAAGCAGAGCCACTACTTAGCTTCGACCAGGGGTCAGCATGCGGGAATGAGTGCAAGCAACACCGAATCCGCTTTTTGTCAAAGAGCCGGAGGATGCTGGCTCCCCTTTGGCGTGAAATCCTGCACTTTTTATGTTTTGGCACAAATTCAAATTACTTAAAGGAAAGCAAAAGGTAAGGAAGGAGGAGAGGATGAGAGGGAAGGAAGGAGGGAAGGGAAGAAGGAGAAGAGGGAAGGAAAAGCGAGAAACAAAACCTCTGAAGACCACCTTATGCGCGCCCCGTTCGCCCCGTGCACATGCAGGCCTGCCCAGCCTTCAGCCTCTGGGCACAGATTAGGCAAGCCGGGCCTTAGGGCCCCGGGCTCTCACTAAGGAGCCCCAGGTCTGCCTTTCCTCCGAGGGGCTGTTTAACTTCTCTTTACTTCGGGGGAAGCCTCCTTGGGGAGTGGAGAGTTGGAGACGCTGTGCCCCACCGCCGCTAATATTGTGAACCCCTTCGGACCAACGCCAGCCCTCTGGCTCCACACTGGGGGCACAAGGCGGACCCCCTCCTGTCCCGGGAGGAGCCGGCGTGGAGCCCTCTGCCAGTAGGGCCCTCCGCGGGCAGCACCCGCTTTTGTGCGTCTGCTCCAGCTTTCTCGCCCTTAGCGGCAGAGGGAGCTGACCCCGCGGCACAGCCGGGGAGCCAACAGCCCAAGTTCAAGGGGCGACTCTGGGCTGCCACGAGCAATTTCCCCTGTAACCTGTCAGGCGGAGACAAGCCGCATGAAGCTCATGTAACATTTTCACCATATGCCGTTTGGAAATAATCCTGTTCCGCAGGGAAAACCTTCAAAAGACTATTCTTTGTAAACAGACCTGATGATAAAGACATGCGAAGTCCCGGAGCCCAGAGGCTGTCAAGGGCTCTACCAACGACCAGGTTTGTCTTCTCTCCTGGGCACCGTGGAGTCGAACATGAGCTACAGCTCAGTGCTTAATTTATTAGACAGATGTCAGCATCTGTCTGTCAGGAACGGGAAGGCCTCCCTAACAATTGAGCCACTCTGGTTTGGGGAAAGGTTGAAAATTATCTGGAATGTTCTCTGAGGATATTGAAAAGGACTGAGTTCCCCAGGCTTTGATTTCTCTACTGTTACCCAGTCAGAAATAAGGCACAGAAGCACAGAGATTGATCATCTGGAAATGGTTTCAAAAAATAATTCACACGCGTGCGCGCACACACGCGCACACACACACACACACAGAAAGTCCAAGTGAATAAATATCAAAATGTTTGCAATAGTTATCATCACGTGGTGGAATAAAGGGTGATTTATTTTATTTTATTTTGGGGTGTAACTTTATTTTCTAAACGTTCTATGAAGAACATTTATTGCTTCGGTCATAAGAAAAAAAGTAATAAATGCTCTGGGGAAAAAATGAGCTTACCTGATGAATTAGTTTGCTAAGTTTACTGTAACAAAATACTACAAACTGGGGCTCAAAGCAGCGGAGATGTATTCTCCCCAGTTCTGGAGGCCATTAGCTTGACACCAAGGTGTCGGTAAGGTTGGTTCCTTTAGCGCCTCTAAGGGAGAATCTGTTGGTGCCTCTTTCCTGGCTTCTGGTGGTTGCTGACAGTCCTTGGTGTTTCTTGACTTACAGACACGTCACTCCAATCTCTGCCTTTGTCTCCACAAGGCATGCCCCCTGTGTGCACGCCTGTGCCCCCATATGGCCTTCTTATGAAGACACATGTCTTTGGGTTTGGGGCCCAGTCTTGGATTTTGGGACATCCACCCCAATCTTAACTACTTACATCTACAAAGACTTTATAGGAGATTTTGAGGTCCTAGGTGGACATGAATTTGGGGGAATGCTATTCAACCCAGTATCCGTGGCAATGACGTGCATTAATCCCCCTGAAGGCATTTAGGTTATCTTTGACCCTATTAAAAGCCTCACTCCTGAGAAGGGGCGCTTTGGCCAACAGGATGGCATGGCCATCCTCTCCCTCAGCCTCCTTTTGGGCTGAGGAGTAGGGCAGGAGCTAGAGGAGCAGTGCGGGCCCACCACACGGTCCACCAGGACAACGTCTGCCATCTGTCAGACCCCGGGGGCCATCGCACCCTGGTGGGACTGCTGGTACTGATGAGCAGCCTGGGAATCACCCTGCGGCGACACAGTTGGTGGAGGGCCCCTTGTCACTCAGCATGCAATACTTCTACAATGTGTGCAGATGCTACCTGGACTAGTGATTTACAAAGTCATTTTAAAGCATTACTGTCGTGAATTTTCTCTGTCCGTGGGTGCAGAGAGTAGAAAGGCTGTCAAGTGTGAGTCTGTCAAATATTTGATGATAAAATGATTTCTCATAACTCACAAAGGCTGGAAATCCCCATCCCACATTTTTATCTGTAACGGGCTGTCTGTGGGAGGAGAGGCTTTGCCACGAGGTTCTGTGTATCTTATTAACAGGCACTGTGCATAGGTCTTCCTGACCATTTTTCTCATGATCATCAAAACAATCCCAGGAGGCAATCACTCCGCTTTTCAGATGGGAAAACAGGCTCAGAGAGGCCACACAGTCATGGAGAGCCCCAGATCACACAGTTAGGAAATGCTAGCGGCGAGTTAAGAATCTGGAGGTAGGGGGCCCATGGGTGGCTCGGTCCCTGAATCATCTGCTTTCGGCTCAAGTCATGATCTCAGGATCCTGGGATGGAGTCCGGCACTAGGCTCCTTGCTCCATGGGGAGCTCCTTGCTCTGCTTCTCCCTCTCCCTCTGCCTGCTACTCCCTTTGCTTGTGCTCTCACTCAAATAAATAAAATCTTAAAAAAAAAAAAAAAAGGAACTTGAAGTAAAATACACACTACAGGGTGGTGTGACTTCCAAGAACTCCGCTGAGTGCCTTTCTTCTCAATGCGCAGCCGTGGCTGAGAACACAGTCCACCGAGCTCTCTGTGCCAGGTGCATGGGGCCTCGGTGACATGTCCCTTCTGAGCTAAGTAATAGGACAACGTCAGCTTCCTCTGAAGAACTGGTATATCTTCTTCTTAGGGACAAAAAGAATAGGGTTTGCCTGGATTTCCACTTGCTGTATTCACACCTGTCCACTCAACCACAGTAAGGGGGGATCTGAATTTCTGTAATACGGTACCCAACCCCCACCCCAGACTTGACCTATTTTCCCACTTATATTCTTTATATTTTTATACTGTCTCGATTTCTAGTTTAATTGACAACTTACTCTCGCGTTGGATATTTTTCTGACAAGCCACCTTTTCTCTGCAAATCTTTTATCAAAAGGTAGGGAATTTTTTTAAATATTAGTATGGTTCTTACACAGGAGGAGGAAGAACTGTGGATCCGCCAGCCTTTTGCATCTGCTCCTGCCGGCTCCTTTCCCAGGGTCCCTTCAGCAGGCCAAGTCCTCAAATTCCTTGCCTTTCTCTCCTCTCCCCTCTTGAAGAGTCCTCTGGCTTAGGTCCTGTCTTCAAGTGAGTTAATAAAATAGGCAAAAAAATTAACTGCCAAATGAATTCATGAGCAATGCCCCACAGGCAGTGTGTATTTCAACCTAAAAAGGTAAAACTGTTAGTCAACAGAGGCTAAAGATTTCCTTTAAAATATACCTAATTTGTGGGGTGTCTGGCGGCTCAGTGGTCGGAGCATCTGACTCTTATTTTCAGTGCAGGTTTTGATCTCAGGGTTGTGGGATCCACGCTCAGGAGGGAGTCTGCTTGCAGATTCTCTCTCTCCTTCCTCTGCCCCTCCTTTGCTCTCTCTCACTCTCTCTATCTCTCTCTAAAATAAATAAACCTAAAAAAAAAATGTACCTAATTTATGTAGGAAAAAGTAGAGCAAACCTACCAATTTGGTCAACTTAACAATTTGAAATTAAAGAAGCAGAGCCCAGTAAGCTCGGCACTTTCTTGAACCTGAGCCAGGCTCCCAAGCAGTTGTTAATACACAGTTTGGGTCCTTGGTTCAGGAGAAATAAAGATGTTCTAAAATGCAAGGCCAAATAAAGTTATAGAAACCTTAAGAACCTATTCCAATTCCAATTCAACTAGAATATACTGACCATCTTCCGTGTGGGCTAATGTGCTTGCGTGTTATTTTAGTTAATCCTCTAGCCTCTTCGTGACCTCTCTTCCCAAAGCTCTTCTGGCAAGACCAGACCCATCTGGAGTAAAGAAGTAGAAAACGTTCTCTGCTCTGCTCCAAACATGTGATCCTATCCCCTGGGACCAGAAGGAAGAATTGATCATGCCTAAGCAAACACCCACGACACTCCCCAAGTGGCCAGATCCTTGGACTGGAAGACAAAGCTTCATGTTATCCTAACATTTCCCATGTGTCAACACCTGACCTGGCATAGTTAGCACTGCCCAGCTTTGAAGACAACTTGTTGGGAGCGGAGGTCAAGGAGAGAGACATGGTCTAGCAAAAGACCGCTGAGCAGCTGAGCAGGCACACTGCGACTAACAGCCCAAGGACAACAGTGCCTGGAATCATCAGTTAGAGACTCCACTGCATGGGATTTGGGGCCCAGCCAGTCCATCTGTGTCGAATGGGCATCTGAGCCAATCCAGGACAGCCATCAGCGTGGCCCCTACTTTCATGAACATTATTCTCACCAATTGGCTCCACCAGTGTTGACCCTTCCTAAGAAGGGAAATTGTCCCACATGCCCCCATAAGGATATACAAGGCAGATACAAAGTTCCTGATGTTAGACAGCCTCTCCACCCAGAGTGAGAGTGTTAAGGTTCCTATCACACTGTACCAGACATAGACTCTTGCACACAAGGCCAAAGTGGCATATCATTCATTTGCATGGAAATGACAAAACTATGCAAGAGGCCAACTTGCCACCCTCTGGCTCAAAATTCACTGCTTTACAAGGCAAGACTTACAACACTATTCGAATGTACAAAGCTCCATTCCTGGGTAGTCACAGTTTCAGTGAAAACATCAGGAAATGGAGGCAAACAAACATCCACTGGAATAGATTTTGTAACATGTAGGAACAAAGACATAAAATTAATTGTACTTATGCTCATTTGGTTGTCGAACTCAGGGGAAACGAGAAGAGTCACTAAAATTTTTCCTAAGAAAATATATTTGTATTTGATCCCAGAATTAAAAGAAATTCTTATAATAATTTAACTAAAGTTTACAAGCCTGGACCCTGGGAGCCCTTGAAATTCCATGCATGTGTATATATGTGCTTTGTTATGGCGAAAGAAGCCGTATATTCCTCCAGAATCTAAAGAGCTTTACCATTGATCTAGTGTTCAGTGCTCTTAGTTGATGAATAAAAACCTGACACCCCAAAATGAATTCATATTACAATAGTTGCAGCTTTGGTCAGCGTCTGGACCCGTACTCTCCCTGTGGTCTTTCAGTAGCATTGTTATTTCTAGGAAGAGTCTGGGACCTCCAGGAAAGGTTAGCCAGCCTCTCTATCTGACACCGCTCAGTAAGAATCCAGATAAATCTGCCATCAGCTTGGGACACAGAGGGGCCTGGAAAAGTAGGCCTGCTTAGTAGAAATGGGCAGCACCATGCAACCAAATTAGTCGTTATGTAAGCCTTTAAGTCTAATTCCAGTTTCTTAACACTTGGGGAATTCTTTGAAGAGGCTAGAAAATTGGCAGTGCATCATTTGTCCTCGTGGGCATTTTTATTATAAGTATATAATACTTATATTATATAATATATTATATATATGTTATATTATACATAAGTATATAATATGTTCAAGAATATACATATTCTTCTAGTGAAACCAGCACACGGAAGTAGTTCTATTCTGCTTGGCTCTCTGTGCAATACTCCCTTTCAATTATCATGGTCCATACTGAATTGTCCTACCCGCCTTTAGCACCATAGATTCTAGGAAACACAAGGCACAAAAAGCAAAAGCAATCATTACACTATCACCCAAAACATAAATCAGTAGTAACAAGTGATCCCCTACTCTAATGTTATTGCTGTTGGCCCACATTCTAGAACATATGGAGTCAAACTTGGCCTTTTTTCCTTTGTTGTATAATTTTACTGCATAAAAACTAACTTTGTAATTACTCCAGGAGCTGGGGTCTTCATTCACATCTGCTAGTCTGCACCATTTCCAAGTCCTCGAAATGAAAGGGTCTCCCCGGAAACTTTCCCATACCACCCCCTAGCCAGGCTGATTTCTAAAATATGATTGTCTCAACATGTGGATCACCATATCAGAATGCTGAGTCCACAATACAGATGGCAACAAAGACTGCTAATACTCATTGCACTGAGCTATTTATTAAGAAATGTGCTGAGCACATTTATAAAAATCTCAGTTCATCGTAACAATTTACAAGGTAGGTGATTTTTTAATTCCTATTTTACGTAGGAGGAAATTGACCTTTAGAAACTCAAAGATCATAGCTTGTAGCAGCAGAGTTAGAATTTGAGGTGCCTTTCAGAGGCCCTTCTCTTCACCACCTTACCAGTATCTTATACAATTACCATGAACTTCTAGGTTAACAGATTTACTCAGATGTGGTCTTTGTTGGTAATGGGTTTTCCAATTGGGAGAATAAACAAACACAAATATATTCTAGATTACTGAGATATATCAGAATTTAGCCATCACCTTCAGGAGATTTTAAGTCTACATTTAAAAGCCACTGTTTGTTGAGCATTTACTACATGCTTAATAAAGCCACTATCTCAGTAGTTTTGGTTTATATACTATCTCCAAAGCTTTACTCCAAGGATGATTTCATATTTCAGATGGAAGGAAACCAAAGCATGAAAAGGTAACACACCCAAGGCCATATAACTAGTGATTTCAGGTCAGGATTTGCTAGTTTCCGCACTTTCCATATTCCTCCTATGTATCATATATATCTAGTTGTTTTCTTGTTTTATGTATGTGAAGTGAGCAGTACTAACTGCCCACTAATCCATTGGTGGAACACAAGGTCAGGTGGGTCTGCATGCATCTGACCCCTTCTGAGGGCAGCATACCTGTTTGGAGTCAAGGATCCTGGGTGTGGAAGGGCAGTCAGTATCAAGGCATTCTCTTTCAGGTTGTTGATTGTGGCATCAAACCTGGCTACCTAGCCCACTCTGAAGCAAACCCCTCATCTTACAATGGTACCTGCAGTCCAAATGAGCCAACCTATAGAAACCCAACTCTTTCAAGACCACAGTGTTGTTAATCATATGAAAAACCATGGAACGATGAAAAGAATATGCACTCTGAAGTCACATAGACCTAGCAGTATCTTGGTAAATATTTACTAACCAGCTCTCCAGTGATAGGAAGCTCTGATTTATAGCATCTGTCAATTTCTCTAGCATAAATACTCCCATGATGGCTCCTTTCGACATGTCAGGATGATGTCACTGAGCACAGGATTGGTCAAAGATGGCAATAATTGGCTCTTGGGAGCTGATGCCAGCCAGCTCCAGCACGCCACTGCCTGGAGACCTTATTCTAACCTCAGCTCACAACTGCCCAGTGTAAGATTTGAGGCAAGCCACTGAGCCTTTCTGGATATCAATTTCCACTTGTATTAGGTAGGAAAGGTAATAGTACTAGAGAAAGAATGGCACACTAGAGGATTATTCATAGGAGAACAAGATCATCTCTCCCCACTTTCTGAAGAAGCTGTGCACACAAAGCATTCTGATCAAGAGAGCCAAAGGAACACTTTTTTGTAAGCACAATTTATGCCTCTGAACTCAATTAGGAAGAGTTGGATAAGCTGTATTGTATCCTGCAGTCAAGGTTGGCATCCCATCCCATCCCATGCCATCCCATCCTGCTATATTAAGCCCAAGCTGCAGCTCAGGATCTGCTCACCCTCTATCAACCCCATGAAGAAGAGAGACTGAAAACAGGTGAATCTCCCCAGGTGGTGTGGCCAGGTCTGCCCTGGGGTAGCAAGACGTAGACCAGCTGGGTAGCATGAGAACAAGAGAGAGGCAAGAGAACAGCAAGGTACCAGGCCTCACTTAGCATCTTTTTGCCTACCCTTCCTGCCATATAGAAGGGGAAGTAGAGGAGCACCATCACACTCAATAACCTTCCACCCAAAGTGACTCCTGTCCTGGCACCAAGACCTAGTCGGCACTCCGCTCACTTAGATTAGCACCTGGGCATGGGGATATTCTTGTTGGCCTCCGCCACTCAGGTCATGTGGTTGCCGGGGAGATTAAATGACATTAAGTGAAGCACAGATTTGGGCCAGAGGGGCGCTGTCCAGCTTCATCACCCAGCTCCTCCTCACCTGAGTGACTGAACGAACTCTGGCTGTCAAGAATGAAAAGAAAGAAAAGAAGAAAAGAAGAACACATATTCTATCTGTGGCTACATAAAACGCTTATAACCAGGACTCCTCCACGTCGAGCCTACCATCAAATAAGGAGATCGACTGACTATTCCGAAGACTCTTCAAAAGGATGTTTTTATCAAGTGCTCAGAACGTAGATGGAAAGGTGCTCTTCACAAGGGCAATATTATTGTTGAAACAAGCTGCTCCATCCTGAGTTGCCCATTCTCAAGTGAAAACGCATTCTGATGTTTAAGTTCTTACATGGTTGTCTAAAAGTCAGACACATTACTTCGTACTAATGACCTTTACTTCTAAATAGGAATCACATTAGTTCAGAGTAAATGAACCATATTGAATTAAGCACAATGTGAAATTACGTCCATTCTGTGTCAAGAAGCCAATGAGCATGGGGATGTCTTTTACTCTGATTTTGCCTTTAACCTTGTCTTCCCGGCATCTGCAGTTCCTTAAGCCTCTGGGCTCCCCTGTCATGGCTTCGCTGATGCAAATGTGCCCTGAGATCCATCAACTGGAAAGGAGTTTTCTGGGTTTGTTTGTGTCATCGCTAATTCTTTGGGGCTGAAGGGTGTTGAGTCCCAGTTCTGTGAAATGGAGCTGTGACCGCGTGGAGCACTGAGGAGCATGTGGGGAATCTGACTGACATCCTTCCATGTTCCCTAAGTCCCGACAATTTTCTGTCCTTTTAATATCCACGAAGAGTGACAAGGGGCTTGGTGGAGGGCAGGTGGGGGGGGGGGTATGTTTAATCTGCCTGCCTAAAATACATCCAGAATATCTAGGCAAAAAAACCCTACATAGAATATAGCTCCCTTGGCACAAAGAACTAGTGTCACAGCCAAAGGAAATGGGATTATGACCCAGCTGAGGAGGGCAGAGAACTTGGGGAGGGCCGAAGGGGGCCACCCACCTGAGGTCTTTTTCTGTCCATGACACAGTCTCATACTGAGGTGTGCTCTCTCAGAGGCCAGCATATTTTAGGAGTCTAACGAATTCTAAGTGAATTGCATGGAAATAACAAATTGAAATAACTAAAAAGCCACCCACCTTTTCTGGAACTGGAGATCCTGCATGTGTGCAGACACTGGGGGATTATAAATAGGGTGGAGTGAGGTCTACACAACAGACAAACTTTCCCGCAGCTGGGCCAGGAAGCAAGGTTCCCAGGCTATGGGATCACTCAGACTCTGAGTCAGGTTTCTAAAAATGCATCTTTTGATATAGTAGTTGCTAGCCACATGTGGCCGTTTACATTGAAATGTAAATAAATTAAAAGTTAATAAAAAGAAAAATTCAGTTCCTCTGTTGCATTAGCACATTTCAAGCACCCAACAGCCACATGAAACTAGTGGCTACCATCTTGAAGCAGATATAAACCCTTCTATCATCACAAAACTTCTATTGGTCCGCACTTGTCTAAATATACATAAAAGTCCAAGAACCCTCTGATCCTTTATGGGATGCATTTTCCAAACTAAAACCCCTTACTTGAGTTTTCAAACAATTAATCAAAGCAAGGAAAGATAAACAGAATTTGTTCTTCTTTTGTGGACAGCCTCGAAGTGTTTTAGGAAAGAAAGAAAAAAAAAGTCTTGATTTCTTAATTTCATGCAATTTCCCTTTTTTAAATGGAAAATGTAGGGAAACCCACACAGCCTATAAATAAGAAGACAACATTACAAAACTTTGGCTAGCAACTCCTCTCTCTGTAAGTAATGCAAATTTACACATAAATTACCTCAAGGAGGCAAACCTTTAAAATCTGATTTCAACCACTCTCAAAAGACAATTAAAAAAAAAAAAAATGAGTGCTGTGCTAATTGCTTATCACTGACGAAGATCCCGGTGGAGCCTTGCTGGGCTCCTTAGGCCAGACTGAGTACAGAATGTACTCAAACGCACTATTTTAGAACGGCTTCACGTATATGTACGTGTAGGTAGGTGTTCTTGTGCGCGTGTCTCAAAACCCTGCTTCTCACAGACTGTCCCCTTTTCGGTGGAGCTAGGTTATTCTGTTACTCCATTACCATTACATTTCTCCAAGAGGGAGAAGTCTGCAGTCGGGGTAGACGATCTCCTAGCAGGTCTGCAGGGCAGGGCTGCCCTCCTTCTGCGATCGGCCTCCTGACCCGCTGCTCTGGGCTTCTTAAGGATGCCCCGTTGGCTGGAGTCACAGACACACAGAAGGGCCCCCACACTCTATGCAAGGGGGCTTTTATTGCGACGTGTGGTGGTCCAGGGGCTGCTCACCCAATGTTTTCAGCCCTCTGTCTTCCAGACACGTGGGTTCCACCCCCGGCCGCTTAAGACTCTGCAGATTGTGAGCCACGTGGCTACTTCCAACCAATGACTTGTGAGGCGAGGTGTCACGTGACCACGCGGAGCCAGAACCCGGAACAGAGTAAACGAGACCCTGCAGAGGTCTCTTTTCCCCTGCCGCGGGGACTAGTCGTGTTTTAGGCAGCGGCTTTTCTGGCAGCCCGAGCCCTAAAAGGGTGATAAAGCATCACCAAACACCTTGCTCAATTGCAGTAGACACATGGTATGAGTCAAAAATAAACTGCTGTTTAAAGACTGCATGATTCAGCCCAACGGGACTGATACATGAGATAAGCAAGAGCAGGGGGTGGGAGGTGCGGGCAGACACTGTTTCTAACGTGGAGCTGTAGCACAGGGTGTTTCTACTCAGCCAACCACAGGCTTGTGTCCGTTGCTGAGCAAATGCCGCTAGACCAGCATTGGGGGGGCAGAGTCCGGAAGGTGGGCCCCCTGCCCACCTGGAACTCATCACCTAGTAGAACAGAAGTCCAAATAAAGTCTATTTTAACACAATGAATCCTCTTCTAGCCATATAAACAAAATGCTATAGCAGCTCAGAATAGACCTCAAGAGTTCATCTTAGAAAATTCAAGGAAGGTTGCCATTACAGATCAATTTCCCCAAGAAGCAGACTCTGAGACAGAGATCGGCATGCACAACTTTACTGTCCTGGGGGGGTGTGCTTTGGGGATCAATACCTGCGGGGGAATGGAAGGGGATCCCCTTATAACAGTACTGTAGTTGGATAAGAAGATGAAGGAACCAGGTAAGTAGCCACAGAGATCAAGGGAAGGGCAAAGATAAAGAACATGGACTTCGCAAATGATGAAGAGTTCACAAGGGTCAAGTCTGAAATGGTTCTTTGGATTCTGCCATAAGGATATCATTGTTTTCCAAAGGGCAGGGAATGGAGCTAAGAAACAACTACACAGAGAGGAAAGGTTCATATGAGTTTCCCAAACTTTCCCACATCATGGCACATGTAAGAAATCTTTATTTTGTATGGCACACCATGTGTACATAGACACGCGCCATGCTCGTGATCAGGTGTGATGATCCCAGGGGGCCCCCTGGCCACCTTGAGGGCTGAAGGCACAAGTATTTGAGTGAAACTGAAACCCTGCCTGGTAAAACACCAGCGTGCCAAGGCCCACCAGGCAGGCAGCTGGGCCCCAATACATGCAGATCACGCATGTGAAGTGACTGGCATCGGGGAAAGGCCAAAAGAACAAGGTATCGATAGAGGAGTTAGCAGGCTAAATGAAGTGATCTTTGTTTTCCCTGCAATTAAGGAGACAATGCACTTATATCAGGGAGTGAGCATGGGAGAGCACAAAAGCAAAAAATAACTGAAAAAACAAAACTTATCCAGGTTTAAGGGAGAAAGCAAGGGCATTTGTAGGGTGGCTGTTTTAAAGAAAAAAATCTTTCTGTAAAATTGAATGAAAATATGAGAGTTGATGATTTAGTGGGGGAAAAATGCTTTAGTATGGGAATGAAGGAAAATTAGGGAGTTACAAGTAGTTTGCTGTGAGAAAAGCGTATTTGGGGAGGTTAAACCTAAGACCCAAGTATCTTGCTCACCAAGCATCGTGAATGTAGAGCTGAAATATCCGGGTCTTGGGAGCAGGAAGGGGAGCTCCCAAAGCATCCCAAGGAGGATTTGTGGTTAGATACGTGTCTGGGTCCATTTGGGCTGCTACTACAAAGTGCCATAGACCAAGCAGCTTATAAACAACCAAAATTTGTTTCTAACAGTTCTAGAGGCCAGAAGTCCGAAATCTGGGGGCCAGCATGGGCCCTCTGCTGGGGTGCAGACTGCAAGCTTCCTGCTTTGTCCTTACAGGGCAAAAAGAGGGCTAAAGAGCTCACTGGGGTCCTTATTACAAGGGCAGTAAATCCCATTCCTGAAAGCTCCAGCCTTATTACTTAGCTACCTCTCAAAGATCCCATTTCCAAATACCATCACTTTGCGGGGAAGGAATTTCGTTATTTGGGGGGGCAGACGTTCAGCCCACAACACTAAGTCTGGCATGAAGAGGAGATTCAAGACAGGAGAAACAATGAGGAAGACCAGTCTAGAAGGGCTGCAGGTTCACTCCAAGTGAGGAATGAGAGCCTAAGGCATGGATGGGCGTTGGGCACCGAAGGGACAAGTATGGGTTCAAAAGGTATCTGGCAGTGTGAAAGGACAGAGAGCAGAGAGAAAATTGAATTGGACCATGAACACCACAGTGTGAGCCCACCCAGATAAACCGTACTAGCATAACTGTAATATGCTATCTCAATACAATATTAACCTAACAACAGATTACAAGAAAGGTACATACTATTACGATATAAGTAAATACAATTTTCCGCAATTCTGGGACTCAGGGGAAATCACAAAGAAACAGGACAAGGCCCTATGGCTCACTCCACAGTCACTATCTCTTGCATTTGAAATTCCTTTCTTTTCCTATCCTCACTGGGCTCCCAGCTCTTTAAATCAAACTGTTAAAACTGATGCATTCCAATGCATACAACTCCTGTGCATTCTCTTTCACGGCTGGAGGAAATGATGTGCAATTTCTTTGGGTTTTATTTTTTTGTTTTTTGGTGGTTTTTTGGTCATTGTTGTTGTTTTTTCACCAAGGGATGTTTTTCAACAGCAGTTGCTTTATTAAGGGGGGGGGTAGTAATGAGACTAAAATCCCATTGGTTTTTCTAAAGCAACTGGAAATAATCAATGTGCATCTGCAACCTGTTTCTAACTGCTCTTGGAGAGCTCTGTTTTGAAATGCCCTGCTGTGACCCAGGCGTTCCTAATAGAAGAAGCGGTTTTGGATCCATGCCTGATAGGAACGTATCACAGACTGAATGAGCAAATGAATAGGCAGTTGTTTGCAGCCCTTTTGAAACTGTCAGCTGTGCTCCTCAAGGAATAAATGAGCAGAAGTAGAGACCAGAAATTTCTAGGCTGCTCTGATCTTTAGTTTTAAGAGGAAGCCGATTTGCAAGCTCAGCCCGGCGCGCTCTGATGGTGTGCTTGGCAGGGCTCTTCGCGTTAATACCACATTGATCTTTAGATTAAAGCAGAAGCCACTCATTTCTGTTTCTTTTTCTCCTTAGGATTGCGGAAACCTCAATCACAATGCCTTGTCTCCTCCTCCAAGTTTTTAACAGAATTTGTTGATTTAGCACTGTGTTGCTCCTAGCAAGGGGGCATTTAAGCTGCCCTTGCGAGAAGACAGGTATACACACTCAATGAGGCCATAGGTGTAAGGAGACAGCCTACCCACATCGGGCTGTCTGCTCGGCAGGGAGCCTGCTTCCCCTTCTCTCTCTGCCTGCCCCTCTGCCTACTTGTGATCTCTCTCTCTCTCGCTGTCAAATAAATAAATAAAATTAAAAAGAAGAAGAAGAAGAAGAAGACAGCCTAACTCACGAAAGCCATTGTCACTCACAGAACCTCCTGCTCTGCTCAGGACGGATTCCCTACTCCAGACAGGCCCCTACCCCCTTCTGGGACCAGCCAGGCATTTGTCCTTTTGTCTAGGGGTTTGGGAGTTCACAGGGGACACAGAATGCTTGACATTTACCCAGTACCATTCCTGGTGCAGAGAAGATCCTTAAAATGTGTTTATACCCTTGCCTCTCTCTTTCGGGAAAGAAGTATCAGGCCTCAAGAGGCAGGGTCTGTCCCCAAAGAAAGCCTGTGAACCAAGGACCCTGAGAGAGACCAGGTTCCGGTCATGCTCCGCTGGATGAGCGAAAGAAACTCTTACCCCACTTCCCTCTCAGTGTCCATCATAACCGTTATATTCGCCAGGTCATCATGGTCTTCATCATCCTCAGCAACATCGCCATCCTAAGGATTTTCAGGTTCGTCCTTTTATTTCTATAACTCTGCTGTTTTAATGACTTCAGGCTCTTGCATCTTGGGGATGGGGCCTTGGGAGAGGAGATGTAATTTTTGAAATCTCCCCCTGAGTGAATATAATACAAGGCCAGAAGGTCATTCCCACACTTGAGGTAAGATATTTGTGTAAATGCCTTAAATTTTGCAAAGCATTTTCACCCATGCTGTCTGTCTCATTCTCAGCAAAATCCTCTGAGATGTACAGGGCACAAAATTGCCAATCCCAGGGGCGCCTGGGTGGCTCAGTGGGGTAAAGCCTCTGCCTTCAGCTCGGGTCATGATCTCAGGGTCCTGGGATCGAGCCCCGCATCGGGCTCTCTGCTCAGCAGGGAGCCTGCTTTCCCCCCTCTCTCTGCCTGCCTCTCTGCCTACTTGTGATCTCTCTCTCTCTCTCTCTGTCAAATAAATAGATAAATAAAAACTTAAAAAAAAAATGCCAATCCCATTTTGCAGGCAAGAGGATGAAGACTCATGAGTTAAGAACTTTGCCCAGATTCACAGAAACCCGCCTAGAGCCCAGATCCTCAGCGCCTCCCGGCTTGTTTCCGTTGTGCAGGCTGGAAAGGACAGGAGAGAGGGAGAGGTGTCCCAGTGCTCTTGGCAAATCCTCCCTTCCGCACCCTTGCCTCTGCACGCCTGTCAGTGTCCCAGGAACTTTCTCCGACCCTCTCCTGCTGGTCCTCCTAAAGCCCCAGAGTACAGGAGCCCTCACCAGGAGAAACATTCCATTTCCTTCTATTTCAGCCTCCCGAAACAGTCTTTCCATTCTCCATTTCAAAGGGCTCTTTGCAGTAAGGCCTTTGAATCTTTTTATTAGGCTGTTCTAAAGCCTCTCTTTACATCTTTTTTCTTTCATATTTCCTTAAATGAGAAACTCACTGAGAAGTGAATTCTGGGTCACCCAAAGGTTAGGAGGGAGAGGGAGGGGGTATGATCAGTTCCAAAGCCCAGTCTGCAATAAACTAATCAGGTTATACTCATATTCAGAGGGCCCCCCCTCCACTTAATTAAAGATTGGCTGTGCAGTACCTAACCGCCCGTAGGAACGCGGCCCACTGCTATTGTTGAGAAGCAAAAATAATTATTTAGAAGCAGAAATGAATTCCTTACATCTATCTGAACCCCCGTTGGTTTACAACCATAAGGTAATTTGCTTCAACTAACTTAATTTCTGTTCCCTGTTCAATTCCCTTGTGCCTTTTAACTAATGTTTTAATTCTCTTTTGCACTCTCTGCACCACCAAATCAAAGCAAAATTTATCTCTCTTTCATTTGCCAAAGCCAAGCAAATTTGGAAGGGAAAAAATTACTAATAAAGGACAAAGAAAATGTATTTTTCATTTCAGTGAATCAGAACAGAGTACAAAGAAGCTTAATCATTATATTAAATCAAAGGAATGTAAATCACATTATTCATATTCATAAATTGCTGACAACATGTGGCCTTTGAAAAGCTTGGGATGAGAAGCCTCTTGGTGGAAGGGGGAGGGAGGGACAGACTTTGGGAGCAAGGAACCCTTCGAGCCAGGATTAGCTCTTTCTCTATATTGGTTCCTTTTTCTCACAAGGCAGCCATTTTGTAATTAAATCCCAGCCTGGCTCTCAATATTTTTGGCATTTCAGCCTCTCAAGAATTGAAGACTAAGAGGTGATTTGAGTCCTGAGCATTGAGCTGGTCTGGACCGTTCTAACTATGGGTGACAACATTGTGTCATCTTGATGACCAAGCTGGATAGAACTTCATGGTTGCTCAAAGATTTGTTTTCATGCCAGTTGAAAAACATTCATGCCAGATGAATTAATAGTAATAAGGATAAATCAGGTTTAATAAAACATTATACATTTCTCGAGGCTTCCATAGACATCACCTTGCCACACTGGCTCAAGGGGAGGCCGTGTGTGCAGAGGGTAAGGCCAAACTGCCCGTGTGCCAACCCCTACTCCTCCTTCTCTGCTGTGGGACATCATTAGGCCAGGTAATTTCCTTGTACTTCAGTTCTCTCACCTGGAATATAGGAATGATGACAGTACCTAACTCACTGTGTTCTTAGTGAAATGCGAAAATGCACATAACGCCCTTAGGGGAGGGCTCAGTAAAAATTGTGTACTCAGAGTTGATTCCTGTTATCCACAGTAGTTAATGTTCTAGGCAGTCATCGCAAAAAATGAATTCACAAACACTGAATCATTGCTCCTGGTTAGGTTTCTGCCTCTGGTAACATTTTCATCAATAAGTCAATACACAACCACATTTTATCAGAATTTCTGTTTAAGGACACCTTATTTAATACCTATTGAACTCGTGGTCACCAGCACTGTAACTCAGACCTGAAGGAAGCCTATCAAAAACACTTCTTTTTTTTATTATGTTATATTAGTCACCATACAGTATGTCATTAGTTTTTGATGTAGTGGTCCGAGATTCATTGCAAAAACACCTATTTTCAGGGATGCCCAGCTGGCTCAGTCAGTAGAGCATTCGACTCTTGATCTCAGGGTCGTGATTTCAAGCCCCATATTGGATAAAGAGCCTACTTTAAAAAAATTGTAAAACACCTCTTTTCTCCATCAGGCACATCACAGCCTTCTTAGACTTTGCATCACTGAAGAGCATATCAGCACTACAGTTTGGGGCCTTTTTAAAAGTGAAATCACCAGGGGCACCTGGGTGGCTCAGTGGGTTAAAGCCTCTGCCTTTGGCTCAGGTCATGATCTCAGGCTCCTGGGATCCAGCCCCACATCCGGGGGGGGTCTCTGCTCAGCGGGGAGCCTGCTTCCACCTCTCTCTGCCTGCCTCTCTTCCTACTTGTGATCTCTCTGTCAAAATAAATAAAATCTAAAAAAAAAAAAAAAAGTGAAATCACCAATAAAAAGCACAAGCATGAGAAAAATGTGGCACTAAATAGACAGCAGAAAGGACACTTGGTTGTGACATGAGCTGAAACAAAAGGTAGCGCGTCACCTTGCTTGGCCCCATCCTGGGAACATGTGCATCGGGGTATACACATTCCACTGCTCTATGAACCTGTGAATGGCCAAGAGAGCACAGCAGGTATTGATCTGAAGAGCTACAAAGAAATTTCAGTGAGTAGGCAGATTTGCCAATATGGAATCACAAATAAGATCAGCGACATTGTGATTAATCATCCAATGTAATAAACAAAGTAGTTATTTACTTTTTAGAGTTCAGTATGGTTAGGGTGCCTGGGGGCTCAGTTGGTTAAGCATTTGACTTCGGCTCAGGTCAAGATCCCAGGGTCCTGGAATGGAGCCCTGCTTCTCAGGATCCCTGCTCAGCAGGGAGTCTATTTCTCCTTCTGCCCCTCCCCCTTGCATTTTCCCCTCCTCCTGCTGGTACACATGCCTGCACACTTGTATGCTCTCTCTCTCTCTCTCAAATAAATAAAATCTTTCAAAAAAAGTTTAAAGTTCAGTATGGTTCTTAGGAAACAGGATATGATATTATTGTGATCCATATGCTGTGGTGTGGACAAACAATAAGCAATATGTCTAATAAGATACATGAAGACAATAGAGAAACCTTTGCTTTTTTAAATCATCCAAAAGAGAGTTGGGGGGGGAGGGTCAGGAAGGGTTTTTCCATCCTAGAAGGATAGAAAATGAAGAGCAGATAATAGATAATATTAAAAACCTCAGGAGAAATGCTTAATGCTATTTTTAGTCCCCATCTTGATAACATATTTTAAAAGGTCAACTGTGTTATGCAGTATGCATCATTTATGACGAGAAGGAGAAAAAGTAAATTGGACTAGATAAGGGAGTAGTTCAAAATTGTTTTTTAAAATCGTGTATTCACATCAGCAAAGGGCAAAGACATGCATTTTGGGGCAGGCCACTTGCTTCAAAACTGGTGGTGAAAGACTCCTCTTTAAAAGAGGTAGAGTGGGGCGCCTGGGTGGCTCAGTGGGTTAAAGCCTCTGCCTACAGCTCAAGTCATGATCTCAGGTTCCTGGGATGGAGTCCTGCATCCACTCTCCGCTCAGCAGGGAGCCTGCTTCCTCCTCTCTCTGCCTGCCTCTCTGCCTGCTTGTGATCTCTCTCTATCTGTCAAATAAATTAATAAAATCTTTAAAAAATAATAATAAAATAAGAGGTAGAGCATGATACACAAATATAAAAAAATATTTGTTAATATTTTTTTAAAGATTTTGTTTATTTATTTGACAGAGGGAGAGAGATCACAAGTAGGCAGAGGGGCAGGCGGGATGGGGGTGGGGGAAACAGGCTCCTCACTGAGCAGAATCTGATGTGGGGCTCGATCCCAGGACCCTGAGAAAACACTTATTTGAAAAGATATATGCAGCCCCTATGTTTATTGCAGCATTATTTACAATAGTCAAATTATGGAAGAAACCCAAGTGTCTATCCATAGATAAATGGATAAAGAATATGTGAGACAGATATATATTTCATGAAATTTGATGAAATATTACTCAGCCATAAAAAATAATGACATCTTGCCATTGGCAACAACATGAATGGATCTGGAGGGTATAATGCTAAGTGAAATAAATCAGTCAGAGAAAAACAAATATCATATGATTTCACTCATATGTGGAATTTAAGAAACAAAATAAGTAAAAAAGAAAAAAACAACAAAACAGACGCTTAAATGTAGAGAACAAACTGGTGGATGCCCAAAAAGAGGTGGAGGAGAGATAGAGGGAAATACGTGAAAGGGATTAAGAATACAATTATCATGATCGCACTGAGTAATGTATAAAATTGTTGAATCACTATATTCTACACTCAAAACTAATATAACACTATGTTATTCATCATGCTGAAATTAAATAAATCTTAAGAAAAATATAATTTCCAGGGCACCTGGGTGGCTCAGTCGTTAAGCGTCTGCCTCTGGCCCAGGTCATGATCCCAGAGTCCTGGGATCGAGCCCCACATCGGGCTCTCTGCTCAGCAGGGAGCCTGCTTCTCCTGCTACCATTCCCTCTGCTTGTGTTCCCTCTCTCGCTGTGTTTCTCTCTATCAAATAAATAAAATCTTAAAAAAAAAAATTTTAAAAAAAGAAAAATATAATTTCCTTCTAGTAAGAATGGCAGGAATTATATATGGGTGGAGCCACAGATGAATTGTGCGTGGACTTTAAAAACTTCTTTATTGAGAATAGGACCCTGAAATAGAAAACCACATAAAACAATTGCAGAATTCAGGGAAATATTCTAAGGAAGATGCTGTTGTCTCCACCATCTAGATCAAGAACAGAAATTTTCAACCTCTGCATAAGACCTCTATGGACCCCATTCTTTTTGTTTTTTAATATTTTTTTTAAAAAAGATTTTATTTATTTATTTGAGAGAGAGAGAGAGCAGAGCAAGGGGGAGCAGAAGCAGACTCCCCACTGAGTAAGGAGCTTGATATGGGACCCAATCCCAGGAATCTGGGATCCAGACCTGAGCTGAAGGCAGATGCTTAACAAACTGAGACACTCAGGTGCCCCGTGCACCCCATTCTAATCCCAGATTCCTTCCTGCACAAGGAAATAATTCTGATTTGCATGGTAATCAGCTTTTTGTATTTCTTGATATATTCAAGTGTCTTAGTTTCTTAGGGCTGCCATAACAAATTAAGACAAAGTAGGTACCTTAAAATAGCAGAAATTTGTTCTCTCACAGTTTTAGAGTCCAGAAGTCCAAAATCAAGGCGTTAGCAGAGTTGATTCCTTCTGAAGACTCTAAGAGGAATTTATTCTAGGCCTCTCTCTTAACCTCCTGTGGCTGCTGGCAATCCTTGGCATTCCTTAACTTGTGGCTGCCCTCTCATCTTGCCTTTGCCTTCACATGGCCTTTTCCTGTGTGTTTATGTGCCTTTCCCTTATAAGGATACAAGTCATCAATTTAGGGCCTACTCTGAATCCAAAATGTCCTCATTCCAAGATTCTTAACTTATCTGCAAAGACCCTAATTTCAAATAATATCACATCCACAGGTACTAGGGATGAGGACTTGAATATATCTTTTGGGGACTACTATTCAACCCTTATAGCATGTGCATATCCTTGTCTCAATCATTCAGTATTGCCTATATTGTACCTTTTATTTTTGTCTTTTAATTTTCAAGCCTCCCTCCATACCCCCCTTTTTTTCTTTACAATTTTTTTGTTGTTCTTGAAAGCCAAGGCCATCTAATCTATAGTTCCTACAGTCTAGAAATAGCTGACTGCACACTCAGAAAAAACTCCCTTCTTGACCAAACCTTAGACAGGTTTTTCAGGGCCCGTGCCCCCCTTGCCCTTGTCCTTGGGCTCTGTAATTTAGCCTGCCCATTTCGGCTATAGTAAGAACCCTGGTAAGTCCAGTTAGCAAGAATTCCTCCACTCCTGATATCTGACCACCTTGGCCTGTCCTCAACCAGAATCCTGCTAGGCCAGTTTAGCAAGAATCCCCCAATCCCCCACCCAATGATGTCTCCTCTTAATACATTTCATCTACCAATCCCTTCACCCTCTTCGTTGGCTATAAATCCTTTGTTGTATTTGGAATCCAGCTCAGGTCTATACTAAGTCTCTTTTCCCCTGTTGTAATAGTTTTGAATAAAATCTGTTTTTAGTGCTTTAACTTGTGTCCAGCTCTAGTTCTCTTTGACAACTCACAGCCTGCCAGTCAGCATTTTCTCTGTCCTCTACGTTTCCTACAAATGTGCAGCTAGATCTATATATGGACCAAACTCAGGTTCAATTCTCTTGACAAAAGTGTAAGTGGCAGTGGTGTGTTCTTTCATCAGAAGTTCCGTTATGGTTTTTTTTTATTTTCTTTCTTTTCCTTCTAAGGCCAGCAGCCATTGGTGTTCGATGACTACATCCCTCAATGGTGATACTCTGTTATCATCCTCTTCTCTTATTCAATGGAATGATTCTACAATAATATACTTCTATGTGCTATGTGTTATATTTCATATATTTACATCCTGTGTTATATTTCATATAGGAAAAGTATGGAAAATGCTTCATTCTTTCTCTTGTCAGATTTAAAGATAATAAATGTGTTTATATATATTTCTATTCATTGACTCATACTGGTACTTCTAATATATAGTTCACAGGTTTTTTTCTTAACTTTTTGTATGATATGTGTCTATTTCCTTCCATACTAAGACGCCTGGTTTTCAAGGATATAAGAGGTGATAGAATTAGAGTAACCCACAATTACTTATGTGCTTTATCACATATTAACTACGGAACAATCTCAACAAAATCATTGTAAGTTAAAATTTCCTTTGCATATGCTTTCTCCAAACTTCTCCCATTTTATTTATATTTTACTATATCTATATATACTCATTACATATTATATACTCTCTCCTCTTATTTTACCTTTAGTCTATAGTGTATAAGTAAATATATATATAGATATCACCACCAGTAAGGTGTCTCTAGTCATTTTATATATTGAAGGTTACTTTTCTAGCAGATTTCCCAGGAATGCTAGACAAGAACATATTTCTTGAGGTCTTATATGTTGATAACATTTTTTCTATTCTATTTTTTTACTGAAATAAGTTTTAATGGACATAAATCACTTGGTTCATATTTTCTTTCTTTGATTATATTAAATACGCTACTCCATTTTCTTCTAGCAAAAGGTGCTATTATTGAAATTCTGGTAATAATCTAACTTTTTCCTCATAAATCACTTTCTCTTTTTGTCAAGATGATGGAATGGAATTTTGGGTTTATTTGTTTTATTGTCACCTCATCACTTTTAGTAGAATATGTCTTGGCATGTGTATCTCTGTGAGTTGATATTCTCAGGTATTATGCAATTGTTTTTTCAATTTATCAATTGAATATATTCAATATATCAAAACTATATATTTTTTTCTTTTTTAATTTTAGGAAAGTTTCTTCACTCACAGTTTAATATTTGCTATGTTCTCTCGTTTCAGTTTTCTTTTTCAAGAGTTCTAATTTTCCATACGTTGGACCTTCTTCACCCTTCTTCACTATCTGCCATATTCCTGGAATCCTTTTCATCTGTAGCTATTTCTCTTTTACTTTTAAAATGCTCCTGTTTTTCAGTTTCCATTTATCTTAAGGCACAATCTTTTGCAATTCTTCTGTTCTAGTCTTCTTTTCTGACATTATGATTCTTTAGTTTCTAATGCTTTTCTGACTTCTATCATCATGTTCTGAACTCTAGTTCTAATTTGTCTTGCTTTGCCAGGTTTTGTATCCATTTCTTAATGTCATTGGGCTTATTTTGAAATAGTATGCTGCAGTTTTGATCTGTTTTGTGAATATAACCTTCAGGTATACTTCCACTGTGTTTAGGGATATTATTCTGCTTTTGCCCCTTTTTGATCATAAAAACGTTGTTTGAGAATAGATCTTGATATTTCCCTGTTGTTCACTTTTATGTGAAGTTAGTTTCTTGAACTTTAAAAAGAGGTGTGGTTTGAGATAGCTTTACTAACTTAGAGTTCCCTTTTCTGTTGTTTTGAAGTAATGTTCAAAAATATGAAGCTTGCGGGGCACCTGGGTGGCTCAGTGGGCTAAAGCCTCTGCCTTCGGCTCAGGTCATGGTCTCAGGGTCCTGGGATCGAGCCCCACATCGGGCTCTCTGCTCAGCGAGGAGCCTGTTTCCCCCTCTCTCTCTCCCTGCTTGTGATCTCTCTCTCTCTCTGTCAAATAAATAAATAAAATCTTTAAAAAAAAAAAATATGAAGCTTGCTATTTGAAACTTTCTCGCTCTATTTCCCTTTACCCATTTTACCTGTACTTTCTGTTTCTATTGTTTCTACCATCCCTGTCTCAGTTAAGTTTGATCCCATCCCCAAAGGTTTCTCCTCCATGTGACGTGCTGTCTTGGAATAGATGACAAGTTTCAAAAATTCACAGAGCCTAGACTCTTCCACACCTTGAAGACCTTGCTATGAGCCCATTGCCATAAGGTCACAAAAGCCACCCAAATTTGATTCGCTGTTTTCAAATTAGACATTGAAATTTTCCATGAATACTTATTGGCTATTTTCGATTTTCCTCTTCTCAGATTTACTAAATACTTCGTTGCTTTTCTTCACTTCCTCCTAAACACACACTGATTCCATGTAAGTTTTGGGCTATTTTTGCTGATTTCTCTTTACCCAGCTGAATTTTGGGGTTCTAGAGGACACCCTGTTAGCTTTATTGTAAATATTGTACATGGGATTTTGGTTTTATTCTCTATTTTCTCTGTCTTAGGAAGAAGTTCAAAAACTATGCTGCTGTCTCTGTCTTCTCAGAATGCCTTTGATAATGAATATGTGTCTCGATCTATGTAAAGAATCTAGGTCATGACTACAAAGATCCTAGGGATGTAAATTTCAGATGATGTTTACAATTCCCCTACAAAGAGACTACTATATGTGTAGGTTAAGGAAAGCAACTTCATGAGTGACTACACAGACTCAGAAACCACCAATTGTCCCACTATCCTACAGTACAAGAGTTCCGCCTCTCAAAATTGAGAAAAATCTGGTGCCAATATTGGCACAGGTTTCTTAAACACACACACAACACACACACATACACATGCACATCCATACACATATGTGTACATGCATAGACATTTGATCTGTTGACTGCTGGTCTAACCATTTGGTTATCATCCATCCAGAACAAAGAAGAAAGATATCAATTATTTTGGTCCCAGTGCACATTCATAGGTACCTTTTTACATATTCTGAGTAGTGGCAAAAGAAAATCAAGATATTCAATGAAGTGGCAGCCTCTCACCTAAAGCTGAATGAGTTTTATTGTTATGTTTTGGTGTTAAAAATGCTCAATCTGATATATTTAAAAAATGGAACAACTAAAATAGTGAAGTCAAAGATTCATTTAAAAACTGCTACAAGAGGGACTCCTAGGTGGCTCGGTTGGTTAAACATCTGCCTTCAGCTCAGGTCATGATCCCAGGGTCCAGGATCAAGTCCCACATTGGGATCTTTGCTTAGCAGGGAGCCTGCTTCTCTCTCTGCCTGCTGCTCCCCCTGCTTGTGCTCTCTCTGACAAGTAAATAAATAATTTTTTTAAAAAAATGCAGAACACTGATCAGGAATAAAGTTGTGTTAAACAAACAAACAAACTGGGGCACCTGGGTGGCTCAGTGGGTTAAAGCTTCTGCCTTCGGCTCGAGTCATGATCTCAGGGTCCTGGGATCTAGGCCTGCATCAGGCTCTGTGCTCAGCGAGGAGCCTGCTTCCCCCTCTCTGCCTGCCTCTCTGCCTACTTGTGATCTCTCTCTCTGTGTCAAATAAATATATAAAATCTTTAAATAAACACTGCTACAAGAAAATAAGATAAAAAGTTATCCCCACAAACTCTCAAATAGAATTAATGTGGAGACAAACCACTGATCGCTCCCAAGTCCTCACAATATCAGCACTTCCACAAGACAAAGAAGAAGGAAGGCAATGAGGTTCTAAGTAGCCCTGAAAACAGAAAAAACCACCCCCAGGTCCGCACTAGAAAACCTCCCAAGGTGGGCCCATTTGAGGAGAGCCATCAAACTAGAAGTGATCTCTGCAGAATCTAACCCATTATGGAAACTTCACAGCAAAAGTAGCCAGTTTCTTCAACGTCAATGACAAGAGAAAAAAATGAGACAGGGAAGAAACCTATAAAGTAAATTTAAAAAGATACATCAACCAATGACGCAGTTGGAAACTTCTTTGGAATTCAATTAAAACAAACAAACAAACAAAAATTTAAAAAACACCCAGTGAAATATGAACAATGAATGCATATTTAATTATATTAAATAATTACTATTGATTTATTTTGGTGTTGCAATAATGTTGTGGTTATGCTTTTTAAAGCAGTCCTCATTTTCCCAAGATGCATATGAAATATTTACAGATGAAATGCTATGATATTTGGGATTTACTTCAAAATCATCCTGTTGGTGGGAGTATAGATGAAGGCAGATTGTCCATATAATGATCACTTTTGAAGTTGGATACGTTGGCTTTATTGTAGTAATCTCTCTACTTCTGTATATGTTTGAAATTTTCTGTAATGAAAAACACAAAGAAGAGGTTTCATAGAAGAAAAAAATATTTTAGGGGAACCTGGATCATACACTCATGTAAGTGTCGAACTCTTGGTTTTGGCTCAGGTCATGATCTCAGGGTTGTGAGTCAGAGCACCATGTTCAGTTCTGCACTCAGTATGGAGTCTGCTTATGACTCTCTCTCCCTCTCCCTTGCTCCTCCCTGCCCTCTAAAATAAATACATAAATCTTTTAAAAATATTTTAAAACAGTACTTATGATGAAGTCGGCAAAATACTGTGCCAATTGAGATGATGATGCATGTCCTCAAGGAAGAAGGAAGATAAGCGAGTCACAAATATAGGCATCTCATAGAAAGCCATCTGGACCATTCAGGATCTCTAGGGATGCTAACTAATTTCTCGATCTCGTAGAGCCTAAGTCTAAAAAGAAGGAAAATTGAATGAAGACCATATTCAAGGAGGTAAATAATTAAATTGTTTTAAGCATTGCTAGATCCCACAGGTAGATTCAAAAAGAAATAGGAAAGGACAGTCCAGACCTTCTAACCGGACAGTAATTTTTAAGGAAAAAGAGTAGTATGTGTTTAGCACATACAAATTAGCAACACACAAAGTAAGGCAGTTCAAACTGACCCTATTTACACTGAGAAGCTCAATTCGAAAGAGGTATCAGAAAGCACCTGATTTTTTTTCCAGGCATATTTGTTATGGTTAAAAATGAGAGAGGATAAGTTATATGGTATCAGTGAACTCTGTGTGCATCCCTCATGAAAGAGCAGGAAGGAGTCACGTTATCCCTCAGACGGGGAGACGAAGATCTCATCTGGGTCCTCTCTTTTCCATTCCTAAATCTGTATCTGAATTTTGCTGAGCCTTAGGTTCCTGCTCTCCCACGAATGCTGAGTCGGGTCCAGAATTCAGTGTGGGGATTTATGTAAGCAAGGGTGCTTTGTCAACTGTAAAGCCAACACTTTCCATCAACAAAAAGGCCTGCAGCACCTGGCACATAGGGGTGATTAATAAATTGACACCAGTGCTGGGTCATTACAGTTTAAAGGCAAATATGAGACAACTCCTGGCAGTAGGATCTTCTGTATTACACTTCAAACGTTCCTTCCATACTAAAAACTCAGCAATTTCCACTCAGCATTGCGAAGGCCAAGAAGAAATCAGGTTATAAATCAGCCTTTAGACTTTTCTGGTTTTATGTTGACTCTTGTTTGAAATCTCATTTTAAAAAAGAAAGACCATGTCCCATAGTCTTAATGCAAAAGCAAATTAAAATCCCAGTTCCATCATTTCCAAGTTCAATGACCTTGGGCAAATAACCTTACCTCTCAACCTTGGTGTCCTCACCTCAGTAACATAGCTAATGATACCTCCCTCTTCGGACTTTGTAAGGATTTGTAAGGGTTGTGTAAGGATTAAATTCCTTAAAATGTTTTCTACAAAGCATTTAACCAGTCCTGGAACACAATAAATAGTTGCAATGATAATGATAAAGTTAATGTGATGCTGTTATTATTATTATTATTATTATTATTATTATTATTATTATTAACAACCACGCCAGGCTATTTATCTGAGGTCTGTTTTTCTCAGATCTGTCACAGCCTTGACTAGCCCATGCTCTAGTTGAGCAACCTATTTACATAGTTTAAAAAAAAAACAACTTTGTTTAACATTAATTATTTGGCCATTTGTAAGCTGCCTCTACCCAGTAGTCTTAGTATCTCTCTTGGCCACAGTTTGAGAATTAGATATTTAAGATTTGCACAGATAAGAGCCTGTCTATGAATTGGGACAAAGACATTGGAGCCTCCCCTTTCTCGGGCTTGGGATGCAGAAACGGATCACAAGCTATTTCGCACACACTGAAAATTGAGGAAAGCAGTGTGTGTCTGGGTCCCATATCGCTTCCTTCTTGACGTTTCGCTGAGTCTTCAGTAAGATCCCACGTCCCTCTGCCACTCCTCATGTTACAGCCAAGAAGCAAGGTGACTCATAGGCTTCTTCGCTCCTCGAGAAGGAAACGACACTGAGGCCACCCCCCGGGTTTATGTGAAAACTCGGGGCTGGCTTTCAGGGCAGATCCGTAAGGCCCGGGCTCTGCCCGGGACACACAGCCTCACAGCCTCTGATTCTCAAACTCCAGGCTCGGAAATGGAATGTGAGGAGAAGGAGTCGGGGCTGGCAGGGCGCGAGGAGGGTTCTCCTTGGCTCTCCAGGGATCCAGTTCAGTTCTGAGGAGGCCGAGGGAGAGCACTTCACTCCTAATTTCTGCAAGGCCCTAATGACCTTGATCATTTTCCCCCAGCGCGGCCTCTTCCAATCTGCAGCCTGGTGTCTCTCACGTCTCCCTAGAGCGAACCTGTGGAGCAGAACGCCTCTAGGATAAACAGGACCATAGAAATTGAATATGCTTGATTCATTTATTTATTACAAAACAGAGTAGGGCAAAAGATAGCCACTCTCTCTCCTGATTGCTATTTTCTTTGTTATGGTTTGCAAGCAAACCAGTGCTCAGCAAAACTCATCTCCTTACAAATGTTCTTTCCCTGAAACCAGCTTTCGGTGCATGTTCCCAATGCCATTCAATTCAGTGGCCTCAAAGAGTCGGGTGGTCCAGCCTTTTGCCATTAGCCTCAATCAGAGTTAAGAGCTACATGATGCACTTCGTCTAGGCTAAATCATCCGTTTCATCACACCGGACACTGGGGGAGAAAGTCCTGTTGGAGAGGGTTGTTGAAGCAGTAACACTTGTCTTGCCTCTATCACAATAACGTCCAGGGACCTCAGACTTGTTTGCACCTGCCAGGCCCTTGCGAGACTAGAACTCTTTGTTCTATGCACAGACTTCATGCAATGACCCTCAGCCACACTGGGGTACCGCCAGGCAAGGGAAGTGAGGCACAGATGTCAACCGCTTGTACTTTTCAACTCCCCAAGCCAACCCGAGCCCGCCCCTGGCACACAGGAGGCAATTCATAACGCTCGCCCTCGTCACAGCTGGATCGTGGATCCCACAACCCTCTCTCTCAGGCCTTGCAGACATAATGTAACTGGCAAACTATTTACCCCTTCTACGCAGACAAAGCTGTGGGCGAGGCAAGCTGTCTTCTCACACGGGAGTGAGCACTGCGGCACGACCAGCAGACCACGATGGAGTCAGAGGGGAGGGAGGACAGTATCCCGCAGGCCAGATCCTGACCCAGAGCAGATTCCTCTCCAAGAGACCTACTGCCTCCGCCTTACCCTGGCAACCGGAGAGCAAACCCAAGCAGCCTTATTTACTTGCTAGCAAGCCTACTAATTTGCTAGTAGGTTATGGACTACCTCCTACTCCAAATACCCTGGCCATGTGGGCCACTTCCTTTGAGACAACCATTATTCACTTGGTTGCATCTTTTGTTTTCCTGTGATGAAACGAATCTGTTCTCCGCTTAATCACGATATTCCTAAATTTCACCTTTCCAGTCTCCAATTCTGAGAATGTCCAGAGAGTTAATGGAAAATAGAGTTGTCACACTGTCATTTTAAAACAGCCTATCAGGGGCGCCTGGGTGGCTCAGTGGTTAAGCCTCTACCTTCGGCTCAGGTCATGATCTCAGGGTCCTGGGATCGAGCCCCACTTCAGGCTCTCTGCTCAGTGGAGAGCCTGCTTCCCCTCCCCTTTTGCCTGCCTTTCTGCCTACTTGTGATCTCTTTCCTTCTGTCAAATAGATAAATAAAATCTTTTAAAAAAAAAACAGCATATCAGAAAGGGAGCATCTCGGAGCTGCTGGTCAGGATTAGAGCTGAGCGAGAGCTCTCATGACCAATCTCCACTGCTTTACCAAACAAGCCACACTCACCACACTCACCAGCACACAGACTGGCACCACGGTACCCAAAGTCGCATGGAGGTGCCTCTAGATTTTCCGTCAATTTCTGCTCCTATAACTTGAAAAGTGACCCTGCCGAGACCCGGGCATGCTTGCCCTCGAACCTGTGATCATTGTTCTCACTATCATCATGTAACTTCATTTCCTATGAAGTACTTTTAAGAAACATGAGTCAAAAGGGAAAGAGTATATGTTTCTATGATAGGGCACCTGGGTGGCTCAGTCGGTTAAGTGTCTGACTCGATTTCGGCTCAGGTCATCGACTCAGGCTTGTGAGATCAAGCTGGAAATATAACCTGCCTAAGATTCTCTCTCTCCCTTCTCGTCACCCGCCCTCTCCCTCTCAAAAAAAAAAGTGTCATTGAGCATCTTATGAAGAATCAATAAACATGACTCTCTAAAGTAGTAGCATTGAATAAAAATACAACGCAAAACATATATGTAATTTTACATTTTCTACTAGTCCCATTCAAAAGAAACAGGTTAAATTAATTGTAACTTATTTTATTTAACCCTGTGTTCCAAACTATTGTCATTTCAACCTGTAATGACACAAAATTATTAATGAGATATTTGGTATTCTTCTTTTGTGCTGTCTTGGAAATCTGATGTACATTTTATACTTTGGGCACATCCTGTGTGAGTTTATGAACAGATTTTGGCTTTTGTCCAATAGGCAGTTTTCCTGTCGCTATTGTCAGTACTTATGGGGACTTGGCCAATTGAAAAGTTCTCATGGAAACGATGTAGGGATTGTACCTGGTCATACATTCAACCAGGGCGAGGGAAGTATGACAACCAGCGTAGGAGGAAACCAGCGGCCAGTGGTGGTTCAGTGCGCACCGAAGTGCTCAGGGGATTGTGGGCAAAGAGGCAGAGGGAGTTAGCTGTTCTTACAGGAAGTAAACAGTTTACAGGATGATTGTTCTAGTAGCTGGATACAAATTAGATCAGAACAAAGAGAGGATACGGGCACAGATACAGGCTGGCAGTGTTTGGTTAGGGCTGGCACCAAGGGAAGGTTCATCCCCACCTGCAAAACTGTCAGCCCCAGCAAATGGCTTAACCCCTGAGCCTCAGTTTCCCATCTCAAACGAGAGCCACAGGGATTGCATGAGCCAAGGTAAGGGAAACTCCTTAGCCAACGGTGAACACTACCCAGATTATAGGTGTGAGCTATTGCTATGGTTAGCATTACCATCAGGAAGGTGTTGTTGATCCCTAGGTGAGGTAATACAATCCCGGAAGAATGGAGGGAAGGCAGGAAAGCACTAATGAGAAGAAATGGAAGCAAAAGACACTGAAGGGAAAAAGCCAAAGTGGGTCATTGATCAGATTGGTCGGGGCTGGGGCCGCAGAACCTAAATAGGAGGAGAAGAAAAAAATCATTTCTCATTAATGCCAACCAAGGAAATGAACTTCAACTTGTGCCCTTGTGGCATCGACAGAACAGCCTTTTTCCCTGAAGCCACCACTTGGCTTGCCTTCCCTACCCCATTCTACGTCCCGATTTCTCCAGCTTCCACCCGGCATTAGAGGTTTTCTGTCTCTCTCCCTACCCTGAAACTGAGCCAGGGGACGGAGAGAAGCCTGCTGTTTGGTGGGCTAAAAGTCACTGTCATTTATCAACTCCTGCTTTCAAGGACAGAAATGACAAATGGAGAGTAGAGCCCCTGTTACTTGTACAGATAAAATATGCTCTAAGAATTGGTAGGAGGCACACCCACCATTGCTGGCCACCAATATATCAAGTGTCACCCAGTGCTAACAGCCCACAACCGCCAGTGGCTAGGTATTGATTTCTCCTGCAGTCAAGAGTCATTGAAGTTGCACATACGTACACACACACACACACACACACACTACTTTAAAGCTTATGACCAAGTGAATTAAATATATTTCTCTCAGAAAAAGTATTTTCATTTTCTAAGACAAGCATTTTTCACCTTCCAATAAGAAGCAATCATTAAATAAAACCTTATTAAATTGCTTATAAGGAGACGTAACCACCCCAATCCTACATTTACTCAAAAGAAAAATCTAGAGTGGCATTGATTATATGGCTCTTCTCAGCTCCCTGCATGCCACGAGTCAGTTACGTTCCAAAGGTAGAGCATGTACACCATTCACGGGATGGTAAAGATCCCAAGAAACAAGCCTCAGATCCTCTGCAAACCCAATTATACTTACTTTTCAAGGTTGTCCGTTGTTTTGAATTATGTCGTCCAACTTTCCTCCATTAGAGCGGATAATGGAGCATGAACTATATTTGGCAAGATCTGTGATCTAGGAGCACGCCAGGCCCTAGCAAAATTATAAAGGAGGAAAAAAATTACATTTTTAATAGCTTGGATCTCTCTTCTGAACCTCTTCCTTACCTGACTACCCAGTCCTCCTTCTCCCCCTCTGATCTCCCGTTCAGATCTTCTCTCTCCGATAATATTCCACAATCAAGATCTTTCTTGTCTGATCCTGGGTTATCCACATTAATGTATCCTGTCTCTGTTCGTGAATGTTACAGAGTTTCCTTGGTGGTAATTTAAGGCCTGGGGCTAGCCAAAGAGATTTTCCGTACTCTTCAAATCACACTCAAGGTACTGTGCAAGTAAAGTGCTTGGGGAACCACAAGCAAAAGAGTTATTATTATCATGATTATTTCTCTTCACAAAGGATCGTCAGTGTGTTGCAGCTGTCTTGTACGGGCATGCAAGAACAGACTGGGCACATCTCTCCACCCAGGTCCACACTCAGTGACATTATGCTGGGAGTTTGAAATCAACCATGGCAAGAGTATTTACACCACGGTAACCGGCAAATGCTACCATCAGGCCTTCCTTCTGCACCTGCCAGAGAGTTACCAGCATATCCCTGCATAAGACCATCTGGCTCCCCCACATCTTTTCTGCTCACTGGTATACGCCAGCACCTGACATATAGAATGTGAAATATTCTAGTTACTCAAACGAGCACAGGCACACTCCAAATCTGCACATGTGCACCCCTGTGCTTGCATGTGCACACGCACACACACACCTGAATCTGAGCATTCAGTAATAATAAAAGGCAATTTTATTTTCTAATTTAGAATACTTGCTTGGTTTACTGCCAAAGGCCTAGAATTCCTGGAGAAGCAAGTATTAACAACTGTCAGGATAAGAAGCTATTTAAATATTGCAGAAAGGCATATTATGGTACTTTTCAATTTTAATAACCTCTCAGGACAAAAACTAATTTTCGAAATTGCAAGTTGTTCAAACAAGTCCTCTTGGGTTCTCAGGTTGTACCAACAAGGTCCACGTGCGCCTTGCCTACCCTTATCCCACCGTGCCTGCTTCCAGCTCGCAGATCACTGCCTCTCTCCTCCTCCCCTCCCGTTCTGCCCACTCCTCCTTTGAGCTCCAAAGAAAACACTCTGTGAAAGGTCACCCAAATGACAATATCCAGGCCATTCCTTGGTCTTTCTAGCCCTTCTATGGTACTTGGTATTACTGTCCACTCTAATTGGCCTCATCCTGGCCATGTCAACTTCTTGTGGCCACCACTGTGTATCGGGACCCCTCGCTGGTGCCTGGCTCACAGTGTTTCATAGTGCTTCACAGTGCCTGGCTCTCATTTTTCCCTACTCTCTGACTCTTGTTCCTTGCTGTGTGCTGCACACTTGGGCTGCCTTTCCTCTACCTTGCTCATGGGATTATCAGATGCCTGGCACACGGGAGGCTCCTGTTAGATACATATTGCATAAATGAACACGTGCTTCATCGCCACACATACACACAAGTGCGCACGTGCACGCGTGCGCACACACACACACATGCACGCACATCAGCATTATTCCTCCATCAGGACACACTCCTTAGCACTCGCCCTCAGCTAGACTCTTCCCCCTGCTTCCTAGCTCCGCAGCCTGCTCTCTGACGCAATGCCCCTCGTTGCCTCTAGGGGGCAACCTGTGCCTCAGTCCCAACTTGATGTTGGAAAAGTCCTTCCTAAAATTCCCCCCTCCCCTTCAATGCCTTAAGCTGCTCACCTACAGTCTAGAGTATAGGTCTCTCCCCTCTGCCTTTCTCTCAAGGGCACAGTTTTTGTCCTCTAGGTTCTCTTCCAGAGCCATCTCACAGAATCCCATGGCTTCAACTTTCATCTCAACATGCTCATAATTCCCAAATGCAAATCTGGGGACCTGAATTAAATCTTTATTTGTAGATTCTAGACACCAAAACCTAAGGAAGTCCTACACCACACTTTTTGTCTTCTCCCCCAAATGCATTTCGCTTTCTGTTGATGGCACCCCCAACTTCTGATTAGTCCAGTGTGAACTCCTGGCGCACCTGTGATTCCTATCTCCTCCTCCCACAAGTTCTGTTCCTTCACTCACTCTTGTCCATTCAAACGCAGAGAGCTTTCTCCACTCAGGCCCCTGCATCACCACCACCCGCTGCCATAGCTCAGGCATTGGGTATTTCTTAGGTGAACCACCACAATGAATTGCTCATTGACCACGCCACATGGAGAATTTCTTCTCCAATTCACCCACCGTACTCTGTTAGATTCGTCTTTCTGATGTCACTCTGGTGTTTCCCTTTGCCATGTGCAAACCAGCAATGTCTACCCAAAGTGATTAGCAGACATCAGGATCACCTGGGAAGCCGGCTCACATTAAAGATTTTTTGAACCCCACTTCAAACCAAGTGAATTAAATCAGTGGGTCCCAGAAAGCTATGTATTCAGCAAGCTCCATGGATGAGCCTTCAACCCAGTAAATCAGAGAGCCACTGGCCTGCAGCTTCCTCCAAAGGACATATAAGGACTCTTACCATCCAGCTCCCACTCACCTTTTTAACCTTATTTTCACCAGCCCCTTCACCCCACGCCTTCATGCAGGCTGTTCCTTCTGCCTAGAATGTCCGCTGGCCCTTTGCTGCCAAATCTCACTCAGGTTTAGCCCTAAGGTCACCTCTGCTGGGACATCTGTGCTGCCTCTGGTTATGCCCAATCCCTAGCTTCTCAGGAATTGCTCCTTCTCTTTGACTATACCTTTATGATAGGGCATCTCATTGCCTCAAAGTAACCTTTAGTATCAGTTTCCTTGTGAGGCCAAGTACTTCTTATGGGCAAGAACCAGGTTTTACTTACCTTTTCTACCCCCAGTTTCTGACACATACTAAGTAGTCAGTAAAATGCTTTTTGAATAAATGACTGAATAAACAAATCTTGCCTTCTACCACCACAATACAAACATCAGACTCTGCAGACAGCAGCATTTAGGGGGGAAAAAAATGCTTAAATCGAACCACAATGGCTCTGACAGATCCCTGATGAACCTGAAGTGATTTGCAGCCCATCAGACCAAGAGGACCCAAAGTTTGTTCCTGCAACCCAGGGGACATCATAAGGACACAGGTATATCTAGATCACTCCTCCCTGTCAAGGGCATGGACGTTGATTTAGCCAGTTTGTTGAATAGAGCCCATCATAGAAAAGGCAACAGGGAAGACCTCATTCTCAGACAAATGGGTAACTGAAGGTACCTTTTTAAAAGGTAAGTGGCAGGCACATGGCAGGGACACACACAAAAAAACAAGGCTCTGGATGGGCTTTGCCATCTGTCATCTATCTGACGATAGATGTTGTTTGGAATTACCCCCAAGTTTATGGATTTTTCCTATCCTGGCGATGGGAACGGAGCGGATACGGAAGACAAAGTCACATGATTCCTCCTTCCCAGGAGTTTCCAGTCTAGAGAGAATACCTAAGTGCTGTACATGGCAACAGCCCAAGAATAAAAACAAAGTAGCTGGGTGGAAACTGCAAATCAAGCTAATAGGAAAACAAAGTCCACAGCTGCAGAGGGAATACCAGGGAAAGGAGGAGATCGGGTTTATTTGCAATCGCAGAACGCTGGCACTGGAAGGGGCTAGAGAGACCATCCAGCGCAGTGCTCTCATTTTACAGATGAAAACGAAATGCAGACTGAAATGACTTTTTCCGAAGCCATTAAAATCATTTATCTAACCAAGAAAGCTTCCAGATAAAAGTGAGATAAGCTTGGACAAAAGAGGAGAGCTTTGCACCAGGATATTTGGGAGGAGGAAATAACAAGGGTGGAGAGAAAGAAAGGGGCTATAAGGAAGGATAAGAGGGTAATGAGCAGGTCGTGGGAGGCAAAAGCATAAAGTGCAGGGATGAAGCAGAGGACTGATGAGGAGTGAAGGTGAGTATCAGGTGGGAGGCAGGACGGGCCTCTACAAAGCGGAAGTCCAAGTCAGGGGAGGAGCGGGACTAGGTATGCACACGATTGCGCAATGCAGTGGATTCCCTAGCTATCCGAATCCAGCCCCGCTCACAGCTGGAAGCTCCTCAGATGACAACCCATGAACTCATCTTACAGAGAGTAAGTGCAGGTTAAGAAGAAGGGACCACAAACGTGTGGCCTTTGGAGACATATTGATTCTGGTTTTGAAACCCAGTTCTGTGTCTTTGAGAATCTATATCAGTATACATGTATCTGTTGTCTATTTCATCTTTTTTTCACTCAGCACTACACTTTTAAATTGCATGCATGTTGCTATGTATGTTCCTAACTTTGGCATGGTAGGTATCAAGAAAGACCAGAGCAGGACAGAAGAAGTGGTGAAGATGAATTCTATCCTATTACAATGGGGAAGAGGGTCTCAGACTAGAACTGGGCTCTAGTCCAAATACAACAAAGACAAGTGGAGACTTGTGTTGGAGAAGCAGGACAGTGATCACAGGATGGAAAATCCTTAAAAGGAAACATGAGAGACAGAGGGATTCTGGTTAAAGCGACTTGATAGGATTCTTGCTGAAGGCAGGCAAGGTGATAAGTTTGAGGGTGAGGGAGAACAGATTCCATCAGATATTGAAGGGAGGGGAATACGCGGGCCAAGGACAGGGACCAAGGACATGGACCAAAGTGGGGCCTGGGAGCTTAGAAAAGCCCGAATTGAGTTGGGTCCTGGAGAGTCCTTGTCATTAGCTGTAGCATGTCTACACCACCTGGTGCCCATCTGCCCTCCCCCTTGTACCCCCACCCCCACCCATACACACAATGCTCTTGACAACGTCATGACACATATTTCTTTATGGATATAGGTGAGATTCTTTTAAGGACATATTCCCAGGAATGAAATTGGTCCTATGAGATAGGTGGTGTGGAGATGCAGAGGTGTACAGGTCTAGATATAGGTATATAGATGTACATGCGTGGGTGTGGATGGGTAGATATAGGTGGGTAGATGTAGATATAAGTATGGGTAGATACAGATTACAAAGATAAATATAGATATAGTTAATCTATATACTTAGTCTGACTAAGATGTGCCTCCGCGCCCCTTACAAGTTTCTCGCGTAGCAATTGCTAGAGCACCCAGAATGGGAGGAGCCCCTGCTCACATATCTCAAACTCAAATCATAACCAGATTTCAAAGTTAAAATAATAACTTCTCTACAAAGTTTTTCTTGACCCCACCAGCTAAAACAGTGGCATCCAAACTCTCAGTTCTTGGTCCCTGACGACCCAAATCTTTTAAAGACACAATCTCCCCTCCAAGACCTAAACACCCGAACCAGGATTCTTGTGTGAGTCATCCTGGTCCCTTGGTAGTTAGAAACATGGGCTTTGAGATCTAAGAGAACTGGGGTTGATTCTCTCCTCTGTCATTTGCAAGCTGTGTGGCCTTTAGGCAAGTTCATTAAATTCTTTGCCTTAGCTTCCCCCTGTTGATGCTGCCCATCTTAAAGTCTAATGGAAGAACTAAATGAAAAGTTGCAAATAAAACATAGTCCAGTGCCTAACACATAATCCAAGCTCAATAAGTGGTAGTTAACATGACAACTGTTGTCCTCAGTACTACCAAGCACCTGCTCAAAACAGTCCCTTAAACACGGGGCAGTAATGGTGCAGTGAATGAATGAGCCTCAGAAAGGCCAACTGCCTTGCCCAAGGTCATCTGGCTGGTAAGTGTCAAGGTTCTGCTTGAACCCAAGCCTTCTCTGTGGCCTATCTTCTCTAAAACTCTGCTTGTGAAACTTTTATGGAAAAATAGTTTTTTTAAGGCTTAAACAGTGAGACAATGGGGACTTGGGGAATTTCCCCATCACTTCAATTAGAGAAGTAGGAATCACGTGTATGGTGAAAGAGTGTGTTAATCCTCTATCTCCCAACACCCCAGCTTGGTGCTGGTGGTGGTGGGAAAGTTCCATGAAACAAAATGTACATAAAGTACTAGGATCTGTGTCAACACATACCAAATATATGAATTTCTGTGGTTATTATACCCCCTGAGCCCACAGGGTTTTGGCGTCTTCCCATATAAAGCAACCACCTCCTCCGCCTGAAGAAAACCTCAATTTGAACAACTTCCCAACCCCTTTCAAATGAAGCTGTTGAAATTCAGTAAAACACAATCTTTGTGACCCAAAGAACTCTTGGAAGTTCGTTAAAATGTTCCAAAGCCTCCATGAACATCAAACGGCCTTTTTTATTTCTGTCAGTATTTTCATGCTCTGGAATGAAAGAATTACAATCATGAAGATCAAACACACTCTTCCTTAAAAAATAAAAAAAGAAAGAAAGAAATCTGTCTAATCGAGCAGGAAGAACTGAGGAGTCACAGAACACATGTGGGGAGTGACCAGGTTCTACTTCCCAGGAAAGGTCCAGCACTTTGGTCCTCGTGTCCACAAGCCTTGGGCTGAGGGCGGGGCACCTGGAGACCAGGCAGGACCACACAGGTGACTTACCCAGAGCCACCAGATCACGGATCACAGTCAAGACAGGAAGAGAAGTGTAATATCCAGAGGAAGTTTGAAATGATGGTGTCAACAGGAGTGTGTCTCCAAAATTAAAGTCTAGGTGACCAGGAGTATGTCGCCATACAGGGTTCAATGAGGGTCAAGAATTTGGGAGAAAAAGCCCTGAATTGAGCCCAACAATCAAGGGCTGCCTTTAAGTGAAGGAGGTCTGCAAAAGGGAAGCTGGGAACATTTGTACCAGCTTCAAGCTCTTCTCAAATCCTTGGAAATACAGCCTCCGTTTTTCTTGTGGTGGCCATGATCCCAAAAACTATCCACCCAGCTAGCGGATGTGAGTAAGTGCCAGCGAAGGGGACACTCAGTGTCACACTGAGTGCACACAAGGCCAAGAGTGGGTTTGATTTGAGAGCACAGAGCTTCTTGGGGTTCCTACATCCCATGGGGTAAGGGCAGCAATGACATGACTGCGTTACACCACAGGGGCCTGTGGGATGTTCCCCTAGAGGCAGACTGGCTGAAAGGGGAGAGTTAGAGTATCACAAGGCAGGCAGGCAGCAGAGATCTTTCTGGAACACAGGGCTGGTGGACTCCCTTCACTAGAAAACAGATCAGACGCTGCCCATTCCTTGCACGGTGTTGCAGTTCCCTAGGAGGTCCGCCAAGACCCACAGGCTCAGGCCACAACCTCGAGGACATTTTAGCTTCTCCAGTAAATCTGCTCCCAACCATGGCAGGGATGGACCTGCCTGGACTGACAGAGACCCAAATCTTAACAAAGGTCTGCTTTGCATGGGAGAGCAAGCCCAGACCTGGGAGGAGGAGGTCTGAAGAGCTCCATGAAACTGTGTTCACACTTGACAAAGGCAAACCCTGCTGTAGTGGGGAGTCCTCACTGGTGCCCCCCCCCCCCCCCCCGCCTTCTGTCACCTGTCACCACCCACTGCAGCAGAGCCACCTGCCAGACTGTGTGGAGGCACCAGGAGGCACATGCAAAAAATCCTGTTTGTCCGGTCCTTTGCCACGGGTATGCCCAGGGTATCTTTGTCACACAGGCTTCACTCAAACAGAACCTCTGGTCCCCCTCCCGTGCTGGTGGGGTGCACTGCCAGCCCACGCATCTTAACCCCGTGCCTGTAGTCAGGCGCAGGAGGACTTGGGTTGCCATTGAGCACCAAGTAATTTATCCAATCGTTGGTGATAAATCCAATCCAGGCACCTTAATGACTGAGAGCAGTTAAAGATACCCACTGGCACCCACTCGTCATGGCTATTTTTGTCTCGACTGTCTGCATTTGTGTTCAAGGTGGGGGAGGCACAGGGCCCCATGGCTGACCTATAAGCAGAAAAAGCAAAAAGAAAAATTTTTGACACCAATAGTGGCATTTTGCTCAGTTCCCCAGGTAAACGTGCATCGAGGCTTCTTGCCGCAGTCAGACTTTTTGCCTAGACTGGGAGCTTGTTCTCAGAAATAAATGATGAATTTGCCAGGAGCTCGATCAGGAGGCGGGGCTGTGATTTACTGGGTGAAATGCAGGTCACCCTTCTGCAAAAGCCAGTTACTCTTAGCCGGTGTGAAAACCGCACCGTGGGCTCCATGCCAGATCGCACCCCGTTTTGTTCCCCGCTCCTCATCTGCCTGCTTTGTTCATCCAAAGGATTCGACCAGACCCAGTAGTTGTAAATAAGCAGCAGACTGGGGGAAGGGGGAGCTCATCCTACCGTAACGGCAGGTGCTTCGGTGACTGGCTGGTTCTGAGTCAAGCAGCGGCGTCACTGTCCTCCAGGGAGTGAAAGAAAGCACAGCTTCCGCCCTCACCTCGGGACCCGTAACGCGTCCCATTGTCTTCTGGCTCTGGTCATCTTTCCCCCACAAAAGGCCGGGCCGTGGCATGAGAGCTGATGAGAGAGACGGAGGCACCATCATCCCTCGCCTCCCACTCTCCTAAGCCCACACCCCACAAGCAGGGTGTGAAGCCCGGGGAGCCGTTGGCACATGGGAATCACTGCAACCACACTGTATTTTTATTTTATTTTATTTATTTATTTGGCAGAGAGAGAGAGCACAAGCAGGCAGAGTAGCAGACAGAGGGAGAGGGAGAAGCAGGCTCCCTGCTGAGTAAGGACCCTGACACGAAGCTCAATCCCGGGACCCTGGGATCATGACCTGAGTCGAAGGCAGTTGCTTAACCAACTAAGCCACCCAGGTGCCCCAGACCCACACTTTATTTGCAAGAAGCAGAACAGTGTGAAGTGCATGCGGACAGGAGTAGGTCCAGAAATGACCCAGCCCTGGGAGGCTGGACTCACCAACCGGAACAATCAACACATTTGAAGGTGGGGATCCTATGTACGGCCCAGGAATTACTCTAAAGGAAGTAACCTAGAGGATCAGGGGTTTACCGCCTGGGCAGAGTCATGCTGAGGTCCCACCCTGCCTTTTAGTTCTTGGTAACCCTGAGCAAGGCACACAGTGTCTGAGCCTGGTCTCCTCATCTGTAAAATGGAATCTGCTCACATAATTATTTATGAAATGTTTACTCACTGCCTCCCAGATGTCAGGCACTGGTTATCCATCAACAGTCAGAAGAGACAAAGTCCCAGCCCTCCTGTGG
>CM053618.1:7509906-7530309 GCA_028646535.1 Procyon lotor | reverse complement strand
GATATGTTCTATGAAGAAAGACAAAGCGGGTTAAGAGGAGAGGCAATGGGCAGAGTGATTCTTTACAGAGGGTTCCAAGAAGACCTCGCTGACAGTATTTCATGGATATAGTGTGAGGGGGGGTGCTTTGAGTGGAAGGAAAAGCCAAGTACACAGGACCTGAAGACAAAAATAAGGTTGGCTGGTTCACGGATAGAAAGATCAGCAATACCTTCTTCGCTGGGCTGTCCCGGAAGTTGATCCAAGAGCATACACGTCACTTCCCTTTCATCAGGAGCTTGGGCAGACAAGTCAAAGTAGAACAAGGAGGAAGGAGAATTACACAGGCCACAGCCTTATGGGCATCCAGATCAGGCAGGAGACCTGGTGTGAAGTGAAAGGGAGGAAGACAGTAACCCCAGCGCTCGGCTCCAGACTCTGCCACTTCTAGGGCTGTGACTTGAGGTAAGTGACACTTTTGCTGGACCTCAGTCTGCACATCTAATAGCACGGAATGACCACGCGTGTCTTAGATACTAATGTTCACCCTCACGGCTCAGTGAGCTATTTCTCCTGAAATGATGCATGTATTTCTTTTAGTCCTCACAACGCTGTTCTGAGGTAGGTCGCGTTTTAAAGATATTTTGAAGTTCCGAACAATTAAGTAACTTTCTCAAGGACACACAGGTGTATAAAAGAGAAAACAAACACAATATTCAAGCTCCCCCCAATGGAAATTATTTCATCTCATTATTCTCTTTTTAAAATGTTTTATTTAAATTCAAGTTAGTTAACATAAAGCATATTATTTCAGGGGTAGAATTCAGTGATTCGCCAGTTGTATATAATACCCAGAGCCCATTACATCAAGTGCCCTCCTTAACGCCCATCACCCAGTTTACCCCAGCCCCCCACCACCTCCCTCCAGCAACCCTCAGTTTGTTCCCTGTGGTTAGGAGTTTCTTATGGAGAAACTTATGGCTTGCCTCCTTCTCTGCTTTATTCCTATTTTATTTTTCCTTCCCTTCCCCTATGTTCATCTGTTTTGTTTCTTAAATTCCACATATAAGTGAAGTCATATGGTATTTGTCCTTCTCTGACTGACTTATTTTGCTTAGCACAATACTCTCTAGTTCCATCCACATCATAGCAAATGGCAAGATTTCATTCTTTTCAATGGCTGAGTAATATTGATATAGTTACAGATAGATATAGATAAAGATATAGATATCACACACTACATCTTCTTTATCCATTCTTCTGTTGATGGACATCTGGGCTCTTTCCATATTTTGGCTATTGTGCACATTGCTATTGTAAATATTGGGGTGCAGGTACCCCTTTGAATCACTATGTTTGTATCCTTCAGATAAATACCTATTGCTGGATCATAGTTCTGTTTTTAACTTTTTGAGGAACCTCCATCCTGTTTTCCAGAGTGGCTGCACCAGCTTGCATTCCTAGCAACAGTGTAAGAGGGTTCCCCTTTCTCTGCATCCTCGCCAACATTTGTCATTTCCTGACTTGTTAATTTTAGCCATTCTGACCGGTGTGAGGTGGTAACTCACTGTGGTTTGGATTTGTATTTCCCTGATACCGAAGGATGTTGAACATTTTTTTCATGTGTCTGTTGGCCATTTGGATGTCTTCTTCGGAGAAATGTCTGTTTGTGTCTTCTGCCCATTTCTTGATTGGATATTTTTGGATTTTGGGTGTTGAGTTCGATAAGTTCCTTATAGATTTCATTATTCTCAAATCTAACATCAGTGTAATCCTTTCTTCTAATGCAATGTTACCTGAAAGCCCAGTGAAGGATATGATACAGATTTAGAGGCTTTGGTTGTGTTGGAGGGAGGGGTCCAGCCTTGCCTATGAGATATCCACCTTCATCTTCCAGCAGATCTCGATGCTTAGGTTTTCGTGGGCTATGCTTGGAAAACTTATCTAGTTTGATCCTTCCTTTGCCACAAAACACTGGGGCCCAGGGACATGGTCGCTACCACAGAGCTCCAGGGAAAAGGAAGGGACAGAATGAGAGACAAACTGAACTGGTCAAATGATGTATACGCAAAAAGAAAGGCTAACAACCACCCGGAGAGGTTTTTCCCCCTCACAGTGAGGAAGAAGGAGACAAAATGTGTCCGAAGAGCAGAGCTGGGGAGGATGAGCAGTGTAAGGGGGAGAACTCGGTGACTGCCACCTTGATCAGTCCACCACATTTACATGTCCGCCGTGAGTCATCCCACTTGAGATACCAGGTTGATGGATTTCAGCGCAAGGCCTGCGGGGGAAGAAAGTTCACAGTAAACAAGTAAAAGCGTGCCATTTGTAACGATGATTTTCATGCATAGAGCACTGTGCTGTTTACAAAGCACTTTCACAATCTCATCTGCATTCAAAGGCTCGCTGGGCAGGATGCCCTGGGCAAGAGACTGCTGGCCTGAAGTCACGTCATACTCGGTCCATAAGAGATGCAGAGCACATCCTCAGCAACACCACGGGACAAGGAATCCGGTCCAGGCAGGGTGGGTTTGGGGGACACTCACCTAGCGGCAGTGAGGATCCAGTGAATATGTCCATCAATTGCTCACCCCCATTCTCACAGCCTGAGGCTTAGTCCTGGACACTTCCAGCGTGCTGTGCTGGTTCAAACTTTCGTCCTCTGGGCCTCAGGCAACAGCGAGCTCAGACAATTTTACAATCCAAGAAATTCAAAATAGTTGTGTGGCTCTGAAGGAGCCACCTAGCAGGTAGGCTAGCCATCAGAGGGGAGGGAGGTCTTGCCATAGGCAGTGGGACCACTGTCGGGGTCTGGATCGAGGAGCTGTCTCCCACCCCCAATGACAGTGTCAAAGACAGATTTTAGACCAGGACTCCAGCCCCAGGGGGATAGGTGGGCAGGGAGATGTCAAAGTATACAGACCACAGCATATAGAGTGGACCTGCAGGGAGGAGGAGAGGATCCAGGTAAAGCGTACGGGTGACCTGCCCTCTGAGCTCTTCCTGGGCTCACCCTTGCTGCTGCTGTCCCTCCTGCCCTGGACAGGCTAGTCTGGGGACAGAGCCAGGGGGAGCCTGCAGTGTCTCCCTGCAGAAGGCAAGGGCAGCAGCCAGTGCCAGGACAAGAATCACCCACAACTTGCTTTTGGTCCCCGCCTGCGAGGTCCTCAGATTCCCGGGGTCTCGGACAGATGGCCCTGCTGGCCACAGCAGCAGCCTCCTCCAAGCTCCCCATGCTGGTTGGAGGGGCTCGGCTCTTCATCTGAATCATGGCTCTAATTGCCCCACCATGCCACGACATCCTTCCCCTTCCCGATGCTGATTAATTTTGCTCATTTTCCTCCCTTGGCAACTCAGCTATTATAAGAATACTCTGGAGTGTTCCGTCTGTCTCGGGTTTGTGGTAAATAATAAGCTGGCTCTTCAGACCTTCTCATCACCTTCTGATCTCAAGGACCTTCCTTTGAGTTCCGATGTGGAGGGCAGAAATGAGGACTTCTCTCAGGGACGCAGGGCCTCGGAGTGAAGGACAGAGAGACAAAGCCGGTTGACAAGGGAGCGGGTGAGCTCCTGGGTAAACCTGACCCCAGTGCTCAGAAGCAATAGCCTCTTCCCCCTTCAGGTGGACAAATCATGAAGCAAAGTGGATCTCAACCCTGGATACTCATTAGAATCATCTAGCATGGTTTTCAAAAAAACCAATGTCCAAAGCCCACACTCCCCTTAACCAATTCAATTAGAATGGCTGGGATTTGGGCCCATGTGTTCATACATTTTAAAAAACTCTCCAGATAATTATAATGGGTAAGAAATTGCCTACTGACAAACCAACTCTTCAAGGAATTCCACTTATCCCAGCCTGTGCGTTATTTCCTTCCTATCTCTCCATTAATTATTACAATCACACAGTGCAATATAAGGGATGTCCACATATGTATTACAAAATCAGGTGATCCTGCATCACACCTGTTAAGGGAAGGGACTGGATCCTTTTCAGTTTAGTTCGACCATCTTACCCAATATCTAGTATGAGATGGATTGTCTATTGGATAACTCTATAAGATCATTATATTATACCTTTATTATCACACTTTCATAATTTATTATCATGACTTTACAGTTGAGAAAACTGAGGCCAAGAAAAGAGAAATATCTTTGCCCAAGATTGTACAGCCAGTAAGAGCAGAGGCCGGGAGTGGCACTGAGCTCTCCTGGGTCTGGCATGATTTCCATAGTCTGCTCTGCACATGTTCTTTGTCCAGGTTTGCCCATGGTCTCCCGTTAACCTTAACACTGTTAAGCTCTGGGCCACAGCTCAGAGAAGCACCAAGGTCACAGTCAAGGAGCAGAGCTTGTGTGCCCCAGACGGAACAAAAAGCCCCCAAGTCTGGTCTCAGGGCTGAGATTAGATAGGAAAGAAAGCAGAGTAAGTAAATCTTGTACTGGACCATAAAGGCTTGTGGATAAGGAGGGTTGCGGCAGTGATGGTAAGAACGAGGCACAGAATCGCTGCCCTTTCGTCGATAAATCAACGTGGTGGCAAGCCAAGTCCCCAGCAGGCAGGGTTATGGACCGGATGGAAGGAAGCTCCACGGAAGGGAGTTCGAACCCAGGGATTCCCTGATGTCCTCAGTTTCCCCTTTGAGAGGTGAACATTTGTACTATGATATGGCCCTGCTTTGAAAGACGGTAAAGTGTTCCGGGAGAGAGTGGGGGGAATTACAGTGCTTCCCGCTATATGGCCCCTGGACCAACGGCATCACTAGTACCTGGGAACCTGTTAGAAATGCACATCTCCCACCACCCCACACCTGCTGGTCAGCACTTCCGCTCTGGGGGTGGAGCCTGGCAATCTGTGTTTTATCAAGTCCCAAAACATTATACTGCGTAAAATAAAGAAAATACAAAAGACTATGTAATCCATGGTTCCATATATATGAATTTCTAGAAAAGGCAAAACTATACAAACAGCAAGAGGATCGGTGGTTTCTTGCGGCCCCAGACATGGCGAGGGGCATTTACTCCACATCCATCCACAAGATCTCCAGAGTGAGGAAAATAGTCCATTTCTTCTTTGTGCTGGTGTTTACAAATTAGCATACGATTCCGTAACTCATCAAATGTACATTTAACATGCGTGAATTTTACGTTTGACATGGGTGTTTAAATAATGCACAAAACATAATACCTAATAACATAATAAGTATAATGACATAAAAAAATAATATTTTTAAAAGCTGGCGAAAGCAACCCCGGAGGGGAACCTTGATGTTGAAGAAAATGATGGGGACCGGCCGGCGGGCACAAAGTCTAACCAGGAGCCAAATTCCCAAGCCTGGCTTCATGGCCCGTTGCTTCCAGCCCAGTTCTGAAGGTTGGTCTAAATACGAACAACAAGAACAAAAGATTTCAAATTCCAGATGATGCCAAATCAGTGAATATTTGTGGTCTGCTTTGGGCGAGTCCCCGCTGTGTGTGTGTATGTGTGTAAACTCTAGCTATTCATCTCTTTCGAGTGATCTGCTTCTGGAAGTGGGGATGGTTTTAATTCAGAATATTTGATTATTAAGTACTATTGTGGTTTAAGTTCAAAGAAGTTACTGATGGAAATGTTATTTAAATATCAGCCAAGGACACTATCAAAAGGGACCTTGCCTGCTGCATTTTTGCTCCCTCAGTATTCAGTAAAGTCGATCACTCGGGAGGTTTTCAGTAAATGTTTAACAAATAAATAAATAACCTACCTAAACACCTAATGACACAGGAAAAGCAGTCAGGTCTAAAGATAAGCCTGTGCCTGGACCTATTTCCAACGTAATCATTTATTCATGTTTCCAGCAAGCCTCCCCAGTAAGTAGACACGGTGCTGAGGTTACACACATAAATAAGACAATGTTCCCTCTCGTGTTCCCCACGAGATTCCCTAGGCTGACTAAGGGAAGGTACCAGGAGAGTGGCTCCAGTGAATGGGTCCCAAGGAGTCCAGCTCTACAGCGACACACCACCTTTTCCTTCCAGGGAGAACATTCCAAGCATTTCCTTCTCCTCTCTCAAAATTAGATTCCCTTCTTACATGCTTATAAAGCCAATGACTCTAGTAAAACTAGGGAAAAGAAAAAGGAAGGGAGGGAAGGAGGGAGGGAGAGAGAGAAAAGAAGGAAGGAAGGAAGGAAGGAAGGAAGGAAGGAAGGAAGGAAGGAAGGAAGGAAGGAAGGAAGGAAGGAAGGAAGGGCAGGAAAGGGCAGGAAAGGGCAGGAAAGGGCAGGAAAGGGCAGGAAAGGGCAAGGAACAAGAGCTATCCAAATCAATAGTTTCTCCTCCCTAAGAATCTAAATGCTTCCCCCAAAATACTGCAAGGAAACTGCAGGCAAAGAAAAAAATAGATTCTATTTCTTGGTCTAAGAAGTGTCACTCCGGAATCCGCTGCCTTGGTGAGATAAGCTCTGCATTGGCGAGGGAGCGGAGCGTGCCAGGAAATTGAGGACGGGAGGGTATTTTCCCAAGCTGTATTAACACGTCTTCTCGTGCTTTTCGGAGATTAGAACCTTTATCACTGGCTCGCACACCTAAAAAAAAATGTATTAAGCTGTAGGTTTTTAGGGCAGAATGGACCCAAATTGTTCCCTTTCTCAGGATGCAGTGACATGACGCGGATGAACACTGACAGGGAAACCAAACTCCGCTAAACCAAAGCTCTCCCACGTTCCGACAGGGGCACCGTCTCACGAGGAGCAAAACTCCAGATGAAGATGGATTTCTAGAAATGTCCATTTTCAGGAATGGAATCAAGGAGTCCCCTTTGCCCTCTGCTGACCAGTCTCTGGGCAGAAGGGAAGCAGCAGTCGCCAAGACGACGCCGACTGAAAAAGGTAGTCCCAGAAGTTAGAAGCTCATGCTGCTGCAGGAGGCAAGAACCGGGTCAAGAATCCGGCAGCAGGACAGAGAGGCAGGCGGGAGTCAGAGACGGTAGCTGGCAAAAGGTACGAAAGGCCAGGCCAAGATGCTGTGAGCAAGAACACAGTGATTCTGACGCAGTCCCTCTAATTAGGGCCTGGGCTCACAGCCTCGATGTCCCCCAGGCCCCCTCCCTGTGCCGTCTCCCCTTCCCCCGCCTGACCTGATGGGGAGGGTCCTTCTTCTCACCCAAGCAAGGGATATTGTCAGGGATGATCAACCAGCATCACTGGGTTCTGCCTGATGACATAGCAAGGCCCTCCAGAGCAGGGACAATGTCCTAATGTCTCCCACTTGCCCCGCTCCTGGGCTTGCTGGGAAGGAGGGATCCACCTGCCATTTCAAGAGTACCCGTAACATTACGCTGTGAGCAGACAGGGAAGCTAGAGCCCAGGGCTGCCTGCTGGCCCAAGCCATGGCGACACTCAAACCACCAGTTACCCCATCTACTGCCTGGTTGAACTCGTATAAATCAGAGACCCTGTTAGTGCCTGAAAAAATTAAGTAGGCTTTAACTATCTGTGAAGAACAATTAGGCTTCCCAGAACAACATCAAGTTTTGGGATCTGATTAGAAAAAGGGGCTGCCATCTGTTCCTAGGATTAGCGGTTTTCCAAGCAAGAGTTAAAAAAAAAATCATGGTCAGCGTTGACTCAATCCAAGGAGGGAATTCCTACTAAGTGTGGGTCACTATGCCAGGTTCAGGGGAGTTACAAAGGAGAGGAAGTGCCTCAGAGTTTGTAGTCTCAGAGTTAGTCCAGAGCAGAGAGACATGACCGCAGGTTGGGGGAAGTGGGGTTCATCAAGAGAGTCTCCTTGAGGAAAATGAGATTTGGAATGAGCTTTTCAGGATGAGCAGAAATCTGGTCAGTAGACAGGAGGGAAGGGGCAGTGTAGATGGGGGAAGCCATGAGAGCCAAGGCACACACGGGGGAGCTAGAGACAGAAGTTCAGAAAGTTGAAAGAAGGTCTGGAGCCCCAACATGGCAGCCTCGAATGTCAGTCTGAGCAATTAGGACACAGAGCAATGTGCCGGCTAACACCAAACAAGAGCCAGACAAGACCAAACACTGTCACCACCCGCATTCCTGTTAACATTTCTGTCCCTGCATTGATAATGTGACAATTTCCATGTTTCAGAGAACTATTCGAGTCTTCGGTTCTCCAAGACCTAGAGAATGCATCCCTCATTGTAAAAGTCAACCCATTCCCTTTCTTGAAGGTTTCAAGGGGCGTCAGCAACTGGGTAAAGCTACCAGGGAAAAGGTAAATTCCTAGAAATAAGCATCTCTTTGGACAAATTGGAACAAAAAAGAAAATGCTAAGAAAGAGAAGAAAGAAACCTGTATCCATAAGGAGGAAAACAACATTACGAATTCAAATTGCGTATAAAAAGATATCCACTGCTCAAAGATAACAAGGAAAAAAAGGTGTGACCACAAATGTGTAATGACTGAAACAGGCCAGGGCTGAAGGGACCACAATTGTCAAGAGATAACATTAGAGGGTAAAGGAAAATGAATCCCTTTCCCGTGACTTCCATAACAAATTATCACAAACTCGGTGGCTTAATACAATGGAAATGTATTCTTTCAGAGTTCTGGAGGCCAGAAGTCCAAAATCAAGGTGTCGGCAGGGCCCATCTCCCTTTGAAGACTATGGGGGGTGGTTTCTCTTGTCATTCCCAGCTCGGGGTGACCCCAGGTGTTCCTTGGCCTGTGACTGCCAGATACCCGGCTCCACATCCATCTTTATATGGGCTTCTCCACTGTGTCTACATCTCCTCTTCATATCTTTTAAGGACATTGGTCATTGGACCTAGGAACCACGTAAATAACCCAAGATGGTCTTCTCTCCAGATCCTTAACTGAATTACATCTGCAATGACACTTTCTCCAAATAAGATCATATTCACAAGTTCTCCATCCTAGGGCTTCGGACATAGACATATCTTCTGGAGGACCATCATTCAACCCACTAGAGAAAGTATAATCCAGTTCCTCCCCTTCATTTTGTTGGTGTAAGCTAGATTGTACTTGGTTTTGCTTTCATTAATAGATGATAAACATTAATAGGCAATACAATTTCTTGTATTTCTTGTTGGCAGGGTTGTGATAGCCAGGGCACCTGCAGAAATACCTAAAGGATATGTCGAAGATTGAAGATGGTAACCCTTCCAGCTCAGAGAAATTCGTGGTACTTTGTTGTGCTTGTGATGTCCAACAGCATTCTGGGAAAGGGCTGGTGTGCTGTAAGCTTCACTCAAAAGTTTACAACCGGGATTTCTAGTCTGCTTCTTGCTCCCCTTCACAGCATATTCTCCAATACTCCTTGTGATCCAAACGCCTCTTCCCCCTTACCACCCATTACGGTCGTTATCCAAAAGGGCAGGAAGTGGCCATGCTTATATTTCCTGCCAGGGTTTCTAGTTCCTGCTGACATCCTCAAAAGGCAGTTTTTAAAGTTTCATCAAACACAGTGGCCTCCAAATACCGGTTTGCAGAGCAGGGCTTGTGTGGCTTCCTAAGGATCACCAGAGAACCTTGTTAAAAATTCACATTCTCAAGTCTACATGGAGATTTTTATTAAGCTGTGGGGTAAAGCCTATGACTTTATATTTTTAACACCGTCCCCAGGTGACTCAGATGGGTACAATGAGGTTTACATCTTCTGGCAGTATACAGATGTTACCTAAATCCTGTGAAACAAACAGGGTGGATTTCATGGGCCTCAAGACCTCACTCTGCCCCTTGCTTGCTTTGTTGCAGAGACTGGCCTCTTATGTCTCTACACATGTCCTCTGGTTCCTTCTTCCTCATTGTTCCCTCTGCCTGGGACAGTCCTCCCTGGCTATCTGCATTTCTTATTCCTTCGTTATTTCAGACCTCTGCTCCAATGTCACCTCCTAAGGGACCCTTCTCTGACAACGCTATATGGCAAAATGCATATACAAATGCACACTCATCTCTCCCTACCAAATACCCTGCTTTATTTCTCAGAGCAATAATTAGTACCTGTCAGTTTATATATGTCTTTATATGTATTTTTCTGTCTCACAAGAACTGTAAGCTCCCTGAAAGCGGGGATATTGTTTGCTTATTAGTTTGTTTTTCTTTGCTATTTTCATGCTGTTCTGGTGTCTATAGCAGCACCTAGAAGGTATTGTATTCAATATACATTTGATGGATTAATAAACAAAAGAAAGCAGGGAACTTTCACAGGTAGGAGGGAGGTAGTTAAAGCACCAAGCCATTTCAGACAATATTGTCCATTGCCAAAATGGAGCCCTGACATATTGGTACACAATTGAGAGGCTTCTACAACAATCTCACCTAGAGAAAATACTTTTGGCAAGAAAAGTGGGAGTCAAAATGGAGGAAAAGTTTGAAAAGAAATTTAATTCTAAGAATTCTAAAATGGTACATATAAATCTATTAAATCAAAAAATGTAAATGGTACATATAACTTGCATTGTATTAATTGTAAGTGGACTAAATTCTCAAGAGAAATACTGTTAGACAGTCATAAAAAAAACAAAAGCAACTCAGTTACATGCTATATACAAGAAACCCACCTAAAAACTGAATAAAATTTGAAAGTAAAAGATAGAAGATATTTTAGGATTATTGTAACCTCAAGAAAGCTGGGAACTATATGTTCCATAAGACATAAAACATCACCAGTGACAAAGTAGTTCATTTAAAAATGAAAAGAATATTCTATTCATAAAAAAAGATAATTCTTTCGGGGCACCTGGGTGGCTCAGTGGATTAAAGCCTCTGCCTTCAGGTCAGGTCATGATCTCAGGGTCCTGGGATTGAGTCCCACTTCAAGCTCTCTGCTCAGCAGGGAGCCTGCTTCCGCTTCTCTCTCTGTCTGCCTCTCTGCCCACTTGTGATCTCTCTCTCTCTGTCAAATAAATAAATAAAATCTTTAAAAAAAAAAAAAAGATCATTCTCTCTCTCTTCCCCGAAGCAGGCCTCCTGAACAAGATCTCAAGGTTAAAGAGTATTGAATTTCCCCCTAATTTAACTGAATCAATTATTTGAGTTTATGCTGACAAAGACTGTAGTATTTTTTAAAATAAATTCACTACTTTTATCAGAAATTTTTGTATAATCTTAATATAAACAGAAAATGCTCTTGTAGTGGATAAAATAATCTTGATCTATCTCTGCCGCTAACCTTCTATCTTTAAGAGCTAAAATTCAACAACAATAACAGAAAAAGAAGCTAAAAACTGCTTTCAGATGAAAAATATTTCCTATTCTGACTACTGAGTAACTGTAATACAGCAGAATCAGCATTTCAAGCTATTACTATCTTCAGTCCGACAAAAAAAATGCATTGTGTAGATGTAAAATATTATTAACAGTTCTGTGGATTTTTACAAGTATCTGTGAGAAAAACAGACACAGTCAAATTCACCAAGACTCAGGAGAACAATTAGATCCAGAGAAATCAATATAGTACAATTTTCTTTTGTAGAGTTTTTTTCATACATGCTGCATTTGAGAGGTTTTTACCAAATTAAAATTTCCAAAATAGATGGCAGTATGTAGTACAAATTATAAAAACTACTGGTATAATGGAAAGACATTTCATGATAACTAAATTAAACCATTCAATCATGAGGCTGGGACTGAAGACAGAGAGGCAGGGCAATGAGGCAGACAGTCAAAAGATAGTTCCATGAGATCTAAAGCAAGAGGCATTTATTTCCTAACAGCACTGGCTAAAGAAGACTTCAGAGGAGCAGGTTCATTTACCAGTGTGTGAAGAGGTTCTAGAGCCCCAGCACTTCTGCCCTGCAGAACTTCCAAAGCAGCCTGGATTTGGGGAGTAGCTTTATTTTCAGTGATGAGATTCCTTAGACCTATAACTGAACATGATTTCATTTTTATAGCTTGGCGAGACTTTTTGTTAAGCAATTCACCAGTCAAAAAAGCAAAAATAAATGAAACTCTAGCCAACCACAGAATCTATATTTTGTTTCAGAGCCCATGGTTATTTTAAATCATAGCAAACAGTATAGGGGTGCATCTGAAAACTTGGATCTTTAGATCACTTTCAATGTTTCTGTAGAAATGAACCACTGCATTGCTCCAGAGTCACCAAATGTGAAAGTTGCAAAATTCTCCTATGTTTACCCTGATCCTCCGGTACATCATCCAAGGCGACTAAGAGCCAATCCCTTTTTAAGTTATACTTTCCTGGGGTGCCTGGATGGCTCAGTTGGTTAAGTGTCTGACTCTTGATTTCAGCTCAGGTCATGATCTCAGGGTCTTGGGATTGAGCCTCAAGTTGGTCTCTGATTGTTCCTCTCCCTCTGTTCCCGCCCCCTTCCTCATGTGTGCACATGTGCACGCACATTCTCTCTCTCAAATAAATAAGTAAAATCTTTTTTAGAAAATATGTTTTCCCTGCCAACAAATAGTACCTTGAAAATTATAGCTGTGTATTAAAATTTTTAAACTCCTACTGATGGGAGAGTGTTCCTTGGGTCTAACACAAATTTTTTTTTAACTCTCTCTATATAAAATGGTTGGAAGCCATGGGTTTTTCTGGGCTTACCAACCTCTAGCTATAAGTCAGTCCTTGGACCACTTCCTCAGCCTCAGTTACCTCAACTATAAAAAAAAGGGAGGGTGGGAAGGAGAGGGTGGAATGATAGTCTCACAACTCAAAAGTAAGAACTGGAAATCATCCGCTGAAAGTACTCGGGACACTTCCTACAACACTAAGTTCTCCATGTATGTCACTGTCATTGCCAACCACCACCAGCAACAGCACCTTGGCCTACAGCAAGCGGGTACCACCCCTCTGCATCAGACCTTCACTCCCCCGCATCATACTCCCCCCTTGCTCTCTTCCTCTGCAGGCTGAATCATAGCACCTTCTCTCAAATGTTCTCAACTATCTCAGCTCGTCCACTTCCCTAGGGGTGTTTGTTCATTGTGCACGTGTTTTAGAGAGAAAAATAAACATACTCTCTTGCTTCCTTCCGGGCAATGCCGAGTCTGTACTTCCCGTTATATTTTATTTCAGGCCATCCTTGATCCATAATTCTAATGGAGTCATAAAACATCTTGGATGGGTTACGCCTGATGTTAGATGATTTGAGATTATCTCCTGAAAATCTGTGGATAAATTACTTTATTTTCAAATGGTGGTCACAGTTTAAATATACCAAGACAGGTGGTATTTAATGTACCTCCAGTAAAGTACTTTGCAAAGCAAAGCATGCGTCTTCAATATGATCACTCATCCTGCAATCTGTTTTGTGAGGTTGAATTTTTTATTTATCAATTTGCTTAAAGCATGACCTCTCTGTAGATTTTATCCCTTAATTGTAGATCATGCCCAAATGGTAAAGCATATTTACTTTTAAATTCCTGTCTTAAAAGGGATTTTCTCTCCCTCTAGCTGTGAGATATCTGCGTCTCCATTTTTTACCAGAAGGGTACTAGAAAGACAATTGAGACTATTGGCATTTCAGATACTAAACCTACAATAGAAATCAGTGGAACATCTAGTTCTCTCAAAATAATCTGAGTGTTTTTCTCGTAAGTAGTGTTGTTAGAGACATATCTAAATGTTGGGTGATTTTTTAACTCATCCGAAGTTTGTTTTTATTAAATTTGGCATAATATCCTGATGTTAAAAAAAAGAGAAAGAAAGAAATCAGTGGGACAGTTGATCCAAAAGGTTTAGGCAACGTCTCTGTTGATAAAAGCCAAGCTTTCAGAGAATTCTATTTAGTCTTCAAAAAACACATTTCTTGGGTGAGAGCCCGCACTATAATTGCATTTAAGAGTATGATGATTGTGTCATTTCCATCTGTTTTGCATAAATTTGAATAACGAATACAAGTGGCCCTAACCTCACATATGTAACAATTAACACAATTAATTAGTACAAATGCATTCCAACTCCGTATTCTGGGCATGATACACATGAAATGTCTAACAGGGCATGAAATCAACCAATTTAATTACCTCCCGGATAATATTCCACAAAGACATACTGTGTGAGATTGTCTTCTATTCCTGGACCCTGGAAGTGTCAAAGTAAATAATCTGATACTTAAGAGAAGACTGCTCTGACCAGAGGGTTGAGACTTTGAAAGTATGCCCAACGCAGCAGCATCAGATTGGGGGTGCGTGTGATTGGGGTAAAGGGAGGGAGGCTTGCTGGTTTAAGTCGTGGTGAGAGGGTGGTTCCATCAGGGTGTGGAATGTGGTGTTTCCACGAGCTCAAGAACATGCAACCTCAGACCAGCTTGATAAAGGCTCTAACAGGCAAGGTTCTAACTCTGCGTGAGGCATTTTGCTAGACACCCGGCTCGCCTGATCGTCCCCACAAATGCTCACACACTACCTCGGGAATCAGCAGTGTGATCTCCACCGCTCAGAGGAGGAGCCTGAGGCTCAGACAGGTCTGTTGGCCCCTTCCTGTGCCCCTTCACCTCCAGCATAGTGCCTGGCACGCTGCTGGGTGCTCTGTATTTGTGGAAATGAAGTGCTCTGATATCCAGGTGTCCGTTAGTCTGTTCGTTCTTTGGGATTTCAGGGGTAGACTGTCTGTGAGAAAGCATCCATGCTGACCTGAAGGAGTGGTCAGCACTTTCCCGGGAGGTAGGAAGCTCTTGGAAGAGTGAGGAGTGTGCCTCAGAGGTGCATCCCACCAAGGGGCCGAAAACCAGCGTGGGCTCTGAGGCTGACCCGCTGAAAGCCCCCGCCCCCACTTCACGGTCTTGTGAAGTCTCAGGCAAGGGACTCCTCCACCCTTTCTTGCCTTGTTTTCTTCACTCATAAATGTGTTTGGTAAGAGTGGACAGGTTCGTTTTGAGCATTAAATAAAATAGTCTTAGAACAGTACCCAGCTCATAATACGTGTGCAAATAAATATTAAGTATAGCTTTTCCCAAAAAGAAGATCAAGCTAAAGTTGAGTTCAAAAAAAAATTCTCAGTTTCCAATGAAAGTAAAGTTTTGACTTTCTAGGATTTCTTTAGCTGCCAATGGAATTGACCCCTCGGGGTGGCGCTCTTGTGCCTGTCTCTGTGGCATGTTCACCCAGCTGAGTGACGCTGCAGGTGTCCCCTGCATTCTTGTTCTTGGTGGTGTTTCCAGTATCAACGTGGAGCCCATTGGGACCAGCTCACAAATATTTCAGTTATTCATTCAGCCAACAAATGTCTTTTAACCTATCTAGTATGTGCGTCGGGCCCTGGGTGAGGTGTGGAGAATAACACAATGAGTATGTGGACATAGTTATAATTATTGAAGGCATGTCAGGAGACTAGCAGTAAAATAGGATGGCTCTCACCCTCTCCTTTCCCTCTCCTCTTTCAGAGCTTGACCACTACCACCACCACCACCACCAGGAAGCCTTCCAGGCTTGATGCTAGTTGAAATTAGAAATACGTGTTCATTGGAATGCCTGGATGTCTCAGTCAGTGAAGCGTTTGCCTTTGGCTCAGGTCATGATCCCAGGGTCCTGGGATCGAGCCCCACATCAAGCTCCCTGCTCAGTGGGGAGCCTGCTTCTCCCTCTCCCACTCCTTCTGCTTGTGTTCTCTCTCTCTCCCCATCAAATAAATAAATAAAATCTTTAAAAAAAAAAAAAAAAGAAAAGAAACAGGTGTTCATTTGTGTGTGCTTGGCTTTCAAATTCTACAGATGAGAACAGGATGAAGACAGGCCTTGAGAAGAGCAGCGTGGTCTGTATCCCCACAGCACCTCCCTGCTGAAGTGGGGCCCTTGTGTTTCCTCGCTCATTCACAAAGGCAGGTCAACCACTGACAAGGACTGACCTTGGGCCTTGGCAAAGTCCTCCTCTCTAGCAAAGAGCCCTGCTAGGCCAGTTTACAGAGACTCTCCTCGTCCCGGACATCCGGCCAAGCTCTTCTGCCTCTGCCCTGGATGTCTACTCGAGTTCCTCTTCGTCCTCGCCCTCAACACCTACCTGGTCGCTCCTCGTGATTGTCCACCCCCTCACTCACCCTGCCAGCTCAGCTAAGTGCCTGCTTCTCCGGCTGGGTTCCGAGTGAAGTTCAAGCTCTCTCCCATGACTTTTCAACCTAGAGTCCAAACCATTTCTCTTTCCCATCGCCTTCGTGTGGATGCCCAAGCCCTGAGCAGCATCCTGAGCATTGACAAGGCTCAGGGTTTGATTCCGGCCCCGGTCTGGAGACACCTGCAGCTGTCAGGCAGAAAGCCCTGGTGGGGCCACCACTCCTCAGCTGTGTGGCCTTAGACGAGTGATTTATTTCCTGCAGGGTGCAGCCCTGCCCAGCCTTCAGGCAGTGACTTGAGTGGTCACAGCCAGAAGCCATGTGCTTGCCCCCAGGGCTCCATCTTGGACCATTTGTCCGGGCTGAGGGCATTCTGGAACCATCAGCCCACACCCTGCTCGGAGTGTCTCGAATCAACCTAGTTCCAGAAAGAAATAAGACAATTCAGTGGAAGAATCTAGAATGAGGTTTTCCTCATCCTTCATGCTTCCATATTATAACATTGAATGTGCCCGCTTTGACCCCAAAATCTGAGGTTCGACTGCAGAACTTACTTTATATATCACAGCTGTTCATTTCCAAAGTAACTCAGCGAAGGTGCTTTATATGCTATGAAACAAGGGATATTTATTATTTTTTACAATTAAAGCCATTTCCTTTTTCATGTGGAGAAAGACAAATATCCAAAATTCACTGCTTTCAGTGACTCTTCCCTCTTCAAAAACTCTTCCGTTTCACCACCAAAGGAGGGAGTGGAAGCTAGAGGTATGGAGAGTGTGGCATCTGTGGTGTGGCTGTCCTCCCCGGTGCTGTCCTCCCTCTCCAGGGCACAGCTGATGAACTCCATTACCTTCTAGGGCAAGAATTCAGCTTTACAGAATAAATTTCACATCCGTTCTCATCCAACCCTGCACCAGATGGAGCTTCTGTTATATCCAGAGGCCTGGGGACAGGAGACAGATGGGAGGGTCCAGGGAAATGTGCATCGTACTACAGCCTAAGCCCAGAGGCTGCAAAACCTTCCACCCCTGGTACTCTGAGCTCTCTGGCTCCATGCACAAGGTCCGAGGGGTTTGATTCTGCCTTGACCTTGGCGTGCCCCGCAGCCAGGCCAGTGAGGGAGCCTGGGAGAAGAAGGAGGCTCAAGGGAGTGCCAGGCCGGGCATTCTCCATCAGGTATCACATATCCATATCACTAGCCTCTATGACCTTCGTCTTGTTCCATCCCCCGTGGCCTGACCCACACCCACCGCCCAAGAAACTTGGGTCAGTGCCCCCTTTGGGTAGACATCCACTTCCCTGGTCTCCTACCCTGATATGTCCAGGGAACATCCCCCCAACGTTCTAGTCTACTTCCCCTCCTAGGGGTGAAAATTCAAGCACAGACTGTACCAGAGGAAAACAGACTTCCTTGGTGGAGAGTGCACAGATGGAAACCGCCAGAGTGTCCCCGGGGTGAGCAGTCCTGGCAGTGCCAGCTGGACGTCCAGCAGCCCTCCGGGCTCTGCCAACGCAAGCACTCAGATCCCCCCCGCAGCATTCATTCCCCTTTGGCTGCCACAAGTGTTGGGTCACCCCCACATCCCTGCTTGGTCTGTGTGATAGTGAGCATTTCATCCCGGAGCTTAGGATCCTCCTCCTGAATCAGAAACTCATTTTCTTTTTGGCTTTGTCCCCTGCTGGCGGCATGCAACTCGATCCCTTCTGACTATTTGGGCTGTGACCAGCGTTCGGAATGTCCAGGGACTGTACCTTTGCGTCTTTGCCAAAAGGTGGGGGGCCCTCTTTGTATACAGATGTCCAGCCTGATACCGTGGGAGGGTCAGAAACTCTCAAAACAAGTGGGATTCTGTTTCTGCTTGTTATTAATTATTCAGCCTTTTGAGCCTCAGTCTCCCCGTCTCTAAGGTGAGGATAATGTCACTTCACAGGGCTGCTTGGCAATCAAAAGCAAGGTTACATGGGAAAGGTGTGAGCAAAGTCCAGACATGCCACAAATCTCTAGTAAATGCTACTTGACTCAGAAGCCTTTTCCTGGCCTTTAAAGAACATCGTCTAGAGTGTGATGGGAGAGTCCCCGAAGCCGCATGTCAGGGGGACACTGGCCGGCTCTCCAGTGTCATCAGCTCACACACATCAGGCGGTGAGCAAGTTCATAAATCTCCCTGGGACTTCAAGTTCCCATCTTTCTGCATTGTTCTTGCTTATTTTACACAATGTCCTGTCTTTAAGGGAAAAGCACTCGATGAAAATTTTTATCAAATTTATTTTTATTATGACTCAGCTCAGGAGCTTCATGTGTAGGGAAGAATTATCCTATCTGAGCCTCCATGACTTTAGACCCCAACATCCATAATAGCCTTTTCACACGTTATTGTAGCACCTTGCGTTTCCACGGAAAGGTATCCGCGATGGCAACAGCAGCTTTTCTTGATTACCCATTTGCCTGACAAACGCGTATGAACACACATTTATTTTTATGTCTTTGTTGACGACGTTATGCCTTAAGTATGTGTGATCTGTTCATTCAAGATAAAAGTTACATACTTGAAATGGTTTGAAAATGAAGGCGCTTGCCTTTTGAGGGCTGTGTCGCCACAGCGGTGGGGTTTGCAACAGTTGGGGGGTTCCACCCCAAGCTGACTCGGCCCCTGGCCCCCTGGAAGACTGAATCCTGAAGTGTGCAACCTGCATCTCGCGCCAGCCGGGGGGCAGGGCGTGTCTCCCCTGCAGTGATCGGCACCCTGCCCCCAGGAGACTTAGCATTTGCCTGCTTGCTTCCTGGTTAAATTCAAAAATCACTGAGGGGTGATGAGAATGACCCGGATCCCGGAACCAGGAGGTCCTCCGAGATCCCCAAGTGAGTTTGCCCGCGTGGGGGGACGTGGGAATAAAGCGACCCTTAGGGGAGACCCTTTGGGGCCAGCTTCTGGGTTCCCCCGCTGCTGTCCAAGAGCTCTCTTAGAAAAAGCTTTTCATCAGGTGGGATTTAAAATATGTATAGAATTTGGATGATTGCAAGGAGTAGGAAAAGCATTCCATGCTGAGGTTTTAAAAACACAGTTTAATAATTCAATGCCTGATCATTAATTTACACGTTCACCTTTACTGTCTGACAAAGACCTTGAAGGAGGGTTCTCGGGGGTGGGGAAGAGAGTCTACCTCCTTTCTGTCTTCTTTGCTCCCCAAAGCACCAGCTCAGGGTTGGACCCACAGCCAGTTCCTAATAAACATTATTAATTACTGCTCCATACTTCACTGTGTGGTACACACATACACGCAGAAGATGGGAATTTTGTGATTACCCATAAAGAGTGCTTTGTCATAATGTCAAATAAGCATGTGAACACACTGAAATATAAGATCAAATTACCCCTCATCGCTGCCTGTTCTCAAACCGGAAAACCAGCAAAAAACGAGATGACTCATCTTGAATCCACAATCAAAGGGACAGCATTTCTTTCTGTTTTCCAAGCTCCGCTCCGGAATTACGGTCCGGGATGGATGAGCATATTCAGACTGTATCTGAACAAAATTGAAGGACGTTGGCCCCCGGAATTGAGTCTGGTGAAGTGTATCTGGAAGAATGTGCTGTTTGGGGTGGTATGGGGGGTGGTATCCCGTGTTCTTAGGATGGGGGTCAGGGGCGCCTGGGTGGCTCAGTCGTTAGGCGTCTGCCTTCGGCCCAGGTCAGATCCCGGGGACCTGGGATCGAGCCCCGCATCGGGCTCTCTGCTCTGCAGGAAGCCTGCTTCTCCCGCTGCCATTCCCTCTGCTTGTGTTCCCTCTCTCGCTGTGTTTCTCTCTGTCAAATAAAAAAAAAAAAAAATCTTTAAAAAAAAAAAAAAAAAAAGGATGGGGGTCATTTTCTATTGCAATCCGAGTACCTAATGCCCTCAGATTCCAGGTCTCTTCTGCCATGCATCACTCCTTTCTCCTTGCAGGGGTGAATTTTGAAAGTGCTTCATAAATTAATAATAATATCTGCCCTTCGTTGAGTACTTCCCTCTGCCCCTCATGATTCTAACATTTTAAGTGCGTTTCTTTGTGTAAGCTTGTCAGCAGTCCTCTGATGCAGATAACACTTAGACCCAGTTTGTAGACTCAGAAACTGAGGCAGAGGGGCACCTGGGTGGTTCAGTTGGCTAAGCGTCTGCCTTTGGTCATGATCCCGGGGTCCTGGGATGGAGCCCCACATTGGGTCCCCTGCTCAGCGGGGAGCCTGCTTCTCCCTCTCCTCTCTGCTAATACTCTCTCTCTCTCTCTCTCTCCCTCTCTCTCTCTCTCTCCCCCTCTCTGTCTGTCTCTCTGTCTCTCTCTCAAATAAATAAATAAAATCTTTAAAAGAAAGAAAGGAAGGAAGGGAAAAAAAGAAAGGGAAGAAGGAAGGAAGGAAGGAAACAAGGAAGGAAGGAAGGAAGGAAGGAAGGAAGGAAGGAAGGAAGGAAGGAA
>CM053618.1:7458562-7509406 GCA_028646535.1 Procyon lotor | reverse complement strand
CCAACAGTATCAGCGTCACCTGGGAACTTAATGAAAAATGCACATTCTTGAGCCCCACCCCAGACCTCCTGAATCTGAAACTGGGGGAGCAGAGGCCAGCGATCTGTTTTTAAAACCTTCCAGGTGTTTCTGATGCACGCCAAATTTGCAGACCCTCCGGTTTAGCGGAACAACCAACAGATCCAGCAAGGGGTTAGCAGTGAAGCCAGTGAAAACACTTGCGAATTTCATATTCGGAACCACAACATCCTAGTGTAAAATCGAAAGAGAATTTGGAGGCTTTCTACTTCAAGCCACTCTCTTTACAACTTGGGAAAACTAAAGCCCGGAGAGGCAGAGCACGTTACTCCTCGTCACATGCCAAGGTTGTGCCGGAGCCTTACTACCGATCCCAGACCCCTGCTCCTGAATCGCAGTCATCGTCTGCAATCCCACTTCCCTTCCGATTTCCAAATAGACCCTCAACAGCTGCTACTTCTCCCAAGTCTGTGGTTAGAGATTGTCTAATGGTCTGTGAGCGGGGGGAAAAAAATCTTTCTTCTTATTCTGAACATAAATTAAAGTACACTTTCTTTCTTTGTATTTCTGTTCTGCATCAATATTTATATACTGACAATTTTTAAAGCAATTTATCAAACATTTTATTCAAATTAGTATAATAATTTTGCTTCCTTTTTATCTCATAGCTGAGCTAGAATTGAAGTTGTTACATTTTTAGGTTTTTATTACACATTTGCATAATTTTTTCTGAAAAACTCAGAACTGTGTTTCTTTATCTCCCTGGCAGATAATCATCTGAGATTGCTCTAATCATGATGTGCTCAGCGACGCTGTTTGACTCTCTTTGCTGAGCTGTGGGAAGCCATTTTTCTAAAACTCTTCATCCTTATAATCAAATCTACTGTTTCCCACTCCCATATAGCAAACCAGATGGTCAAGCAAAAATTCGGTCCAAGTCATTGGTTTATGAAAATAACTAGGTAACTGTCATCCAAGGAAATGGATCATTGTAAGAATTTTAATATTTCCATCCAAATATTTGGAATTTCACTGGTGAGTTATTTGCTGAGTTGTTCACATTTAATATCCTTATTTCTTTCTCTCTTGCCGAGTGTTAGAGAAACCAGTCTGTTTAGAGGTAACCTTGACCACAGACAATGCTAAAGATGCTCTGGGACACACAGAGCTGGGTGCCTTCCCACTCAGGGAGATGTGGTCATGACTTTTCAGGAGGGTCACTCGAATTTTATCTTCACAGAGGCCACTAGCTTTTCTTGTCAACCTATTTTAAACTGTCTTCATTTCAAAAAAGCAATGAAGTTTTTTAGGAGAGGATCATGGATAATCTCAGAGAATTAAAATAATGTTACAAATCTATGCCATAAGAGCTTGTGATCCCAAACCGGTGGCAATAACCGATTGCACCACATCGCTCTTGCTTTGGAAAAATAACCTGATTGAGTAGCCTTTTGTATGAGAGGTCATGTCTGCCTTTAGACGGTGACCTGGAAGACGTGGCAAAGGAGGAGAGAAGAAAGAGAGCTAAACTCTTCTGCTTGTGGAAATTTGGAGTTTCAGAGCCCTTCATGAACAGCAGAAGACATGAAGGAGGGAAGGAGAGATGGAAGAAAAATCTGGGAGTTGGGAGGGAGGGGGAGGGGGCCCAGGCAGGTGCAACCAGCAAGATAGTGCCTGGTCCTGTGCTACTGACCGTCCAGGGATGAGACCAGCATGAGGGCTCCATGGAGAGCACGAGAGTGTGGCATAGGAAGCTCTGTACTAAAGCAAAACTGGTCACTCCTGTTCGTGAGCCTGGAATTTTCTGACACTGAATTCACAGTGCGTCCTTAGGGCAAGTGAGAAAAGAAGCAATTCCTAGAACCAGCTCAAAGGACACTGTGATTAAGAACAATCTGTGAGTGAAGAGCCCTAGAATGTTGTGCCAATGCAAAGTCAGTGAGCCTAAAAGCCTAAAAGCTAGGCTCACTGAAGAATACTTTAAAAAGAAATACAAAATACTGAGTCCAACACAGACATTCCTGGGCTGGGGTTGATTACAAGACTGTGTGTTTTAGAAGAGGATTCTAATGCATGTCTAGTGGTCTGTGCTGGGCAACTTAAAAAATATATTAAAATTTAAAAATTATTGAGGCATTTTGTCAAAAAGAGTGCCAAATTCTGGCGTCTCCTCCTCATTAGGTTGGCCATCCTTCTGCATCCAGGCTTCTCAAATGCTTTCCATCGACTGATAATTCAGAAGGAAAAAAGTATTTGTGGAAAAATCTCTACATCTTCCCCCAAATTGCTGCTGAGGAAAAGAAAAGAAGAAATAGACCACCAGAAGAGAAACAAAAATGTCTTCATTTTAATGAAGGAAACATCAAGGATTGGGGCACATTATTAACAATCAACTTGGGAGTCAAGACTCCATCCCATCAAGGGATCCTGATCCCCTGCTGAGAGCATTGTTCTGGGACCCAAGACATGAACTGAGTATATATCAATATCTCTTACGAACCATGCAAGAAAGGTCAGGGAAGTGCGCTTTCCATGCCCAGTGCCCAAAAAGGGCCCCGTCTTTCCCCATAGCCTGAGCTTGACTCATATCCCACATACTGGGTGGTTTGAGAATTGGGGTTTTGAGTAATGAGTCAACAAGCTTCAGATGCCCACGTATTATTTCCATTGTAAGACAGGACACTCATCATCAGACTATCTTCTAAAAGAGCTCTGTTGGTCAGTTGTTCATTTCGGTAGCTATGATCTAAATCACAATCATTTTTAGAAAGTGTATAAGCAGCCTATTAAAAAGTCAACCTCCAAAGTCCTAATACTTCCAGTATTAGTCTCAGTATTCCTGAGACTTCCAGTGTCAAACAGGTGCTCAGAAAATCAATCTATAGCAAGAGCAAACGAACTGAAAAAAAAAAAGTTTTAATCACCCTTGGCTATTTTTATTCAATGCACTGCTGCAATATGACACTGAGCATAAGATTTGCTTTTTTCTTTAAAGAAGACAACAGATGCCAGAACGAGCTGGCAAAAAAAGAGGAAAAAATTCCTCAACTCACTAAATCATTGGTCATATCGATTATTCATTATTGTCAATGAATATTGATTAAACACAGTTTGATTAGCATAGCCTGAAGTACAAGTTCTTTATTTCTTAGCCTTCTATGTCTGGGCTTGGGGTTTTTCACTATGGATGTTCCTCTCCTACTAGAAAAATGCTCATGAAGCCCAGCTCTGATCACCTATCTCTTGCTCACAACTCCCCATGGTCTCTTCCATGAGGCCCAGGACCTCTGTGCTAGTATTCTAACCCCGTTTTCTGCTTCAGGCACCGTGCCTAGCTTTACGGACTCCTCACTGCTGTCCACACAAACTCCAGCCCCTCTCCCTTGACCCTTTGCTTTCTCTGTTTCCTGCACCTGGAACACCTCCTGCCCCGATCCTCAAAACCTCACCCACTTCAAATGCTCCTTTCTCCAATGTGTCTTCTGTTCCTCCCCACTCTGCCTCTGCAGACTAAGAACTAAATGTCAGCATTGTTCTTGATCTCTGCTTTCTGTGGGAAGCATTCCTTTTTCACTGTATTGTTTTTATCTTGTTTCACCTACTAGACAATGGTCTGCAGGAGACTGGTTGTGCTGTATCCTATGTCTTCTACACTTCTTGGCCCATAGTGCATGTCCAGTATGCATTTGTGGGTAGGAGGAAGGGAAGAAGAAAGAGAAGAAAGGTGGTGTAGGAGGATGACGTGGAGGGAGGGAGGGAGTGGGAGGGAATGGAGAGGAAGGAACTCAACTTGCGCTAGTGTAATTGACATTTAGGAAAGTTGTATACATGTCTAGAAATTCCTATATCTACTGTCTCACCTCCTATTTTTTACTTAATCACCGATATCCAAGCTTTGTGCCCACCCCTCCACTAAACTGGTCGTGTTAAAGGTCTCCCACAAAGCCCCTCTAGCCAAATCTGGGGCTCACTTCTTGGGGCCACCTTACTGAACTAACTTGTGACATTTAGCACTTCCATCATACTTTTCTTGAAAATTTTGGAAATCCACATTTGATTCCTATGATACCTTCACTCTTTATTTTCCCCATATTTCTTTTGCCCTTGCATCTCTGGCCCCTACCTGGCACTCATTTCTTCCAGCCATCCTTTAAACATTGGTGATTTCCAATATACTTCATCTTGCCTTTCTCTTTTCACACTACCCACACAGTCTCTGGTTAAACTTATCCATGCCCCTGGCTTCATATGATTTCATATCTTTTGATAATTCCCAATCTACTTTCTTTGGCCTCCTCCCCACCTGAATTCCATCCTGAATGATGTGGTCCACCTCCTACCGAGCCTTTCCCCGCAGCAGCCTCCTTGAATTCAACATTTCCGAACCAGAACATTCCACTGTTCTCCAACAGACTTGGTCTTCATCCTGTATGTTTATGTCAATCAGTAATACCCTGCACTTAGCCAGCCCACAAGGCCAGAAATAAAAGAATCTTTCTAAAGCCCCCACTACATAGCATAACCAATCAGTCACTAAAGTTCTATAATGTTTTTGCATTCTCATACCACTGTCTTCCTTGGTGCTGACCATTATTTCTTAGTGTCTGGGTCACCACAAAAGCCTCTGAAATGTTTCCCTGTCTTTGCTCTTTATTTATAAGTCATCTTCTAAACTTCAGCCAACTCATCTACCTTCCTAAAATGTAAATATATTCACTTCACCCCCTATTTAGAATCCTTCAATAGTACACCATTGTCTTCAGGACAAAATCCAAACTCATTAACTTCGTGTGTATAAGTCAATCTTGCTCTCTCTTTGCCAGACTATACAATGACCAATAACCATGGCAGTTCATGTAGAAATCACTGTCAGGGAGTAGGGTCATCGGAAGGAAGGCTACTCTTCCAATTAGTGTGACTCTAAGCCCACCGCCTCCTTGTTTACTCTTTTATCTTGGACTTTGGATGCCAGGAGTTGTTAATTGTATTCCCCCAACCTCTCAGTCTTTCCCCTTTATGAAACAATAAATCTTGATTCCACAAGCTTACAACTCTCCTGAGTCTGACCTAAGTTCCAAGACTCATATCATCAGCTGAATGAATTCCCCTCAAATTGGTCCCCCAAAATTCCACTTTAACTTTACCTCCAGCAAAAGGAAGGGAGAGAAGATTTTCATTCATTTCCCACCACCCCAACCAGAGAACTTCCATAACCCAGCACCATCTAGTCCTCCAGGCTCATCTTCCACAACTGCACCCCACACTCTCCATGTATTACTACCTGCAGTGCTCCCAAAGCATGCCATGTTCACTACCTCCTCTCTACCTGCTCATATGCTATCATATTTAGCTTGGATAATCTCCAAATTTATTCCTGCCCCTCCCATTCCTATTCCATCACTCCCCACACCTTAGATATCTTGTACTCGTTAAATCTTGGAATCTTTATCAGACTCAGTTTTCCTCTTCCAGTTGGCTGGCTTTCCTCTGTATTCTCACACTGACTGAACATAACCCTTAACACAGCATTTACATTCTGCAATACTACTGTGGGATGTTCATCTATCTCAGCCATGAGACAGAAAGCTCCTGGAAACTGAGAATCATGTTGTATGTTTCTTTGTAACTCCAGGGTTTAGTAGAGTGGTTCTGAGCCATTGCTCATCAACCAGTTTTTTTGTTGTTGTTGTTGTTTTTTAAAGATTTTATTTATTTGACAGAGAGAAACACAGCGAGAGAGGGAACACAAGCAGAGGGAATGGTAGTGGGAGAAGCAGGCTCCCCACTGAGCAGAGAGCCCGATGTGGGGCTCGATCCCAGAACCCTGGGATCATGACCCGAGCCGAAGGCAGACGCTTAACGACTGAGGCACTCAGGCGCCCCTCAACCAGTTTTTTGATAGGTGATTGATAACAGATAGATAGATAGATGAGTGAGCCTTTCATCAGAAAGTGTAGGATTTCTTCCAACAAGTTTGATTTTGTCTCCCATCCAAGTGGAGTAGCATATGTCGCTAAGATGCAACCTCATTCACTGTATGGAGTAGACACTCACGGTTTTTCTCTGGCATATTTGCAAATTTGACTTGAGGAAAATAAAACCCAACAGTTGGGGCAGGTGTGTCTGTGTGTGTCTGTGTGTGTGTGTGTGTGTGTGAGAGAGAGAGAGAGAGAGAGAGAGAGATGTTGGAATGGAAGTACAGAAGGATGGATCATGGGGAAGTAGACCTTAAAAGAAGAGTATTAGATGGATTTGAACCTTTATTGGTAAGGGAAAATCTTAACCAAGTAAGCGAATCTCTTTCTCAAATCAAAAGCACAATAGAATCAGTTTGTGTAGGATCTTTGTTTTGGGGCCTCTCCTTCTAGCTGGCCAGTCCAATTTTTACCAGTTTCCATCTCAAAAGGTAACACCAGTGTTCTTCCTTCAGCACTTCAGTTGGATGTTCTGCCAGAAATATAGATTTCTCTGAAGAAGAAAGAAAAGGATCAAAAAGAGGAGGCGGAGAGCTTAGAATTTCATTTGTACTCTGTGCTCATTTTCTTTGGACCCAGTATTTAGCTTCTATAGGAATTCTAGCTCAAAGGCTAATTAATGCCTATACTCACAGATGATATAAATAAGACATTAGAAAAATCAGATTGGATCCATGTGCTGGAACTGAATAGAAATCTCTAATACACTAGAACAGTGGCTCCCAAACATGTACTTTTTTTTTACCAACACACACACACACACACACACACACACACACACACACACACTGAAACAAGTTTCACAAAGCAAGACAGGGTGTCCCAAATATCTTAGTACAGTTTTAAGTTGTGATAACCTCAGAACGGTAAGTGCTAAAAACCTAGAACAGCACATTTGACTATATTTAAATTTATTATATATTTATTTAGTTTTGCGACCTTTGAAAGATACACCTTCAGTTTTTTTTCAGTCGATGTCTGCCTCTTCAATCAGAGGTATGGAAACAAAAAAATTAAATTAAAAATGCATTTTTGAGAATATATCTAAAACTGAACCAAGACTTTTGGAACACTCTGCACTGCTAATACTCAGCATTTTGTGATGCTTTCCAGCTTGTTCAGTTATATTCTTCTCTATTTTAGTAATTCTGTGCTATTTTATTCTATTTGTCTTTTCTAAATGCTGATCTCACTGCAATAAGTTCATTTCATGACCCATTAACAAAAACCATGGTGGAGTGAAGAAAACATCACCCCTTCCTTGATACAAGAGCTCAGTCGTCCTGGGCTTGGGTGAGATGCAGACCCACCTGGTGAGTGAAAACCAGGGGAGCAAGGATGGGATGAAGTGTGTGGAGCTCCTTGCTGAAGAAAACAATCCCCGTTACTACTCAATGGTGCTGACAGTCCCCCACAGCTGTGTGTGTCACTGCAGGAAGTCATCATTTTAACAAGGTCTGAAAGCAATGGGAAGCTTGGGAAGAATGACTCTGTGACATAATGGAACATTTTCTGTACCCAAGAAACATCTGAAAATATTTTACTTGTTAACAGTGAATCTTGTCCCCTGCCAACCCTCTCTGCTCCCCATTTCCCATTCCTGGTAACAGCATAAATTGTCTTAATGAAAAACACCCAGAGTGGAAATGACAAGCCTTTATGATCGCAGTCACTGAGTTTAGAAGCCCAGAACAGAGAAGAAATAAAATCACAGCCTTTGTGACGTATTCTCAGGATAAAGATGCCTGGTTCTGATCACTGTAGTCATAGTAACTGCCCCAGCATATGATACAATAAGACCACTTGTGTTTCACTCATACTCAACTATTTCCAGCTTTAATTCCTTAGCTTTGGTCACTTCTCACGTTTACTAAACTACTCAATGGTAGTTTTTTAGATTATTAGGTAGTTTTTTAATTATAGAGTGTTTTCAGCTACAAGTAAGCAGATAATTAAACAATAAATATTGGCACATTAAGAATATTGTCAATATCTCAAATAACAGAGATGATGTTCCCAGGACCAATTAACTCAAGGACACAATGATCTGATCAAGAATCCAAGTGTTTCCATTTCTCTTCTCTGCCATTCTTAGTGTAGAGCCCTTCATCCTGAGTCTTATGGCTTCATAGGCTCAAGATGGCTGCCAATGGCTACTGCTCCCTACATCACATCCTCACGTTGGCTCCATCCTGAGTCAAAAGACAGGAAAGGGATTTTCTCCTCTTACTTCCTATTCTCAGAAGCTTCCCAGCAATAAATAAATAAAATCTTTTTTAAAAAAAATTTAAAAAAGAAAAGAAAAGAAACTCCCAGCAGACTTCTTCTCAGGATCCATTGGCCAGGATTAGATGCCATGCTTATGCACCAGCTCTAATGGAAGCTAAAGAATGTGAGTCTCTAGCATTTTCAATTTTTATAGTGGGAGACGGTCTTTACCAGGAAGGAAGACATACAGCACTTTGTGTTCTTCATTAAGTATTGTCCACCACGTTTTACTTACTTATTTATTTATTTATTTATGATTTTTATTTATTTATTTGACAGAGAGAGAGAGTGAGTGAGTGCAAGCACAAGCAGGGGGAGCAGCAGGCAGAAGAAGAGGGAGAAGCAGGATCCCTGCCCTGCAGGGATCCCAATGCAGGGCTCAATCTCAGGAACCTGAGATCTTGACCTGAGTGGAAGGCAGATGCTCAATCGACTGAGTCACCCAGTCACCCCAAACCACTGCATTTTTAAACTGATGGTTTAAAAATGGTTGCTCTGTATGGTTGCTCTGTAAATGAAAGTGAACACAGATTTAGTTTCATCACTATGTGAATAGGTTAACTTAGCTCAACTGAACGTCAATCCACTTCTCCACTGGGGGAGAAGTCATTTCACATGATCCTGGTTATTGTCCGTAGGGATCCTGCATGGAAGCATATACAGAAGAATCAATATGAAGCTGTTCCTCAAGCTGTGAAACCAGTCATAACAACAGCTCTCTGCTGCTAGGTCTGTTGAGCAACAATTGTTTTTCAACCAATAATGTAGATTTCCCATTTCTGTTCATCTCTCTATTTTACATGTGAGGACCCTGGCAATGGGGAGATGTCTCTAGACCCCTAATAGCACATCTCCAGTTCATTCTGCATCTAAGAATCAGAATAACTTTTCATTAAGAACATTTTCATCACAAGATCCAATCAGCAAAGATATATTGAAAACTTACTGTGTCCACAGCTCAGTGGTAGGGATGAGGTGGTAGGATGGGGAGGAGTAACATCTTTAAATGGGAAGGGGACACACCTGGGTGGCACAGTTGGCTAAGCAGCTGACTCTTGATTTTGGTTCAAGTCATGATCTCAGGGTTCTGGGATTGAGCCAGTCGGGCTCTGCACTCAGCACGGAGTCTGCTTAAGATTCTCTCTCCCTCTCCCTCTGCCTTCCCCTCCCTCTGCTTGTGTGCTCTCGCTCTCTCTCTCTCTTGCAAATAAATAAATAAATATTTTTTAAAAATAAAATAATTGTGTGTGTATTCACGCATGAACTCTCATGTGTGAATGCAGGCTAAACTTCTACCTCATGTATAGCTCCTATCTCTGAACTTAGATTGGGAATTTTATTTGTTGAAATTATCCATTGATGTCTATCACTCATCGTTGGTCTATGTGTATTGGTCTTATATTTTAGTATAGGAAACATCCATATTTTCATCTTTACACCCTCTTCACTCAGCTGGCACCTGGCAGCTAATAAGCATGTAAAGAATATATTGAATGTGTAAGTTCCTTCAGGGCACAGCACATATGTTGGGTTTTGATTTTCCTTTTGTTTCTGTTCTAGAATAAAGTAAAAAAAAAAAAAAAAAGATGGATGACAGAAGGCTCCTGCCTTCTTGGAAGCAATCTCAAAAATGTATTTCCAAAAAATACATTTACAAAATTTACAAAATTCATTCATTCAAGCGTAAGGATTCCATGAGCCCCATGGAACAGCAAAACACAGTCAAGTGTCCACGAATCTGGACCAGCCAGATGGTGGAATGTTGAGATGGATGAGTGGAAAGAAGCCTCTCTGGTTTTTTCCCCCTTATCCTGAATCCCACTCACCCTACCTCCTTCTCACATAGGACTGGCAGGTCTTCACCACCTCCCTCCCCAACTCTAAACTTCACCTATTGTTTACATTCCTTCTCTTCAATTAAACCAGATTTCCAGAAGTTCCCTCTGGACGCTCTAATGGACCACCAGGTTTGTTCCTTCAGGGCCCACCTTTGAAGGCTGAGCCACACCTTGTAAACCAATTTGTGCTTTGTCCCATCTTCCTCTCATACCCAGCATCCCATTCATACCAGTTACATGCTGCTTAGGCTCCTGCACTTCTCCAACGCATGCTACACCAGTCTCAATGTGTGACAATCGGCCTTCAACTCAGCCTTCTCAGCCCAAGCATAACAGAGCAGAGGCCGCCGAGTATGAAATTCCTGCCATTTCTTCTATGGGATCACAAGGATTCATTGCTTGTCACATCAGGTTGGTATTTCTCAGCAGATCACAGATCTTTCCTGGATCCCACAGCTGGATATCAGTGCCTTCTTCAAGTGCACTTCTCCTTGGTTTTCAAATCCTTTGATTTGGTTCACTTTGCACTACCTGCCCCAATACATTACATCATAGCCATCCCATAAGCTCAATCACAGAAAGGTTTCTTTTTTTATTTCTTACTGAAGTATAATTGACATACATTGTTATAGTGATTTCAGGTGCACAACATATTGATTTGACAATTCTATGCATTAGGTGATGCTCACCACAGTGTGTGTAGTCACTCGCTATCATCAAACGTTATTATAATATTATTGACTATATTCCCTACACCGTATTTTTCATCTCAGGGATTTATTTATTGTATAAGAAAGTTTGTGCCTCTTCCTCCTCTTCCCCTATTTTGCCCACTCTGCCTTCTGGCAACCACCAGTGTTCTCTCTGTATTTAAGAGTCTGTTTATTCATTTGTTTTATTTTTTAGATTCCACATATAAGTGAAACCATATGGTCTTTGTCTCAGAAAGTGTTTCTTTTATGCTGGTATTATTGTTGACTTCAATGTCCCTGTTGTGTATCCATTCTTGCCCTAGCCCAAAAGGTTTTCTAATAACAATGTTAATCTACTCCTTCCTTCCAATTTCTACTGATTGTCTGATCAGACCTGCTTTTGCAGTCCGAGCTTCTACTAACTTTGAGCACCAGGATGTAGTTATAGACATAGATTTACTTATCATAGTAACTTAGCATATTAACTCTTATCTAGTTTTCCACCAAAGTCCAGCTGCCAGGAAATACAGCTGTATTTTGAATGTCTTATCACTATTAATCAAGGTAATACTTTAAGAATGCATCTATTTTGTTGTTGTTATTCAATTATAAGCTCCTTAGGGGCAGAAAGACAATAACATCCATAAGTTTATCTCTAGAGCAGAGCTCAGCATCTGGCATATACATAAAATAAAATTGTTGAATTTAATTAAATTGAATCAAACTTTGTATTTCTCAAATAACTTTTCATTCAAATCACTAAGGTAACAATTTTTACTTCTGGCAATGGCAGGTCAGGCAAAAATAATTATAGGTGTCCTTCTGAAAACAACCACAGACAACATTTTAAAATTTTTCTTCGAAAGCACAAAACAGTTATATGTGCAGCTTGAAATTGGGGGGACACTATGTAGAAGAAGATGGGAGACCAAAGAGATAAGTCTTGCATTGGGTCCTCAGATGTCTACCAATTGTGAAAATGTGGCCGAGAAACCTAGAAAAGTTTCCAAAAGATCCTGTGGGTATGAATAGAGGTGAGACCCAAAGAATCATATACAAGGAAAAAATGATGAATCCAAAATAGAAGGAGACTTTATAGTAGGTATCAGCATACAAGAAATTTATTCATAAGTTTCCTCAGACCAATGTCTATGGAGAACAGAAAGAAGCAGGTTGGACAGAAGGAGAAGTAGGACTATGATGGAATCTCAGTAAAGGCTTCAGCAAATCCTACAAGAAGCTCGGAAGCATGGACAACCCCATAGAGTTTTCCTACACTGAAGGAAGGGAACCAGACCTTTACACCCTTCATTTACCAGTCAATGGATACAGGCTGCCTTTTGGAAGAGGATATGACCTTGAACAAAATGCTTCTCCTTAGCTGTGAATTCTGCACAGGAGACCTAACTGCTGAAGGTTGACTGCAAGCATCACTTCTGGCAATTTGGGAAATAAGTCCTTCCCCCAAGAAAGTAGATCTGGACAGTGAAACATAGCAACCACTATAGGGACATGAACCCAGCTTTGAATCATCTCAATTCCTGACTGGATTCAGGTGACCTGTGTACTCCTAGACTAGTTGTCTGATAGAGGAAATGTAAATCCTCTCTGCAGGAAAATAACCTTATCAAGAGACTAAAATTATCTCTATGTTGTTACATACAATAACTGGCACAGTGAAAAATAACAAGCATCCTAGGAGATATACCCATAAAACTGAAAATCAAGAGAAACAGAAAAAACAAAAACAGAGTCACAGGCATCCAGATAAAAAAGATATCAAATATGGACGTGCTGACAACTATATTTAATATGCTCAAGAAATAAAAGGATAAGAAAATAATTTAAGGATAGAACCAAAGGGAAATCAAATGGAAATTCTTGAACTTAAAATATAATAACTGAAGTTATGGGCTTAAATAGCAGTTTAGACATAACCAAAGAAAGAAATAGAGGACTAGGAAATAAAAATTATCCAGACCAGAGCATGAAGAGAAACAAAAAGTTATGAAATATCTATAAAAGAGAAAGGGGTAAATGGGATACTGGAGAAAAACCTAATGTATGTGCTATTACAATCTCAGAGAGGAGAGAATGCTGTAAGGAAATATTTGGAGATAACAGATGAGAATTTTCCAAAACTTCTGAAAGATTTCAAACCCTAAATTCAATAAACTCAACGAACATGAAGCATGATAAAAAAAACAAAGAAAACCACTTTTAGGCCCATCAAAGTAAAATTATTGGGGGGGAAAAAAGAGGAAAAAATCATAAAAGAGCCCGGGGAATAGATTCATTGCCTTCAGAAGAACAGCACGTTTGATAGCTGACTTCTCAACAGAAATTATGAAACCCAAAAAATAATATAAATATCCTCAAAGTCTTGAAAGAAAATAAATGCCAAACTGCAATTCTGTATCTCTCAAAAATATTTCCCCAAAATAATGTTAATTAAAAACATCCCTAGGGGCACCTGTGTGGCTCAGTGCGTTAAGCCTCTGCCTTCAGCTCAGGTCATGATCTCAGGATCCGGCTCTTTGCTCAGTGGGGAGCCTGCTTCCCCCTCTCTCTCTGCCTGCCTCTCTGCCTACTTGTGATCTCTCTCCCTCTGTTAAATAAATAAATAAAATCTTTAAAAAAAGAAAAAAAAATCCCCAGACAAAGACTAAAAGAACTGATCACTAGCTCTAATGAAAATTTTAGAAGTGTTCCTCAAGCAGAAGGGAAATATTTCTAGATAGGAACCTGGGTATACAAGAAAAAATATATAAAAATGAAAAGGGAAATTATGTCTGTTGATCTCAATAAATACTGATTGTATAAACTAGTAATAAAGTTTATGGGGTTTAAAATAAATAAAATTAAATACATAAAAATAATAGCTTATAAATTTGGAGGGGATAAATAGAACTGAAGTTTTTTTAAAGTCCTTAAATTGCCTAGGAAGAAGTATAAAATATGAATTGATTTTGAACTTTAATAAGTATTTATGTTGTAATTAACTAATAATTTTAAATACATATAACTCACAAGTTAGTTATTTTTCAGAGGACAAGATTCCACAGTTATTAATTGGTGAAAGAAAGTGGCTAATAAAGACTCTCTTGATTCATGACTATGAAATTAAATATCAAGAGTCTGGAAATACAGAAGATATGCCAAATGATCCCATCAGAATCCTTGGATTCAGTGAAAGAATATGTTGTATCTTCATCTATAGTAAATCTCTAAATTGTGTAATTTAAATCTCTACACATTTGGAAAGCATTCCAAGTTTCCAAGCTTTCTCATTTAGTGTATTGCATTATTTAAAAGAGACTAGAGGATAAAAGAGGAAATTATTTTAGAACCTTGGGATGATAGGCTGAATTGTGTTTCCCAAAATTCATGTATTGAGATCCTAATCTTTAATACCTCAGAAGATTGATGGTATTTGGAGACAAGACCTTTAAAGTAATTAAATTCAAATTAAGTTCAAATAAGATCATATAAATGGCCCTAATCCAATATGACTGATGTCCTTATAAGAATAAGAGACTAGGACACAGACACACATAGAAGGAAGATCATGTGAGGACACAGAAGATGGCCATCTTCAAACCAAGGAAAGAGACTTTAGAAGAAACCAATCCTGCCAACACCCTGATCTCAGACTTCTAGCCTCTGGAACTGTAAGAAAAGAAATTTCTGTTGTTGAACCCAGTCCGTGGTACTGGGTTATGGAAGCCCTAACAAACTCATGAACTGGTTAAAAAGCTGGTAATTTTTTGGGGGCACCTGGGTGGCTCAGTCGTTAAGCGTCTGCCTTCAGCTCAGGTCATGATCCCAGGGTCCTGGGATCGAGCCCCGCATCGAGCCCCGCATCGAGCCCTGCATCGGGCTCCCCGCTCGGTAGGAAGCCTGCTTCTCCCGCTTCCATTCCCTCTGCTTGTGTTCCCTCTCTGACTGTGTTTCTCTCTGTCAAATGAATAAAATCTTTAAAAAAAAAAAAAAAGCTGGTATTTTCTTGCTGAAGGAAATAAACTATAGAAAGGATTCTTCTAAGTCAAAAGAAAGAATCTCTATGAAGGAAAATGAAGTCACTTCCAAATCAAGGATCACTGTGTCCCTTCCCTCCTTCCATGTTTTCTCCACATCTCTTCTGCATATTGGCAAATCCAGGACCTAGAGCTGTCTTCCCTAGCTCAGCATGCATGCCATCAGAGGCGGTTTCCATGCCCCATGCTCATGCAGATTTTATACGGCTGACGACCCCCTCCCCGCATCCACAGTTAAATTCAAATAGTGTTAATAAACTCTAATGGAAACTTTTATTATACAGAAAGAAGAAACATGGGTCCCTGGGTAGCTCTGTCAGTTGAGCATCCAACTCTTGATCTCAGGGTCATGGGATCAAGTCCCATGTTGGGCTCCCTGCTGGGCATGGAGCCTGCTTGAAATTCTCTGTCTCCTCTCCCTCTGCCCCTCTTCCCCTCTCTCTCAAGAAGAAGAAAGAAGGAGGGAAGAAACAAAGGATGGAAGGATGGAAAGATGGAAGGAAGGGAGGGGGGAAGGAGGGAGGAAAGAGACCGAAAATAGACCAGTTAGACACTCAGATCCCATCACACCTCTAGCCCCTTTCTGTTCAGGCAACTATTCATTCTTCCGCATCCATCTTTGTTATTAACATTTTTGTATATACATAAACATCTTTTCAACCCCAGGTCTTACACTGATCCTCCCTTCCCACCCCAGGTGCCATCTTGGAATCAAACCTTGCTCCCTTAACCCTTTGGAAATACCATTTGTCTTTATGACTTTTTAGTAAACAGCCTCTTCTCATATTACTGAAAAGTCCTTTAAAATAGCTTTGGAATGGGTCATTTAGAGCTTCCCTCTGTGTGCAGCTGAAAGCCAGAATATAAAGACAATGACCTTTCATCATGAGGGTGGGGCTCTATGTCACCTAAACGTACGTAAGCAAATACAAAGACTACTTCCTCTAGGGTTTGTAAGAATTTAAGAGTTGGAACCACAGGATGGGCAGTCAGACCACTCACAGAACACTGAGCTCACAGGCACTCACGCATGCTCAGTGTTACACAAAGAGGAGCACATTAGAAGAACCCACCTCAAATTGTATGACTTACGATAGGTGACAGGGTCTCTGTGTTGCAATCCTAATAAATTTTCCTTTTGACTTCAGACTGAGCTAGTAGTTGCTTTCCTTATTTATAATTATATATTAGAGAATGTAGTTGGTATTTTAATTCTTAGTTTATTAAAGCTAGTTGGAATTCTCTAAGCCAATCAACTCACCGCTATCCCAAACACAGAACACCATGTCTACAGTGGTTACTGTACAAGTTCAAACTTGGTGCCTGACTGTTACAGATTATCCTTATCGTTTAAAACTGACTCCACTCAGGAAGCCTACGTGGCTCAGTTGGTTAAGGGTCTGACTCTTGATTTCGGCTCAGGTCGTGATCTCAGGTTCCTGGGGTGAGGCTTCATGCTCAGCGGGGAGTCTGCTTGAGATTTCTCTCTCTCTCTCTCTCTCTCTCTCTGCCCCTCCCCCACTGCACTCTCGCTCTCTCTCTAAAATAAATAAATAAATCTTTTTTGAAAAAGGCACTTTTACTTACTAGAATCTCTCCTCCAAAGGAAAATCCTCATGGAAAATAAAAAGAAGCCTTTGTAATGCTTGTCCTAGTATGTCTACTACCAAGATTAGCAAATATAATTGGGAGATCACAGGAGATGGGGGGCTTGACCTGAGGTTTCCTTTAGGGGGGAAAAAAATTTAAGGCAAAAACATTTCAAATTAAAAAAAATAATAATAAAAAAATTATACTTTAATGAAAAACTCTTACCCACATAAAAACAACCTCCAGGGGCTTTCTCGAAAACTGTTAGGATAAAATATATCCCACATCTTACTCTTCACAAAAAAGCTTATTATGTTCTCCCCCATTAACTTTCTCCTTGGGGTATTTCTGATGTCTGCAAAACATATTACAGCCATTTCCTGCTGAACAGTTTCGCAAAGCTGTCACTGAATTAAATTCAAGAAATGACTAAAACCGTGAACAAGCATAGGAGTATTTAAACAAGGAGCCCATTAAATAATAGATGTGAAGGTAAACATAAGTATCTACCTGATCCTGTTAAGCAGCAGTCCCAACACGAGGATGAATATGGAGCCAGGGTGCCTGGGAGAACCTCTCTGCAGAGGAATCGCTCGCCTGGACGACCACATTCTACATGAGCCTCTCCCTTGGCACGTGTCCCTGCACCTGCATCCTCAGCCATCTCTTCTCAGTTAGTCTTAAAACTAACTCCCTTTCTCAAAATGCTGAGAAGCTCTTCACTCTAAAAGTGCTCCAGGCAAGGGCAGAGAGGTTGTTGGTGATGATCCCTCAGTGATTCATGTCTACATGAATTCCATCTTCCAATTTTTTTTATTAACATATAATGTATTATTTGCCCCAGGGTACATGTCTGTGAATCGTCAGGCTTACACATTTCACAGCACTTAACATAGCACATACCAATTTGACTGGAGAGACCATAGGTCTGTCTTTAGCAGAGGAAGGCGGGAGAAGGTGTGGCCTAGATAATGAAGGTGTACCTGTAGGTTCTGTCTCCTCCACCACATGTGATGATTGTCCTGCCGCCAGGCCTCAACCACACAGCTTCCTTTGCTACTTGACCTCTTGTACTTAGAAATAGTATTACCTCAAAAACAGGCCCCCTTCAATTAGGGATGCAAACCAGGTTCTTTGAAAGGCCATAATTTTAAAGTCCCCTTCTTCTTAAAAAAAATGATTTATGAAAGTATTAAGGTCAAAAATTGGAAAGAAAAACCACCTGTAATCTTACCACCCTACCACGGGTCATATAGGGAGGAAAGGCTGGGATCAGCAGGGTCCAATCTAGATTCCCATCAACACTCAGACAGTGCCTCCCCAAGTACCTAGGTCATAAGCCAGGATTGCCAGGGTCAGGCCTGCTTAGTACTCCCATGCAAAGGCAGATGTTCGACTGTTGAGACTCAGAGTGCAGAGCTTCCTGAGGCTGATTCTCAGACAAGAATGAGTGCCCTGTTTTTTCTAGCTTTTCTAGTTTTTATTTTTAATCATACAAAGACTATTTTTTTTATTATGTTATGTTAGTCACCATACAGTACATCATTAGTTTTTTATGTAGTGTTCCATGATTCATTATTTGTGCTCATTACACCACAAATGCTCATTATAATAGTTTTTCAAATATTTTTCATTGTAATTAAAATTCATTTAAGGGATATACAGATATAGAACTTATTTGATCAGCTACTAATCTATTTGGGTATCCCTTTACTTTTCTACCCAAGAGCCAGTTCATTTATTCTCCAAGTGTAACGTCTAGGTTTGATAAAATTTTGGTGTGTTCTTTTTCACCTATTACCGAAGCATGAGTGTTTTCAGCCTGTTGGTTTAAGTTGTTCTTTTAAAGATTTTATTTACCTATTTATTTAGTTAGTTATTTGAGAAAGAGAGAGAGAAGGGGAAGGGGCAGAAGGAAAGGAAGAGAGAAAATCTCAAGCAGACTCCATGCTGAGCACAGAGCCCAAAGTAGGGCTCTATCTCACCACCCTGAGATCACTACCTGAGCTAAAATCAAGAGTCTTAATCAAGATGCTTAACCAACTGAGTCACCCAGGTGCCCCAAAGTCGCTCTTTTAGTCTTCTTCCTGTGTGTATGTTTTGTAAAACTCTGTTGTTTTTCTCAACCTCACTGATTACATCCATAATCAGCTTCTCATCCTCCCCTCCAGTAAGCTGTGAATAGGTATAAGACAAGTTACGAAGACTGAGGACTAAATGGGGGTCACCTCCGGATCTCAGATGGTTTGCAGCTCCGGGCTGAATGTCCAGAGAAAGGGGCTGTCATCACATAGGCCAGGAGAGGGAAAGGACAGAACAAAGACCTATGCTTATGTGTCCAAGGTCCCAGTCCTCCCATGACCATGAATTCACAGTCACACCCTCTCCCACACACCCAGATGCCATCTCCAAATGGACCAAAGGTAGGGACAAGAATGTGAGAACATATCTCAAAGAAATTGAGCCAGAGTAGCCAGATGAGAAGACATTTCAGTTTCCTCCTGACCCACAAGTTAGGGGACAGGGAGGATGGGGAGGGGGCATGCCGGGATGAGCAGTCCCAAAGATTAGGTTAGTTACAGGAAAAAAGAAAGCAGAGTTATACTTCCTTTGTGCAGTGGAATGCATTATAAGTAAATTGTATACCTCTATTTACACAGTTTCCATGATCTTCCCCAAGCCTAAAGCTTTTTCCATGTTTTGGGTTGTTTCTCCAGAGTAAATTCCCAGAAGGGCTACAAGTGAGTTGAAAGTTTCAAGTATCTGGATATATTCTGCTAGATTGCTCTCCAAAAGAAATGGAGCAATTTTGACTTTTCAGGCAATGTGTGTGAGGGTAACTTGTCCTCTTTGTCCGATTTTCCAGGAACTCTCTTACATTTCCAGGAAAACAACTGAACATGGGATGGGCCATAGGGTCAGAAAAACACACCCTGAATCACACTGCCCTCTGAGTTTGGAGTTGAGCCCTTTCTGTATTGACAACCTGGGTTCAGTTTACTGAGGCTACAGGCCCAGCGAGCCCACCTCCAAGGTGTGTGACCCTGGCGAGTGCTTTTCTTTCTCCTCTATATATGGGGATAGAAATACCTACCCCATGGGTCATTGGTAGGATTTAGCAAAATACACTTAGAAAGTACACATTAACCTACACCTAGTAAATGCTCAATAAACATTAACCATTTTATTTTTAGAATATAAACTCCTTCATGCTTCGTCCGTCTTTGTTCCCTGAAGACTAGTAAAATGCCAAGCCTATGGCAATGTTTAATAAACATCTGTTGAACAAATGCTGAATGAATATGTGCACATATTTTCATGCTCAAACACACTTGCTGACGGGGCAGGAAGAACTCCACAGGCAAATGGTGTGAAGCCCCAAGCAGCAAGCGCCAGGAGCTCCACCAGCCTCGTGGACAGGGCAGAAGGCAGCCTCTGCAGGATTCTGATAAACCAATGAGTGACCGTGGCGGGGAAAGAGATGGTTGGGAAGGGGTGGGGGGGTGTACACAGGCTGTCAGGACGAAGATTCAGTGATGCACTGCATGGGGAGATTAAATCAAGAACGGAGAAAGGAATCAGAGAGGATAAGTACACATGGTTCTGACATGGACAGAGAAGAGGGTTTTTATACAACCAACTGGTCCAATAGGAATATGTTCCTGGTCGTCAAGAACTTCAGCATGTGAACATTTGCATGGCAGAAACCAGCCTTCCAGACTGAGGACGGAGGTGAGGCATCTCTGGATAGAATAAGGAGGATCCATGAGACGTTCTCACTGAGGAAAACCAGGACACAATTTTTCTAATGTTCACTGTCTTTTCGTGTGTCTCTAGGCATCCGCTTGAGGAAAATAAAAATGCCGTCCTGGGCAGACAGTAGTCCATTCCACGGCCAGGGCCCTCTCCTTTTCTCTCCTCAAAAGTGTAAACATCTCCATGTGAGGGAACCTGGGGAGATTATTCCCCAATGTTCCTTCTCATCCCGAAGGTCCTTTCTGGTCCTCGGGCTGTGGGTCTCTCTACTTCTGTCATTAGCTATGGGTGGTGTCCATCCTTCCTTCCTTCCTTCCTTCCTTTGCCATCAGAGTCTGGAAAGTCTGTGGTATTGTCGTAGCCCAAATGGTTCCTCCCAAAGATATCCAGGTCCTTATCTCTGAAAGCTGTGGAGGTTTCAAGGGCAGAAGGGACTTTGCGAATGTGATAAGTTAAGGATCTTGAGATGGGGAGAGTCTCCTGAATTGTCCGGGTGGCCCTAGATAGAATCACAAATGTCCTTAGAAGAGGGAGGCAGGAGGAGATTTGACAGTGAAAGAGGAGAAGGCCGTGTGACGATGAGACAGTGCCTGGGGCGATGTTGGCCATAAACCAAGGCATGTCAACAGCCTCCAGAATTTGGAAGGGGCAGGAATGGCTTCTCCCACAAAACCGTTTGGGAATTCTGGCCTCCAGAACTGTGAGAGAATAAGTCTCTGTTGTTTTAGGCCACCAAGTTTGTGGCAGTTTGTGACAACAGCCCAAAGAAATGAATACAGAAGCTAAGCTCTTCTGTCCCTTCCAGTGAATTCTGCTCCTTCTGTTCCCACCTGCCTCGCCCACTAGGAGGCGTCCATCCAACAAAGTACCTTGCCGAGGGGGTGCACCTGTCTCTGCAGGATACCATGATGCTCTCAATCTTGGACTTGACCTTATGCCTCACAAGAGAAGGTAAGTCTGGACCTAGTCTTCAGCTGGAAGGTGGGCCCATGAACACTTCCCCCAAGGTTTCCCCCTTTGGAAAACCCACTCCCTTCCTGCTGGGAGAGTTTTTGCCCGTTCGATGCTCATTGTTGACCCACCCCAAGGCTATCAGAAGTGACTCCCATCCTCCTAGATGGGGTAGAGGTGGGCCTCCATTTCTACCTCAGACTACCTGCTAGTGAGAGCTGCCCAGTGACAGAGGGGTCCTCCTTGATTCGCCTGTGAAAGAGCACGGGTCCCAAGACATGCAATAGTTTTCCTGAGACAGCACAACTGAATCCAGAATCTGCCATCTAAAGACCTATGGCCCTTGTTTGGCCAGAATATTGCTGGGACACGGTGTTGTCTCTTCTTTCACTTTTTAAATTAGTTACCAATCATTAAAGATCCAAATCTCCCACTTCTTTTGAACATTCAGAAGAGGTACATCCCTGAGGCTGGATTTCCTCCAGTGGCTACTGGAACCAAGCCCGCTTTCCCCCCAGAGCAGGAGTCTGCCTCCATTCTCCTTTTCCCCAGCCTCCACCATTCCCTACAGTCTCTCATTGCCAGAGTCTCCATCATTCTGGCCATTCAAAGGCCTTCCAAGGTCCCTCACGGTGATGAACCAGGAGCTTCAACAAAATCTTCCAGTTCAGGGCTTCTTCTTTGGGGTTATCTCTGTCTCCAGCCTGTGTTCAGTGGTGCTCTGGTCCCAGCCCTGGAACAGAGATGCTTGGCCGGTCACAGCCCAGACATCCCACAGAAACATAGCGGGGGTGAACATTTCATTTTTTTTGAATGAATATAGCTTTCTTTTTCAAGTTTTGCTACTTTGGCATATTAAAATATGATGCCCTGCTTTTTATTTGGATTTCTATGGTGGACAGCAAATTTGAACATTGTCATAAGCCTTCTCTATTTCTTTTGTAAATTGCTTACAGCCTTCCTGTATTTTACTGTCATACACTGTTGCTTTGGAATTGTAAAAGTTCTTTATAAGTTAAGCACACGCTGCTGTATTTATCAGGACATTGCTGCTTTAAGTTTTGTGCATTCTGTTTATGCTATGCAGGGCTATTTAATTTGGTTTCTTATGTCAGGTCTACCAGACTTTTCAACTGTGAATTTTCAATAGTCTTTATGCTGCAAGTTACTTTTTTGTTGTTGTTCCAAGAGAAGATACATATTAGTTTATTATTTTTTCCAGATATTTATGGTTACATTTTATACATTATTTCTATGGTTACATTTATACATTATTTCTATACATTTTCCAAATATTTATGGTTACATTTTATACATTATTTCTATAATTCATCTGGAATTTGCAATATGTTATGAGGGAAATATCTAATTTAATTTTTTCCGAATGTTGATTTCCCATACATCCAAAGCTATTGAAAAGCTATCCTTCTCCTATTTGTTTCAAAAACTCAACAAATACTTTCTATATTTAGTTTTTTAAAAATTTTATTTATTTATTTATTTATTTATCTATTTGAGAGAGAGAGCGAGCAGGGGGAGGGGCAGAGGGAGAGGGAGAGAATCCAAAGCAGACTTCCCACTGAGCACAGAGCCCCACGACCCTGAGATCATGACCTAGCCAAAACCAAAAGGAGCTCAACCAACTAAGCCACCCAGGCGCCCCTTTTGTTGTTTATAAGTTAAGTATAGTTGACATATAATATTAAATTAGTTTCAGGTGTACAACATAATGATTTAACAGTTTATACATTACCAAATGCTCACCAAGGTAAGTATATTACAATATTATTGACTATAAATATGTATTTTTTACTATAAACCAGGTACTGTGCTAGGTGTAGGTTATGTAGGTTTGAACAAGATTGACATGGCCATTAGTCTCATGGAGCAGACAGATATTAAACAAGCAATTATAATTATACTGCAGATCTTATAGGTACATCATCAACAAGGAGAATCTAATTTATTCCAGATGGTCAGGAAGGGCATCAGCAGTGGTATTTGAAATGCTTCTTTCCTTGTATTAAGTTTTTATATGTGCCAGTAGATGATCTAGAGCCATTCTGTCTCCTAAAAATCAATTTATCAATTCTTACACTACTTCTACGCCAATATAATTATGATAGCTTAATAATATATATTAACATCTGACACAGCAAGTTCCCCTCTCAAGACTCTTCCCCTTTCAAAGTGTTTTGTTTTGTTTTGCCCCCCTTGCCTGCAAAATTTAAATACATTTTAAAATCACATCTTAGATTACAATAGTCATTATCACATTGTTTTTATCAGGATTCTGTTAAGTATATTCATTTATCTGAGAAAAACATCGTCATCTTCATAACACTTAGTTTTCGCACCCAGTGGTCTGATATTTCTCATTTATACAATTTTTTTTCTTAGTATGGATCATAACATTTTATAATTGTGTCCATCTAGAGCCACTTACTTCTCATTAGGATTTTTCTTGTGCATTTTTTTTAGGTGGCTATTCAAAATGGGGGAGGTGATGTCTAGCTAAAAGGAGTATTTCAACATTGCCCAGAGTCTGCTGACCTCACCCACATTTCACATATTGTCAGCTTGGGTATTATAGCTGCATTCCGTGTAGTTTGTTCTGCGTCGTGTTTTTCCGTTAGGATAATTTAGGATAAGGGTCTGAACACATTGCAATTACCAAGTCTTCTTTAAAAGAATCTGCTGACAAATGGAAGTTTTTACCATCTCTTGTAAAATGAATGATGTAGATACATGGGCTCTCATAAATCATTTTCTATATTTAAATATTAATCTTGAAACATTATTTACATATTCCCTCCTGCAGTTTATAAGACTCTACTGGGGAGCAACGAGAAACCCTCCAAATGTTTCTAGGCATTGAAATATTAACTGATTTCTCAGTTAATAGTTAAGTATAATAAGTAATATATAAGTAATAACTAATAATAGTTAAGTAAAATAGCAGAGCCAAGCAGAGAACCAAAAGAAACAAAAGGCCTGACTCTCGGGCTTACGATGCATACATTTTTTCTTCAGAAAAAGAAAAGGCAGGCTCTCAGAGGCAGGTTCTCCTTGGAGGAAGTTCTCCTTACCTCCAGGCCTCTCCTCGGGCTACCAACTCCCAAATGCACCCCCGGTCCTGAGGGTGTGCACACATACCCTCACCCACTCGATTCCAAAGCGGCTCCTCTTCCTGATTTCCCTCTGGCCCGAAATGACATCGCATCAACCCAATGCCCAAACCAGAGCTGAGCGTCGACCTTGACACAACCTCCTCCCTCAGTCCTCACTTCCAATCAGCCAGCACTTCCTATAGGGATGGAGGAGATCCACGAGGAAATCTTTTGAGGGATCTCCTAATCCCTCCCCCTGCTACATTCCCTCTTCCCAATTAGCCTCCAAACCTCTCCCGTTCACACTCCAGCAAGAAAGATGTATTTTTTTCCCATATAATCACCTCACTTCTGAAAAGTTACTGTACTCTTGACAAAGGATTTAACCTAATCTTTTCGCTTTAATGTAATTACTGGTGGCTTTCTTTTTTTAATTTTAGATGGAACTTTACATGACTTATCAGGAAAAACAGTGGTCCCTAAGCTTCTCCACAATTCCTGTTCCCTCGATGCTCAATGGCCATCACTTTCCATCCTTTCTAGCCACTTTGGTATTTACAAGATGCCAACTATATGCTTATATTGCTCTCAACAGAATACTGACATCACCTGATTTTTCAGACCTAGATATTACTGAATTCCTATAGCGGAAAGTAAATATTTAGTTATTTTCCTAGTCACTGTCTCCTGGACTCACAGAGACATACACACACACAAACTTTCCCTCTATCAACCTCTGAAACAATTATATCAAATATGGGATTGAATTCATAATCAGGCTAACATGACAAGGACCATATAAATATTATTCATAGAATCATGTAGCACACTACAATTAAGTTTCCTTTCTCCTATAATATTTTCCCCTTTACTTAGTAATTGTTTCAGTTTTAAGTACTATGGCAGGCTGAATAATGGCCCTCAAACATAATCAGGTCCCAATCCCTGAAACTCTATGTATACCCCTTAATTGCCAAAGAAACTGCCAATACAATTAAATTAAGCATCTGGAGATAAGGAGATTATTCTGGATTCACCAGATAGGTGCTAGAAGTAATCACAAGTATCTTCCTAAGACAGAGATTCTGCTGTAGAGAAGAGAAAGCAATGTGACCTCAGCCAAAAGGTTTGATGATGAAGGAAGGCTCTGTGAGCCAAAGGAAGCAAGGAATGCAGCTCTATAAATGAGAAAAGACAAGGGGAAGGATTCTGCCCTAAAGCCTCTAGAGGGAGTACGGTCCTGCCAACACCTTAGTTTGGGCTGGGGGACACTGATGTCAGACCTCTGGCCTCTAGAACTGTGAGACAATAAATCTGTGCTGTTTTATGTCATCAGGTTGTGATAATTATCACAAGAAACTAATGAGCTTATTAAATTTTCTAAGTATTTGTTACTCATTTATTTCCAGATTCTCCACCAGCGATATAAGTCTAGTCTCACATCGCTCATCATGTTTGCCATTGAGTCCATCTCCTTAGAGACTTTGCTCCTAAGCCTTCCTTCATCTTGTTCAGTCCTGACTGCTTCTCTCCAGGTCTGCTGCAGAGCAGAAATCCCAAGGGCTTCCTTCATCATCGTCCAAGGGGACCTGGTCACCTCCTCCCTACCCTGGACATCCTGCTTCCTGGATCCCATTTCTCTCTCCCTCACCTGGGATTACTCTCTCACTCACTCCACTCATTCTCTGAGGAAATAAAACTTCCGTGATCTTGCCTGTCTGAAATGCTGCATTTAAGTGTCACACTTGATTTCTATTTTGTCTGAGTATAGATTTGTAAGTTGGACATAACAGAAGTTTGAGGACATACTTCCTTTGTTTTCCAGCTTTCATTTTCGCTCTTGAAAAGTTGCAAACTATTTTGGTTTTTGATCTTCCCTAAGGGACCTCTTTTCTCCCGAGGGGTGTTCTCGGTAGCCTCTCTCTGCCCTCAGGGTTCTGAAAGTTCACATTCATGTACATTGTAATGGGTCTTGTTTGATCTATTGTGCTGGGCATCATCCCATGGCCCTTTTCAATCTGGAAGCTCATAGTCCTTCATTCTAGGAAATTGTCCTGAATTGGTTCTTTGATCATTTCTTTCAAGTTTCTCTGTCCTAAAATACATAGTCTTAAAAGTTAAACCTCCTAGTCTGGCCCTCTAGTCTTCCTACTGTTCTTATTCTATTGAATAAGGTTGAGAAACCTTTCTCTTGTTTTCCTCTTACTCTACTTCTGAAATATTTCCGCACTTTGTCTTCTAGGTCTTTTATTGAGTTTTTTAGATCTTCTATAATTATTTTCATTTCAAAGAACTCTTCTTGATCATCTTAATGTCCCTTTTTTTTTTTTGTAGAGTAGTCTATCCTTGTCTTAGAGATGAAGTGTCATTTCTTCTTTCTCTAAGAATATACTTCTTTAAAAAGTATCCTACTTAAAAAAAAAAAAAAGTATCCTACTTTTCTACAGTTTCTCTTTCTTCTAAAGGCTTTCTTTTCCCCCCTGTCTATTTTGGATTCCGATTTTCATGTCAGAAGCTCTCCTCAAACATGTCTGTTGGTGGTTGCTCATGTCTTCATTTTTAAGGAGGCCCTAGAAATTTAATTGGAGTTTTGCGCGTAAGTATGAGGTTTATCACCTGGTAGCCTTCACCATAATGCAATACAACAGGGGCTGAGCTATTTCCTTATAGATACTTAAATAGCGTTATTTGTAGTACTTTTCTATTGTACAAATATTTTCCAGAAATAAATTTTTAAATTTCTTGCCAGAAAGTTGGGAGTGGGAGATAAGTATAAAGACAACTGTGACCATTTAGGAAGAGAAGTGGTGGAAAAGGATTGGGGGTAAGGATCTCACTGTTCAGAACATCAACCATCACTTAATTCCCCTGTTTTCATTAAAACCCCCAAACTTGTGCTCCTAACCACAGAGACCCACAGGCTTAATGTCTTCAGAGAGTTAGTTACCAGTCTTATGCAGGACTGTCTTAGTGATTATTTCTAACAAGATTTTAGTATGGCTTTCTCTTATCACTCTTCAGTGAGTCCTACTGTTATTTGAGGAGAATTCCAGCTACTAAGCATAACCTCCCAATCTGGTCTCTGATAATCTTTTCCTCATTATATCTCAACACATTTTGTCCCTCCCCCTCTCACCCTGTTCCACTCCCTCCACTGTACGTTCGAGGTACCCTGGCCTAATTTTCATTGCCCGCCTGGGCCTTGCTTTTCCAGACCTACAGACCTTCTCAATTGCTGTGTCCTCTGCCAAAGACCAATATTTTCACCCTTTTTCACATGGCTAACTGCTACCTATCCCTTAGGATGTGTCACTCCTTATGGGGCATTTTCTGTGAGCCAGATAAACTGAATTACAACAGCTCGTCATGTGTCTCCTCCAGCTCCCTGTTCCTTTGTCTTCATAGACTTCACCACACAATGTTATCTTTGCTCATAAACGTGGTCTTCCATTAGAGAAAAGTTCTCTGAGTGCAGGGACCTGGCACTGATTTCAATACCCAGTCCATGGAAGTGTTCTAATGAGTATTAGTTAGATGAAGTAATTAAGAAAAAGAAGGAGGAAGGATGGAAGAAAGGAAGGGAAAAAGGAGGAAACACTTGGGATCCTTTCTTTCATTTTCCCGAGTCCTCACTTAGAATTACAATAATTCTGAAATGTTCTAAGCTGTGTATGGTTACTTTTCCCTTACATGTTAAACTAATGCACATGTAAATACGTTACGCTGACATAAGATATAATGATATGCATGACTGCAACTCTTTTATTTCAAACAAGCTGGACATCAACTCAGTCTAACTCCCTAAACTCAGATATACCCCAGAGATATGGGCCAGAGAATGTCTTGGGGCAGCCCAAATCCAGCACCCCCGCCCCTTCCATTTGCGAAGAAAGCCTGTGGCTTACTGATGGGGGTGATGGCATTACAAATGAAAGATGACTTAACAATTTAAATTTACGAGGCACCTGGGTAGCTCAGTGGATTAAAGTGAATGCCTTTGGCTCAGGTCATGATCCTGGGATCATAGGATCGAGACCCACATGGGGCTCCCTGCTCAGTGGGGAGCCTGTGTCCCTTTCTCTCTCTGTCTGCCTCTCTGCCTACTTGTGATCTCTCTCCTCTCTGTCAAATAAATAAATAAAATCTTTAAAAAAAAAAACAATTTAAATTTACAGTACACTGATTTGGAAGATAGAAGAAGAAAGAATTTTCTATATTGCCTTTAAACTCGCATTTGGATTTTCCAACCTATTTGACACGAAGCCATCAGGGCCTTAGCTGCTCCTTCCCCTCCTCTATCACCCCCTCAGTGCCAAGCCCTCACTCACCCCCTCTGCATCTATCACATCCCGCCCTCTGAGTGCTCTTCCCTGTGTCCCAGACTGCAGGATTTTAACTCGTTCCTTCCCCAGAGGCCTTGGCACCAGGTTTTTCCCTCCTAATCACAATGGAAATGTACCTTCCCTCACCAGTTTTATGGAATAGCTCTTAGCAGGTGACACCGGGACCTCCTAAGTGAAATTTCCAGCTTAATTAGATGGCCGCAGAGCCTTCTCAGAGATAAACTGGAATGTGGAGTCTAACCCTGATCAAGCACTGGCAATCATACTGAGAAGTGCCCAGCTGCAAATTAGATGGTCTAATAAGGTCTTTTTCATCTGTAGAATCTCTGATTACAGGCACGTCTTTTCTATTCCCATTCCAGAGTAGATGCATTACTTTCCGAAGACTGAAAGAGTCTGCTTTTGGACAGAAGTATGGAATTTAGAGAAGTTCGAGTTTAATGACACACTGGACATATCGATAACATTTAGGATCTCCATAGAAACAAACTTGGGTACAATGTCTGACTATGTAACATTAACAACTAACTAACATCCATATGAAGAAACACCCCTTGCAATGCACTTTGCAATGCAACTTTGAAATGCCGTGTTCTGAGAGTCTGCTAAGAACTCTACCCTTCACTAGTAACTTTCACCCCAATAGACAAATGTTATCTCAGAAGAGAATTTCTTACGGTACTTTAAAATAAAGAGCTTATAGTCAAATGACTTGTGACTGACTATAAGCTATGACTATAAACTTGTGCAGTCATGCTCAGAGCAAAGAGAGGCGTAGGACCATGGGAGTGGGCAATCTGACCACGAATCTGGAATTCTCACGGAAGCAGGACAATGCTCTATGCCACTCTCAGAGTTTTGTTGTGTTGCATCGAAGGCTGTTTTGATTTTGAGCCTGTCACCTCTTAGGACATGCAAGCTAAACTTCAGAATTCCCATAGCTTGAGCATCTATACCAAGCTTATTTGTGCGTCAGTGTTTCTCACCCGATCATGCTACTTGGCAGTTGTGCAGAAAAGGGTTACCGTAGCAGCATATCCTCAGAAAGGCCTTCCTTGAAGGTTGGCCTTTTAGCTGGTATCTGGGGACTTGGCTATCAGGAGGGTTCCCACCACCCTGACTTGTGAGTGGCTCACTGTGCCTATACACACCATTTATATAAACGATTATCATTTTCCCCAAACACCTGCTGTCATTGAGATGGGGAATTTTGGCATTTCTTTGACAAAAGGCGCCCTTATGATAATCCCCCAATAAAAACTCTGGGCACCATGTCTCTAATGAGCTTCCCAACTGACAGCCGTTAGCATATGTAGTCATGACTTGCTGGGGGGAAGTAAGCATGTCCTGTGTGATCTCACTGGGAGAGGACCCTTGAAAGCTTGCACCTGTTTTCCTCTGGATTTCATTCATGCACCTTTTCCCTTTGCTGATTTTGCTTCTGATTCTTTTGCTGAAAAACAATTTGTAGCTGTGAGTATAACCATGTGATTAGTCCTATGGACCCTCCTAATAAATCACAGAGCCTGGGATAGTCGTAGGGACCCCTGACACACCACTATGGTCACAAAATTTTTACAATTAGAAGGCTGTATTTTCAATTACATTGCTTTTAACATTAAATTGTCCCTTGTTTAAATTACTAGAGAGCGAGACCCTCAAACGTGCATACTCATTTTTCTCCATTACTCCCCATAGAGACATACTGTAATGCTCATTACTTCCTGGTTTTGATGCCTTATGTTATTCTCTCCTATGGAGTCTACTTCCAAAATCACTTGTGTAACTAGAAGTTGAATGCATGTTTCCTATTAAATCTATTGCATAGTAGTACTTCTCCTTTTCTGAAATATTTTATGTTTTCTCACATGGACTGAAAACTTTTTCTTTGGTTTTAATATAGGATGATGTAAATCCTACTTGCTGCTTTCATTCTTATGTGCAAAACTTGTTTGTAGTTATCCCTGCCTGTGCTCTCATTGACCCCAATCACTTCAAAGGTACTTGCTTTTCAAGATAAGATGCTTTGAAAAGAAGATATTTTGTTTCCCTGGCAAGAAAGTTACAAAGCAAAAGGTTCTACTTATTATGCTAAACTTATCTGATTGGATTTATTTTTAGAAAGTAGAGGAAAAGGTATGGGAACTACAAATTCTGGTCAAGACCACCTTCTTAGCATTTGACACAAAATTCAGATCTCACTTTAGGAAATGTGATCAGAAGACCTCTGATATACTTCACTGACTTGGAGTTAGCCCCTATCATTAATATGTGGCATGATGTATAATAAAAAAAAAAAGTGTCTGGCTTTCCCTGAAAGCACACAAAATCACACCAATAAAGTTTTCAGGAGTCACGGGCCAATAGTAGAAACCTAAGAACCAACAATTGGTTAGACCAACATGAGGCAATTCATTCCCTTAAATCTTGCCAGTCAAGCTTAGAGAGAGCAGCCTGAATAGGAAAGAGTGTAAACCCCACAGCAAATGGGAGTCAAGCTTTAGGAAATTCTAACCCTTCTGCCTAAATCTCTGAAAATTCATGTCAACTCCAAGTTCACAGAATGAGCCTATCTCTCCAATAGCCTCCCATGCCCAGTGACATGCCCAGCTTGGCCACACCATGAATAATTGTTACCTACCATCTGGTCACTGGACTCAATCCCAAACTGAACAATTAGCAGTGTGACATTGACCAAGTTAATTGTGTAAATTGGGTCTCAATTTCCTCATCTATAAAATGCGCAGAATTACAGAATGTACCTTATACTATTGTTATGAAGATTAAATGAGTCCATAAATATTTAATACTTAAATCTGTGCCTGGCACCTTGTAAGCCCAATACTCTAATGATTCATTATCATGAATATTATTGTAGCCACTTGAGGTCACAACTTTCTTTCCACAAGAAAAGAAATCCCTTTATCCAAAGTTGGCAAAAGGCTATATGACCCAATCATTCTACTATGGTTGAGTCATTAGAAGAATAAAATATTTGACACGGAACCTTCAAAAAGTGAAAAATGGGAACCAACCTAAGTTAGAGCGAGACAAAGAATTAACAGCTGGTTCACAGTGTGGATCTCTCCTTTATTGAAAGCAAAAAATGGCAGTGTTTTTAAAGATTTTACATAACTCTTGAAAGTTCAAAATGTTCTGTGATTATTTTTCCTCAACTTAGGACTGGCCAAGTATGAAATTTCCTGGAAGCCTCTTCTGAGTTTTCTTTTGTCCGCCACACCCAACCCCAATGCCAGCATCCAGCCACAGTGGCCATCTTGATGTAATAACATAGACTTACTCAATCGAATAGTTAAGAGCCCATTATGTCCTGCAAATGTTTTCTTGAGATCCAACATCTGGGTATTTGGTAACATCTAGATACCAGGTGTTGTGAAAACCCAAACAGTGCTGCCTTTGAGAATATGCCAAATGGAGCTCAGGTTCCCAAGAGATTGTAAGAAAGAGTAAATGCATTCACCAAGGTTTTGAGAGGATTTCATCCACATGAAGTGCAAAATGTTTTGATTATCATTAGATTAGGCGTAGGGTTTATTTAAACACATGTTTGGGTGCAGTTTCTATTTTAGCTAGAAGAATTACCTTAGGCTTAGAACATAAATCTCTGAAACTGAACAAAGCAGATAATATAAATTCTCTTTATTGGACTGGCAAAAGGCCCACCCTTCATGATTTTTTTGTTTGTTTCTTAAAGAATGACTCTCTTTGATTTTGATTTAAACTTTTATAGTTTGTTGACATAGTGTTAACTTCAACTCAAACCTCCCTACTTGGATTGAAATTTCCAAAAATCATGTGCAGATGAGAATCATACATAGAATCCATACAATAAGAATTACAACATTCCAGTGATCCATTGACCACTTTTCTCTAAAGGGATTTTTAGTGAAATTTTTGAGTAGACATATTGGGGGGAAGGAGGAAGTATCTCAAACATGCATTTTGCCATCTCTTCATTCCCATTAATTTGGCCACAAGTTTTATATTCCCTAGAATCTGATTTAAAAAAACATTTATGGGTCTAGAGATCTAACAGTCAGATTAATTGCTCTTTTATTGGGTATTTTTATGTTGGGGGGATGTGTATAGGTTTCAACCTACAGAGGAATAAATGTATTCTGTCTTGCATATGTTAGAGAACAAATCTGAAGCTAAAACAGGCAGTGTGAGGGAATAAGAATGCCTTTGCCTTTAAAGTATCTACAGTAAGAAATATATAGCACATGAGTGTGTGCATACACATATATACAAATATAGTGGAAGGTATGAAAGATTAGAGCATGAGAACATAAGCTGGATTGATGGACAGTTACATAGGCAGCCAATGTCTACAAAAGGAGGAAAAGATCAGAAAGAATGAAGAGGAAGTAGCATTTATTGAGCTACTACACAGAGCAGGGACTACAATTTCACATGCATTTTTCTCCCATAGTCCTCACACCAATATTGCATAGTCAGTCATGTTTTAGAGATGAGGAGAAGCGTAAACCTCAACCAAGGTCCATAGACTCCAAAATTTCAGCTTTTACTCAACGTGACCCACTAGCTCACCAGACGACATGCCATCAATTTCCTTTCTTTTAAATGCTGTCCTCTATATTGTGCAGATTTTCTAGTACATGGGGCATGCATACATGCTATATACTTTATTTCCTCCCACATTATAAAACATCTTGAAGGCAAATGTATTCTCACTCCTTCACGGTGCCTATTCTAGCTCAGCACTGACTGACAGAGGCAATCAAGGAACATCAAGGAACATACAATTTTAGTCAATCAACCCATTGGAATTGACTTTCATCCCCACGAAAGTGGTTAACATTAACTGTTCACTTTGCCCAGTATAGGGAAAGCCTGACTGACTACATAACGAACAAAATCTACAGAAACCCTCTGCCAAACAAAATCTTACCTTCAACTCCGATATATAAAATGAATAGAGATGTCATTGCTCTGGCAGAAGCAAAGCAGAGCAGACTGTCTACACCTCAGTCCTGCCCTGAGCACGTGACAATCCACGATGCACTGCCTCTGAACCTCTTGGACTCTGCAAAGTTCATGAAGAACAGTTTTGGAAACAACTAAGCAGGAATACTTCAGCCAGTAAGCTCAGCTTGCCAGAACAATACTCCCATCATTTTGTCTCAAAAGGAAAGATTGTTTAAAAAAAAAAAGTAATATGAGAGTAGGTCCCAATCTCTTCTTCAGCTGCCTAATAAATGAGCATATGGCAGATTCTAGATCAATCTAGAAGGTTATTCCCAAGGTGATTCCCTAAGAATCTAGAGAAAAGGCTGCAGGGAAAATTTCCAAGCCACTCAGTATAAGTAGGAATATAAAAACACGACAGATGTTTTCTTCATCCAAATATTAATCTAGAATACTCCATTTTAAGTGTAATGAAGCAGAATTGAGACCAGGAAGTTAATTTCACGATCCGTATAATTATTCTGATTTGGGGTTTACAACTGCTTAGAAATCAGAACAGAAGAATGAGAAATGGGAAGTTAGGGTGGGCTCGAATCCCAGCCAGCAGGAAGTTTGAAAACTGTCCACTCATGTTCTAAGAAATATGCTGAGAACACAGATCCCCAGAAATTGGAAGAAGGGGCCTCTTTAGTGCCTGGCTCTGAGAGTTTTGAATAATCTAAAAAGTTTGCCCACAAGAGTCAAGATAAGTGAAAACAATTAGGATGCCTTCAGTTGCCCCAAATCATATATTATCATCAGTAATCAGATAATTAAAAATTAAAACAAAACAATACCATTTTAGGCCAGAAAAAAAAAAAACTTTAAAGGGCACACAGTTCCAAGAGTTAAGTGGGATGTGGGTCTTATGGCCATGGCATCAGGAAGAATGAAATTGCCTTCACCTGAGATGAAAGAGGATCCTAGATAGAGCAGGTGTGTGTGAGAAAATCTAGAGTTTTGTTTTTGACATGTCAACGTTGAGAGTTTATTAAATAACCAAGCAGTAACGTCAAGTGGGTGACTGGTATACAAGATTGGAGTTTGGGTGAAGGATTTAGGCAGGAGATATAAGTTTGACCATTAGGAATATATGCATGCTATCTGAATACATGAACCTGGGGGGGGGGAGTTTACCAGAGTAATAAGAGTTTAACAAGATAGGAAAGAGAGTAAGATCAGGAACTGATCCCAGGAGCTCTTCGGCATTGATGGTAGTAATAAAGGGAGAACATTGCAAAGGACTCTGAGGACTCAGTGAGTGCAGAGCACAGAGGAGTGTAATCATTCCTGCAGACAACAGAAGGGGGTGGGGCTGGCCATGTCAATGTCACTAAAGCCTAAGCCATGAGAGGACTAAGAATTGGTCATTGGAAATAGTGACATAGAGGTGGATATCAAAAAACTCAGTGGGAGGTTCACCAAATACACGAACAGACATTTCTGCAAAGAAGACATCCAAATGGCCAATAGACACATGAAAAAGTGCTCAACATCACTTGGCATCAGGGAAATACAAATCCAAACTACAGTGGCTAGGGAGTGGAGGTAGGGGAAAGACGTTCTACTAGATGACTTTCTTTTTTTTTCTACTTTTGATACTTCTTCAGTTTTTACTCACATGAATATATTGCCTGTTCAGATTAAAAACAAACAAGCAAAGAAGTGTTCTTCACCCATTAAGGCTGCTATAACAAAATATCAAAACTGAGGGACTTATGAATAGCAGAAACTTATTGGTCATCATCCTAGAGGCTGAAATTTTGAGACCAGATGTCAGCATGACCAGGTGAGGACCTGCTTCTGGGTCACAGGCTTCTTGCATCCTCACATATTGGAAAGAAGTAGAGATCTCTTTGGACCCTTTTTTTATAAGATGCTAATCCCATTTATGAGGGCTCTGCCCTCGTAATCTAAGTACCTCCCAAAGACCTGACTCCCTCATATCATCATTTTGAGGGGTTAGGATTTCAACATATGGATTTTAGGGGAACACAAACATTCAGACCATAGCATAAATAGGATTTGATTTTTTTGAAATCAAAAGATAGAGTTAAACAGTAGATTAGGTACAACTAAAGAAAGAATTAATAAAATATAATATATATGTATCCAAAAATGGTCACATTACAACATAGAAATATGGAAAATATGAAAGAGAAAATGAAAGATATGTACACTAAATGAAAAGGTATGTAATGCACTGACTCAGATTCTCAAAAAGACAGAATAACAATAAGGAGAGCCAGTATTTTAAAATACCATGGCTTTGAATATATCCAGCTAATAGATAATACGAATCTACAGATACAGGAAGTCTGAGATGTTCCAAACAGGAAAAAGAAACACCCATGCCAGACATATTGTGATAAAATTTAAAAAATAACAAATACACAAACAGACATTTCTGCAAAGAAGACATCCAAATGGCCAACAGACACATGAAAAAGTGCTCAACATCACTAAGCATTGGGGAAATACAAATCCAAACCACAGTGAGATACCACCTCACACCAGTCAGAATGGCTAAAATTAATAAGTCAGGAAATGACAGATGTTGGTGAGGATGCAGATAAAAGGGAACCCTCCTACACTCTTGGTGGGAATGCAAGCTGGTACAGCCACTCTGGTAAACAGTACGGAGGTTCTTCAAAAAGTTGAAAATAGAGCTACCCTATAACCCAGCAATCACACTACTGGGTATTTACCCTAAAGATACAAATGTAGTGATCCGAAGGGGCACCTGCACCTGAATGTTTATAGCAGCAATGTCCACAATAGCCAAACTACGGAAAGAACCTAGATGTCCATTGACAGATGAATGGATAAAGAAGATGTGGTATATATATACAATGGAATACTATGCAGCCATCAAAAGAAACGAAATCTTGCCATTTGCAATGATGTGGATGGAACTAGAGGGTATTACGCTAAGCGAAATAAGCCAATCAGAGAAAAACAATTATCATAAGATCTCTCTGACATGAGGAATTTGAGAGGCAGGGCGGGGAATTGTGGGGGGAACGGAGGGAAAAAACAAAACAAGATGGGACTGGGGAGAGAGACAAACCGTAAGAGACTCCTAATCTCAGGAAACAAACTGAGGGTTACTGGGAGGTGGAAGGGGAAAGGATAGGGTGGCTGTGTTGTGGACATTGGAGAGAGTATGTGCTATGGTGAGTGCTGTGAATTGTGTAAGACTGATGATTCACAGACATGTACCCCTGAAGCAAATAATATATTATATGTTAATTTTAAAAAAATACAAAGAGAAAGTTAGGAAAGCCACCAGAAAGGATGGATCACATATCAAAGAATGACGATAGGAATGACTATAGACTTCTCAAAATCAAGAATAGATGTCAGAAGACAGTGGAATAAGATCTTCAAGGTTTTCAGATAAAATAATTGCCATTGAAAACCATATTAGCCAGCAGAACTGTATCATGAACAAGAGTGAAATGAAGTCATTTACAAATAAACAAAAACTGAGAGTTTACCATCAAAAATCTCACAGTAAAGGAAGTTATAATGGATTCCTTTAGATAAAGGAAAATGATTTCAGGATAGTCAAAATTAGATAAAGCGATCAAAGAAGAAATGCAGGTGAGGTTCTAAAGCTTTTTTCCCTAGCTTTGAGGGACCAAGCGCGTGGTCTTTAGTTTAAAATCAGAGGGAAGCAGGCTCTCTTCCTTTGCTATAGGTGAATTCACAGTGGTTGACAGCTCAGCTCCCGAGTCTCAGAGACAAAAAAGTTGGTGTGTTTATCTGTTAACAAAATACCCCTTGAAAAGTCATTTCAGGACCAGCTCTCAGTAAGTTGTTTCAGACTTTTCCTGTGGCTACTTTTTGCTCTCTTCCTATTAAAGTAACACATTTGATTTCATATGTTCTCATCTGGCTCAAAACAAGCTTCTCTTGTCTGCACCAACCCAGGGCTTTATTTGAGAAGTCACAGTTATGGTCACCAAACCTGGGACTGAATCTTGACCCTGCTAAGTATATTTTCCTTAAAAGCAAGATCATAAGAAGACTTTTCCTGCAGAATCTCTCAGCTTCACAGGCCTTTGCTCCTGAGCTCCAAGACAAAAACAAATCTGGTGTTTCCCCTCTTTGTTTAATCACTCCCAGGGAGAATCTAATCATTCAAAAATCAAATTCTGACTTGAGGGGAGCCTGGGTGTCTTGGTCAGTTAAGCATCCAACTCTTGGTTTGGGCTCAGATCATGACCTCAGGGTCGTGGGACTGAGCCCTGTATTGGGCTGTGTGCTCAGTGCAGTCTGCTTAGGATTCTCTCTCTCTCTCTCTCTCTCTCTCTCTCTCCCTCTGCCCCTCCCCCCACTTGCCTGGTCTCTCTCTCCCTCTCTTCTTTCTCTCTCAATTAGGAAGAAAGAGAGAGAGAGAGAAATAAACACATAAATAAATTCTGGATTGAGTCTAGAGTAAGATGTTTAATTTTACAGTTTTGTTGTTGTTGCTAAATTCATCTAGCGTTTGGAAAGAAACAGTCCATGGTCCAGTGTAAAGCCATTAACTTCACACAGTAAATGGATAGATAAAGCAATAACTTGGAAATACCTAAAGAAGCAATGGTGTGCTGAAAAGTAGCATGGAGAGATAAATAAATGAAAAACTGAGAGGTTAATAAGCATAGAAGATAGAACGAGAAGTTTCAATGTACTGGGGAAGAAAATACCTGCTCCAGAGAAGAAAAATTCTTCAAAGAAATAGTAGTGGCCGAGACGTTTCCAAATCTGAAGAAAAGAAGACATGTCACTGAAGAAGCGTACCTCGCACTAAGCAGGCCTCTCCACACGCTTGTATTCTGGCACCTGGGACACCATAAGGGGAATGTCGATTTTCTCGTCCATCTCTCCACTCAGAAAAGCCCGTTAAGAACAGGAAGCCTGCCAAGCTCATTTTTGCATTGCTAGCCCCTATGAAGAGCTTTGCAGACCTTAGTAAACATGTGCTGCTTACTGAGAAGAGAAAATGAAAGGTGTTCTTGAAGAAAGTACTTACCATGAATTTGTTGATCAAGGGGGCATACCTATGGAACATGACCCTTTTTCTTGCACATGTTTGGATGGCATCAGCTCATCGCCTCCACAGGATGCTGTCGCTGGATTTGGGACAGGGAAGAGAGCCCCCTTCTGAAGGGAAGAGTTTGTCACAGTTTCTAAGATCCGCCCACAGCATCACTTACTCTTTCCATATTTATCCAAACATGGGATTCCAGTTAGGTGTAAAATAGAGCACTGCCTAGAACCCAAAGCACGTAGCCAAAATAAGGTATGAGATAGGCAAGAGATAAGTTGAAAGGTAATAACAATAACAACAAAAATAGCTGCAAAGAATTAGGAGACACTGAACCTCAGTGGAATGAAATCAAAGGGACTCCTTCCAAAAAGAAAAAAAAAACCCTGAAAGCAGAAGTCAACAGACTTAGATTTCCTGAAAATGTCTGATCTGTCCGCCGTTCCACCAAATATCTAAGTTATGATGCAAGCTGATAACACTTGGCATTCACAGGGGTTTTCCATCTTCACATTTTTTTTTTTAATTTTTATTAACATATAATGTATTATTTGCCCCAGGGTACATGTCTGTGAATCTTCGGGCTTACACATTTCACAGCACTTAATAGCACATACCCTCCCCATTGTCCACAACCCAGCCACCCTATCCCACACCCCCCCCCCCCGGCCACCCTTAGTTCATTTCTTGAGTCTAGGAGTCTCTTATGGTTTGTCTCCCTCCCCATCCCTTCCTGTTTCATTTCTCTCCCCCACCCCCCCAAACTCCTGCCTTGCCTATCAAGTTCTTCATATCAGAGAGATCATGTGATACTTGTCTTTCTCTGACTGTCCATCTTCACATTTTATGTGTAGAAGCCCAGTAATTGATCTTGACAGCTCAGCTCCATGGGCTTCCCGTCAGGAGCCAGTGGGAGTGAAGGTCCGCAGGCTTATCACGCGAGATTTACAGGCACCCGCTTCTTTCCCCCAAGGGATCTCGGCACCCACAGCTCCAATTCTCATGGCAGGTTTCAGGCAAAGTCCCATCTTCAACATGTCCTTCTGAGTCCCCTTCGGGATCACAGCTCCCTCAGAGCTCACCAGTGCCAATTTTTCTCAGGTCGTTTAAATGTATCCCAGGTTCTAGTTTGAAAATGAAGAAGGTAGAATGAGTCCCAGCCTCCTCTGGCATGACGAGCATGTCCCTTCATGTTTCTGGAATGATGCTGCAAGTTCCTGCCTTCCAAGATGTTTCCCACAGAATGAGAGAGAAATAAAACAAGATCAAATATAAGAAAAGACATTTCCTTCCTCCAAAGAAGACAGGAAAAAAAGAACTGAAATATTACACCCCTTCCCCTGTCCCACCATTCTTTCTTTATGGCAAAAGCTAGACTCAGGGGACTTCACTGGTTAAAGACTAGACAGTTTCTCCATGTTTGGATGAAGGATAAGTCCAATTTTACACAAGAGCCCACTGACATGAAGAAAGGACAAACAGATATTGATATGAAAAACTACAGGGTTTTCCGACTTCTAATACGTTTCTAGCTCTGATAGAAACCAAGCCTAGTTGTGCCACCTGCACTAAAATCTAAACCCAAGTTTATGGGGCTTGGCCCCTGGCTTGGAGAATGGGATGTGATAAGTCTACCAGTTGTGACTCATGCTGCCCAATTCCTAACAAATTACTTGGATATTTGGCACCAGTTAAATGAAGTGTCCCCTCCAAAAATATCCTAAAACACCTTTATGAATACCTAAGAAAAGATAGCCACATACACAATGACGTGCAAAGATGCAGGTTGGGGGCAGATATCTTCTGAAAAATCACAGGAATCCCATAACATCACAGCAGTAATGATCAAATGGTCATAATTATTCCTGAAAATCATCTGAGCAATCTGCAGTCAAACAAATGTGAGGCTAATAAAATAAACCCGCAAGAGCCAAGGGTTTTAATTTAAGTGAAAAATCTAAAGAACAGAGCAAGAAAGGGGGAAAAATTACATAGAGCATTTTAACTAAACACTCCAGAAAATCTGATTTTACAAGCTCATTCATTCTACAAATACAGCTTCTTGTTAACAGTTTAACCTTCACGGTTCCCGACTATGGGTTTTAGGGAGCATTGTTCAGTGATCCATTTACAGTGGCTATAAATTCCTCAAACAAGACATCAACTACCCAACATGAAAGTCACCAACTCCCTAAAGTTTCATCTGATCTCTGAAGCATCACTATCTCGACATTTCTTTATATTAATAAGACGTTGGGACTCTCTGAAAACCTCGGGTCACCCTTCTCCACAGAAAGGGTATCAAATTTTCAAAAGCCTGTTGCGCTCCATTCATGTTCATCCCCAGTGGTTCCTGATGTGGGTGAGTTCCAGTCCAGCCCTCCTGGGCCTTCTTCAGCTGGCCTGAAGCTGAGGATCTCAGTGGAAGATGAGTCTGAAGAAAACTAAGAGCCACAGAAGGCAAGGACTACCATATAAACTCTTCTGGATGACTGAGCAGTATAGGGATGTCTTTAACTGCATCCACATCCGCGCAAAGTCCAATCCAAGGGAACAGAAGTCGGGAATCAGTAAGCCACCTGCAAGAAAGAAAATAGGAATGGGTTTGTTTTTCAGGTGGGAAAGAAGGATGGTGGTAAGACTGGTGAAAAGGTAGTCAAAATTTCTGAGATGCAAAGCAATACGGAGTCCTAAAATGAAACCAGGGCCCAGGATGACACACACAGCCATCATTCCCTTGGTTGAGTCTGTGAGATAAATAACAGACGATCATCAGGCTTCCAATGTCTTGGGCACAATTCCATTACTGACACATACATGCATCGCCCGCAAACCCCACATTATGACTCCTTAGGAAATGTACTATTAGGTCAGTATCTGATGTTTCTGATAGCTTGGAGGAATCTATTCATCTTTACACATTTAGTTTCCTGTAAGACAGGAGGTGTTTTTCACATTTTAACATCTCTTAGATCTGGATTCATCCGATCGGCAACAGTGCCTCACATCCACGCTCGGCCTTGTGGTCATCACGACAGAGATGCCATTGCCGTTGTGCCCGTGAACTGGGTTGTTACTCCTGGAGCTTGTCCGGAGAGCTAGCAACCCTACACATTTCAACCAAGACAGCATTTAAAGACCACATGAAGAAGCAATAGAATTTCTGGTTGTCATTGTCTTAAAAGATCAAAGAAGTCCTTGCCTCAAAACATGCAGAAATGTTATAAGAGACCCGCAGAAGACTGAGGAGAGACCTGTGAAGAGAATTTTTAAAGAAAGCTCCTGATGGCACAGAGGACAGAAGCGAATAGAAAACTGTGGACGCTGATGACAGACCTAAAAAACGATTCAGAAAATCCGGACTCTCAATGTGAATAGGTTTAAGGAACACATTAACCAGTTTACTGTGGTTTTATTTTCCTTTCTTTTGGATGCAAAAATGAGGTATGATTTTAGAATTTTGAAATGTCTAAATAAGCCTAAAAGAAGTCTTTCGGTGAGCTTTAAATGAAAATTCTAAGTGGCAAAAAGGCAGTATAACTACTTAATTCAAAGAAAATGTTCTCTATTACCACTACACAAAATGCCGTGGCTTACAGTCAAGAATTCAGTGAAATGCAGCAGTATTTATTTTTCCAAGCTTTATCCTTTCACTTGATCCTTTCAACAACTTTCTCTCACAACTACCAACCCATCCAGTGTGTTCCAACCAGACTGATCTTCCTGAAGTAACTCACGCTGCAGCAGAGAATGCGGGGGCTCACTAACACCCCCTTTTTCCTCTTCTCCCAGGGCACAGCTAGGTTACAGAGCCCAGTCACGTGTGAGTGAGACTGTGGGGACGAGCTCCCACCAAGGAAGCACTGGTAGGAGTGATCATGCCACCTCCAAACCTGCTCTCTGAAAACACTCATGGAATTCCCTTTCTTTTGTTTTTTCTTTAAATTCAGTTTAATTAACATATACAGTTGTATTCGTTTCAGAGATAGAATTCTGTGATTCATGAGTTGCATACAACACCCAGTCCTCATTACTTCAAGTGCCCTCCTTAATGTCCATCCCCCAGTTACCCATCCCCCCCCAACTCTCCTCCAGAAACCCTCAGTTTGTTTCCTATACTTAAGAGTCTCTTATGGCTTGCCTCCCTCTCTGTTTTCATCTTATTTTATTTTTCCCTCCCTTCCCCTATGGTCCTCTGTTTTGTTTCTTAAGTACCACATATGAGTGAGACCATATGATAATTGTCTTTCTCTGACTGACTTATTTCATTTAGCATAATACCCTCTAGCTCCATCCAGATCATTGCAAATGGCAAGATTTCATTCTTTTTGATGGCTGAGTAATATTCCATTGTATGTGTATACCATATACCATATCTTCTTATCCACTCATCTGTCAATGGACATCTGGGCTCTTTCCATAGTTTGGCTCTTGTGGACATTGCTGCTCTAAACATTCGTGTGCAGGTGCCCCTTCAGATCACTACATTTGTATCTTTAGGGTAAATATCCAGTAATGCAACTGCTGGGTCATAGGGTGGCTCTATTTTTAACTTTTTGAGGAGCCCCGCATAGTGTTTTCCAGAGTGGCTGCACCAGCTTGCATTCCCACCAGCTGTGTAAGAGGGTTCCCCTTTCTCTGCATCCTCGCCAACATCTGCTGTTTCCTGAGTTATTCATTTTAACCATTCTGATTGGTGTGGGGTGGTATCTCATTGTGGTTTTGATTTGGTTTCCCTGAGTCCCTCCTCCCACTTTCTGCACCCTCCTCACACTGGGCTGGAGACAGTCCCGTGGAAACCTTGGAGCTGTGCTTAGAACCAGCGGAGCCCTCTCAGCCTGAATTCCTGCCGAACTCCCACAGCCACTGATGATCCCTAGATGCCACTGGAAATGAAACACCAGCTTTTATGGTATTAAACCACTGAAATATGGTGGATGCTATTGTTGTTTGTTGTTACAGAGGTTTTTTTTTATCCTGGCAAGCACATCCCCACCTCAGGCTTTCATATCTGCTGCTTTTTCTTCTCCAAGACATTCATAGGCTCAACCTCTCATTTCATTTAAGTCTATACCCAAATGTCACATCCTCAAAGATGCCATTCCTGACCTTCCTATCTGTCTATTCTGTGCTGCCTTATTTTTCTTCATACCACTAATTATTATATGATATTATATTATAGGTTATCTACTTAACCTATATTATAGGTTTATTTGTTTATTTATATTCTACAAGAACATTAAACTTTGTTTTATCCAATGGCGTTTCCCCCTTCTGCCAGCCCCGTGCCTGGAAACATGACCAGTACTAAGTGGGATCTCCATAAATATTTGTTGAATTAATGAATGACTTCATTAACTGTAAGAGAGAAGCAAAATAGGTATGATGCCCACTCCAGACAAAGAAACTGAGTTACAAACAGAATGAGTGGCATCCCGGGGTTTGAAGCAGTGGCAAAAAAAAAAAAAAAAAAAAAATGAGATTAGTGAACTCATTGGTGAAGTTCCAATTAGTTAGATGATCAAGTCCCGGCAAAAAGTAGAGATTTCAAACAAGTAACTAAGGATTTACAATATCCTTCAAAACTCAAGATGTGAAAATAATTGACCGTATTTTTCCTACCTTTTCATTCGTCCTAGCCAATTACACTCTCCTGATACAAGGAAGCTGCTCCAAACAAGCTCAGTGTGCCAGGACCTCCAGCCCTCGTTCCAGCAACATCAGGACCAATCCTATTTTCAGCTACATGAACAACCCCTCGGGGCTTCTCACACCCACATGACTTTTTCCATTCCCTTCCCTCTACTCTAAATGCACCCAGGTCTCAGAACTCCTAGAAAGTACCTTCCAGAAATCAACTAATAATCCCTTAACAAGGGCACCACCATCTTAACCCTCCCAGAATTCCTAAATGCTGGGTTTAACATTTAATATCTCTTTTTTCATGCACAGAGAACAGTTGAGCATTGTCCTCATACACCATATCACTGCACTTTTCTTCTAACTTTCCTGTTTTCTTTTCAGTACCAGTGCTGGACTTGGGTTTGGGAAAAATGCTGAAGTTGGTAAAAAAAAAAAAAAATTCTTGAACCTTTCTTTCGCCCCTTCATCACTGGCTAAACTCTCCAGAAATCAGAGCCTTACCTCCCTTTGGCCTTCCTTCTGAAACAGTATCACATGTGCTGAACCAACATTCCCCAAAATCTGTTCCCCAGAAGACCATTCGTGTGTGATTGTCTGCTGTAAATAGTTGTATGCTCAGGGAAATTGGGGAAATCCTGTGTCATATACATCAACCTCACAGATTCACATTGCATAGAAGTATATTAAAGGTTTTGAGAAGCACTAAGGAGTTTAACTTTGCTTAAGTCAGAATTTCCTGAAATTATTAGAATAATCACTTTTTTTTCCTCTTAACTTCCCACTGAATTAGTGTTCCCTGAAAAGCATTCTGAAAAATGTTGCTCTAGGTGTTTATAATCTGTTTCACACACATCCTCCTGACCAACACTGCCATGAAGCCAAACAGTGTTGAAAAAAAAATCAAAAATCAATTTACAGTTTAAAATAATTTACACTACTCATCAAACATCTGCACGTGCATCTCCGGGGCTGTTGCAGCTCTGACTCAGTCTGGTACTTGAGCTGTCCTTGAAGGCTCTGTCACCGCCTGCCCTTCCCCTTGGCATTTGCTCAGGTTCTTTGGCCAGATCCAGCCGTCCTTGCTGAAGAGTCATGTAATGACTCTGACCTGAAGAGACCCAGCTTTCTGAATCCTTCTGTTCTTCTCTCCAGGCTTTAATCTTTCTCCCAGGCATTCTGCTCCATGTTCCAAATGTTCCCTGCCATTTAAACAATTGCCTCATGAACTATGATTAATCTGATGATGAGAAGACTCAGGGTAGATGAGAGGCCAGGAAGGCAATCACTTGTGGCTCCCAAGTCTGCTGCGATTACCTCTGTAAATGAAGAGAGAGGTGATTTGGAGAATCCAAAGCAGTCACCAGTGGGAACCTCCAGAACTACGTTAGGTGAACTGGTGGACAATCCCTGGCCCTTCCCCACCTCATGGCCATTCCAGTCTAAGGGCCATCATGGAATCTAAGTGAGGCCTTCAGAGCCTCATCCCCTCAACCACTCGGGCCAACCGATCTCATAAGATGACATTTCAGCATCAGGGCAAACGCCAACTGACTGATCCCGACAGGAAGTTTCTGGCGGCTTCTAGTTATAGAAAAGGCCTCTGTGAAATCAGAAAATTAGAAATGGGAAGGGGCTTGTGCATTGAGTGAGCTTCGCCTTCTGAATAAGTGCCACGCACCTGCTTTAAATCCCCATCATCTCTGGGGGTGCCAACCTGGATAACATGAACCCAAGCCTCCAGGTTTTAGATCCTGGGAGTAGGCAGAGCTACAAGGACATGAGAGCTAAAAGCCACAAGAACTTATTTTGCTGCTGGTTCTATTTCCAGTCATTTTTGAGGAGAGATCAATGTTCATCTTCAACCCCTTTAAGGGTTTGTAACATGACTGCTTTCAGGGTGGCTTAGTCACGCTTGATGACAGCTAGGAGAACACTGTGGTGTTCATACTCTTCAGAGGACACCATTAGGCTGAAGTTAACATCGGTCTGAAGCTAGTTAGATGTGGAATATAGTTAGGTCACACTGCTTGGCAGCTTCAGAAAACTCCCTGTGTATAACAAATGGTATTCTAGAAAGTAACTATATAAATAATAAATAATTATTAATAAATGCATAATAAATAATAATACAGCAGTGTTTTTGCATGCATAATAAAAAAGACAAATCAGTTCACAGAATTTGCAGATCTGTGGAAATAACAAATGAGAGGTAACATGAAAAAGAAACAATACAGGGACGCCTGGGTGGCTCACTTGGTTAAGCATCTGCCTTGGGCTTAGGTCGTAATCCCAGTCTTGGAATCTAGCCCTTTGTTGGACTCCTTGTTCAGTGGGGAGTTTGCTTCTCCCTCTCCTTCTACCCTCCCTTTCCCTACCCTGCTTCTTCTCTCTCTCTCTCTCTCAAATAAATAAAATCTTAAAAAAAGAAATATTATAAACCTTCATTCTTTCCTTATTCCACCCAACCCTCTGAAACAAAAAGGAGCAAAGGAGTAAGAGAGTTAAGAACCTTTTGAACATAATCTCTTTCTTTGACTTTGTGTTATCATTTATTCCCGGCCCTTCAATTTAAAACATTCAATATTGACCATCAATATTCCCTCTCTCATAATAAAAATGGATAGAAATAATTTTCCTTGCTTCCATTTTTATCTAAAGTTAACTAAAATCCCCACCAATCATTCATATCCATAGCCTGTACTGAAAATGCTTCTATTAAAAACAATTCCTGTGTACAGAAAATTCTATCACACATTCTCCCCACTGTCAGCGAAGCTAAACAAATCAGTGAGTGACCCACGGTTCTCAAGGTCATCTTGTGTCCTTGATACTGCTCCTGCTTCTTTGAATATTCCTTCTGTTCTCCTTCTCTACCCCAAGACTCCTTTGTCTAGAAAAAGAAAAATAGAGGAGAGAAATCCAGTAAGTAAGGAGTTTCAAACAGGCTTACAACTGAAATCTCACTCAATCAGAAATTAATTAAAGGGAAAATAAACTTTCTAGAATTTTTACTGTTTTTAGAATATAACTGAGTCTCACTCAAAATATGGAGATTTTGTTTGTTAGCCTCTTAAACGTCATTGCATATGACCTTTTGACTCATGCGAAGACGTTGTAATAATCTACTTGAGAAGTAGCAACTCAGGTTTTCTCCTCACCAGCAAGATGTGTGCTTTTTCCTCCTCCCCACAGCAAACACATATATTGATATTGATCTGCTGTCAAAAGGTGATTCCTGTACAAAATTAGTCTGCAAATCATCTTGCACCCAACTAGATGTCTTCGAGTACAAACATGAGGATGAGTCATCTTTTCAAAACAGAATCTAACTGGCAAAAATGTTGTATTGCTTTAATTTTGCCTTTGGATTTGAAAAAAAAAAAAAAAAGGCAGCTCAGCTATTACAGAATGAACTGCTTCATCTTCAACACTGAGTCTGACTTGACCAGGAGAGCACATAAACAGCCTGCTTGCTTTAAGGACAGCTGGTCGGCTCGCCGGTAACAGTCAGCAAATTTTCTAGCTGTGCCAGAACCTGCCTGAGATGGCGACCAGGGAAGCAAAGCTATTCCTTAGGCAGGTGGGACTTCTCAGATCAGCCGGCAGCTCAGGAAACTCAATAGTTCAAGTCCCCAGGCAGCCAAAATTCATCACGTGGCCCCGATCGGCCTCTTCTCCCTAGTTGAGGTGCAGCCATCTGAGAAAACCTAATTATTCTTCATTGCCATCAGTATCTTCATCATCACTGTCATGACCATCACCCAAAAGAATCCATCAGACTCCACCTGCACGTGGTACAGTACTTGGTGCAGTGCAAACACGAGGGAGGCAATCTCTCCTCCCCAGATGGCCCACGCTGCCTCTTCCTGAATCTCATTCGTCACCTTGTTTTGGAATTAATGGTGCAGGTGTGTGCAGGCATGTACTCCTGTAGTCTGGGCGCCATTAATTCTTGCTCACCATGCCACCCTGCAGAGTGATGCTTAGTCCAAAAGAAGATTTCCTTCTTTTATTTTTTTAAGATTTATTTAGCCATTTGAGAAAGAGAGAGAGAGAGAGAGAGAGAGAAAGCATGGGCAGGGGCAGAGGGACAGGGAAAGAAAGACTCCCCCAGCAGACTCCACACTAAGTGCACAGCCTGACATGGGGTTCAATCCCAGGACCCTGAGATCATGACATGAGCCAAAATCAAGAGTCAGACACTCGACCTATTGAGCCACCCAGGTACCCCCCCCCCAAAAGAAGATTCTAAACAGAATTCAAGTGGAACCTAACCAAAATTCATCATCCAACTTGAAGCCTCAAAATGATCATTTGTCAAAAGATATTTGAAGACATTTTGATAACTACATGTTTACAAAAAGTATACAGATTAAAAATACATAAGCAAACCTCAGTTATCATTGTTAATGAGGAAAAAAAGAATGAAGTCGTTAATCCAAAGCAGAACTTAATCAAGACATCATGAATACTTGCCCTTGGGATGTTATATGATTTTTATAAAATGATTCCATGTGTGCTTAGGTCCCACTAAAACCAGTTTGCATTCCTTAAGTACTCTGAGCAAAGTTGCAAGGGAGTACAATTCGTCATGTCTTGGGTGGCAAGGGAGTCAGTGAGAAATGAATTAAACTGGGCCCATGAACCATAGTATGATAAATGGGGGGGGCAGGGAAGTGAAATGAGATGCGTGTGACGATATCTAAGTGCGAGTGTGTATGTTTGTGTACCTGTCTTTGTTTAGTCAGACCTTATTGTACTTACCTAAGGATCAAAGCTGTGACATAAGTGTGTTCGATAATCATCTTTTAAAAATAATTCTCACATGGAACTTAGTTAATTTTATTTATCAATAGTTGTATATCACCCCCTATGTCTCAAGTTCTCCTCTAAGCCAGGGGCCAGCAAACTGTGGCCAAATCCAAGCTGCCGCCTATTTTCATAAATAAAGTTTTATCAGAACACAATCACAAGCTGTGAGATATACACAAAATATGTGTATTGGTCTCTGTCCCCAGTGCCCGGCACAGAGTTCCTAAAACCCTTGTAATTTCCTAAGTGATAAGAACACTAAGAGCATCTTTTTTTCTAATAGTTGATCATTGACCCTATTGCTGACACCAGCCCCCCAAATCCTTATAAATTCTTAAGTAATAAGAGCACTAGGAGCATCTTTTGTTCCAGTGAGGTGGCTTCTGGAGGGCCCCCAGATCAGGGCCAGTCACTGGAAACACAAAGCCATGATTAGAAGCTTGAAATTTTCAGTCCCACTCTTCCCACCACACCCCACTTCTCCAGAGAGGAGAGAAGGGCTACAAATGGAATTGATAATTGATTATGCCTAAGGGAAGAAGCCTCCAAAAAATCCCAATAACATGGATTTCGGAGCTTCCAGCCTGATGAACAGGGGGAGGTATGGGGAGAGAGGTGCATTCAGGGAGGGCAGGAAAGCCCAGCACCCCTTCCCACACAACTTACCCTATGTGTTTCTTCCATCTGGATGCTCATCTGTGTTCTTTATCATATTTTTATAATAATAAATTGGTAAGCATTAAGTTAGCAGTTTTCCTGAGTTCTATGAGCCATTCTAGCAAGTTAATCAAACCTGAAGAGGAGGTCAGAGAAACCTCATACTTCCAGGCACACGGTCAGCAAACCAGGTGGCAACCAGAACTTGCAAATGACAACCAAAGGGAAGAGGGACAGCCTTGTGGGACTGACCTCTTGATCTGTGGGATAAGATGCAATTCCAAGGAGATAGTCAGAACAGGGTTAATGTGTAGGACATGCAGCTGGTGTCATGGAGAATTGCTTAGGGTAGGGCAGGTCTCAAGGCAAGATGGTGGAGGTGTAGGACGCACAGAAAGCACTGGGTCCCAGAAGTCCAGCTAAAGGGCAGAAAACCACTCTAAACGTCGGCAAACACAACAGGAGAGAGAAGAGAATAAGAACAGCAATTCTAGGAGCAGAAAATCGACCACTTTCAGAAAGGTAGGATGTGTGGAAAAAGTGAATTTAAAGCGACGGAAGAGAGACCCCCAGGGGGAGGGGCCAGCTTCCAGCAGCCGCAGAGCCGTGGAGCACAAAATCCAGAACTTCTAGTCTGCTCCACTGAGGGACATTGCTCTGGAGGCTAACCAGGGGTTCAGCCCTCACGGGAACAGTGTGGTTTCAGGACCCGTGGGGTCACCGAGGGACCAGGGGAGCCTGAGTGTGGCAGAGCTCCCAGGTATTGGGGTGGAGAAGCCAGCAGCAGAGAAAGAGCCGCACAACGCCACATAGGCCTACCTTGGACAATAGGAACTGAGACATATAGTTCATATAGGGCTGCCGTACTTCAAGCGGGGACCCCACGGGAGGCAGCTCTGGAGACACCCCCTCCTTCCTCCTCCGGGAGGAGCAGTGCAGGAGCACGCAGCAGGAATCTGCTGGTTTGGGGACTCCAGACAGGGCCGTGCACACCACAGATAGAAGTGCTCCGCCACGGGCTAGCTGAGCACGGAGTGCAGGCCGCCCACAGACAAGGGAGACGGGAGTGATAACGGCTTTCCTCTAAGGGCCTGTGGAGGATCTTGGCACCCAGCACTCGGCTCCTC
>CM053618.1:7375290-7458062 GCA_028646535.1 Procyon lotor | reverse complement strand
AAAATGCAGCCATCAAGAGAAACAAAATCTGGCCATTTACAACGACGTGGATGGAACTGGAGGGTATTATCCTAAGCGAAATAAGTCAGTCAGAGAAAGACAATTATCACATGATCTCTCTGATATGAAGAATTTGAGAGGCAAGGAGGGAGTGTGGGGGGGGTGAGGGAGAGAAATGAAACAGGAAGGGATGGGGAGGGAGACAAACCATAAGAGACTCCTAGACTCACGAAACGAACTGAGGGTGGCTGGGAGGTGGGGGGGAGGGGTAGGGATAGGGTGGCTGGGTTGTGGACATTGGGGAGGGTATTTGCTGTTAAGTGCTATGCAATGTGTAAGCCTGATGATTCACAGACATGTACCCTGGGGCAAATAATACATTATATGTTAATAAAAATTAATAAAAAAATTTCAAAAAAAAATAAAATAAAATAAAAATGAGCCTATAATTTAAAATCTTCCCTCAAAACATCTCAGCCCAGGGATGCCTGGGTGGCCCAGTCTGTTAAGCGTCTGATTCTTGGCTTTCGCTCAGGCATGAACTCAGGGCGGTGAGATTGAGCCTCACGTTCAATGAGGTGAGGAGCTTCACGTTCAGTGTAGAGCCCGCTTGAGTTTCTTCCTTTCTCCATCTCTGTCACTCACTGCTCCTCCCCCATGCTCTCTCTCTCTAAAATAAATAAATAAAATCTTTTTTAAAAAAACATCTAGGTCCAGAAGTCTTCACCAATTAATTCATTCAAACATTTAAAAAGAAATAACAAAAATCCTAATAAAAATACCTCAGAAAATAAAAAAGGAAAGGACACTCTACTCATTTTATGAAGCCAGCGTAACACTAATAACAAAACTAAAGATGTGTCTTCCATTGTGCTATTGTAAAGCAGATTTGCATATCATGTCCTCTAAATCTGCTCGTACAGTAATGTTGCCTCACCATAAGACATATTTCTGGGGAACATTTCCTTTAGTTCCCTTGACAAGGCAGGAGTCAAACATTTTGAAAGTTACTAATTTAAGTTTCTCATTGGCAAACTATAATTAAATAAGTGGAAATCCCTTGGATCACTGTATTTCAAAGGATTCTGGGCTCTCTCTCCAACAAGAAAGGGTACCACAATTAATAAGCATATCACTATACTTTTGGTTGCAAGTAACAGAAGACGTGAGCAAACTAGCTTAATATATCAATATGAAAAATTACTTCATATTAATGAAAAGTGCTGACTTCAGGTGAAACTAATCCATCAACAACTGCACAACGTGCCAATCTTTTTCTGTCTAAATTCTGCCTTCCCTTCAGCTTCCATTAATCCTCATCCTGGCTCTCCTTGTAATTCCAAGATGGCTGTCAGAGTTCCTGGGACGCCATGCTTCCTCATTCATATTCATCATATCCATCTCTTTACCATCTCTTTACCATAGGTAACCAGAACTAAATCAGGTTAAAACTGCCTTGTCTTTATCCCAACATTTCTATCTGTGGTCCTGAGATCCACTATGCTTGAACTAGTATAGATCACATCCTCACTCTGAACCAATGGGATATAATAAAGAATGCTTTAATGTAGGTCACATACTACACACCTGGAGCAATATATTGGATTAGAATCACAGGTAGGGCTGTTAAAATGGAGATGTTTGGGGTGGATACTAACAAGACAACCTACAAATGTCTTCTAAGATTAGCAATGACTCCAGGGGCATGGAACAGAGAGTGACAATAATATACCAGGTATTTTTCTTCCCTACTCCAAATGTTTCACCTCAGATCCTGATGTGAGAGAAAGGAGAAGGTGAGCAAGGACTGAGGAGGAACCACTGTCCACAGGGGGAATGGAGGAAGGGGGAAAATTACTTCATGCTTCCAAGACTTTTTGTTGGAAAGTCTGACAGCTGGTCCATCTCTTTACCACAGGTAACCAGAACTAAATCACGATACCCCAAGGATTTCTCTCCCCCTAGTGATGGGAACCTGCTAAGTCCCACTCCACTTCCAAAAGCAGGAGACAGCAGACATTTTGTCTGTATGGCAGAGACAAAGAGCAAATGCTTTGTAGACAACAAGCAACCTGGCCCAAACTGGAAGAGCTACAGTGTCTGGGCGCCCAACAGAAAGCCCAGAGGAGCATGTTGCTCTCCAGGGAACAACAAGGAAGGAAGACATGGGAGAAAACAAGGATTGAGAGAAATACAAGGAGATGGAGAAGAGGGGGCATGATGGTAAGACAGAACTGAGGCATGATGGATTCTTTAGACGGAAGAATACCTCTGGGGCCAAGGAACTGATGGAGCATTTCATCAGACCACAAGGCAGACATCACTTTCATTTCTTCTTCTTCCAGGTTCATGACCCCTGGAAGGACTTCTTAGAAACCACAGAGACCGACAGGCAGATTTCAGTATTTAACACTTTCTTTTCTTCCCCTAACTCTAAGGCAGACCCATTCTCCTAAAACAAATTGCAAACAGAGAACCTCATTGCATACCCAGGAAATACATCCAAATAGAATAGGACATTGCTGAGCATTCAGTCTTGTGCTCCATGATGATGGGGGGGCAGGGGGCAGAAATGCTCATCTGTGACAGACTCACTAACGTTTCACAGGCTATCTTCCATTTGCCCTCGCTTCTTACCCCCAGCCCCCCACTTTCTCCCCGTCCACTTTCAACCCTCTCTACCCTCTCCACTCTGCCTCATGTCCTGGGAAGCTGACTTGTACAGATGGTATCAATAGGCTTTTCTGGCTCCTGGTTAGGTTTAACAAGTGGAAACAAAAGCATGGAATGGGAGGGTGGTGGAGAGAGACAAGGTCAGTGCACCTGTGGAGTCCTGCAGAGTGCTGACTGATCCCTAAGAAGGAAGCCCCATACTCTGATCCTACAGCCTTTGCCACACAATTCTTTCTCTGGGTTCCAGGAAGCTATCCTCTTCATCTCCACAGAACTCTGCCCATTCCCTGCATCTTCCATCCCTTCCTCTGAGGAAGTGGTTTTTCATACCCTGCCTTCTGCTTTGAAAAGAACTCATTGATTTAGCTCTCTTCAAATACCTGCCTTCCCCTCATGTTCAGCTCTTGAGTTTCTGACTGTCCTGGAAACAAGCTCTCTGAAAAGAACAATGGTAGCCTGGAGGCCAGGACCATGTTGCAATCAAAGAACAAGGTCATGACAGTAAGGACATGTCCCTTATTGTCACTCCAAGATATTCCAAATTAGAAAATAAAAAGGAACATTGGCATCCATCTTTGTTGGACATAGAAAACCAGGACTGAGTGTCTTTTTTATTTCAGTGCAATATCTGTACAATAAACATTTACATTTCAGAAGCATTTTTCCAAAATATTTGAGAAATAACCATCCTCCCCAACGAGTATTTGAAATAGTTAATGAAATTTTTATTTTCTTCTTTTTTTCCTCTGTTTTTATTTTTAAAGTCATTAAAAAAAAATCATCCCCTGCTTGGCTATGCTGTTAATGTTCAACTCCTCAGCAGGAGTGTCCAAGAAGAAAGAAAGTGCTTGCCACCAGTCCTGTGGGCAGTGTGGCTTTGACCTAGAGGACCGACAGGGCTCAGATGACATGGTTCAACTCTATCCGTACTACTTTCTCATTGAAATGCTGATTTCCATCCCCTTTGGAATAGATCTTTTTTATAATTCCCCTAAACTGGCATCTCCAATAGGAAACAAAAAGAAAATGTGTAAAACAAATGACTTCCAGCTGTTTGGTCCAATCTAAATTGACCATACACCTCAACGGAAGAGGGAAAATTGTTCAATTTTGTAGTCAGGAGACCTGGGTTCAAATTCTGACCCATGTACTTAGTAGTTGTAACATTTAAATGCTCAGATGCTTGTACTTGTCATTTGTAAAGTGAGTATAATAAAATGTTCTTATCTGCACCGTGTCATTGAGAAATGTAAATAAGATAATTGATGATATAAAATATCGTCATATAAAAATCTAATATGCCCAGCAAACATGTTTTTAAAATAATCTCTGGGGTCACCTGGGTGGCTCAGTGGGTTAAAGCCTCTGCCTTCAGCTCAGGTCATGGTCTCAGGGTCCTGGGATCAAGCCCTACATCAGGCTCTCTGCTCAGCGGGGGGCCTGCTCCCTTCCCCCCGGGCCCCACCTGCCTCTCTGCCTACTTGTGATCTCTCTCTCTGTCAAATAAACAAAGAAAATCTTTTTTTAAATAAATAAATAAATAAAACAAAATAATCTCTGATGATGACTACCAGAGGGGAGATGTTGGGGGGAATGTGAGAAATAGATGAGGGGGATGAAGAGTACACTTAGGACGAGCCCTGAGTAATGTACAGAACTGCTGAATCACTATATTGTACACCTGAAACTAACATAACACTGCATCTTAAGTATATTGGAATTGAAAGTAAAGAAATATACAGATTTTCAATCAAAGTATAAAATTCTATAAAAAAATAAAAGAAGACAGAAGCAAATGAAAACACAAGTTATGGGTAGACACTAAAACTCAGTATTATAAAAAAAAAAATCTTTGAAAAAATAGTGGAATCTAAGGAATTTTATCCAAAGATTATTCATCAAAATACCAATTAAGGGCTTTGCAGTGATTCAGACGATATATATAACACAGAGTCTGCCTCGGAGTTTGCAACATAATTAGGGAGACAAGCTGAACACACCTTTAAAATTATTAAAGAGTACTAGCAGGTAGATTCTGAGTGCCAAATTGTATCATTACAAAATATTAAGGGGCGCCTGGGTGGTGCAGTTGGTTAAGCATTAGACTCTTGGTTTCAGCTTAGATCATGATCTCAGGGTCGTAAGATTAAGCCCCATGTCGGGCTCTGGGCTTAGCACAGAGTCTGCTAAAGATTCTCTCCTCTTCTCCCTCGGCCCCTCCAGCTTGTGTTCTCTCTCTCTCTCTCTTTCAAATAAATAAATAAATCTTTAAAAAAAAAATAAGTCCTTCTTGATTAGAGTTCAGAGAAGAAAAAGAGTAATGTGGATTCAATGGTGTTATCAGAGAAGTCTTCACAGAGAAATTTTGAGTGTAATAATAGTAGGAGTTGACATTTATTGAGCATTTCCTATGGACCAGGCATAATTTTAGGCTCTCTTTACATATTAACTTGTCTAAGCCTCAAAACAACCTCATGAGATAAGTGAGAACAATTTTTCCCATTTACAGAGGAGAAAACTCGGATTCACAGAGTTTAAGCAACTTGCTCAGTGTATACAAGTAAGTCAGCAGAAGAGCTCACATTCAAACCTGGGCAGCCTGACTCCAGAGCCCTGGCCTTGAACTTCTCTGTGCTACTGCATCCATACACGGGCACCTGCTAACTAGCCACGGCACAGCCACTCCGCACGTACCACTGCATCATTTGCCATCCGGCCGCTTCCTACTTAGTGACTAAGTGAGAATCAGAAGAGGTTCTAGGCCAGGTCCTCGGCTGACCTGCTACGTCATCTCGGGAAAGTCGGTGTTTGCTGCCACGGCTTCCTTATGGATAAGGTTGAAAGAAGGAAACTTTCACAAAAGTACCTCAACACCTTACAGGCTGTTCAGAACTTTAAAAGTGTGAGAATAAAGGGGAAAGCCTATCGAAAAATATGAAACACCCAAGGGTTCCTGAGTGGCTCAGTCAGTTAAGCGTCTGACTTGATCTTGGCTCAAGTCATGATCTCGGGGATTGTGAGATGGAACCCTGTGTCGAGCTCCATGCTGGGCAACAGAGCCTGCTTAAGATGCTCTCTCTCCTTCTCCCTTTGGCCCTACTCCTCTCTCCCTCTCTAAAAAACAAAACAAAACAAAAACTAAATAAGAAAATTATCATCATCATTTTTGTTTATTCTTTTTATTATTATTCTTCTAGCCAAACCCATGGCCAGAAGGCAAATATGTAACCACCACCTGGGACAAAAAAGGGAGGCGGGCAGAAGTGTGTGGCTGGATCAGTACTGCCTGCCAAAGTCCACTGCATGAGCCACGGTGATGCCACGTCCCGTGGCAGACAGGATGGCATTTGGGGCTGCACACATGCAGGAGAAGGAGAGAAATTCCTTTGGGAACCAATCTTGTTTCTGCTTGTGTTCTGCTTGTGACATTCTGCACTACAGTATGTCTCACTTTTTTTTAAATATTTTATTTATGTATTTGACAGAGAAAGAGATCACAAGTAGGCAGAGAGGCAGGCAGAGAGGGAAGCAGGCTCCCTGCTGAGCAGAGAGCCCGATGTGGGGCTCGATCCCAGGACCCTGAGATCATGACCTGAGCCGAAGGCAGAGGCTTAACCCACTGAGCCACCCAGGTGCCCAGTATGTCTCACTTTTAAATTTCCCTGAATATACATTCCTTTGATATGTCCATGCAAGACACGGGCCTCTTACATAAAGGAAGAAATAAGAATACGGACAAACAGGATGGAGATGCATTTCTTTCTTCTTTTAAATATATGCTCTCATCCTGGCGGCAGATAGAAGCCCTAAAGAGCATTGAGCAGAATTTTTAAAAGGCTCTTCCACTGATTCAGTCAATACTACTCATGATGAAGCCTGAGCAAACTTAGATGAATGAGCTCACAGTTCAGTGACAGAAATCAGTCAGACTCTACCGCTGCCGAATTCACAAGATGATAATGTCACTGAGTAAGAGGAAGCTAGTACTGGCCCTCGCGCCAAGTGTGGGAACCTTAAACCACGTAACAGGAAAGGAAGTGGTGCAGGAAGGTTTGTTACGCATTTGATAACCAGAAAAGGCCAAGGGAATAGAGTTCATATCTTCTGGTGTTTTCTACGTCCGATGAATTAAAGGGAAATTTTACCTGGCTAAAACCAATGCAGGAATAGAACCACAGATGTGACAGAAACATTGACAAATAAGTATTTATACATTCGTTATTTCATTCACCATAAATCATTCAGTGATTGTCAAATAACTAACTACATTCCAAATGCTCAAAGCCTGGGCTGGGTGCCGTGGACGCAAAGATAAAGGAAGCCTAGTCCCTCATAAAAGATCATGATCTACAGGCAGAAATATATACACACAGATAAATGCAATGTGATGAGCTGATGTTTAATTATAGAGATGAATCACTTCTCGGCCTTTTGGCTAAGATCAAGTGTAATTATAGGATGGGCACCAGGTCCTAGGAGGGCATCTAGGGGACAGGAGGGCTGGAGGAACACGTCCTGGAGAAATGGCACTTCGGCTGGGTGTTCTAGCACCCGCAGCCATTGTCCAGGTGAGGGGCAGGAAGATTTCCCACGAAGAAGACCTACTTGAGCAAACAACTGAAAATGAGCTAGAGAATAATTCACATACTCTCTGCAGGCAACTGCAGACAGCTCTTCGACCCTATGGTGTAAAATGCAAGGTAAGAAATAGGGGGAAAGAACATGGAGAGGCAGGTAGGGATGAGAGCAGAACCAGCTTTCTCGGGACAAGGAGCTTATAGTTTACCCCACCGGCTGGTGGTTCTCAAACATTAGCAGGCTTCAGAATTCCCTGATGGATTTTTAAAAATAAATCAAAAATAAAATTTAAAAAAAAAAACAGGCTGCTGGGCTTCACTCCCAGAAGTTTCAATTCTGTAGATTTGGGCTAGGGTCTGAGAGTTTGCACTTCTAACCGGTTCCCATATGATGCTGCTGAAACCACATACACTAGGCAATCAAAAGGACACCAGGGATTTCAAGCCAGACAGTGTGGTAAAGTGAGCTGTTCCCCTTTGAGTCTCAGGCTCCTGGCACAGGCTGGAGAAAGGAGTCCCACTGTTGAAAAACAGAGAATAGAGATTACTCTTCTATCTCAGACTCCTAGTCCCTTTGGATGAGATAGTAAGAGATGTCCCAACATCTTCAGAAAGTAGGATTCCTTCCTTGAAAAAAGAATGAAAAGCCGGGGCTTTGGAATTAGAAAGCAAGGAGTATATAGCAAGTAGCAATGGAAACCAGGGTACAGGTTTAGTGGAAATGGAGCTGAGTGAGCACCGACACAACAACCTGATATCATCCAGCTTACGAAGCCCCCCACCTGCAAACCCACTAGATATTTACTAGCTGCTTTTTCCTAAGCTGAGTTCATCAGAAACCCTCCTGGAGTCTAAAGATCAATGACAGAGACCTGGAGACTGAAAGATGCTAGAGAAAAGTCATCAGAGCAAAAGTCCTGCTATGGGGGACCCCCAGAATCCAGAGGCACCCTGGATCTACCTTTCCCTAGGTCATCCAGAACATCTTCGGTTTGTGAATGACCCAGTATCACTAAAGAAGTGCTTCCCCCACCATCTGTGCAGAAGAAACTCTTGGTTTGTTTGTAATTCCCAATCTACCACACACCAGGGCTTTTGTAACACACGATAAAAATGGATTACCGTAACTCCAGTCTAATCATAAGAAAAACATGAGACGAATCTCAGATGGAAGATGTTCTACAAAACACCCCAACTGTACCCCCTCAAAACCACCAAGGTCACCAAAAACAAGGAAAATCTGAGAAACCAACACTGCTAAGAGGAGCCTAAGGAGACACAATAATTCACTGCAGTGTGCTATCATAGATGATATTCTGGAACAGAAAACGAATATTAAGAAAAACAACCAAAACCTGATTGATGTATCAAGATTGGTTCACAGCTTGTATGAATGTAGAATAGTAATACAAGATGTTAGTAATAGGGGAAACTGGGTAGAGAATATGAGAACTCTTTGAATCATCTTTATGATTTTTTAAAAGATAGATTTATTTATTTATTTGTTTGTTTGCTTGTTTGTTTGTTTGTTTGTTTTAGAGAGAGAAAGAGAGCTGGTGAAGGGACAGAGGAAGAGACTCTTCAAGCAGACTCTGCACTAAGCATGGAGCCAACACGAGGCTCAATCTCATGACCCATGAGATCATGATCTGAGCCAAAGTCAAGAGTTGGACACTCAACCAGCTAAGCCACCCAGGCTCCCCTTTATGATTTTTCTATAAATCTAAAAGTGTTCCAAAAAAAAAAAAAGTTTAATCTTTAAAAACAATTTATTTAGAAAAAATAAAATGACCAAAAAAGATAAACAAAAAACAAGCCCAAATTTTATTAGTATATTCAGCAGACATAAAATTACAGTTCAATAAATATAAGAATAAATATTATCTAGAAAAAAATGGCAAAAATTGCACCCTTTATTTACTGTAAAGTGTGAATATAGGTAAATAATGAATCACCAATACGTTCATAACTTCTTTTCATTCTTCTCATTCGATTATAACTGAACAAAGAGTTATATGTACAAGAGGGAGTTTCCATGTTAAATGCTTAAATGTGCACTTTGAAGGAACATCATATTTATCAATATCAAAATACTCAACATGACAAATAGGCATGCTTTCTGCCTGTTAATGTGTCTAATATAGTTCAGAGTAATTACGGTGCTTCTCACTGGTAATAATGTATATCTAAATTGTTCCTGTGTTTTGTTTTAGTAACAATGACAGTACAGAAACCAGTCTCACTAATAAATGGAGAGATACTTTATGCTCATGAACATGAAGAATTAATATTGCCAAAATGTCGTTATTACCCAAAAACAATGTATAGATTCAATGCAATCTCTATCAAAATACCAACAGCATTTTTCACAAAACTAGAAAAAATAAATTTTATGGAACTACAAAAGGCCCTGAATAACCAAAGAAATCCTGAGAAAGAAGAGAGATGGAGATACCACAATTCCAGATTTCAAGATAATACTACTAATCTGTAGTAATGAAAACAGTATGGTATTGGCACAAAAACAGACACCTAGATCAATGGACAGGATAGAGAACCGAGAAGTAAATCCACATTTATATAGTCAATTAATCTATGACAAAGGAGGAAAGAATATACAATTGGAAAAAGACAGTCTTTTTAATTAATGGTATCGGGATACCAGACAGCTACATATAAAAGAAGGAAACTGGACTATTTTTCTCACATCATACACAAAAACAAACTCAAAATGGATTAAAGACCTAAATGTGAGATCCAAAACCATAAAAATCCTAGAAGAGAACACAGGCAGTAATTTCTCTGACATCAGCCTTAGCAACATTTTTCTAGCTATATCCCTAAAACAAGGGAAACAAAAGCAAAAATAAACTATTGGGACTATATGAAAATAAAAATGTTTTGCAGAGCAAGCAAAATCATCAAAAAAACAAAAAAAACAGTCTGCTGAATGGAAGAAGATATTTGCAAATGATGTATCTGATAAGTGGTTAATATCCAAAATATATAAAGAACTCATACAACTCAACATGAGAAAAATAAACAGTCTGATTAAAACATGTGCAGGGGACCCGAATAGACATTTTTCCAAAGAAGACATCCAGATGGCCAACAGACACATGAAAAGATGCTCAACATTACTCATCATCAGCGAAGTGCAAATCAAAACCACAATGAGATATTACCTCAGTCCTGTTAGGATAGCTAAAATCAAGAAGACATAAAACAACAAGTGTTGGTGAAGATGTAGAGAAAAAGGAACCCTCAGGCACAGTTAGTGGGAATGCAAATTGGTATAGCTACTGTGAAAAATAGTGTGGACATTCCTCAAAAAATTAAAAATAGAAATACCGTATGATCCAATAATTCTATTATTAGGTATTTACCCAGGGAAAATGAAAACTCTAACTCAAAAAGACATATGCACCCTGATGTTTGTTGCAGCATTATTTCAAATAGCCAAGACATGGAAGCAATCTAAGTGTCCACCAATGGATGAATATAAGGATAAGGAAAACGAATGTAAACACAATGTAATATTGTACAGTCATTTAAAAAGATGAGATCACGTCATTTGAGACAACATGGATGGCCCATGTATTATGCTAAGTCAAATAAGTCAGACTGAGAAAGACAAATGCCACATGATTCTACTCATAAGTAGAGTCTTTAAAAAATGAATAAACAAAAAGCAGAATCAGAACTATAAATAAGGAGAAGAAACTGATGGTTGCCAGAGGGAAGGGGGACAAGGGGCTGGGCAAAATGGGTGAGGAGGAGAGAAAGACAGGCTTCCAGTTAGGGAATGAGTAAGTCATGGGAATGAAAAGCAGTCCATATTGTGATAATTATGTAAGAGGACAGATGGTAGCTATATTTGTGGTGAACACAGCATAACGTACAAACTTGTCAAATCACCAAGTTGTACACCTGAAGCTAAATTAACATTGTGTGTCAACTACCCTCAAATAAAAGAAATAAAAATAAAATCTATTCGATCACTCTTTAAAAAAAAAATTAGGACCTAACAAATTTTCTATCTTGCAGAAACACTGAGTTTGTTCTGAAGATCAAGCATTCTCAACTTTTCTTTTCTACAACCATTGCGTCTCAATATTCAACAAAAGTCATTTATAATTCATTTTCTATATTATCATATGGTAAAGAGAATAATCTAAAATTTAACGCACTGCACTTCACTTAATTTATAATTTTTACTGTATCCTTTAGTGCGTTGTTTATTTTAGCTGACTTTTTTTTTCATAGCAAGACTTTCCTCAGTAAAGGTAGTGGTGCAGTGATTTCCTTCTGCCCAACCTCCTTGATCTAGGTAAGCACTCCAGAAAGTTTCCTTTTCACTGCAACTATATAACGTCAGAGTGTATTTCCACACTGAACTAACTCTGAAACATACCTGTAAATGTTGTAACCCTTCACAGTTTTATGCAGTTCAGTTTTAAGTGTTGATAATGAGGCTGAAAAAAAGTAATTTTCAAACTGCCATCATGTTCAAATTACACATATGTGAAAAGAATTGCAAGGTTAGCAATATCTGTGCACAAGTCAAGGTGCCATAAAAGCTACATTGCTAGTACGCCTCTGAAAATTGAACCCAGCCGTATAATTAAAAGGGTTAATACATCATGACCAATTGGAGTTTATCTCACAAAGTCAAAGTTGGTTTAACATTCTAAAGCACAGTATAAACAAACTAAGGAAAGTAATATTATTAGCTCGATACAAGAAGAAAAAGCATTCAATAAATTCCAACATTAATTCGATTAATTCCTGATAAATACTCCCAGCAAACTAAAAATAGGTGGAAAATTCCACAATTTGCTAACAGGCATCTACAAAAAAACCTGACACCTGGTGTCATGTTTATTGATGAAAGACTGGATGTTTTCTTCCTGCTGTGAGCTGAATTGTGTCCTTCAATATTTGTATGTCGAAGTCCTAACCCCTCATACCTCAGAATGTGACTGTATTTGGAGACAGGGCCTTTAAGAGTTAATCAAGGTAAAATGAAATCACATGAGTGGGCCCTAATCCAATATGACTGGTGTCCTTATTTTTTAAAAAAAAGATAATTAGGACACAAACATGCACAGGCACAGAGGAAAGACCATCTGCAAGCCAGGGCAAGAGGCTTCAGAAGAAACCATACCTGCCAATACCTTGATCCTAGATTTCTAATCTCCAGAACGACATTTCTGTTTTAAGTCCTCAGTCTATGCTGTTTTGTTATAGCTGCTCTGGAAAACTAATACACTGCCTACAATCAGGGAAAAGGCAAGTGTGCCTTCTCCTTTTCCTTCTCTTCAATATTATCCTGGAGGTGATAGCCAATTAAAGAAAAAGAAATAAAAGTTCAGAATGGGAAGAGAAAGTTAAAACTATCTTCATCTGCAGACAACAAGATCATCTGTGTAGAAAATTGTATGAAATTTACCAAAAAAAAAAAAAAAAAAAAAGGATATCCGAAGTATTGAGGTTAGCAAGGTTGCTATTTACAAAATCAACATACAAAATCTCTGTGTTTCTATACACTAGCAACAAAAAAGGTGGAAACTGACATTTCAAAGCGCTGGGCAGCCACTAAGTACCATTCATAGCACTTTAGCAATTAGCCAAGCTACAAGAAAAGGCAACATTGGCCTCCTTTCTCAGTCTCTTTGTAGACAATTACATTTGTTGTTAGACTTGGTCTTTGGGTTAAACTGTCTTTCCTGTGCTATTTCCTGAGGTGTTAAAATAGTGGGTCCCTGGGAGGGAAGACACATGCGTTCTGATTTCCTGCGAGAACTTTTTCTTCTGTTGTCTTAAAAGAATCTCACAATTAAAGAAATTGGGATGCTTCACGGAAACCCTTTGGTTTTTGTAAAAACCTCTATGTTTGCCTTGCAAAGATCGTAAAGCATCTTCATGCCTATTAGCACACTTGATGTTCACAACAGCTGCACGAGATAGGCTGTGCAGAAGTCACTGTGCCCATTTAAGAGACCAGGAATATGGGAGCTCTCTTGACTCACAAAACTGGAAAAGTCAAGGGATGAGTCTGACTGAACACACAGCTGAATCCAAGATTTCATCACTCAGACATCCAATACCCGTCTCAGAGAAGTCAAATGTTTTGCCCAAGGTCATGCGGTTCATCATTAGTAAGACCAGGACCTGAACAGTGGTCTTCCAACTCCAAATCTCATGCTTTCTCACAGTTTCTTCCATTGAAAAAAGACAGAGGCCAGAAGTTCCCTGCCCAGGACTAATCATCTACTGATCTTTATTCCCATACTCCTATTATGGTTCATGTCACATTGCATTACAGCTATTTATTAATGTATCTGTCTTCTTTGCTCATGAAGGCAGACCCTGTCTCATTCACCACTCAATAGATGTCTTTTAAATTGAATTATCATCAAAAATATTTTATTAATGGCTTGCCTCAAAACGTACTCTCTCTAACCACACACACACACACACACACACACATGAAAAAATACTTTGGAGGAGCTTTGAAGAGAAGGCCACAGAATTAGCTCTTGCCTTTTCATGGATTATAAACTAAGACAGAGAATATAGAGACACATGGATGGGCACAGTGAAATTTGATAGGATAGGCATGAAAAAGACACGGTCAGTGAATTAATAAGAGAGTGAGTGTCATTGAAGAAAAAACCCCTGCACGAAAAAATGATAATGACTCACAATCCTAGAAAATCCAAGAGATCTGATGAGAGACATAGTTGAATTCAGGGGTTTCAAATTATATCATTTGGATGTCCAATGCCTACCCCAAGCCTGATATGTCAAAATCTGAGCCCCTACTCCTGCTCCAAATCCAGTCCTCCTATATCTTCTGCATCTCAGGAAATGGTACCCTTCAGTGGCTTCCAGCCTTTAGTAATTCAGGCGAAAATCCTTTAAAGGGTCAAAAAAAGCTGACCCTTCTCTTTCTCTGACCTCCCGCCACATTCAATCCTATCAAAATTGCAGCAATCCCTACCACCACCCCCCAATATTCCCTATTATCCTTCCTCATTTTTAATCCCACAGCATTTATCAAAATACTATACAATGTACCAAAGTGTTTTTGTTTAATGTCTGTCTTACCCTACTAGAATGTAAATTCCCTTCTCCACCAGAGGACACCAGAGTATGCCAGGCAGAAACGGTGGACAGTTGCTCCTTTCCCCTTCATCTGCATGTAACTCTGTCCTCTGAGCCCTGGTTCTCATAAGGTTCCTTTGGGCTTTTTCCAGTGTCCCCTTTTCCACTTAGGGTCGAACCTTGTCCTGGAGCCAGGCTGCAGAGCAACATACAATAGCATCCCTAGTTGGGAAGGCTGAAGACATCTTTCTGGGGACCACCAGGTCAAACACCTTTCCTCTTTCTCCAGTCAAAATGCAGAAATTCTCGGGCATATCATCTCAGCCAAATAGACCCAAAAGGTACATGTGTGTCATCCTGGGCCAGGCTGGGGTTGGGTGGGGGTGGGGGAGATACATGGCAGAGTCAGAAGGAAATGTCAACCCTCTGGCCTAGTGTCAGCTCAGGCTCAGTTGGGGCTGGACCGTCCAGCTGTGGAAAGGACTGCTGGTTGGCCAGTGATAATACATTTTGCTCTCTTTAACAGAACTCCTGAGTTTTAGCTGGCAGTCAGTATGGTTTTTGTGAATAAACTCTGGCCAACAGCATGTAAACAGAAGTGATGTGTGCCACCTACAAAATGTCCCAAAATGAAATGTCCCAAAATGTCATGTCCCCAAAAAGAAATGTGCTTGTGTTTCCCTAACTCCGTCTTTCTCCTCTCTGGTTAAGGAAATGCCAGGAATGAACCATCTGCTTTGGACTCAGAGGTGGAAGTTCTATGCAGAGGACACCTTTGCTTCACTACAAATCCTAGACCACATCCCTCTGAGCTGTCATTGGAGGAAGAGATAAACTTCTACCTCACTTGAGGCATTGAACCTTGGGTTTTCTTTGTTACAGCAGCCTGGCCCATACATTAACTAACATGACAATCATGCTCAGAATGTCTGTCTTGCCATCAAATATTTCTGGATCAACGAAGAATGGCTGAGAGTCTTAGGAAGGGAGTAGAAGAGAAGTTAAAGACTCTATGTTCCAGATACAATTCTTCACACAATGCTGGGGCTTCTGATACCATAAAATGTTAGAACTGCTATCAGTATAGAGTAATCTCAAGAAAAATTGCTTATATGCCATCGCTAGCTAATTTTTACAAGATTTACATATAGGTGACCCTTGAGCGGCATGGGTTGAATTGCCCCATTTACATGTGGACTTTTTACAATACAGTACTGTAAATGCATTTCCCCTTCTTTAGGATTTTTTTCCCCAATATGTTTTATTCCCATGAGACAGACGGGGGGGGGGGGTCCCAGCCACCATCTGGGCAGAAGGACCTTCCTCCAACAGGAGGTGCGACCCACCTTGAGCGTGCAGGTCTATGAGCTGACTATTGTTTATGTCTGTTTGGCCTCATTGCTTGGCCATGTGGGTGAAAAGGCACATGGCCCCACCCATTAGCCCAGGGACTTGTCCAGGTTAGCCGTGTCCCCCTCCCTGTCCTTGGCTGAGAACTCATGCATGTGGCCCAGGGTCCTGTACAGCAGCCCTGCCTCCCTTCCTTATGATTTCTCTTAATAACTTCTTTTCCTCTAGCTTACTTTATTGTAAGGACACAGTATATAAGACAAATAACATACAAAATATGAGTTCAATGGCTATGTTATCGATAAGACTACCCGTCCACAATAGGTTATTAAATTTGGGGCAAGGCAGAAGTTACACGTGGATTTTCAGTTGCCCAAGGAATCAGTATCTGTAACTTCTGTGTTCAAGTGTTACTATATATGCAAGGTTTATAAGCATAGACTATTTCTGGAGAAATACCAATGAAATTAAGAGTGGCTGGCTCTGGAGATAGGAACTAGCAGGGCAGGTGGAGGGCTAGAGGTTAAAGACTTGTATCTGGTGCCTTTTGAATGTGCCCATTTGCAACTCTTCAAAAATAATCATATTTAAACCTACAAAGGGTGAACCAATCCAAAACAAATTGCTAAAGGTGGCTAGAATTTCACGTATTAACTTTTCACCACCTCAGATGAATGAATTTCACCATCTTTGGGTGACACAGCCCACAATGGTGCAATGAGGACAAAATTGCAATGTTTGTTAAGGCTGTTGTTATCAATAGACATGAAAACAAAGTTGCTTTTGGGTAACATATTCATAGCTTTCAAATAAGGTGCAAGAAAAATCAAAGCTGTCCCCAGTGCATTTTGTGTTTGTTGCCGGGGAGGCAGGAATTGGCATCAGTCTAGCGTCCTTGAATCTCCTGCCCTCCCCCTGACACACATGCACATCATCATTTTGTAAAGGTCATCCCACAGTGACGGGGTTGCCAAGTCAGGGTGGAGACAGCTTAGCCATGTCCCTCGTTACACTGACCCATGCTGCCTTCCATCCCTCATCAGCACCGAAGTCAATATTTCATCTGGGAGCTAAAATTAAGTCATCACCCCTCCTGCGAAGTCATCACCCCTCCTGCGAGCAACACTACTCCTGAAATAAAAATTTTACAACATTAGGTTGGAGGAGGATCACTTAGCATTTGAAAACACTTCCCCTGTGACCTTGAGCTTTTATCGCTTGGGAGCCAAAATAAAATCTCTGAGGCAAGATTTATGAATAAATAATTAACCATGAAAATAAAATCAGCACTGAAAAAGAAGTGGGTCCTTTCCATTTACAATGAAAGTTTCTTCTGTGGATATCATACTCTCTTTTGTGCACACAGCATTTTTAAGAAAAAAAAAAAATTCCAAGCTAGGTGGGCCTGATCTAACTACAAAAACTATAAAAACCTGGGGACAGGCTCTACATGATGTGCTTCTTCTATGCATTTCCCTGGATCCTCAGAAGGTGCCCAAGTCACCAGACGCCAAGCAGCAATGGCAAGACTCTATTCTCCATCACTGGTGCCTTCTCCTCCTCAGGATTGGCTTCTCTCCATCCCACTCCACCCTTCCCAGTAGGAGCATGCGATGCTTTCCCAGGGGTCTACCAACCAGCTCAGATGAGGGGGTGAGGAGGGAAGGCAGCGAGGTTGAGGTCTTCAGAGAAGACTTCAGAGCAGGGTTCTGTAAGAGCTGCTCACCCAAGGAGACAAAGTTATGACCTTGGAGAAAAGAAAGTTCAACCCACTTTCCAGGCAACTTGGAAAAAATATCACAAGGAAAGAGAGCTCCCTCTCTTTTCTAAATGAAAACTCAGCCTTCAGAGAGAGGTAGGCCATTGTCTTTGGTTCTGATCCTCTTTACTCTCTCTGAAGACCTGCAATGCCTTCCCTTTCCCAAAGGGCTCGCCTCCTGATGAGCTGCCCATTCTCATCCTCTTTCAAACAACTGAAACGTTCCCAGTGTGATGAGAGGAACCCAAAGGGAAGAGGCCTGGCTGCCCCAGGTGAAAGAACAGGGGTATCAGACCTTCTGCAGAGTGGCCTGGAGCCAAGGGACCTCCCAAGTGCTTCCTGGGGCCCACAGTCCATAAGGACACATAAAATAAGCTGAAAATCAACTCTTTTTATTTTTTGTTTTCACAGCTCCTATTGTTTTTCTTTAGACTGCTCTAATCTGCCTCCCTGCTGACTCATTTTAGTCAGGTGTTCTCTGAAGAAAGATAACAGATCAAATTATCCTGAAGCCCAGCCAGCTGCCGAGAATCAGAAGGCCTTTCCCAGCTTCCTGCCTGTGCATCAGGCAAGTTCTCCCTACCAAGTTGGGAGTGGGGCTAGGGGGCAGCCCGGCCCTCCTGGAGCAGCCTAGGTCTGGGAAGTTCAACATGGAAGTCTCCAGGCTGGCAGGGAGCCCTGTTCCTAGGGATGAGAACAGCAGAAACACTCTTCCCATCAAAGGAATTCAAACTGAGATTAATGCTTTTCCTTCCCCCAAATTTCCCCTCAGAAGTGAGGCTCATTTTAAGAATTCCTCCAGCAGTTGTGCGGTCCCTCAGGGTTTTTCTACCTTCAAGATTCCAGGATTCCGGGGCTTCCTGCTTTGAGCAGCAGTTCTTGACGGGTTTGCATGACATTCCCTTACGTTGAATTTCCTTTGGAGAATCTTTGGGATGATATTAGCAAAAGCATCCTGTAATCTCTGAAGCACAATACCAACGGCAATTTGTTTGTGTGTTTAGCAAGCTGCTCGCTTTTGTTACCCTATATCCCTGACGAACTTAAACTGCTCTTTATCTTATTCTTAAATCCACTTTTTTATCCTTGTCTTAATTATTTTTAAGCAGCTTTATCGAAGTGTAATTGACATGTAATAAACTGCAAATGCTCAAATGGACAACTGGATGAGTTTTAGCAAATGTGAACACCCATAAGACCATCCTTCCAGTCAAGGTGGAAAACCTATCCATCACCCTGAGAAGTTCCCTCACGCCCTCCTGAAACCAGTTTAATGGCAAAGTAACAGTTTCCTGCACAGCTGTGTGACTGTGGGCCTCCTCCCACATTTTCATTTCCTCACATGTTAACAGAGGGAATGGGACTGAATGATCACCCTCCAGGCCCAAGGCTTCTGTGAATCTCATCTTAAAACCAGGCTCAAGGATGGGCTTCCTACGGTTTTTTCATCCTCAAGCGACAACATAACACATGGCATCATAATATTTAAATTTTTCCTAAGGAAATTCCACTCAGCCACTTCTCTCCTAGCACCAGATTCATAGATGAAGGGCTAGTCTAGTCACAAGGGGTGTCTACCCTCAGAAGGGCCATGTTTTTAGAGTTTTACACTTCAGAGTTGCCATCATGAAATTCTTAATAATTTCATTGTTGTGTTGTTGTTGTTGTTGTTGTTGTTGTTATTGTTGTTTTAAGTAGGCTCCATACCCAGCGTGGAACCCAACACCAGGCTTGTACTCATGACCCTGAGATCAAGACCTGAGCTTAGATCAAGTGTCTGATATTGAACTGACTGAGACATCCAGGCGCCCCAATGATTTCATTTTTGAATTTGTGCTTAGTAAATGAAGTCCATGGATCAATGGGGCAAGGAGCTTGGAGCTTTGGCCCACATGTAATCCTACCTCCCACCATCTCCCCACCTTCCTGCCACCTAGCCTTCTGCTCTCTGTCCCCTGGTACCTCGGCCCCTCATTCCTGATCCCATCCCACAATATGGCCACCCTCTGCCTGGGGTAGAGACCAGGTAGCACAGGGGAGAATTCTACATTTTGCTGTTGTTCTCTGTCCCCAGGAGGGGAAGAATCAGAGTGAGACACTCATCCTATGGCATCTTAAGACAGGGCAAGACAGCACCCACCCTGCACCCAGCCAGCAGCACCACCACACATGGGATGGGCAACTGGGGGGGGGTGGTTGCAGTGGGGAGGGTCAACTTCAATCCAGGTGCCAAATACATCCAGGCATAAGTTAGGGCAGCTAGCACATGGGAATAGAGATCGACTTCACAACCCCATCTGGCCCCACATTTTTATTTTGCCCTAAGACCCTAAAAGTATGCACTCTCTAAGACCATGTTTTACGAATATAAATTGCCTGGTGTAGTCTAGGAATCAACAGGACAGTTCTTCATTTCTGCAATGTCAAGAGGTAATACAGGAAATGACATTTCCTAGTGCTGAAAGTAACGATTAGTTGGTGATCCTCTGCCCGCAGTCATCAGGTCACCCAGAGGCAGACAGAGACAGCTAGCTCAAGGAACAGCACAAAATGGTTAACCAAGCTGGAGTAGAACTGTAGCAAATGACAGGCTGAATTATCATTTCAGACGGCTGGGTACGAACATCCGAGTAGATGGCAAACTTTCCTGGTCTGATGTTAAGTTGAGGTTCTGCCCACCCTTCTATGGATGCCTCTTCCCCCACCTCACTGCTACCTAAGATGGGTTTAATAGAAAATAGCACCCCAATAATTTGCTAGGGCTGCTGGAGCCAAGTACCATAAACTGGGTGGCTTCAAATGACAGAATGTTATCGCCTCACAGGTTTGCTTTGGAAGGTTTTCTCTGGTTGCTCCTGGTGGCTCACCACAACCTCTGGTGTCTCTTGGCTTGTAGACACAGCTCCCTGATCTCTGCTTTCGTGTTCACATGGCAGTCTCCCTCTGTGCATGCCTATGCCCAAATTTCCCCTTTTATAAGGGCCTACCCTACTCCAGTATGATATCATCATAACTTAACTAATAACATCTGCAAAACCCTATTTCCAAATAAAGTCACATATTCCGAGGTACCAGGGGTTAGGGCTTCAACACGAATTTTGGGAGAGAAACACAATTCGACCCAGAACAGCAGCCACAAGTCAACCAGGCAAGACCACGCTTCCCCACAATTACTCCCGCAAGAGGAAGAACAGTGGCCAGCCCAAAATTCACCGTAAGGGTGAGTAAGTTTTTTTTTTTTTTTTTTTTTTTTAAAGATTTTATTTATTTAACAGAGAAATACAGCGAGAGAGGGAACACAAGTAGCAGGAATGGTAGCGGGAGAAGCAGGCTTCCTGTGGAGCAGGGAGCCCGATGCGGGGCTCGATCCCAGGACCCTGGGATCATGACCTGAGCCGAAGGCAGCCGCTTAACGACTGAGCCACCCAGGCGCCCCGGGTGAGTAAGTTTTGACTGGAGAAAAGAAAGAGAAATCTAAGGTCCTTTGGCTCTAGAATGCAACTGGGGTTTGGGACAGAAAGTTGGAGGGAGGGAAAGGAGAAAAACACAGGATCATCACAGAGGAAGGGGATAAAAGAACACAGAGCAGCAGAGCTAAAGGCCTGGATTTGCCACCAATACCAAAAGCCAGGCCCTGTCCTGGGGCTGGAGGAAGAGCTGTTTTTGTCAAAAAGTTGCCTATTCCGGTCTCCAGCTTCACTCTCATTTTCCGAATCTAGAAACTGAAACCAGTATACACGCACGCATGCACACACGCGTGAGCATGCACACACACGCACACACACTCCTGTCAAATAACTCATCTTTGACATGCTTCCCTTTGTGGCAGGGAGGGCCAATTTCTCTTCCAAAGCAAGTTTTTCCAGAAATAAGCCCTTCATCTCTGACTGTGCCCAGGCCTGAATCAACACTTCTTAACTGCGTTAAGCAAAATTCTGCAGCAACTGCAAGCCTGAATATCAAAAGCCTGTTAAAAAAAAAAAAAAAGAAAAATCGCAATTGCTTCACCTTCCTGAAAAAAAGCAATCATTTTAATACTTCTTCAAATATATTCAAGTGTATTATAATGTACATACAAAATGGCAGATGGGTATTTAAGATCCTATTACGAACCCCTGCCTTATCACCAGCCAACCTCAGCACCTGTAATCTCCTCTACAATCCTGCTTTCCCAGCAGCTGTGGTGTTAGCTAAGTGCTTATATAGCGGAGGAAAGGTAAATGTATGTTCTCACGAACGTGCACTTATTAATAGCCCTAAAGTTCAACAAATTAGCAGATTTTAAAAATTCATTAACACTTCTGTTCCTAATCCATGGATTTGTTCGTTTAATAAATGTGAGCTTATAGGAAGGATCTATTAGCATTTCATAATTGCTCTTTGGGGGGATCTGACAAGGTGATGAATTAGACGGGGTTTTACTCTTTTTTGAATCCACGTGTGTTGAAATCCTCTGCTATGGGAAATAATCAAGCCTTTCCCAGCAGGGGAGCCACGTGGTTCTGAATGGCCCTGGCACACCAGAAAAATGATTGGCATTGATGCTCGCTTTCCGGAGTCAGCATCTTTGGGTTATTCTCATTGTTTCTAGTCCATCCCTCCATTTCTAAAACTACAGATTCATAAAAATCTGTAGGGATTTTTCTTCTGCTTTTTATTCCTATGTACCTTCCTACTTGGCAAAGAGATTCTCAGTATATAATAATTTAGGGTAATTAAAAGATTTTAAGTAGTAGTTACATAATAAATATGGAAGCTCCAAAGTGATGGTCAATGCAAGTCCAATATACTCATTCACTGAGTGTTGCCGCACATTGGTGAACTCCAGGGAAATCAGCACTGTCTCTACACATATACACACAAACACCTTGCCCAAAGTGCATATATACACAAAGTACATACACATACAAATGCCTTGCCCAAATATAAGAGGGTAGCCTGGTAGGGGCAAAAAAGCAAGGGACCCGTATCAGTTAGCTCAGGCTGCCATAACAAAAGACCAAAGACTGGATGGCTTAAAGAACAGATATTTACTCCTCAGTCTGGACAGTGGAAGTGCAACCATGGTCAGGTTTTGGCAAGGGTTCTCTTCCTGGCTTGTAGATGGCCACCTCCTCTCTGTGTCCTCATATTACACAGAACAATTTTTCTCTCTTCCTTTTCTTATAAAGCCATTAATCCCACCATGAAAGCCCCATCTTTATGTCTTCACCTAACCCTAATTACCTCCCAAAGGCCCATCTCTCAAAGCCATAATATTAGGATGTTACAGGTTCACATGTGAATTGGGGGGGACACAACTAGTCCATAGTATTTTCCCCCTGGCTCCCAAAATTCAGGTCCATCTGGCATGCAGAATGTATTCATTCTATCCCAACAGCTCCAAATGTCTTATATCATTGCAGCATCTGTCCTAAAATCTCACCTAAATCTCTTCTAAATCAGATATGATGAGAATTAAGGTAAAATTCATCCTGAGGCGAATTCCTCTCCAGCTGTGACCTTATAAATCCCACAAGTTATGTGCTTCCAAAGTATCACAATGGGATAGGTATAGGGTAGACTTCCCCATTCCAAAAAGGAAGGGATGGTGAGTACCAAGTACAAATCCAAAACTCAGCAAGGCAAATTCTACTTGATTCTAAGTCTGGAGAATGTCCTCTTTGACTTGATGCCCTGTGGGACCCACTGGTTCTACCTCCATAGCTCTACTGGGTAAGGAATCACACCCCCAGGACTCCAGGCAGCTCTGTTCCCAAAGTTCCACAGGATGTGCCAGCCCCAGGCAGGACGGGCCCACTCCCAAGTCTGCAGTCAGAAGCCATCTAGTGAACTGGGACCAAAGCAGTGAACCTGGTGGCCGTTAAGTTGCCTTTAGGCTCCCTCTATTTTCTTGAAGAACAGTGAACACTTTTTTAACTAAATCATGCAATGATCCAGTTCTGTATGATCTAAGAGTTCCAACAGCCTTCCTTCATTTTAGCTCATTTTTTTCCTATCTCTTTTAGTGCAAACTGGCAAGATCTTTGCTGGTATAATCCCAGCTCCATTCCTGGCTTCTGTTGAGAAGGCTGTTTAAAGCCACGAGTCACCTTCATGACCTGTCAAATGGTTGTTCATCCCACTCTTTGGGTTCCCTTCGGAACAATCTTTTTCACTTTCTGAAATATGGAATAGGCTGAGGATTTTCTGAATCTTCAAGTTCTGGCTCCTTTTTGTTTAATAATTTAATAATTCAGTAGGGAGTCTGCTTGAGACTCTATCTCACTCTGCTTTAGCCCCTCCCCCTCAACTAGTACACTCCCTCTCCCTAAAATAAATATTTTTTTAAAAGAAATTGTTATAACGGGATTTGCAAGGAAGTAAGGATTAAGAAGACACTTTAAAAAAAAAAAAAAAAAAGGAGGGTTTGTTAAGTTCCCACCATGACCCTCTTCTCATGTCCCAAGAGCCCCTTGAGGTAGATATTACTACTATCCCCACATTAAAGATGTGGAAACTGAGGTAAAGATGAGTTCTGCTGTAACAATGAAACAACAATGCCCCAAATACCTGTCATTGCTGGTCTGTCATTCTCCACTACCCCACACTCAGCAGGTGACCTGCTGTTAATTAGCAATGATTTCTCCTCCTTTCTCCACATGTGCACATCTCCAGAGAACATTTTTCTCTCATTAGTATCAAAAATGAACCAGGGCTTTTAGTACCCAAGTTCTGTAATCAATTAAGCATTTTAATCAGAGATGAGAGTTACAAGAAGCTGTCAGTAGCCTCATTCTCAGGCAAATACTCTTGCCCATGCCTCATCACTTCTAATAAGACAATAATAACACTTTTAATCCTGCACTCCACAGTTAGTGAGTCGTTCCTAATTACCCACATCTGTGGGTGAAATCTCTTTATTAAGCCCTGAGCTAATGCTGTCCTAGAAGCCCTTGTATGATTTCACAAATTCCCTGGGACAGGGTATGTCAAGACGAGAGGAAATGGGGAAACATATCCTTCCCTGTGTAGAAAGCGATGCAGAAAACACCACATATCCTAAAACACCACATATCCCACATATGAAGCCAGGGGCTACTAATCATAATTAATACAACTGGATTAAAGAAAATTTGCACTTATTTCAACATATCTACCAGCAAAGACTCACGGCACATTCTCCATTCTGTGAGAAAATAGCTGCAGAAAATAGTTATTCTGTGTGGTCAGACGTAACCTACCACAGGCCTGTTACAAGTCGGCTCCCATTTTAAGAAAAGCAGGCCTAGAGCTCCTGTCCCCTACACATGCCATGATTTTGTTAAATCACATTCTAGTTGATGGATTATCTCAAACAGCAACCAACTAGATTTGATATACCTCATTCCCTAGGACACCAAGGGACACATATTGATACCTGCACACTTCATCAGTACATTTAATTGGTCAATTACACATGAGATGAAAGGGACTTCTCTCCTCCTGCACCAGTGTTTGGTTGAGAAAGCCTCTGGTGGAGAGATAGAAGCATTGAGTTTTGAAACTATAACTGAACTCTCCATGACAAACAAGGCAATAGACTCTGAGACCTGAGAGAACCCTCCGAGTGCCGGTCCTCCAGCCTCCAATCCCTCCATAAGAACTCTGCAAAACTGTTAATAGCAGTTTGAAATAGTGCAACTCTAGCTGTCACTTTCCAGATAGGCTTAATACTAGATAAGCCACAAGAATACAAAGGTGGCTTGACCACAGAACGCGGCGCGCAGGCGCTCAGTGGCGCATCACGCGGGGATTGTAACTAATTCACGCTGCCCGGTGCACGCCTCCTGTGCCCTTCGCATTCCATGCCATCTGTTCCTTTGCCACTGGCACCGTGGCGGGAAAGATCAGCTCCCACCTCAGAGCTGTAGTTGCGCCCTCTCCCCTGTGACCTGTTGTCAGGCAAGCATTTAACACTCCTCCGGGAATTAGACGGGGCGTGCTGTGCGGCCGCGCCTTGGCACATTCTGCACGAGTCTGAGCTGCTGGGAGACGCAGACCCGGGAGAATTTCGGTTACTGCTGTTTCCCACCCTCTCCAGATCTGGAAAAGCACGAAAGCTAGTAAACAGCAGCCGCCCAAAGCGCCTAAGCCACCAGTAAAATGAAAACACATTATAACACTCCCCGCCTTCTACCTCCCAAGAGTGCTCTCTTCTGTCTACACCAAAGTACTCACTCATTCCATCAACGTGCTTCGGCCTCTGTGCCGGGCTCTGACACATAATCCTCGCCCCCCTCTGGGAGCAGAGAGCCAGGAGAACTGCTTGGACAAGTTCTCACGTTCCCAGAGAAATTCAAATTCACACCTGAGAAGCGATCTGCAAATGAAGTCCTCCATCAGCGATAGATAAAACCGGGCGATTGAAAGAAAAATTCACCCCGCGGACTTAAACTCATACCCCATCCTCAGAATGCACCATGAATTGTAATCAAGCGGTAATTAAATTCCGAATAGAAAGAATTATCTTGTGTTTTGCCTTTTAGAGCATAATTTGTCCAATGAAATCCTTTAAAATGGACTACAAGACAGTTGGAACTTGTCTTTTGTGTTTTAATATACTGTGCATTTTTAAAAATGGAAAAGAACTGGACCTCTCTCAACCCCTGCTGGGGAGAGGAAGACAAAGAGGAAGAGAGAGGACCTCTCTCTTATATGTGTAAGCTCTGCCTTGCCCAGCACTCTGCATTTTCCCCCAGGGCTCTGCTGAGCTAGAGCTTTCAAGACCCTTCCCCCTCATCTGTGTAGTCGCCCCTTCCATATGCCAGAGTGTCTAACAACATGGCACACTGTGGATATTATGGCACACTGAACTGATGTTTTTTTCAAAAGGCCTCCCTCAAAATCATGTTAAATGCTTGATAAAATACACCGCTTTCTCCTTGAGGAGGAATAAGAGAGATGACTGGATGGACTGAACTGGGTCAGGATGGACCTATTCTAAATGGAGGAATTCATATTTAATTTTTAACTAATATTTAGCCTATAAGGTTTTTGAGTAAGGATTACATCGATTAATAATTATATTTCTTAATTAGGTGTTATGTGAAACTTGTGTTTACTTATGTATTATTTATTATATGTTAAAGTACCTATTTTTGTCTATAGACCTTATGTGTATTTATTCACGCCTTGTATACAATATTGTCTTAGACATTTTAAGTATGTACTCAACATCTAGCAATATGTTTAATCTCACTGTTTTTTTTAAGATTTTTATTTTTAGTTATTCGAGAGAGAAAGAGAGCGAGCAGGGGGAGGAGCAGAGGGAGGGGGACAAGCCAACTCTGCACTGAGCACAGAACCAGACATGGGGCTCGATCTCAGAACTCTGAGATCCTGACCTGAGCCGAAACCAAGAGTCAGACGCTTAATCAACTGAGCCACCCAGGCACCCCTTTATTTATTTATTTGTTTAATTTTTAACTCACTTTTTAAAAAATCTTGTCATAGAACAAAGGGCTAAATCTCATAATGTACTTATGTACATCCTACCTTTCGTCACAGTAGGTACCTATATTCAGCTGGTGTCTTTATAAGACATTCAGGTACTCTACATTTAGCTATGGTAATATATTCGATTTCCCTCTTATTTCTAAAGCAGTGTCCTTTAGACAGCTATTTGTCATTTTGTACTAACATGATTACACTATAAAAATAGTTTGTTCATTGTGAAACTACAAGTAAGCTTCTATTTAGATTTCATGAAGTTTGCTTCTCCCAACATCGTGTTAAATGCCTGATAAAATATGGAACATTTTAAAATTCATGGTTAACTTTGAAAGAAAAAAAAAATCCCAGGAATAAAGAGGGGATCCAAGCCAAAGGGTTGATGGGAGATGCACTTTCAGGTCTTTTCCACTTAGATAAGCATCTTTATATATAAAGCTCTTCTAAGGTTTTAATACACCCTTGACCCCGATTCTCAGTTTTTAGGGGAGATTCATAGAAGTAATGTTCTTTGCACGTATGCTTCATACCTATGTATCCTCACACACTCTGATTATTGACACCCATTTCTTCTATTGCCATTAAATTGTAATATTTGCATTGCCAAAACAAGCACATACTGTACCACAGCAAAAATTGCTTTTTGTAGATAAATGAGTAAATACCAATCTGGCCATCTTGTCCCCACCCCATCTCCTTCCCTGCCAGCAACTGGTATAAACAACAATGAGCCCAAGCCTCTGGGACCCTCTGACCTGGTGAATATCTCATTCTATGGGGACCATTTTAACCCTTCTCTGTGGAGAGGAGGGAGATGATGGGAAGCACATCCACTAACTCGTGTCCTTGAACTTCTTGGCTGGACTCATTGGTTGGTCCAGTGATACACCAAAGTGACAGGCACTTTAAACCAAGTCTGAATCATCTTTAACCCCATTCTCCAAACTCAGACCATCCCTAGTGATCTGACCTCACTCACCAACTACCACTTTCCACCAACTCTGTATGGCAGAGAAAATTCTTCATCAACCCAAGATCCATCCTCCCTCCTTGCTCACGAACAGAACCTCACTTTTGGAATAGCAATGTGTTCAGCCCCAGAATTATAGTTAGTTTTAGCTAACGTAACAATCCCGTTGCCCAGTTTCTGAGCCTTCCCATGGATGGCTGCCTGTTCCAGGTCTAGCTATGCAGATATAAATGAATGGGACTGTGGTTCTGGAAAGGCTTTAGTAATTTTGATAGAACAGATGGACACTGCTAACCGTGCTCCTTCCCTTTCTCCTTGCCATGAACATGCATGTCATGCCAGGAACTGCAGCAGACAGCTTCAACCAGGAGGGATCAAACCAACCACTTAAGGCAAAGGACCAGTAGCAAGGGATAGAGTCTTTGAGAACATGGTTCCATCCTGCACTGCAAAACCCCAGACTGATTTAAGTTAGTGAAATGCCCTTGTTGCTTGAAACAATGTTAGTTGGGCATTCTGATCAGTGTAGCTGAAAGCATTTCTAACTAATATACCCTTTTTCCCCTGCATTGCACTCAGGGCGCCAAGTAAATTTAAAGATTTAATGAGCTTTATTCAATGCTTTATGAATCAGGTATCTGATCTAGCCAATAGAAAGGAGCTCTGAGGAGCTGTACAAAATGGAAGGCTTTTATAGGCAGAAGGAGGTGGGACAAAGATGTTACTAGGAAAGAGTACGCTGTTTCAGGCAAGATCACTTTCTTTGGGAGACAGTGGGGGTTTATCAGATAGATTACCTCACCAGCACTGACCAGAAAATTCCAGACTAACTGGTTAAGATTACATTCCTGGAAGAAACTGCAATTAGGTTAAGTATTAAGTCTTGGTTTGGTGACATGGGTTTAGCACAAATGACTCCATTTTGGACCCATTGTCTCTTTTTTAATAACATCAACACAAAAAAACACTATTAACCATTTTCCTATGCACATATTTTGTAATAAAATAATATCATATTTTATAGTCTGGGCACCTGGGTGGCTCAGTTGGTTAGGCAGCTGCCTTCCACTCAGGTCATGATCTTGGAGTCCTAGAATCGAGTCCCACATCGGGCTCCCAGCCCCACGGGGAGTCTGCTTCTCCCTCTGACTTTCTCCCCTCTCATGCTCTCTCTCTCTCTCTCTCTCTCTCAAATGAATTAATAAAATCTTTTAAAAAATCATATTTTATAGTCTGATTTTTAAGCTCCTCTATTCACATACTTAATTTTTTGTGACATTTCCAGTTACATTATATCTCTTCATATAAATATTCTATATTTTAACTAATTTCCTGTTGTTAGACATTTGTTTCCAATCTTTCTCGCTTCTGTTGCAATACTAGAGTGAATATCCTTGTAGCTAAATCTCTCACACATATATCCTTGCCATAGGGTAAATACCTAAAAGTAGCATTGCTACACTAAAAATACTCACATTTTAGGATTCTCTTATTTGAATTGCCAAATACACCTCCAAAAAAAAAACCGTAATCTATACTGCAAACAGAATACAAGACTTGATAGTTACAAAACCTAGCATTATTGTTTGTTACATTTTATTTAATATTTGTCAATTTGGTGGGCCAAAAATAGTTTCTTGAAGTTATTTTAATTTTGTTTTTTCATTTCTTTATTGGCCAGTGTTAATGTTTTTTATTAAGTGCCTATTTATATCTTTGCCCATATTTTAATTGGTAAGTCATTCACACCTCTCTGCTGAGTAATATGAGTTATTGTCAACCAAAACTTCCAAGATTTTTTTCTGCAAATGATGCTGTTCAAACACAGTACATGTGTAGTATATGTCCTATAGTTTTGTTGTTGTTGTTGTGTTGTTTTGTGTTGTTTTGTTTTGTTTTGTTTTGTTTTAACTCGGGAGCTTGGTTGTCCTGTAGTTTTGAGAACATGCTCCTATCTAGTATGTGTCCTATAGCTTTGGCAGTCATTACGTTTCATTTACATGTCTCCATATGAAATTTCATTTTGTTAAATTTTCTACATTTTTGTTACCCATCACAATAATTTTTCAGGAGTACCTGGGTGGCTCCTGGGTGGTGAAGCGTCTGCCTTCAGCTCAGGTCATGATCCCAGGGTGCAGTGATCAAGTCCCAAATTGGGCTCCCTGCTCAGCGGGGAGTCTGGGTCTCTCTCTGCCTCTGCCTCTCCCCCACTCATGGTCTCTCTCTCTCTCAAATAAATAAATATCTTTAGAAAATAAAATAAAATAATTTTTCATATCCATCCTATGATATTTTCTTCCTGTTTGAGGGTTCTAACAATTTGGACTATATTCCATCAATGTATGTACTTGGGTCAGGATAAAAGATATAACAGGACAGTCAAGACTTTGCTTGAACTCCCAAGCCCTCCCTACAAGGATACATCATTCACCATTTCTTTAATAGTCCCCTTCAGTTATGTCAGAGATCTCCTTGATTTATTAATGTATGCCTACCTTTGAAGATATAAAGCAGGGGTCAGAAGAGATGTGGCCCTACGTCAGAGATAGCTTATAGACTACCAAGAAAGGCATTAATCAAATAGTCACACAAATACATAATTGTTGTAGTGATCAGTGCAGTAAAGGAGGAATACTCAGGACTATAAGAGCCAATAATAGGGGCCCATCAATTGTAAGTGTCCAATCAAGATACAATGGTTTCTTGGTATAAGACAGATGATATAAAGAAGAGTAGACTTGAGAAATATTTAGAAAGCAAAATCAAAAGATCTTAGTGATAAACTGGATGTAGAAAATATAGGAAAATGTTGTTTAGGAGAGCCTGGGTGGTTCAGTCAGTTAAGCATCTGCTTTCAGCTCAGGTCATGATCCCAGGTTCCTGGGATCAAATCCCACATCAGGCTCCCTGGTCAGTGTGGAGTCTTCTCCTCCCTCTCTGCACCTTCCCTGGCTTGTGTTCTCTCTCTCTTTCTCTGTCTCGCTCAAATAAATAAATAAATAAATAAATTTAAAAAAAAGAAAATGTTGTCTAGGATGATTCCCAGAATTTGGGTTTGCACAAGATCTATGGATGTAACCTCAAGAGTTCCAAAGCTCTGTGTGTGTGTGTGTGTGTGTGTGTGTGTGTGTGTGTGTGTGTGTTCATTCCAATGCCCAACAAATTATTTTAAGCATATTCTGGATAATCTATGAGAGCACTCTTCAAGTTAAACAATTCCACACTCCACAGCTCATGTTTGTGTTTGTATTCAGGATGCTGCTAGCACCCAAGTTCACCTAGGGTAACAGTGTTTAATCATTAGTGGATTGACAAGTATGTTCACAGCCATGAGTTTGGTAAATCTTCTTATTAAACTAACTTGCTTTAAGTATAACACCAAATATTGAATTCTTTCACCAGTTATAAATCTCTTCAACCAGTTATAAACCAGTGATTTTTCTTAACAGTTATAAAGATGAGGTTTTGAAGAATGAAAATATTTTATTTTTTAGTATATTAAAACTTTGGATTGTCATTATGAAAACTTCAAAGAAGTGGTTTTTTTTTTTTTTAAATTGTCACAAGCTAATTAGAAAAATCAAGAGGGAATCGGGAAAAAAAAAAAACAAATTTGGTCTGAGGCTAAGGAAAGGACAAAGAAGAGGTCATATCAGGCTGTGGAAATGAAGATCGTACATTAATTTGAATAGGAAAAGTGGATGGAACCTTACTTGGCCCAACGCTGAATTCAGAAGAAACTGGGTAGTAGCAATAAGGACTATTTACAGTAGTCAGAGTGACTTAACTTCAGAAAAAAAAATAATATTAAAACAAATTAGAGTAATAAAAATAGGGGCGCCTGGGTGGCTCAGTGGGTTAAAGCCTCTGCCTTCGGCTCAGGTCATGATCTCAGCATCCTGGGATCGAGCCCCACATCGGGCTCTCTGCTCAGCAGGGAGCCTGCTTCCTTCTCTCTCTCTCTACCTGCCTCTCTGCCTACTTGTGATATCTGTCAAATAAATAAATAAAATCTTTAAAAAAAATAAAAAATGCAAAACTCTCACATATCCATACAATGGAATATTATTCAGCAATAAAAAAGAATGAAGGATGGATGGATGGATGGATGGATGGATAGATGGATGGATGGATGGATGGATGGATAGATGGATGGATGGACCTCGAAAATATTATGTGAAATGAAAGAAACCAGGCACATAGGTCACATATTGTATGATTCCATTCTATGAAACATCCAGAATAGACAAATCAACAGAAACAGAAAACAAATTTCTCATGACTAAGGAGGAAGCAGAGGAACAAGGCTCATGGGGGGCAAGTAAGAGACAGTGAAAGTGACTGCTAATGGATACCGGGTTTCTTTGGGGGATGATAAAAATGTTTTTAAAATGAGATGAAGGTTGCACAACTCTGTGATTATACTAAAATTTATTGAATTATAGTATATAATTCAATATAATATATATAATTCAATATAATATATAATCATAATATATAATAATTCATATAATATATAATTATAATTATACATAATTATAATAAATCAATATAATATATATATATACACCTTAAATGGGTAGACTATATGGTATGTGAATAATTTATACAAAATGTACATATTTTAACTTTGCAGTTTGATGAATTTTTACTGTTATTTAAACTGATGTACCTACTACCCCAAATCAAATACAGAAATTTTCTCTTTTCCGGGAATGTTTCAGAGGAAAGCATCCCTTTTTATTTAATCTACCCTTCCCCCAAAGGTAACCACCATTCTGATTTCTATCACCATAGCTCCTGGACTTTGTATGAATGGAATGAGTCATTATACACTTTATGTATATATCTGGTTTCTTTCACTTAGCATTGTTTTGAGATTTATCCATGTAGTTATATCTTGTCCATAGGTGTTTTGTTTTGTTTTGTTTTTTTTGGTTTTGGTTTTAGTTTCGTTTGCAGCTGACTAATCATCCACTGTAGGAATATAACACAATTACTTTATCAATTCGCCTACTAATGGGCATTTGAGTCATCACCTATTTTGGGTTATTAGGCATAAAAATGCTATGAATATTTTTTGGGCTGTTTTAAGATCCTTTTAGTACCAAAGGTCATTGGAGTTCCCTCCCCTTGAATCAGGGCAGGCTCTGTCACTGCCTCATGAATTTGAGTATGGGGGAGTGGTGCAGTTTCTGGGCCCAGAGCTTAAGAGACTAGCAGATTTCACTTCCTATGTCTTGGACTATTCACCTAGGATCCCTGAGTCCAACTCCCCATCTGAAGAGAGGTGATATGGAGAAGCCCTAGATAACATGAAAATGGAGAGGGCTCAGTGACATCCAGCCTTGTAGTTGTCCCTATGAAGGGACTCAACGTGTGAGTAAGGCTGCTCTGGACCATCCAGACTGGACCAGCCACCAGCCTAGTATCAGCAAGTGACCCAAATCAATTCACATTGAGCAAAAGAGTTGCTCAAATAAGTTTTTTCCTGAATTCTTGACTCATAAAATAGTATCCCCCCAAAATTGCTATCCACTCAGAACCTTAGAATGCAGCCTTATTGGGAAATAGGGTCTTTACAGATGTAATTAAGCTCAGGATTGAAATGGGATTATACAGGTGGACCCTAAATCCAATGACAATTGTCCTCTGAAGAGACATCATATGATACACAGAGAGCAGAAACACAGAGGAGGAGACAACGTGAAGGCAAATGCAGAGACTGGACTGATGTAGCTACAAAAAAAGGGACAGGAAGAACTTCCAGGAGCAACCAGAAGGTGGGAAGAGAAAAGGAATATCTTCCCATGAGTGTGTGGATGGAGTATGGCCTTTCTGACACCTTCATTTCAAATTTCTAGCCTCTAGAAATGAGCAATAAATTTTTCTTGTTTATGCCACCAAGTCTGGTAATTTGTTATGGCAGCCCCAGAAAAACAGGGATTGTATTCTACAATCCATATACAGCTCTTAAAAGTGTGACTCACAGGGTGCCTGGGTCGCTTAGTTGGCTAAGCATCCACCTTTGGCTCAGGCCATGATCCCAGGGTCCTGGGATTAAGTCCCACATCAGGTTCCCTGCTCATCAGGGAGCCTGCTTCTCCCTCTCCCTCTGCCTGCCATCCCCAACCCCTGCTTGTTCTTCTTTCTTTCTTTCTTTCTCTCTCTCTCTCACTGTCAAATAAATAAAAATCTTTAAAATAAAAATGTGGCTGCCTTCTCCCTCCATGGTGGGGTTGGCTACACCTCCGTCTTTACTCCCAGAAATGAAAGCCCCTGTGTCTCCTCTCCTGGGAGGGGCTTGTTCCTTCCTGGACTTCAGTTCATTTAGATTTCTTTGCATTTTCAATCTCCTGCTGGGTTGTCTTTCAACGATTATTTTGTAAGGAATCCAGGTTTCTCATAATGTCAGGATAAGATTCGCATGCTCTTGCAACTTCCTAAAATCCTATCTGCAAGCTTGGATGTGACTTTTTTATTAGCCATGCCTACCTACATCTTAACAAAAGCTATTACATAATAAGTTTATGGCTACTTTTTCTTCCCCTTTTCTGATATTGTACTAAGGCTAATCTGTGTCATCACTGGGCTCCGAGAGAAGTCTTCTTTTAGTTTCTCCTTAAGTATGGGAAGCAGTGGAGTGGGTCAGTCAGTTAATTATGAATTTACCAAGTTTTACGTAGTTGTGCCCACAATTCCCTACATTCCTTGTTCCTGACTCTGCTCCTCATCAAATGCTCCATCCTCCTGTTACGCTGGCCCCATCCTAGTTCCAGTCCAAGACAAATATAGGACAGACTCCTCTCTGTCCAAAAATCAGACTTTCTAAAGCTGAAAATAAACATGTAAGTAACTGTGTGTCCTAATTTTCTACAATCCTAATGCTTCCTGTACTGGACTAGATCTCATTTCTTATTATAGTGGAGATTTCTGGGGAAACAAATCTCAGCTCCATTAGGATTTGACTAAATGGAACTGAATTTTTAGTGTTAAAATCATGTTAGGCTTGGAAAAAATCATAACTGGTTATTTTCACAGAGAAAGGAAAATGTAAGATACCTTTTCATTAGGAATTGAGCATCTTTTTTCCCAGTTCCCCCTTCCCCTCCTCAGGAAGTCCTGTCAACAAACTCAAAGTGCACACTGCTTTACAGATGGAGTCACACTGGTGGTTCACTCCCATGCTCGTCACTAAACATAGTGAAACATTCCTTTGTTTCTACATCAGACACTAACTGAGGATCCAAAGCCTGGGAGAATATAAATATTTTCGTATAAGAAAGAATTATAACCTGATTTTCTGCTTCTTCACCCGGATGTTTGCATTGCTGGTATTTTTTATCAACTCCACTACAGCCTGATCTTCAAAATGATAAAAGCTACTGAGGTGCTTTATTTTCTTTTTCCCATAATGGTATTTTTTTTGAAATATCCAGAGCTGATGAAATATCAAGGCATATATCTTTGTAACTAGTTAACCCCAAGGTGATTATGATATCTTACCTTCCCCTTCCCAGAGAGGTAAAGCCAGGCCAGGAGGGCCAATGGCCAAGCAGGCCAAGGTTTGGGCTTGGGTTTGAGTAGACAGATTAATGTCCTAAAAAGAAGGAGGTGGAAAAAAACAGCGAGGTAATACAAACCATGTCCAAATAAAATGCTAAAGGTCAGTCCTAGTGAAGCCAAATCCATTGTCAAGACTAAGGACAAGTTCAGGAAGTCAGGAGCCAGGGAGACAGAAGGATGGAGCAGTTGATAAGGAGCAAGGCAGGGGCAAGGCCATCTGTCCCAGGATGCCTACTGTGAGCAAAACACAGTTCTTGTCAGGCACTGGTCACACGTTGCATGGTGGCTTATATTGGCCAAACTGAAGAAGTGTGATTCACTAAGGTTAGGAGAGGTCCCCCCACTTGCACACTGGAAGCAGAGAGACCCTCAGATTTCTTCCCTACTGAAAATCCTACATGTTTCATTGTCAGGTTCCACTGGATTCAGTGGAATAGAATGACTCTTTACCTTTCTCCTTCAAATGGCAAGAATTTATGGAAAAGAATCCATCTCCACTCCATCCTCCATTGGGCAACTTTCTTTTGACAACAGTCCTTTCAATATTAGTTCTGATGTGCCCAATGTTCCCCATAATGGCCTCTCCCGGCCCTAGATCAAGTGCTTTCCTTCCCTCCAAGATAGTAGGACCTCAGCACAGACTTCTGCCACCTTGCTCAAAAGCCCATACAGAGCACCCAGAATATGGTGGTTCACATCTGGACAGATGTTTGGCCTCGGCATTGTGGGGTCCACTCAAGAGGGAACACACTCAACTATATTTCTCCCTGGCCCGCCCTTCTTTTCATTCTGAAGACATGTATCTCTTATAATTAGAGAAGTTAATGTCCAAATCTGGCATTTTATCTTACTTAGAAGCTAAGAAGTTAGGCTGTTTCACACATGCTAGGAGACCACATGAAATTCCTCGATCAGAGACAAAAGAGAGTATTACCCATGGCTCAGCAAGCGCATGAGTTCATGTTTCATGTCAGTTGCCTTGTTCTCCATTGTTACGGGGGCAACTCAGAGCAGCCCAGATGGATCTGCACACAGCCCAGGTGGATGCTGTCCACATAATGGCTTTGCATCACACATGAGGAGCACAGAGTTTGGGAAATCTAGCTCTTCTATAGCAAGCCTGTCCTTTGTTCCAAAATGAGTCATTACCTCTTTTTTCCACATTGCTCATTGCAAACAGAACCCTGAGAATGGCCTAGGCAGAGTGGTTAAGGCCTTGCATTCTTAAAAAATCCATCATGAATGAACAGGAACACTCAGAGCCCATGGAGGATTGCCTCTTCCAGCAGTTGCTATCGTATTTTTACCAAAGACCTTGGTCTTATGGTCTAAACTATGAAGTCATCTTGAATTTCAGATACAGGAAAGAAATCAGGATTTTTTTGGTCTTTATGCATGTAAGCCACATGACTCCCAATGGAAAGGGCTAAAATATTTATTATATATGAAAAAAGACATTTTAAAATAAATTTTAAATATGATTTTTTCATTTTCTTTTGATTCTTAATTTCCTCCCTCTTTTCAAGAAAACTTCTTAGATTTTTTGCTCACCAACTTACTTCGATAAGCAGTCCTCTGGATTTATTCATAGTGTCCTCATCCCATCTGAGATCAAGATGTTTTTCTCTTTATCTCCTGAGGGAAAACAATTTCCTTTGGGGACTCACAACTTAGAGAAAAATCTGCAATTTGCTTGTACATGCTCCAGCTGTCATCTCTACATGTCTTTCCCATTTTTGGCAGAAAGAAAGCCACATCAACCATCTCTATGCTGAGGATTATTAGTTAGCTTATTTCTGTGTTTTCATTTATTCCTTCCTTTTATCAGTCACCATAAGAACTACCATTTGCTATTTTGAAACTGTGCTTGCGGTGCTGAGAGCTCTTTCATTTAAACGAATAAAACCTGAAAGCCTTTAAAAAAAAAAAAAAGAACTACCATTTGCTGGGTGCCATTTTGGGGTCCGCTGGTGTTCTGAGTAATTTATATGTATTGTCTCATTTAATCCTTACAACCACACTGTGATATATTTAGCATAGGTGCTACCAGTATACCCATTTTACATATGGAGAAACTGAGGTACAGAGAAGTTACATACCTTGTCCAAGTCAGCCAGTATCTAAATGGTGTGACCATATTTAAACCCAGGCATTCTGACTCCAAAGCCCACACTCTTCTACTCTATATTATATTGCCTCCCCAAATTATTCTAATCCCCCCATCTCCTGCCCACCTTCCTGTAATCAATAACTTATTTGAAACAATACTTACCAAATTGCCACAACAATCTGCCTCCAGTCATGGCATATGCTTATCTAAAACTTTCTTAAATGAAGTTGAAATAAATAAAAGTTATATCAGAATATAACAATACAAAGAAGGATGTAGAATATAGCCTTAAACTAGGAACACCACAGAAGAAAAGAATTACTGTTTTGCTTGAGGTTCCTTAGATTGTAACTAACAGAAAAAGAGAGCTTAAATAAGTTTTTTAAATGGAGTTTGTTAAAGAATTCTTAGGTATATCAGAGAAGCTGGGCGTCTCCAAGGCCCATAAGGGACAAGAGACAGGAACTGGGAGCTGCCAGGGGCCCAGCAGGGACCTCCCTCCAATTCTTGCCTCTAGTGGTCTTTGCTCATCTTTGTAAATACTCTGTCTACAAACAGATATTTTCTGTTTCTTTATACCTATAGAGGTCTCATTCCACAGCTCAGAGCTTACATCATTCTGTTCAGAGGAGTAGCCCAAACTCACTACAATCTCCTACAGCCAATTCCAAATTCCCATGAGATAAAATCTGATGGGCCCAATTTTAGGTCACATGCCCAGATCACCTTTTATCAATGGTAGCCAGAGAATCTCATCTTAAGAAGAAGGGCATTTCTGGAGCAAGTTTATTATCTTGGCCTCGGTAGACTTCCTAAAGGTATCTCAGCCAACCATTTATTTATTGGATCAAAAAAATGCATTTATTAGGAGTCAGAATTGGAAATAGGGTTTCCAATGGGATTATTATGTCTGTCTTCTCAGAACTTAGATATGCTGGGCAGATGACAGTATGTTGACATATAACTTTGTAATCAGTCCTCAAACTTGTTCCGCACATAAAATTTCTTCTCCTGAGGATAAACTGAATGTAGACAGATCCTGTATTGTCTTTCTCTCTTACATTTCCCCTGTGCAGTGCTTAGGGATTTGTTTTGCACCAGATTAACTCCATAGGTATATAGACATATAGAGATGAAGACAGAGATGGAGATGGGCTGGGGGTAGGGTTGGGAAGTGGGAAAGTGAGAGAGAATGAGAAATCATTCATTGCATCTATACTGGCCTTCACATTCTCATGGACTGAAAAACATTGGTCTTTGCTCTTTATCAACCATGTGATCCTGGTAGAGGAGGCTTGGGTTCTCACAGAGAACCCTCAAGCTGTCCTACACTATATATATATATATGATACCCAAATGGATGGCCCATTGTCTTAAAGAGTAGGAAAGACTGGAGGTGCCCACTGAGCATGGAAGAGGTACTGACATCCACAAGCATATTAAAATTTAATAATATCCAAATTGCTTGGTCGTAGAAATTTAACTTTTTAATTACACAATCAAGGCATGAACATATCTTCCTTTTTAACAACAAAACTTTATAGGTTGAGCCCCCTTCCCTTTTGATACCTACATCCTATCCAGGTTCTTTTTCCATGCCAAGTCAACTGTCTCTCATTTGGCATGCTTCTTACCATTTCTACTTGCAACTGTACACAGGTTTCAACTTGCTTTTCCCCTCAACAGTATCTCTTGGAGATTTATTTGTATTAGTGCCTATAGATAAGGCTCATTCTTTCCTATCTTTTGAATAGTATTTCATAATTTGGATATACCACAGTTTAATTAAGTATTCCCCTAATCGACACCAGGTTCATATGGCAGAGTTTTGTCCTTAGTTAGAGGCGGATCAACCTAGGATGCCTACATGTTGAATTGTCTCTTCTTTAAAAGTGAATGAACCCATGATCAATGCATTAGTTGATGTGAAGAGAACCACAGAAGCAGAAAAATGGGTCTTTTTGGTGCTCCGCCCATGATCCCTCAGACACTTTCCTATTTGTATGCATACCAGCTCCCAGTATGATCTCACCCCCAACCAGCTATCCTCATCTTTTCTCCAGGACACTGCCTTCAGGCTACAATAACCTACTTTGCCCATGTGCAGAGAGCCAGATGCGTCTAGAAATTGGCATTTCCCAGGTACAGCCTTGAACCAAAGTTTGAGTGATGGCAGTATAAATGCCTTCACTCCTTCAGCCCTGATGCAGATAGCTCTGAAGTGTGACTTCATACTGTTCCTAGAACTCCCCTGTAAGAGAAAGACATAGTTATTTTCTGTGCAACTTTGCTTGATACCTTATCCATATTTCTCTCTTTCTTCCAAGTCTCACTTCCTCACTCCCTTCTTTCTTGGGAACATTTCTTGGGAATGTTCTTTCTTGGGAACTTTCTTGGGAACATTTCTCAATAAGTCACTTTCATATAAATCCTCAATTTAGGGTCTGCCTTTGGAAACTAAAAGAACTCATTCCAGAAATGGCCCTATAAAACAAACTCTTGGGTTTCTGGAATTAGATCACCCATCAATCAGATATCAACAGGGAACCCATTGTTGGTGCTAGGTAGGGTGCAAGTATCTACTGACGTGCTGACCCAGTGGCTGAGAGTTTTATTTGTGGTGAATGTGGATAAGATACACATGAAGGGGATGCACTGGTGTGCACAATATATACATTAGCTGAGAAATATAGAAGATCTGGTCATTAAAAACATGGAGTTGGTTGGTTGCTTCCTCATGCAATATGGACTAGAAGAGAACAGTAAGCTCAAATTAGTCAGTTACTAACTCAGGAAAGTATAAAAGTAAGAAAGCTTCCATGGCAGTGTTTAAAAAAACCTATAGCCAGATCATGGACTATGCTGAAGTCAAGCCCAGGACTTATTAGGGAGAGTAGCAGAGCTACGATGACAGCAAAGTCTGAAGATATTTCAATGAGTAAAATAGCAGGTCTTACTAGGGGCATTTCCAACCTGTATGTCACTGACACAAACATGAAAGTCACTCCAAGTTGAAATGAACACAGCCACTCTACAAGGTCAACCACCTCCTTTTTAGCTCTGACTTTGAGAGCCCCCTTACTATTACTGCTGTCAGCCTCGTGTTCTTACTGTCACCCTCTTGACAGCGTTGTTGTTAAGAGATGTCCCAGACCACATCAGGTAAGCCTAAAGCCATCAAAACAGACATACTTCTGTTCAGGGCTATTTGGAACTGTCTTGTTACCTGAAAGATCCTCCTAATTCATATGACAACTGGTGAGCCACCTTACCCCTCATGAGAGGAATATGCAACTCTCTCTCTCTCTCTCTCTTTCTCTCTCCCTCCCTCCCTCTCTCTCTCTCAACAATGTTACTGATGGATTTGCACAGGGTCATATGTATTCTCTCCTTAATCATCCTCTGTGTCAGCAAAAGTACCCAAGAGTACATTTGCTTATTTCATTCAACTATACTAGGCGCTGCAGAGACAGTATGGGCAGACTTCATCCATAAGTATACAGCCTAGGGAATAAAATATATATTCAAGAAATAATTATATGTGTAAATATAATTCCTGCTTTGACAGTTGCTACAAAGGAGAATTACAAGTGCGGCGAGGGTGTACAGCTGCAGGACGTAACATCCCTACCGGCTTCTGGGGACTCAGAGGAGGCATGCCTGAAGAAGGGGTATTTAAATATAACCCAGAAGATGGAAAAGCTTGTCAAGCATAGAAGGATAGGGGAAGGAGAGGTAAGGGGCAAGAGCATTCAAAGTAAACAAACTTTTTCAAGGTCCTGAGGCAGGATGGAAAGAGACAAAACCAGGGAAGATGTAGTATAACGACTGGCGGGGGGTGGGGTAGTAAGAGATGAGGCCAGGGAGAGGCAAGGCCAAATGATCCTGTGTTTTATTATCATCTTCTTGAATTAGATCCGCCTACATATTGAAGATCGTGAGATTGGAGCTAATAGATGTATAAATAAAGATTTTCATTTGGAAATTCTGCCAAGAAGTGCATGGGACAGAGAGGCAATACAAAAAACCCACTTCTTCAGAAGTACCCTTCTCTTTCATCCAATATAGGTGGGGACATCTGGCCTTTTTTTCCATCTCTTGGGCACGACGAGGTCCACCATCACTCAAAGCACCAAGGCCAGACAGATCACAGCCCAGAGAGCTTATATGGACATGCAGGCAACAAGAAAATGAAAGAATATCTCCCTACTGAGAGTGTTCACTTACTGCTTGCAGACTTACCCAAAATAGACCCGATTTGATTTATGTCTACGGACATTTTTGTTAAATAATAGGAGGCTCTAGATTAGACTCATTACTATGGTCCTCGAACTTGATGACAACGTAAAAAATGAAAGAGAAAGCTTCTGCTAGGAGAAATCCAAATGAAATACCTAAAAGGAAAATCTTCTGAAAATTACTATCTTGAGTGGGAATCATTAGAAATAAAACGCTTCAGAAAATAACCAAAAATGAAGAGCGCAGCTGTGACTTTGGAACCGAAGTGACGTTGCGGAGCCCGCGGAGTGAGGGGCGCTATGCTGGCTCACCAGCACCCCCACGGGGCTCTCGAGACCAAAGCCACTGCTGACTTCACCCACCGTCCTGGGGCATCCCTCTCCTTGCCTTGCTGAGGTCAGGACATTTTTGCCTCAGAGAAGGACGGGGTAACAGCAAGCTTGTGTGGTCCCTGGACAAACAGCACAAATATGTTCTGCCTTGCTTTGCTCTTCCTTCTAAGCTAGACGCCGCCTTGAAGGGTGCATGCATGCGTGTGTGCGCCTCTCTGCGTCCATGGGAGAGAGAGAAAGAGAGCCCTGTGTGAAGTTTTACTTTCCTCTTTTAATGTTTGCTGATGGCCCCACCTCCAGCCAGGAGCATGGAATCAACTTCCCGCTTTTCTAATTAAAACCCAATGACAGGGAGGGACCCACAGTTCTGACCTGAGCTTTTGCTGAGTGTCCCAGTGGTGATTACCCACACAGTGTCCCATGCAATGAGTGAGGTCAAGGAGGAGGGGCAAGGTTGCCCCACACGGAAAATTCCTCTGATTGTATAGTTAGTGAATACAGTGCTGGGATGATCAGTTTCTCAGGAGACATCCTAAAATTGCAAGTCTGAGATACTAGATAAACACTGTAAACAGCAGGCAATGGCCCAGAATATCAAAACTTCCTTCCTGAAGTCAGCAGCTTTTCTAGGCCCGCACTCAGGGAACGAAGGAGCAGGAGCTGCCTCGAGATGAGCCCATGGCTTCCAGGTACGGAGAAAAGGAGGAAACTCCTACAGGACTGTGGTCACAGATAGGCTTAGACCAAACACCGGTGTGGATAAGGATGACTCTTGAGATTTTTAACTTGAAAGGGAACCACTCTATTAATCCAACTGGGACTGAACAGGAACTGGATACAACTGTTTCTTGTTTGATTTTTCTCATGTGCTAAGAACTGGTTTGCCACCCGGTCATAAAAAGGATGCTTACAAGGGGCGCCTGGGTAGCTCAGTTAGTTAAGTGCCCAACTCTTTTTTTTTTTTAAGATTTTATGTATTCATTTGAGAGAGAGACAGAGACAGGGACGGAAAGAGCACAAGCAGAGGGAAAGGCAAAGGAAGAGGGAGAAGCAGACACACTGCTGAGATGGGAACCTGATGCGGAGCTTGATCCCAGGACCCGGAGATCATGACCTGAGCCAAAGGCAGACCCTTAACCTTCTGAGCCACCCAGGCACCCCAAGTGTCCAACTTTTGCTTTCAGCTCCAGTCATGAGCTCAGGGTCATGAGCTCGAGCCCCAAGTCGGGCTCCATACTGAGCATGGAACCCACTCGTAAGTCTCTCTCCTCCTCTCTCTCTGCCCCTGCCCACTCCATCCCCCTTAGTCATGTGTGCTCATATGCCCACTTTCTCTCTGTCTCTAAAAACAAAACAAACAAACAAACAAAAAGGATGCATACTCACTATGGAGCATTTAAATAATGTAAAATCCAAAGACAATAAAATCACCCAGAGATGCACCGAGTTATCCAGTGAGAACCAGCCTGTTTGGGGGGGACACCCACATACACACCCCCACACCAACACACACATACCCACACATGCAGACATATGTAAACACATACACAACAGACCCAGGTACACACATGCACACACACTTGCATGCACATACTTCAAATAAGTGGGCTCATACTCAACATGCCAGCTTATAACCTAGTTAATCAATATTATATGCATGTGTCTATAAAATTGAGCACAGTAAATCACAAATATGGACATGCAGCATCTGGATTTTATTCCATTATCTACATGTACTATATGTACTACATGTACTATACTATACTATATTTATTTAGCAATCCCTGAACAGTGATAAAGCCAGTTTTGTTCTTTATACGTAGGAAATATTCTTCTTAGAACCATGTTTATATGCTTATCTGAATATCTTCCTAGGAAAATTCCTAATAGTGAAATTCCTACATGTGAGGGGAATCCAATTTTGTAAAGACTCAGTACCTGTTGCCAAACTGGAGATGATCTGGGGCCACAGGAGCCTGGTGTCCTCGCACGTTGCCTCCCCATCTGATGAAGCTCTGCATGGGTCCTCTCCTTGGCCCAGCTGGGGTCCGTCTTTACAGAGAAGACACAGGCCTGCCTGAGCTGCCAGCTATTTCCTTATTCCCTGCAGAGGAGGCATAAAGCCCCATGCTAGCCTTGTATCCTTGCAGCCCCCAGGGGGGCAGGACCCTAAGTGGAAGCTCCTCATGTCTCCTGCAGCCTGACAATGGCCCCTTCCCAAATGGAGACCCCCATGGGGCATTACCAGTGTCACCACTGACTGCCCGCTCACACACTCTGCTCCAAGTGACCACAGCTGTGTGAAGATGCCAGGCAACAATCTGTTGTAAAAGGTCAGGGGTCATCCTCTCATTTGGGTGCAGATCAAAGGTTCCCAACTGGGGGAGGGAGCGATTTTGTCCCCCAGGGAACATTTGGCAATGTCTAGGGACATTTTATGTTGTCACAGCTGGTGGGAGGTACTGCTGGCATCGGTGAGCAGAGGCCAGAGATCCTGCTAAAAACCCTACAGGGAACGGGTCAGGCCCCCACAACAAGGAATCATTGGACCCCAAGTGTCAATAGTGCAGAAGTTGAGCAACCCCGTGTAGACGATGTATTCTCTATTTTTTGGTTCCATTCTTTTGTTTCCCTGAGTTTTAGGGAGAGAAGATATACATTACCTCCAACTTTTGCATGTGTAGCTCTTAAATAAAAGCCTTGCTTTAGCATTTCACCCTTCAGTTCCTCTCCCTCTCTCTGCCAGCTCCTGACTCCAGACCCACGAGCCCCCCGGTGCCACCAGAATTCCGGCCTGCTGCTCTAGTGGCTTTCCCACACACACAAACCGCAATGACAGCAGGCAAACCTGACTACATGTTTTCCCTCCTCCGTCCTTTTGTTGTAAATTCACTCCTATAATCAGCAGAATACAAGGAACTGCTCCTTTTCCTCCAGTGGGTGATCCGTATCCCATTCTCATCATTTTATTTATTTATTTTTTTTTTGCATATTATCATTTTACTTTTTTTTTTTCATTCTTATCATTTTAATATGGAGTCACTTTCCTCAGCACAAATCACTTGCTGGGATCGTAACCCCCTTTGACCTGAAGAGAAAAAGAGTGTTTTCTCTGGGAGGAGAGTAGCTCTCCTGTAAATGAGAGTTCTGACATTCCCCATGCTGCCCCATTCCCTCCACCACACTTTAGATTTACATGAACAGGATATAAGGCATTCAGACGCATTCAAGCCGGTTCATGGGACATGCCTCAGTGGTTAGAGGACTACCTGAAGGGAATCCATATTTTACACAGACTTGGACCTATTCCAATCCTTCCACGGGGTCTATCACCTCAGTAAGCACCCAGTCTGTGCTACTAGCTGACCAGAAATGGAGTACCCCAGAAAAGGAAAGCAATGAGCCATGAGTGAAAATCTTGAGGTAAACAAAGATGGCTCCTGTGATAAACAGTCTCTGTAATATTTCCCCGCTGCATTAGGGTAGCATTCAGGAACCATTAACGGAGTCTACATTTTTTAAAAGGGGACATTATTGCAAAATTAAATTGAGGTCACAGCCTACGTGTGTGTACTTACAGGCACACACCCCAGCCTCCCCCTGTGGAAAAGCGGCCGTGCTTGACTTATTTCCCTGTCCCCTACAATGATTCATCCACAGCAGAGAAAGGAAACAGCCAAGTTCTCTCCAGGCACAGACAAGAAACGCCTTCTCTCTCCTTGCGCGTTGAGATTAAAAACTACCTCTTGCGAAGCAAAGCTGAGGCCAGCCAGGCAGAGGCGTCAGAGGCTGGCTCTCGCGCCGGTGACCTGAGGACGTGCGGGGACTCGCTGGGGTTGAAAGCTCTGTCCATGTCTGGAAGAGAAACACGTCTTGAGGAAAGATTTTTGAGCCACAAAAATCTCGGTGCCTTAATGCAGAGTCATACGGGGTCTCGAGGATGATCAAAGTGTGCCTCTGCGTCCTCTGCAAAACCTAGCCCTGTGTTCTGCAACAGGTTCTTAATGAATGTAATCGAACGGCTCGCTCACACGAGAAAGCACTGTGTGTCTTGCTGTCACTTAGATCCTTGCTATTCAAAATGGGGTCTGCAGACCAGCAGCAGCCTGAGACTTATTAGAAATACAGATGAAGGGGGCACCTGGGTGGCTCAGTCGTTAAGCGTCTGCCTTCGGCTCAGGTCATGATCCCAGGGTACTGGGATCGAGCCCCGCATCGGGCTCCCTGCTCGGCAGGAAGCCTGCTTCTGCTACCATTCCCTCTGCTTGTGTTCCCTCTCTCGCTGTGTTTCTCTCTATCAAATAAATAAAATCTTTAAAAAAATAAAAGAAAGAAAGAAATACAGATGAAGGCTCTTCCCTTAACACACCTAAGGAATCCAAATTTTAACAAGATCCCAGGTGATTCATATGCTCATAAAAATGTGGGGAGCATGGCTGTAAACAACTCTCCCACGAAATGAAGGAACTCTGCCCCAAGATGGCTGAAGGCCTAGCCAACCAATCCATTGACAAAATACGGCCAACAGGGTGGTCCAAGCATTACCCAAACACTAAAACATCAGTACAATAGAGCATTGATAGAATGATAGTTGGGCAGTGTTTCCTCTGGAAATCACCCAGCACACCACAGAGGGACAAATGACAGAGAAAACGGGGCCCTTGGCGGGATTTGTCTCTAAAGGAGCCCTGGGAGTCCATAAGTCCAGCAACGATTGCTCCTTCAGCTTCTACAGACCTTCCCGGGGTACCTCTCCCAGTATGTGGGCAGGCAGACCTGGATGAGGATATGAAATTAGAGTAACGGGAGATACCCAGCAGTGTATGTGAGCAAAGGGAAAACAGGACAAGGCAAGAGATAGAGGCCTGTCCCTAGCAATAACTTTAGGAACAGGTCTCCGGGTTGCCAGAGGCAATTTTTGTGAGCATTTGGGAGTCAATGAATGAATGGCTTCTGTCACCTGTTGGGACTTGTCTTAAATTAAAAGAAAGGAGTGTCCTGGAGGTAGTAAAACTTTGTCCTCTGGCTTCTGTCTGGGTTCAGTAGTGACTGTACACAGGAGGTGAGGGGGGGGGCTGAGTGAGACATAAGGTTATTCCTCCCCCCCCAACTCCCACCCCAGGCTTTGTGCCGGGAGGAAGGGGGGCCTGGCAGAGATTATTTCCTTTATAACAGTGGCTCTCCGCTAGAGAGTGAATTGTCCCCTTGGGGGACACTTGGCAAGTGTAGAGGCATTTTGGGGTGTCATGACTAGGTAGGTGGGTGCTACTGGCATATGTGTAGCAGACCAGGGACACTGCCAAATACCCTCTGAAGCACAGGACTGCTCCCCCTCCAAGTGCAGAACCAACTGATCCCAAACAACCACAGTGTTGAGACCTAGGAATCGCTCTCTGATGGCGCCCGATGGAGGCACTTCCTGCAAGGTCCTTTCGGGTGACAGATTCCTGGCTCTTTTTCCTCCTATGGGCCTCAACTCTCTTTGAGGGTTCCTTTCACCTGCCCTTCCTTGAAATTAGCATTAGTATTGAACTCCCTTCCAAATTTCAGCCAGGGAAACTTTTAATTGCTGCCCACACAGTGTGCTGAGAGTTGAGCTAAGCTACTCCATGATGTGGCATCCATTCTGTTTGGCCAAGTAGCCTGCAGGGACCTGAAGACAACACCAGCCCCCTCATCCAAGGCCCACCCTAGATAGCAGCCAAAGCATTACAAGCAAATTAAGTTCCCAACATGAGTCCCCAGCAGCCTTTGCTATCAACAGTGTCCCAGGGCCTTGCCCTGATCCCTCGACCCTTAGATAAGACCCTTTTGGAACTTACCAAAACCCTGCTCTTTGGGGTTGAACTGACCGATCCTGCCTTAACCTGAGAATCCTAAAGCACTCCAACCATAAACCTAGGGGCATCTCTTGTGGTCCCTTGTTGAACCACAGCTAACCATGTGGCCCCTCAGGGTTCTACTTAACAAATGTCAGTTCAACAAAGTCACAACATCGGGACTCATAGGGGAACAGTAATGAGGAAAACAATAAAGTTCGTCCTGGGGCAGAAATTCCTCACTGATGACTGGCCAAAGCTGAGGCAGAGAGGAGAGAGGAAGGCCTGGAGGCAGGGGGAGTGGGTTACAAGAATATTGAGCTTGATTTCTGATGTTACTGGTCACTTCCACCCCCTCGTGAGGGCGCAAACTCCACAAATGTGTATGCGGTAGCCTTGATGACCAAGGGGTTATGAATGTGTATCTCCATAAACTGAGTGACTGAGTGAGTGAGTGAATGAATGTGTGAATGGATAAATGAACCAGTTAGCATGACCTAGGTTGGAGAGGCTTCCTGGAAGAGGTTAAGAGGTCACAAGACACAACACCAGCTCTGGGGTGGAGCCCAGTGTGGAGTGGGGTCTAGTGAGCTCATGGAAGACCAGCCCTCCAGAGCAGCCCCGGGTAACCCTGGCTAGGAGGGCAGGACCAGAAGCTGAAGTCCTCGGAAGCCAGAGTGGTTTGATTTTTATGCTGTAAGAGAGAGGAAGCCACTATAGGTTACAGAGCAGGGTAGCGGTGTTTTTCAAAAACTGTCTTGACAGTGGGACCCACAGTGGGTGGAGTGGGGAGCAATTAGACACTAGGAAGCACAACAGTGACTCAAGTACATTATACAGGCCCGGTTTTAGGGTACTGGGAATGGTAAAGGGAAAGTGAGTCTTAAAGAGAAGATTCATGGCAGGAATGATCTCGAATTGATATGAATGAAGATCTCTAAGGTGTTATAAACTGCTTCCTGGAATTGGCCACGGACATAAAGATAAGTAGCATCACAGCTCTCCATTCTCCAAGGAGCAGCTGGGGCACAGAGGCCCAGGGATGATGTAACACGGCCAAGGAGAAGCTCTCCAGAGACCTTGGTAAAGCAAATATCCATGAAGCCAGCATCTTGCCCCTTGTGTGTGTTCAGAGTCAGCTGTCACCACTGTCATCCCCTGCAGCTGTCCTGCAGCATGTGACTTCCTGAATGAGCCTCCCCCGGAAACCCAGTGGGGGCCGATGCCCATTTTAGGGCCTGCTGTGTGGCAGCGGATATGCACATCCTCCCTGAGGGTGCTGGGTCCCCTCATTCAGACGATCCCGCACAGACTCCTTCAAAGGAACTTCAGAATAATTAATTAAATCAGGGCTTTTCAGTCCTCTTGATTAGGTATTGAGCCAGCCCCAGAAGGTTTTCCTTCTTTTGAGAATCATTCCACTTAATGTTGATTTCCCTCTCTCCTGGTCTTCAGGCAGGAGAAAGGCAAGTAGGTGAGCAAAGGGATCATTCATAACTTTTGAGAATACAGCCAAGAAGTTACTGTTGCTCAATGAGATCCCTCTTCCTTGCTCTGCAATCCCACACCCCAGGGTCTGTTTGTTACTCCTCACCCCAAATGTACAAGCATGGCAGCATCCCCAGGAGCACTATCCTGGATCATTTGTGCCGTGGTCCACTAGGGCCTTCGTGGGCTGGGGAGGACAGAGGCACAGCTTACAGCTCTCCTGCTGAGGGCTGACCTTTTTTTCACTGGCCCAGAGTTGCTGAAAACTGTTCTCCGGTTCACCCTGTGCTTCCCTTTCCCTGGGAAGGAACCCAGACTTTTGCATCCCGTCAGTCAGCAGCACAGTGACACGCTGGGCCTGTGATGGGAGCTGACACCATCCCCCACAGCGAACTGAGAACTCCAGTGTCAGAACCGTGTTACCCAGTAGGACAGCCGCTCAGTGTCAGTGGGCGATGGGACAATTGCTTGTGGTGCTGGAAACACTTGCGCGCGCGCACACGCACACACACACACACACACACACACACACACACACACACAGTAGACCTGTGTTTGTCATGTAAAAGGTGAAGGCACATTTCTTTGTAAACGGTTTTCATGTTTAACCAAACTTGATTTATAACATTTATAAACATGTATTACTTGATTCACAAAAGCTGCCCTGAAACCAGAGAGAGCTTGTTTTCTGGGTGTGTAAGTTTGCCCTTTCAAGCATCTGATATATTTAAAAGACTCAAATTGCATTTTAATGTGCACAAAGATATTTAAAAGATATAAATTAATTAGGTTTGTAAATGGGGTTAATTGTTTAAGGGAAATCAATCTGTTAAACTTACTAATTTATTGAACATCATTAATGTACATGGAAAGGTAATTATTCTTACTCTTATATAAATACTTAATAAATTCAGGTAGAATAACAAAGTTTATAAGTTGAACTTAAAACCCTAAGAAAAAAATGGGTTACTTTCATTTGTGACCTTAATAAACTAAGCATTGGTTTTAAAAAACATGTCACTATAAATAGTCCTTCTACACACACACACACACACACACACACACACACACACACGATTGCTCCTTCACTAACATTAAAACAACTTTAACAAACACACAACAATGTCCTTTAATGGGGTCTAGCAACTCTCATCTCATCAAGGCAAGTCCCACTCCTGGCCTAGTTCCTGCTCCTACAGGGAGCAAAGCAGACATCCAGTTTGAGTAGGGGCAATGTCAGTGCTCTCTGTGGCCCTTGACCATAAACCCCACAAGGGGAGAAGCCATGTCTGTTTTGCTCCCAATTCTATACCCCCATCATGATTTTTCTAGCATGGAACCCAACATTCATAAGTCGCTTAAAATATGAAATGAGCGAATGAGGGCAGGGGGCTGCTCATCTTGCCTGGGCTCCTGCCCCTGCCCTAGACTGTGTCTACACACAGGATGAATGCCTTGCCATCTGCCTCACTCTCCAGAAGCTGAACTACACCTGTAGACTTCCCACCTGATGTGCCCCCCGCCCCCCCCCGCTTCCTTCTCTAGCCCCAACACATCATTCAGTTCACCAGGCCAGGTTGGTTCGACCACAACCTAAAACGGGAATCCAGTAACCATATACTGGAGGCACAATTTTCCAGAGACAGAGACTTTGAGGGACAATTTCCTGAAATGATGTCATATGTTATAAAAATTAATTATTAACTGGCAAAGGAACTTTGGACACTAGCTTCTCAACAGGGAAGGACATCCTAAAGCAGCAGACTCTCTGCTATGGGGAACCCTAAAAGGACTTAATGAACATTTATATCAAGGGATGCCAGCAAAAAGATATCCATAGCAATGCCTGGTTCTAATTTTCCTGCTTCAAGATGTCCGTGTCCCCCTGAGTGGTAACAGTGGGGTTCTCCTACTGTCTACCTGAAGTCCATGACTCGTCTCCCCCTGAGGTCCCAGGCCCTCATCCTATCTCCTCCTATTCCACTTCGAGAATGGAGCTAACATTTCCAATCTGATATCCCCTTTTTTGTTTTCTATTTCCTTTGTCTCTCCCATTATTCAGTATTTTAGGGTCAAGGAACTAAAGATGAAAAATATCAGAAGAGAAAGGTAAAAATGATGAAATCTCATTTTTCTCTTTTTGTACAAGAGAAATGGATGGTGGATACCCTTTAGCCCTCAAGAAAAGAGAAGAATTTCTTTCTGTGTAGAAATCCTTCCCTCATGATGCCATTTTCTTTTGTGAGATTTAAGAAAATAGATGCAAATGCCAACCTTGTACCAAAAGGTACCCCATATCTCGTGGAGCTGCAGACTGTCAGCCTCACTCAGAGGAACATATAACCCTGAAATTCCTTAAAAAGCTACTGAAAGTTAGATGATATACTGGTCGGGATGCTCTGTGTGGTTAATCTGAATCTGAAGTCAAACATAGATATTTTGAGAGTATTTGAGTGTCCAATCTGGTCAAAATAAATGGAAAACTTCTTTAGGGTCGATGAAACAAGCTCAGCTTCCCTGACAAAGCACCATCTTTGACTTTCTTTGTTTTGTCACCAAAAGGACCGATTCCTCAAAACCCCTTTGCATGGGCTCCGGTATAAACTATAGGTCTCCAAAACCCTGGAAGGTTGGTGGACAACTCACTTCCTTCTATTCAAAGTCTTTGGGCTCTTTCAGGCTTTCAAAGAACACTTGGGTTCCCTCAACCAGCATGGTGTCTTGCTACAGACCCGGGAAGAAATGGCACATAAAAAAACATAGATTCAGGGGCACCTGGGTGGCTCAGTGGGTTAAAGCCCCTGCCTTCGGCTCAGGTCATGACCTCAGGGTCCTGGGATCGAGCCCCACATTGGGTTCTCTGCTCGGCAGGGAGCCTGCTTCCCCCTCTCTCTCTGCCTGCTTGTGATCTCTCTCTGTCAAATAAATAAATAAAATCTTTAAAAAAAAAAAAAAAAACAGATTCACGGAAGCTGGAAAGTGGTTCAGGACATCATGGCAACTTTTATGTCCCCCATCTCTCTCTCTCTCTCTCTCTCTCTCTCTCTCTCTCTCTCTCTCCTTAGAGCTTCTTTTCCTCATATTCCCTTTGCGTCTCTTGAGTCTCCACTGTGCCGACTCCACATTCCTCCTGCCTTACAACTTATGTTTCCCACCATCTTTGTGCTCTCAAATTGTGCAGCCGATCTCTGTGGATCATCTGTTTCTCACATAAAAATCCCCATTAGAGAGACTCACTTGAGGTCTCTTAGTCACTGACCAATCTACATTATCCTCACTGGGCAGACTTCTCCCCAGGAGTCACCCAAGTGCCCCTTGTGCAAGGCACCGGTCCACGGAGCCCACGCACAAGGGATCCAGGGTACAAATCATTTGCAGTGACTTTTCTCCGAGGAGGGTAGTGAGCATGATAGTTCCTCAGGACACCTGAGCCAGTGCATTTGGATTTTACAGACATATGGTTCCAATTTATTTTTACAGCAACAAAATCAAAGCTAAAGAAAGATGGCATATTATTACTTTATAAGCATCTTCCTGCATCTAACCTTATACTGCAGAAATATGGAAAAATATAATAAGCCAGCTTCTCTGCCTTCACTGAAGCCACTGATAGAATACCAAGCAGGACAAAGAACAAAGAATCCTCAGGCACATCATGTTCATGACTAGCCTGGTCACAAATCAACATTCTTACAGTGCAGCCCTGTGTTTCAGCCATTTGTGACTTTATTTAACTTTGTCATCCTGCTTCTCCAACTGAGAAATGAAAAGAACTTTGTCAAAAGCCTAGCTGGCATGAAGCTACCTTGTGGGTTTGGAAAGTTTGGCTTTCCTAGTTTTTAGTTGTCCATAAAGCATGTCATTATTCCCCAGACTTCAGGATCTGGAACGGAGCTTTAATACCATTACTGTGACTACCCAAGCTGTTACATCGCTCCCGCTGAGCAACTCCTGGCTGGGTTCAGTCGAGAACAAATTCAAGGCTCAAGATTCAAGATAGTTTTCCCTTTCCATTCACAGGCTATTCGGCAGAAAATTCAATTGAAGCAGGCAGTGATGCGCATGGCCTGGCCTATCAGTCTAGGGACCCCGGCCCGAGAGGAAGGGAGGTTAGGGTGACATGCTCTCAACGAATTGGTGTTGGCTTTTCCAGTCATCACGGGTTCCGCAAAGGATTCAAACCACCTATCCAACGCTTGACTTCAACATTTGCAAGACTTAGCAGTTTTCTTTTTCCAAGGGCTGATTTATCCCACTCTTGAGAAAGGCCTCTCATTAACTGGGCTATATGTCATTTCCAAGTTTTAGTTCCTGTTGAAGCTCCTACACAAAGCCTCTGCTACTGATACCAAAAAAAATGAACCACAACAACAACAACAAAAAAAAAAAACACCTCAGAATAAAATGAGGATGGGAGAGCCACCATTCAGAAAGGCCCAAACGTGATAGGAAGTTCTTGCTGACTGATGTTTCACTCCTTTCCCCACATGCATAATCCAAATGGCACCAGCCTGAGATGCAACCCTCTTTCGTGACCTGAAGGACAAGAACTTTCAGAGAGGACCTCAGTTCTCTGGAGACCTCAGCTTCCTGTTTACTCCTTGAAAAACCTCCTGTGAAGAATCCCATACCACACAAACTGGTGGGTTCCTTAGTCACTGAGTAACCCTGCAATCAGCTGATATTTATTGAGCATATGCCGTGGGCCAGGATCTGACCTAGGTACTGAGATAAAGCAGTGAACAAAATAGACAAAGGCCTCACTCTCTTGGAACTTAACTTTTGTCAGTGCAAGTCCTAAAGTGCAAGCATCAGTGCCATTTGGGCTAGGTTTTTTATAGGGATTCTAGGAAACCTGGTAATTTGGCGGAGGCACAAAGGACGGCAAACATTTATATCTCAGAGTCACTCTAGAATTTACTCAGTGTTTTCGCACACAGTATCTCATTCAGTCCTTACACAGACCCAGAGCAGATATTTTATACCCTTGTTAAATTTTAGGATAGGAGCGCTGACGCTCAAGTGTTAAGATCATTCTAAATATTATCCTTATTAGGTGACATTCCCATCAACGAATGCTTCTGCATCCAAAGCGTATCTCCTTTAACCCTAGGAGAAAGTTCTCCGTATTGAAACAATGGAAAGATGTGAAATCAGATTCATCCCGCAAACAAGATGCTTGTGCTCAGGACACAAGCATCAATACCATGCAGTCGTGGATTGCAGTGGGCTTACCTTTGATGTTTGCTGAGACTTCCCATACATGCTCACACACTGGTCTCCTGCTTTCCTGCTTCTGATGTTTTTCTCTCTGTCTCAAATTAAGTAAAACAAGAACAGTTCTGCTTCTGGCAAAGCGAATTGACTTGTTTGGACCCCCTCTCATTGTCATCAACTAGGAGACATGGACAAAATAGTTGGGAATATCTGTGTGCACATACCTGACAGCTACGAAGTCACTGAGGACTTGTGAGAGCAATATCCTGCAGAGAAGGGAAACTCCCAGAAACGAATGCCCTGTCTGACGTTGTACTCCCTCTGAGGGCATTTGTTCACAAGCGGCAATGGAATTAGAAAAACTGAACAGGTTTTCTCATGGGGGTGGGACATATAAAAATTGAGGTTTAGAGCCCCCAAAATACGGACCCCTAGAAAATATTCCAGGCTTTTGGTTGTGACACAGGAAGGACTACAACCAAGGAAAAAAGAGCCAAGTAGAAGTCGACTCACAAGGACTCAAGACCAGCTTTAACAGCTCATTTCCTGATTGGATTTGCGTGATGATTCCATACCTGACATCCTGCCAGAAGCAAAAGTGAATCTTTTTGGGAGGAACATATCATCCAAAACTTCAAATAATCTACAGTTTTTCAACACAAAGTCCAACACAGGCATTAAAAAAAAATAAGTGAAATCAGCATACAGAAAGATAAGAACTGAGTAAAAAAATAAAAGAAAAAATGACAATGAAACAGATTCAACTAAAATAGAAGAATGGAGTAGACAGACACACAGGAGACCCAGATGTTATAACTATGTTGAATGTGTTCAAGAAAATAAATGAGAAGATGAACAGTTTTAGGAGAGAAGTGGGAACTACAAAAAGGAAATAACTAGGAATTCTTAACAAAAATCAAGAGCTCGGTGGATTAAAGCAGCTGAAGAGAGAAGACAGGTCAGAGAATAGTTATAGAGGAAATATGATCATGGCTATGGTTTTTTCAAAAAGTAAAGAAAGAAGATTGCAAGGAAACATATCAAAATGACATTAGTGATTTTGATTGCCTTTAGTGAAATTATGAGTAGATTTTTCTCTTTTCATTTTGTTGTTTGATTTTTCTCTGTTCATTTTAAGATTTTTTATCGGAAGTATATATTATTTTTACAATAGTGAAAATGGAAAAAGCCACATCATTAAAATGGAAAACTGTTTGCAAAGGAACCCACGCAAGTTCCCGCCCTGGCTATGTCCATTGGCCCCCAGGAGCTTTGACTTTAAGCTGGTCTTACGGAACTCACCACTGTGCCTCATAACTCACACACATGCCGTATTTTGCCTTAATTTTTGTGTTTTGTTTTCTTAGCTAAAATACAGGGACAGGGCACACGGCAGCCTCCCTCTGGATTTCTCTTCCATCCTCCCCAGTAGAGAAATCCATGCAAACCAATTTGAGGGTCTATACTTCATGGCATGTAATTTTTCAAGCAGTGCAATGCAGGAACACATACACACAAAACTGATTAGCTGATAGAACTTGCTAGAAAGAAAATATCATATCATATGAACCATGACATAACCACTGAGCCCAGTTCTCCCTCATGCCTCCATTAGTTGCTGGCATCAGACAAGTTACTTTGCACATAAATTTATTTTCCTGACCCGCTAAATTTCCTGATTAGCACTTTGGAGTTTGGAGTTGTGAAATCTACCCTTGGGGGACACTCTGAAACTTCTTTGCATTTCAAAACTTTTATCTTAACTGAAGCTTGAGGGTTGACAAAATGAGGTATATAAACACACACACACACACACACACACACCCCTCACTTATTGAGAGGAAACCTGCTGAGAAACTCTTTCAGAATCTTTTTTTTTCCCCAGAGAATTCCCACGGAAAAGGCAGAATTAATCCGCTCCAACCATATATGTTTTCTTTCCTCATGAGTCATTTCATGCATCCATTCCACAAACAATTTCTGAGTGTGAATATTGTGTAAGACACAGTGCCAAGGAATGACATAAAGAAAACAAAAGACATTCCCCTTGCACTTAGTGAGCTCGGCGTCTGTAGCAGAGAACAGATAAGTCAACAAATCCTCAAGTCGGCGGGGTCAGGGCTACGATGGAGACCAAAGGTGTTAGAGAACTGAAGTGAAGGTGGGCATGTTCATTTCTGCCTTTTTTTTTTTCCAGAATGGTCACTTCCTACTTACCCTGCCATTCAATTTCCTCTGAATCAGTGGTAAGCACATATTAAACAACATTCCTCCAACATCAGTAGCTCAGAGCTACAACCAACTAACCACACATTTATCTAATGTCACCAGCATGCTCTGATGCCACAAACCCTCTTTTAACCTTTTTTAAAGATTTATTTATTTGTTTATTTATTTATTTATTTGAGAGAGAGAGAAAGAGAGAGAGCTCGGGGAGGGGCAGAAGGAGTGGGAGAGAGAAACACAAGTGGAATCCAGACTAAGCTTAGAGTCTGAAACGAGGCTCTATCTCATGACCCTGAGATCACGACCTGAGCTAAAACTTAGAGTCAGTCACTTAACCAACCGTGTCACCTAGGCACTCCTCCTCTTTAAACAACGTTGATGCTTTTCCATTTGTGGAGTATTCGCTCTGTACTAAGTCCCAAAGAGCTAAAGGCTCTATGTCCCCTCTCTCATTCAATTTTTATAATAATTCTTTAACTTTGTTAATAGCATATGCTTTTTTTTTTTTTTAAAGATTTTATTTATTTGACAGAGAGAAACACAGTGAGAGAGGGAACACAAGCAGAGGGAATGGTAGTGGGAGAAGCAGGCCTCCCACAGAGCAGGGAGCCCGATGCGGGGCTCGATCCCAGGACTCCGGGATCATGACCCGAGCCGAAGGCAGCCGCTTAACAACTGAGCCACCCAGGCGCCCCAATAGCATATGCTTTTTAAAAACACCTATTTTGAGGTATAATTGACACATAATCAAGTACACATATTTCAAGCAAGCAATCTGATAAGTTTGACATACATAGTAAACCTTTATGCTAAGAGGATAACTAAGGCTTAGAGAAGTAATTTGTCAAAGCACCGAAGGTCGAAGTCAAAATACAAACACGGATGTGTCAGATTCCAGAACTTGAGACTCCATCCACTGTGCTCTGCTTTTTCACTGACTGTGCTCTTTCTGAGATTTTTACCAACCCCACAGAGTTTTCTATGATGACACACACTCCCAGTTAGGTGACAAAAGGAAATAAATGGTATACAGATTGGGAAGGAAGACATAAAACCATTTTTGTTTACAAATGACATGACTGTTTATGTAGAAAATCCAAAAGAATCAACAAGGGGCACCTCAGTTGGTTAAGTGTATGTCTTTGGCTCCGGTTATGATCCCAGGATCCTGGGATCAAGTCCCAGGTCAGGCTACCTGCTCAATGGGGAATCTGCTTCTCCCTCTCCCTCTGCTGCTCCTCCTATCTGTGCATTCTCTGTGTCTTTCTCTCTCTGTCAAATAAATAAAATATTTTCTTAAAAAGAGAATAACAAAAAAGTAAAACAAATACACGATTATAGTAAGGTTACAGATATAAGGTTTACATATAAAAGTCAGTTGCTATGTAGTGACCTGAAAGGGCACGTGCACCCCAATGTTTAGAGCAGCAATGTCCACAATAGCCAAACTATGGAAAGAGCCCAGATGTCCATCAGCAATGAATATATAAAGAAGATGTGGTATATACACACATACACACACACACACACACACACACACGCACGCACATACAATGGAATATTATGCAGACATGAAAAAAATCTTGCCATTTGCAATGATGTGGATAGAACTAGAGGGTATTATGCTAAGCAAAATAAGTCAATCAGAGAGGGACAATTATCATATGATCTCATTGATATGAAGAATTTGAGAAACAAGACAGAGGATCATAGGGGAAGGGAGGGAAAAATGAAACAAGATGAAACCAGAATGGGAGACAAACCTTAAGAGTCTCTTGTTCTCAGGAAACAGACTGAGGTTTGCTGGAGTGTAGGGGGTTGGGAGGGATGGGGTGGTGGGGTTTGGACATTATGCGCTACAGTGAGCGCTGTGAATTGTGTAAGACTGATGAATCACAGACCTGTACCCCTGAAACAAATAACACATTATATTTTAACTTAAAAAAAAAAAAGTCAGTTGCTTTTCTCTATGCCAATAATGAATAAGTGGAATTTGAAATTAAAAACACAATACCATTCATGCTAACACCCCCAAAAATGAAATACTTAGGTATAAATCTAATAAATTGTATATAAGATTTTTATAAAGAAAGCTACAAAATTCTGATCAACAAAATCAAAGAAGAAATAAACAAATGGAGGGATAGACTATGTTTATGAATAGGAAGATTCAATGTTGTCAAGATATCAGCTCTTCTCAACTTGGTCTATACATTCAATGCATTTCCAATCAAAATCCCAGCAAGTTTTATAGATATCGTCAAGCTGGTTTTATGGAAATGCTAAAGACCCAAACTAGCCCACACAATATTGAAGAACAAAGTTGGAGGACTGACACTACTTGACTCCCAAACATTAGTAGATAGCTACAGGAATCAATACAGTGTGGTATTGGTGAAAAAACTAACAAATAAATCAATGAAATAGAATAGAGAGCTCAGAAATAGACCCCATATATATCAGTCAACCGATACTTGACAGATGAGCAAAGCAATATAGTGGAATATAGTCTCTTCAACAATTGGTGCTGGACCAGCTGGACATCCACATGCAAAAAAATAATAATAATATTCTAGAAATCTAGAAACAGACTTTACATCTTTCATAAAAATTAACCCAAAATAAATTATAGATTTAAACGTAAAATGCAAAACTATGCAACTGCTAGAAGGTAAATAGGATAGCCTGGATGACCTTGGGCATGATGACGTCTTTCTCTACATGACGTCAAAGAAAAAGCTCCTCAGAGAAATCACTGACAAACTGGACTTCATTAAAATTAAAAAACTTCTCTCTGTGAAAAACAGTATCAAGAGAATTAGAAGACAAGCCACAGACTGGGAGGAAATACTTGCAGAAGACACATCTGATAAAGGATGGCTACCCAAAATATACCTGAAAAAATTCTGAAAGCTCCATGATAGGAATGAGAAGTGGGCCAAACCAGCACTGCTCAGAACCAAGAGGGAACTTCCCAACCAGGAAGAGTTCCCCTCGTGGGGAAAGTTGGAGCAACGTGAGCAGCATGCTTCCCAGCCTTTCCGGTCGCTACATCAAAGATCTGCTTCAGTTTTATCCAACCCAGAGTATAGCAAAGCTGGAACATGTAGAGGTGGTTAGAAATAAGGCGGAAGAGTGGGGGCCGCCAGCGTCAGCCATGCAGTGAGAACAGTTACATACGGGTCCTGGTGGCCCGCTCTGCACAAGATCCCAGCAGCTTTCACTCCTGAAAACACCAACAGCCAGCCACAGCAGATGCCCTCCTGACTTCACTGGGTTTTGCCCCACAGGTATGCATATTCATAGAGGCCAACCACCTGAGTCCTTCCCCATTTTCTCTCTCTAACCCCTCTCTAGAGCCCATGATCTGCACTCAGGTCCCTCTGCAACTGCACAAGTGCGAGATGTCAGCCTAGACCCCCTGGCTGGCCCCCTCTAGGATGTGCACGTTGAGGTCCAGCCCCTCCAGCTGTGGGCCTGCATGCCTCCAGCCTGACTCCCATCCCTGGCCTCCATGGCTGCCTGCTTGTGTGTAACAACATCCTACAGCCACGGAAGTGCACACTGACAGTTAGGCTCTCACCCCTGCTCATGAGGCTGGATTCAGTCCTGCCTGCTGACCCGTCCCTGGCTCAGCGAGCCCACACACCCTTAGCAAGACGCCTCACACTGCCCTCCATTGCCATGTACCCACAGCAAGACCCTACAGCCGCAATAGGACATGTCAATAGCCAACACCCCCACAGCTGCTTGTGGGCTCAGCTCTGGCCATATTTCCTGTCACTGGCCTGTACCACATGGTCTACCCACAGCTAGTCCCTCCAGCTATGCACTTGCATGACATAGCCTGACTCCCTTCACTGGCTTCCACTATTGTGCACATGCCCACTGGGAAACCCTCCAGCCACAGAAGGGCAAGCCAACAGCCAGAGCACCTAGTAACTCTTCATCTGCCAGTGTGCCCCTGCTGCTGGCCCTGCTCCCTACCACGATGTGCACGTCTCCAACCAGACCCTGACACTGTCCGGGCATGGGCAGCTGGCCCCCACAGCTGTGTGTTTGCATACCACTGGCTCTGGCACCACTGCCACCTGTCCAGTCCCTAGCCACCAGAGTAGGAGGTGCCACAGAGGATCCCAACAGCCCCTGCCGCCATGTGGCACTGCCACAGTGCTCACCAAGGACTACAGAGTTGTTGATGCTGTGGACCCCAAAGAGACATCGTGCTCCCGCCCCCAGACCTAAAGCTGAACGGGTCTGAAATAAATGAAATGAAAATAAAAGAAGAAATTGAGGCTTAATGAGCAACTTTGTGCAAGGTCACGGGTTATGCAATTATACAGAAAACTTAATACGTACACAGGCACAATAGAATCAAGATTCAAAGTCAGAGGCTTAGGACTCCGTACATTATGTTGCTTCGTAACGGTATGCTGTTTGAATGCTAATTCCTTTGGGTTTCTTTGTGCTTATTCTAGGGATCAATGTATCATCTATCATAGCAGATAAGCAAGCTTTGGGAAGATTTTTGAGCGTAGTGAAACCTGATAGATATGATCCGGCCTCAAAGTATCTGAATCGGTATGATGTTGAATGTGATAGCACAGAGCTCTACTCTTCTTTAGAATGTATGGGAGTTGTATGCATAAACTATTGATAAAACCTCAGGGAAAAAAGGAATTTAGTGGTGATCTGTAATCTCTGCCTCCAAAGTGACAAATAAATGTGCAATAACCCTTATCAGTGATCATCCCAGCTTTGTTTAAGTACAGCTAGTGACTGTGAGCACCCTCTAACTCTCCAAAGACTGATCTGCTAGGCAGGACTGTTTGTCCCTTTATGACCCACACCAGCCCCCTTCCACACCCACAGCTTTCTTCTGGAGTCTGTTCACCAGAACGGAACTGTGAAATCCCAGAACAAGCTATTTCTTCCTATTGTTCTGTTCTAATGATCTCATTTCCATTCCAAACAACCACAGGCAGAATCATGTCTTTAATTTATACCCTCGTTGACTACAGATATCTCGAGTGGTTAGAAGCAACAACTGCTCCATAGACATCCACTTGCTCTTAAAGTATCTCAAGATGGAGGGAAAGAACACCCTTCCCCGATCTTTCCTGTTTCCTCCCATAATCATGTTTAATCAACGGTCATGTCAGAGATGCCTAGGAGGCTCAGTAGGTTAAGCATCAGACTCTTTCTTTTTTTTTAAGATTTTATTTATTTATTTGACAGAGAGAGAGAGATCACAAGTAGGCAGAGAGTGGGGTGGGGAGGAAGCAGGCTCCCTGCTGAGCAGAGAGCCTGATGTGGGGCTCGATCCCAGGACCCTGAGATCATGACCTGAGCCAAAAGCAGAAGCTTAACCCACTGAGCCACCCACGTGCCCCAAGCATCAAGCTCTTGATTTTGACTCAGGTCATGACCTTGGGGTCTTGAGATCAAGCCCTGCATCAGGCTCCACGCTCCATGGGAGTCTGCTTGAGATTCTCTCTCTCTGCCTCTCCCTTTGCCTCTCCCCCTCCCTTCTCTCTCAAATAAATAAATAAATATTTTTTAAAAATAAATAAATACTCACGTCATCTTTATTTGACCCCTATCCCTTTCCACACAGGAACTATGCCAAAGCATTTTTAGTAGCTTTAGGATTTCAAATACCCTTTGCCTCTCTCACTCTCTGGAAAAAATGCAAGCTGCCTCATCTTCTCCCTTTCTCCACCACGAAATACCTCTATAACTTCAGTTACCTTCCCATCTCCTATAGAGGAAGACATGTTTTCCTCCATCCAAGTCCAACCATTTACTTATGTCCTCAGTCCCATTTCCTCCAGAACCTGGCTTCATTAACTATCTCCTCTCTAGGGTCTTCAGACTCTCTCCCTATTTTTCCTTTACCTAAAATATGCATCCACCATCCTAAAGCAAACTAAAACAGAACCTTTTCTTTGTTCTGCAGTCCCCTTGAGAGTTTCTTTACCTAGTTTCCTTCACTCTCAAACCTGAAAGGTAGGCATGCCCTGAGGTTCCATATTCTTCTCCCTCAGCTCTCCCACCTTATGAATGATTTGACTCAAAGAACTCCAGCTCTCCTCTACAGTTGAAGGATCTTGTCCAAACTATTCTTCCTGTGTATTCATTCCTGAATATTCCTGCCACTAGTACTTCCCCATGTGGATATTTCATCAACACACTAATCCCTATAACCCCAAAGGCAAACTCATGATTACCTACCAGGCTTAGAAAGTTGGAGTCATGGAATCAGAAACCTTGGAACTAATCCAAGTCTTTTTTTTTTTTTAGATGAAAAATGTGAGGACCAGAAAGGTTGAATCTTTAAGTTCTCCTTCTCTTTTACTTCTTCTGCTGTGAAAGTTCCTATCAATTCTACCTACAAATTGTTTCCCAATTATCCCTCTTGCTCAGAGCATTGGCACAGACTGTCACCATATCTCTAATATGGTGATCCATATCCCTGATCCATAGCATAGTGTCATAATTTGTCTGACACTTATAATGTTTGCCACTCATTCTTTCCCACCCTAAAGCTGTGCTAATTTCATTCAACACCTCTGGGGTGTGTGTGTGTGTGTGTGTGTGTGTGTGTGTGTGTGTTTGAGACTGTGTCTAGGCCCCCAAGTTTAGACATAAAAAGAGCCTCTACTTTCAAGTGCAGTGCTTTAAAAAGACACTTAAATCATACATAATGGCAAGGGAGGGTTTAAGAAGGCCCTTTGTAATGGGGACATATTGACAGATGAGCCAAATTTTCAAGGACCAAGAGGAGTTAGACAGATGATGACAGAGAAATGGAATTCAAGAAAGACCAGGTAGCAAGACTAAAGGCATAGAGCAAACGGTATATTCATGAAACTGAATGGTATATTCATAAGCAAATGGCATATTTGTGAAGACTTTGGCATAGCTGGAACAAAGACCAAAGGTGATGATACGGGGCAGGGGAAAGAAAACAACAGAGTCCTGATGAACCTGGATGAACTTAGAAGATCAAAATCACAAAGCAATAGGATAGGCTTTGAAGAATTTTAAGCAGGATGCATGACAAGATTAAATTAGCAATTTAGAAAGATCATGTAGTCAACTTGATGAGCCCTGAGTAATATATAGAATCATCGCATCATTATATTGTACACCTGAAACTAATTTAACACTGTATGTTAACTATACTGGAATTAAAATAAAATTTTTAAACTGTAGTTTATCTCTTGGATGACTCAATTAGTATAATTCATTGGCTCAAACCAGAAGTATCTGCATTTCACACTCCCAAAATTACCTATTCCCAAATTATTCCATGGTTAATTAAAATATCATTGGCATGAGGCAGTCATTAATATCTTGAAGAGTTGTTTTTTAATAGTATTTTCTTACTGAGAGTCACAATTTTATACTGTTTTTCAGAAATGTACATGGTTGTGCCTGAGCTAAGTGTAGGATAGACTTTTTGTAAGCTCAAATAAGAATTTTTGGGATCGTTTTCTTCTACTAAATTCATTAGAAAGAAGATTTAGTCATTATGGTTTTGTATTTGTAAATAAATCCTATAGTAAATCATGGTTTTGCTTTTGTTTTTATATGACACATGCTATTTATATTTAGCATAAAATGCCTCATGCAATCCATAGAAACTGGCAAAGTATCTTAATGATTCAAAAATATTTATAATTAAGGATGTAAACTAGTGAGTTAAAAGTAACACTGTGCTGAGATTCTGAAAACCCAGTTTCCAATTCTTCCACTATGTTAATGTGTAGTTATTTTTCAGTAATGATAGTTACCTCAAGGCTTATTCTGTATATAAGAAGAGACAGGCACACCTGGGTGGGTGTCTCAGTTGGTTGAGCATCCAGCTCTTGACTTTGGCTCCGGTCATGATCTCAGGGTCTTGAGCTTTAGCCCTGCACTGGGCGCCAGGCCAAAATTCTCTTTCCCTCTCCCTCCCTGGTGCCCCTCCACCTATCTCCCTACTTGTGCATGGGCACTCTCTCTCTCACACACACACAAATAAATAAAATCTTTTTTAAAAAGTGAGATAATATAAGCTAAGTGCACTATTGTATCATGTGTTCAATAAATGCTAGTTTGAAATAATAAAGAAAGAAAGATCACTTAAGTCAAAATGTGGAGAACAGGTTAGTAGGCAAGATTGAAAACAGGCAAACCATTAACTGATGGTCTTAACTAAAAAAATAAAGATAAAGAACAGGAGAGAAAGGAAAGCACGCAATTGTATCAATCCAGTGTTGAGGTCTGTGTGGGTTGAGCACAACAAAATGGAGTAAAGAAATCAAGAATGCCGCGAAGCGAATGATTTAGCCTGGTGGTGGGTATTGAGGAGGGCACGGATTGCATGCAGCACTGGGTGTGGTGCATGAACAATGAATCTTGGAACACTGACAAAATAAAACTAAAGTTAAAAAAATAATAAATAATAAAACATCTTCACAACACAAATAAATAAAAAAATACATAGTAAAGAGTTAATAAACCACAGCTCTCAGGCCAGGTTGAGTCCAACACCTGTGTTTTCATAGACCAAAAGCAAAGACCGGCCTTTGCATTTCAAATGATGGAAGAAATTTGAAAGAAGAGTAGTATTTCATAACAGAAAAGTATTTGAAAATCAAATATCAGTGTTCATGAATAAAGTTTTACTGGAACCCAGCTACACTCATTTATTTATACATCCTCTGTGGCTGCTTTCACACTACAATTGCATAAATGAGCAGTTAGGAAAAAGAAGCCTGGGAAGGCTGCTTTTATTCCCATTATTAAGACCATGAATCGCAGACAGGGTAATCATACATTGCCTTCCACAACCAAACCGCACTTGCTGTGGCTTGTAGCACAAGAGATCAACTAACCAAATCACGATGCTGTCACTTGCACATCTACTATCAAGTTAATTCTTGTGTTGCAAATGACATCATCAGCATTAATAGCTTTGACTCATTGAAATGTTTAGATTACATTTAAAATCTTTCAATCCAGGGTGCCTGGCGGGCTCAGTCAGAAGAGCATAATAGTCTTGATCTAGGTGTGGGTGTTTGAGTCCCACAAAGGGGTAGAGATTACTTAAATAAATAAATGAGTATTTTTTTAATCTTTCAATCCATCACTTTCTTGTGCTATTTCCCACAATAAAATCAAGGTATAAAATCTTCATTAAAATAAGAGAATAATCCAGGACAACAAAAGTGGGGGCGGGAGGAAACCCATAACCTTGAATTTGCTAAAAGTTTTTCCTGTGGCTACAAATAATCCACATTCACTCTATCTCTCTAACCTTGTTCCAGGGCCTAGAAATGGGTCTTATATGTCATCTCTTGCATTGGGAGCCCAGTATTGCTAGGAACTCTAGGTAGCTACCATCTCTTTAATGTGATCCCCACAGCAACTAGTAGGAAATTCTGTCTGCAGTAGATAAATTCTGTTCAGGAACTGATTACAGCCAGTGGAACAGGGAGAAAAACACCTCTTCCTCTTAGTGCTTTCTGGATTAAAGCAGAATACCAATGTGCATTTCCCAGGATTGAAGTGATCATAACCGCAAGGCAACTTGGCAGCTAAATGAGGAATTGCTCATCATCCGGCTTTGCATAAAAATCAGCATGGTACCAGGAACAAGGCTCAAGGACAAATTGCCCCCTGTCACTCTATGGGCAAAAAAAGGGAAGAGATGATCCCTTGCCACTTGAAGCATCATCAGTGGAACCCATGGCCAGGGATTCGGAGACTCAGCAGTGAATTGAGTTACTAGTCTCGATGACAAAGAATCTGAAGACAATAGAAAATGGGGTCTTACAACTGCAGTTAAAAGAACTCATGTTCACACATTTCCACCAAAATCAGGAAAGGAGCAGCAAGTCCTGGTGTTTAGAAATCCAAATAAGAAACTTCATAGGTTAAAACTAAGTCATTATTGAATATGCTGCATTTCCAAGAAAAAAACATAAAATTGCCTTCCATTTCGCAAAATGCAAGAGAAAAAAGGGCATATTTCAAAAAATAGGACAGATCTCACCTCCCTGCCTGCGGAAGAGTCAAAAAGCAAAATGGATCTCTTCACTCTGTCATGTCCTAGAACCTGATGCACCTCTGACCATGACCTGCCCATCTCTCTGCTCATTAAGTGTTATTCATCACAGAGCAAGGCTGCTGAAGTCAAAGGCAAAGTGTTCTTTCAGTTTCAGGAGCACCGAATTGCTCCATTAGTTTTCAGATGTTCATGACAGGTCAGAAGTTCCCCGAACCTGTCTGGAATTGAAGAGACCTCACGGATCCTTCCATCAGAGATTCTGGCGGAATCACCAATGAAGGAAAAATACCTTGACATTATAAAACTTAAGGGTAGAGATCTGAGATAAAAGGAACCACAGTTGTGTGAAAACATTTAACCTGCCTGCCGTGGTTCCCTTTGTGCGCTTTTCCAGCACTAACCCTAGGACCTTGAGATATCGGGTTTTAAATGTCTTTTTTCACACCCCAAATGACTACAAATGCCAAAAGAAAAAAATGTACAAGTTTTCTATTTGCCAGAGTCTGTATTTGAAAACATGTCTAAGGCACTTCTCCAAAGAAGACATACAAATGGCTAACAGACACAAGAAAAAATGTTCATCATCATCATCAGCCATCAGGGAGATTCAAATCAAAACCACATGGAGATACCACCTTACACCAGTTAGAATGGACACAATTAACAAGACAGGAAACACCAAGGGTTGGAGAGGAGGTGGAGAAGGGGGAACCCCTCTTACATTGTTGGATAAGAATGCAAGTTGGGAGAAATTTGAAAGAAGAGTAATATTTCATAACAGAAAAGTATTCAGCCATTCCAAAGCCACTTTGGAAAAGAGTGTGGAGATTCCTTAAGAAATTAAAAATAGAGCTACCCTGTGATCCCGCAATTGCACTACCAGGTATTTACCCCAAAGATACAGAAGTAGTAAAAAGAAGGGCCACATGTACCCCAATGTTCATAGCAGCAATGGCCACAATCGCCAAACTGTAGAAAAAGCCAAGATGACCTTCAACAGACAAATGGATAAAGAAGATATGGTCCATATATACAATGGAATATTACGCAGCCCTCAGAAAAGATGAATACCCAACTTTTGTACCAACATGGACAGGACTGGAAGAGATTATGCTGAGTGAAATAAGTCAAGGAGAGAAAGTCAATTATCATATGGTTTCACTTACTTGTGAAGCATAAGGAATAACATGGAGGGCATTAGGAGAAGGAAAGGAAAAGTGAATTGAGGGAAATCGGAGACCATGAGAGACTGTGGACTCTGAGCAACAAACTGAGGGTTTTGGAGGGGAGGGGGTGGGGGGTTGGGTGAGCCTGGTGGTGGGTATTAAGGAGGGCACGTATTGCATGGAGCACTAGGTGTGGTGCCTAAACAATGAATCTTGGAACACTGAAAAAATAAAATTAAATTCAAAAAAAAACATGTCTAAGGACTCGCATGAGGGTGGAAGCATTTTACAAATGACAAGAAAGTCTCCTATTTGTGATTATTTTGATACATCTTTCTAAGAGACCATCAACATATTAAAAATCTAGTTTAAAGGGGGCCAGTAGGCATATAGAGAAGAACTATTTCCCTTCTTGTCTTTTGAACTTGGCATTCTTTACTTGTTCTACTATTGCTTAGTGCTTGCCACACCGAAGCGTCCCTTTTGGGTCTGTAGATTTGACATACGTGGTGGGGCCACAGGAAACCATGGTGCTTCTAGTGTGCCTGGTAGTGGTGCTGTCTTCTTGGGTTCAGCAGCTAGACCAGCCAAAAAGACTTTGGAGGGCTCCATGCTGCCTACACTTGACTCAGGAGGCTTCATCAAGACAAGCAGGCTGGTTGCACTAGCTGATGAAGAAAGATGCCCTGAGGCCTACAGCCACACAATTAGTCTGGTATGTGAATAAGTTCTAGACTTAGGAATTGCCAAAAGGCTAGGTTCAAATTGCCGTCACCAAAACTGGCCTCTCAGAGAATCTATGTCATAGGATTGTTTATAAAAGTTGGGATCATAGAGGTGCCTAAGTGGTTCACTTGGTTAAGCATCTGCCTTTGGCTCAAGTCATGATGCCAAGGTCCTGGGATCCGGGTCCCCACTTAACAGGGAGTCTGCTTCTCCTTCTCCCTCCTCCTCTCCATTCATGCTCTCTCTAGCTACCTCTCTCTCAAATAAATAAAATCTTAAAAAAAAAAAAAAAAGTTGAGATCATCATTACTATCGTGGTGATTGTGGTGATGATTTGTCTTTTCCTTTAGAGCAGCCAATTGGTCCCTTGTCTACCCACCCCTTCCGGCAGCCTTGTTGTGGCACTTAGTCCCTATTCCGAATGTTCCTGAGTGCTAACCTTTAATTAGATTTTACCCAGACCCATTTCCTTAGGGAAAGTGGAAAGGAGAGAGGAAGGAACATTGAGGAGGGTGGCCAGGCATGGTACTCCAGGCTGGGGCTGAGCTTATCCCATCAGGTTACAGACTAGCAACATACTGGGTCTTCTCCCTCCAGTAGGAATAGGGAGGATTTGAGAGTCAATCTGCAGTGGAGAGGCATTTTCTGTGATGTATATGATCAATTCTCTATGATAATCAGACATGTGAACACGGGGCTTCAAAAAATGATTTAGTCATACACAAGAAATAAGAAAACGGCAAGAGCATGAGAAGAAATAAGGAAAAGGGGTAAAAGAAGCCCCCATCCTTGTCAGGTCTGATCCCCCAATGGTAGCAAGAATCCTAAGTCAGATTCCTGAGATGATCCCTTGATCACCCTGGCCTGCCTTCAGCAAGAATCTTATTACATTTGTTTAGGAAGAATCCCCCACCTACCCACCCTTAATGTCTCCCCTGAGTAATTTTTCATTCCCTGTACCCCTTACTCTGCTCCTTGGTGATAAATCCCCAGCTGTCTTCACAGAACTTGGAGTTGGGCTCCCTCTCTCCCCCTGTTGCAATAGTTTGGACACCTTTTGAGAGAGTCTTGCATTAGGGCTTCCTTATCATTTTAACAAGTGTCAGAATAATGTTTTTTAATACAGGTCATACCTTCTGGGAGGCACACTATAGGAGAAAGAGGGAGGGAGTGCTTAGTGGGAAGTCCGTGATTGGGTGATTCTAGACCCACATGGGGGATAAGAGTCCAGATGATAGCTCAGTCCTGGGAAGTGGAGTTCGCTCATCTGAGGTAAACAAAGAAGTGAGGCAGGATGTGTGTGGACCTAATGGCTTCCTGGGGAAGACAGATGATCCATTCTGCCTAAAAGTCTCTCCTCAGGATCAGTCTCTTGGGAATTTTGCAATAGAGATATGGAGGTGTTGAGGCTTGAGAAGGGACAGACACACTAACCTTTGCATGCCTTCTTTGTGGGTATAAGGAGTTGTGTCACAGCTGGCAGAAGGTTGGTCCTGTCAAGAAAACAGTTTGAACAGAGTTCAAGAACCTTTCAAAGAGCTCCAGGGGCTCCTGTGAAGATCAGAGTGGGGAGTCACAGCACTGCATTGGAAGGACCCTAAACCCTGGTCATGAGACATCGAGATTTCTAAAATTCTTTTGGAACACCAAGACTTTCATTGGCCCAACCTCCTCACATAATTTAGGGTCTTACACAGGATGATTCAGCCCTCTCCACATGTCTGTCTTCAGCTGTGCCATCTCCATGGGCTTCAACTTCCCCCTCCAAATCAGTCCATCAGGGTATTCCTCTCCCCTCCCTCCCCAAAAGACTGTTTTCTTGCTTAGATCTGGCTCAATAATTAAATATCGGACTTTCCTCCCATGGTTTTATGCAGCTTTGATAAGCCTCAATAAGCCACAAGGGTGGGGGCTGTGCCTCTCTGGCCCCTCACTGCTTGTCCAGTGTCGAGTACTGAAAAACCTACACTGGACACTCACCAGTGGTTATTGAAGAACCATACAAATGAATACACTTTCCTAGGAGACAGGGCAGTTTTATCAACCGCAGAGTCTGAAAAATAAAAATATCACAAAGTCATTATTTTCTTTTCTTGATTCTAATTTCAAAAAGACATTTTCTCTATAAAAATGGAGAATGTGTGAGACCTCCCTGTGGTCCACTCATGTCCGTAGGCTTTTTTACTCTGTTGGGTTGGATGAGACTCAAGTGACTAAGTACTCTGAAAATGTCATTGTTTTGTCCTTTCTTGACTTAGAGGGGGAAAAAAGTCTTCAGCATGGGTGACAGGGGGAAAGGATCTAATCTGATCATATGATTCATTTGCAGATTCAAAATATCTTTGGTCTAGTGGGACTCAACCAACAGACCTAAAGCCCACCAGTAAAGGGCAAAAGCACTATTTGTCTTTCAGGAGACAGTAGCTTGCACTGGCCTTGAATTAATAAGAAACATGGTTAGATTACTCATTCTGAGGTCCTTTTCTTATTTTTCAAGTAGGTTATAACAGTCAGCATGTTTTGATGGACCAGAAGGAGATACGTTTTCCATCCAAAAAAAAAAACCTGTCTCCTTGGTGTGTCTGCTGCTTCTAGGAAGAGAGCTTATCAAAAGCTACTCTTGGGGCACCTGGGTGGCTTAGTGGGTTAAAGCCTCTGCCTTCGGCTCAGGTCATGATCTCAGGGTCCTGGGATCGAGCCCCGCATCGGGCTTTCTGCTCAGCAGGGAGTCTGCTTCTCCCTCTCCCTCTCTCTCTGCCCCTGCTCTCTCCCTCTAATAAATAAATAAAATCTTTAAAAAAAAAAAAAAAAGCTACTCTTTCCTGCAGGGGTCTTCAAGAGGATTTATTAATAAGTTCTAAATTGAAGCCAAGAGAAGTGTGCAGGTGTAATTGGGTCTGTGTCTGTATGAGGAGTGATTTCCTCTGATTCACTGGTAGTGCATCCTCTTTGAAGGGCAATAGGACAGTTTAGAGCCCTAAGCCATCCAGAGCCCAACTGCCTAGGTTGAACCTAAGTTCTGCCATTTACTGTGTGAACATAAGCAAGTCTTATGCCTGTTTGCTCCTTTAGAAAGTGGAGGTGATAATAGTGCTTTCCTCAAGAAATGAAGAAGGAATGAGATATCCTACATGCATAATGCTTAGTGACTGCCATAGTAAATCACTGAGTGAATCCCTGCTATTACTACTAATGCTAATAAAGTACTATTAGCAAAAAGTAAACTGAACATATCCTTTCACACATGAATCCCACCAGTAGGAATTTATTCTACCTACGATATATTCATGTTTGTGCGTGAGATATATGCACACAGATATGGATTGCGGTGCTGTCTGCCACAGTAAAACATGGAACAAGGACTAAATTTCAAGGACTCAATAAAAGGGTTGGTTAAACCAATTCCGGAACTTCTATCTCGTGAAATATTGTAGATCTTCTAAAAAGGACATGACTGCATTATATGAACTAATATGGAATTTCCTCTAAGGTGTATCATAACTTTTTTTAAGGCAAGATATAAAAATAAGAAAAACCACATGCTGTCATTTCTATAAGAAAAGAAAAGCATATATGCTTGTGTATATAAAGACAGTATCTAGAAGATGTAAGAATCTTATTATGCTGAAGACCTCTGGGAAAGGCAACTCAGGGACTGGAAGAAAGCGAGAGAAAAGAGACTTGCTTTGTATTATCACCATAGGCCATTGTATATGTTACCTATTTGAAACATAAACTATGATATGACTTATGAAATTTTAAAAGAAAATAATATGTTAAGAGCAAGCTGGAAATTATTTTATAAAAATTCAAAACTGATTGTTTTTTAGAGATGATGACCCAGGCAAGTTCTAAGCTCCAAAAGTGGGTGGTTGCATGGGCCCTTGGTTGAAGGTTCAAGCTGAAGAATCTGAGATGTGGCCCCAGGACAAAGCTGAAGGATCTGGGAAAGGGGAGTGTTTCACTCTTTCAGATTCTGGATCCACGGAAGCCAGGAAGGCCAGGTGGTGCTACCATCCACTTCCGTCCTCTGTCCGTCCTACCCCACCCCCACACCTCAAAATCCTCTTTTCTTTGCTGCTACTCTCTTCTCTTTTGGGACACGGGAATCTACCCATGTTTACAAATTTTGTACGTTTCGATAATCCTCCACACGAAAATCTAAGTCTAAAGTCTAAGTCCTGATTTTTCTGCCAGCCACTCATTTAATTAACTAATATCTATTGAGCATTTATTATGTGTTAAGTCTTATTTTAAGTGTCAGGGAAACAAAAATCAATAAGACACAAGAAGACATAAATTCCTGGAGCACTTCCTATGGGCTAGATGTTCTCAAAAGGAATTTACAGCCTAGCAGAGGTGAAGAAGGCAAATCGCCCAGAGGACTGCAACATGGTGTTCTAGAATACAGGCTGGAAGAGGTCCACTGTCAAAGACTGACGGAGGAATCAATGAGAGAAGAAGATTTCCTATCGGTCTCATAAGGTATGAATCAAAAAGAGCCTCTGAGAAAGACCAGTAGCCTCATTTACACCCCACAACCATCCAGGGGTGCTATCAGTCCTGTTAGACCTTCTTGAATAGGAGTAACTGCTCCAAACCTATCATCTCCCTTACTGCATGGCTGCCTCCCTGTGGTAATTAGCAGTGCAATCTGCAAAAGAAAAATGGTCCATGGGCTGTTTTCAGAGATGTCAAAGAAGTATGGGGCACTAGGTCCTACTCCATAACCGTTCTTCTAGGGAGAGAATTCAATGAGACAAATCTACTCAGTAGATGGTGGCGGGTGCGCAGAGAGAGGAGAGCGGGGGCCTACAACAAGGAGGAAGGGGCAAAGGAGCTCTGATCAGGGATGAGAAAGTGGGCTTTGCAACTGCTGATAGCTCACATGGGGCTGGGAGAGGCCTTAAGTAGGTACCACTAGAGGAGAAGTGACGTCATTGGGAGGCAGCACCTACCAAGTGCTGGGGGCTGCTATAAATAGGGGCTTTATTGCATTTTCTCATTTATCTCAGACTTAGAGGGAACAAGCGCAATAAAGTGACCGATCAGGCCTTCCTTGAGGGACAGGAAACAGTATTCCTAACAGGGAAAGTATCTTACAAATCTTCATGATGGTTATATGAAGAAAGCAAAGCATACAAAAGCTAAAAGAGCACAGGGAGTTCAGGAGAAGGTCACCATCCTGTCCCTCGAATGATTGGGAAGCTAGATTCACTGGCATTTGGTTTCAGAGCCAACTGCTGGTGGAATAAATCTGTAGTTCTGGGAAGGCTGTGACTTATTTGGATACAAAGCTGTGTGAATAGAGAATTAAGAAAAACACTTGATGTAAGAGCGTATTTGTACAATTACTTGAAGCTACATTAATACTGAAGTGAGAACTCTCATCTCATCCATGAGCACCTTAGTCGGGGCTACCAAGACCTGGAATTTCTAACCACAAATGACATCATTTCATGACTTCTGCCATAGAAAACAATGGAAATTCAACATTGCATGAGCTTTCAAAATCCTCCAGATCAACATTAACTAATCTAGAAGTTGACCAGGCTCTACAGTATCCCTGGTGTGGTTGCCAAGACTATATTTAAATATCTTCAGCAGCCAAGAACTCACTGCCTTCCAAAATGGTCCATTCTCTGTTCACCCACTTTAATGTTGTTTTCCATTGAAACAAAGTATGTCACCCCACAGTATCCAACCTCTAGTCCTAGTTTTAACCCTTGCAACCTTACAAAACAAGTCTAATTTCTCTTCTAAGGTCATTCATTCATTTATTCAGCAAACACCCATGGAGTGCCTACTCTGCATGAGGCACTATTCTAAGTATCGAGAAAATAACAATGAGTAAGTCTCAAGGACACTCAGTCTAATAGGGTAGGCAGATATCTACCCAGATCATTAAATACACTGTAAATACAAAGATAGAGATAGACACAAGGTATCACAGAAATGGTGCCCATGTGAAGCGCATGAATCCCCCCATCTTGGTTGGGGTTTGGGGAGATCTTGCTGTAGGAGGTGATCTCTGAGCTGAGATGAGCAGGATGGGTGGAGCTGGGGAAAGAGGATGAGGGGGAAAAAGATATCCTGGAGAGAAGGAGTCTCCCGTTTTCTGTCCCCAAGAGAGATAGCCCTACATGTGGGATATTGGCATAGAGGGGCAGTGGGAAGGTTGTAGAAAAAATAACTATGTCAAGAAAATAATCAAAAATGTTTCATGTTAACTGTAGCTATCGCTGCATGGAGGAAATACTAGCAAGTTTTATTTTATCTTTATTTTTCTGCATTTTCTAACTTTTTTCAAGTGATTATACAGTGCTTTTACCACCAAAAGAGGCAAAATCATGATGATTCTGAACACTACACATCCCTCTTGCTGTCCATGACCCTCATCATAGCAGGTAGGCCTGAGTCAGTGAGAACAAAGGGCCCAGTGGGGGCAGTTCTGAGGCAAAATGTCTGAACATGTCCATTGCAGAGCTGTATTTCCAAGTCTCTTGCTCTGTTATGAGACTTTTCACAGCAGCCTGGACAGCATTTCTCAATTTAGTCGATCGCTTTGGCCATATTTAAAATATTAGTATGTGATCATACTTCACTTCAATTTCTCAAGACTTGTCTCCATTATTTTTTTATTATTATTTTATTATATGCATCCATCATCACAGCGGGTTTGTGTTCTTAAAAGATGCATGAGGTGTTTGGCCTCTCCAGTGGGTGAAGGACTGACATGGCTGGATGACAAGCTCTGTGTTCAGAACAGATTCTGCCAGAATAGATGCAAGCCCAACAGGGACCAGAGGTACAGATGGAGAAAGGCTTCTGAACACTGAACTTTGATGTGGGCAAGGGAGTAGGGGGAGATGGAGGTGTATGAATTAAAGTGGTAGAAGCTATGGTTGACGTTGACTGAGCAGTTGCCAAGTGTCAAGCACTTGGACTTCACACACATGGTTTTAATTAATCCTCACAAGAACCCTGTGAAGTAGATATGGTGATGAAGAAGATGATGATGATGATGAAGATGATGATGGTGGTGATGATGTGGAGGAGGAGGAGGAGGAGGAGGAGGAGGAGGAGGAGGAGGATCCCTATTTCACAGACAGGGTAACTGTGCTATAGAGAGGAAAAGTAAGTTGTGTAAGATCCCAGAGAAAGTAAGTGGAGGAACTGGGTTTAAATCCAAAGGTCTGGAGCACCTAGAGGGCTCAGTCGGTTAAGCATCTGCCTTCTGCTCAGGTCATAATCCCAGGGTCCTGGGATCAAATCCTGCATTAGGCTCCCTACTTAGCAGGAAGTCTGCTTATCCCTCCCCCTCTGCCTCTCCCTCCCCCGCTTGTGCTTGCTCTCTCTCTCTCTCTCTCTCTCGCTCTCTCTCTCTCAAATAAATTATAAAGTCTTTAAACCCAAGGGTCTTCACTGGTGCTGTGTTGTGGAATGAGAGGGAAACATGAAATCACCTGGCCATGGATGTCTCTGACAGGTTGGTTCAGACCCACAGACATAGTTGGAAAGGAGGCATTGCTGGGAGATTGAGTGGTACCCTGGGAAGTACCCCAGACCTGGAGTCGGGTTCATGGCCAACTTTCCACTTACAGGTTCAAAGGTCTCTCTAGGTCTTGGTTTCCTCCTCAAATAATCATACCTACCTCCCAGGATTGTTGTGAAGATCAAATGATTTTGTACATAACAGGCTGCCTAAACCGTAAAATGCTTTACAAACCTAAACTGAACATGCAGGAGCCCTTCTCTGATGTCCATTATTGCAGAGTCTCTACAGAATTGCTCCTCTACTCACCTTTGGCTTTGCGCACAAGGGAGACACAAACTTGGTTTTGAGAATAAATTGGGTGTAGGATTCTGACTTTCCAGGGAGAGGTCATTACCTCTCTTGTGAACTTTCACAGATACACCCCTTCGCTGGAGTAAGAAAGAGAAAGAGTTATGACTCTTATTTTGCTAAAATGCATTATTTAGGCCAACTAAATAAGTTCTTGGGAGAAAAACGAAAGGTTTTCATAAAGTGAAATAAATTTACGTCTTTAAAATAAATATGATATACAACCTAAGCCCTGTTGTGTACCTCCTCCCCACACATACACACCTGTGCACAGATGAACACATGAACACACACATGCCCCTTATCCTCCCTTTCTTTGTAGTTATTTTTCTCAAATTCAAAAGCAGATGGATGTTTCCTGCACAACGGTGGGGTTGGGGCATCTCTCTTAAGGAAAATCCATCAACATGCTTTTCAAAAATAAATTGCCCCTGGTTGAGGACCACTGCTTTAGAGTGACTTTTAAAGGCCCTTCAAGTATATTAAGGGTAAATTCCAAGACCAGCGTTGCTGAGGATAGACTCAGGAAAATGTGACTTGTGAAGGTTCGGAGTTAAGCGTCAGGACATATTTCCCAATGGCGGACATTATTGTACACTGGGTTATGTCTACAGACAATGTGGTAGAGGCCCACCTTTGTGATCTGGTGGGAGTGTTTCCTGAGGAGACAGGGAGTCAGGAAGGACGCTTCCAGATCCTTCCAACTCCAGGAGTTTATTGTGAATCAGTGAAAAGGTGAGTACAGTCCACTTGGTTAAACAGCCTGAATAGTATTTCCAGATCTTAAGGAGCTCCAAAACGGAAGAACAGAGGAAAACGGGAAGCAAGAGAGGGATTAATGAGAACATTCACCAACCCCATGGTGTAGCCCATGTGGAGGTAGTCAGTGGAGGTAAGGTAGATAAATGAGAGCACATGGGAGACTGGCATGGTGGACAAGGAGGTGGGCCACAACCCACCAGGACAAATACAAGTTGTCCCCCATCAAACACTCCACAAGTACCAGACATCACAGGCCAGGATATGTCTGTTCTGCACATTTTAGAGCTCAGGCCAAATGTCTATAGAGTCCCTTGCTTGTGTGGATTTGGCATAATCTAAAATGATAAAGGGCCATGTCACGTTTTTCTCTTCATTAGTATATTTCAAGGAAAGCCCAGGCCATCTGTTTCTGCCTTGTCAACTCCACAGGCCATAGCACGGCTTTAGGGAGATGCAGTTGCTGTCCAGATAATTGCATGAACATTTTAATGTGCTAATTTATGATTTTCAAGCCTTTCCGAATGTTTTTATTTAAATGAAGTCTGGTTTCTCTGGGATAAAGCAATCCAAGTAATCAAAGATAATAACCCATATAGATTCCAAGCCTGGCAAAAGCCTTCTCTAATCTTCTGAACTCCTCACTTGAAGGAAATTGTGTGAAACAGTGCTGGTATGCAAGGTCAGTGCCTCAGCCACATGCTACCATCTGCCCACTGAGCAATTTAGACAGAGCATAGTGGTTAAGTTACACATTTGTTTTACTGATCATTTTGTCTCTCTGGAAGCAGACATAGCAACAGTGGGAACTGTGACTCTAGTCTTCATCCTGATCAAAAGAAAAACATAGAAATGGCAAGTAACTTGGGAAAAATATCATCTGAGAATTCAAAATAGCAAGAGATGATATAGCCAGGCAAATCAGTATTTCCCCCATTAAACCATAAAGCAACAAACAATCATTCTTGTTCATTACTTTTTCTCCCATTCTTCATACAATACTGGACATACTACAGGCACAGGCACTCAGTAACTACTTAGTTACTTACTGATGGGCCTAGAAATTTTCTAGACTCTAGAAAGGAAATTTAGGAGAAATAAATTTAAGATAAAGGGATTTTATTATTGAATATGTCTTTTTTAAAGTTGGTTTCCAAAACCAGGCAACAGTCAGCAATGAAATTCTGATCATATAATCTCTAATAAAAAAAACAAAAGAAAGAAAAAAATATATCAATTAACTTGCATTCAGCAGTAAGTAACATAAAGCCTTGCCGACAAAATCACTGAACTAATGATATTTACTATTTATTCCAAGAAGTCTGCAGGCTGGTAATGCCAGGATTGGCTCAAAATCTCCCCACAAAGACACTGGGCTATACCTATAATGCTTTGAGTGACCCTAGAAGTCATGAGATGGTTGTATAGCTTCAAGCGTTACATCCTTACACATCTAAAGGCAGGAAGCAGATGACTGGCCATTTTAGCCGGAAAGAGAAGACCCCTCTGATCCATGATTTTCTATCCTTTTTATCCAAATCTTGGACTTAACACCAAAAGCAAAGACAACAAAAGTGAAATTGAACAAGTGGAACTACATCAAACTAAATAAAATCTTCTGCAAAAGAAACAATCAGCAAAATGACGAGGTAACCTACAAAATAGGAGAAAATATTTGCAAATCAAGTATTAATGGGTTAATATCCAAAATATATAAAGAACTCATAGAACTCAATAGCAAAAATACAAACAACTCAATTAAAAATGAGCAAAGGACCTGAATAAACATTTTTCCAGATAAGACATACAGATGGCCAACAGATATATGAACAGGTACTCAACATCACTAATTATCAGGGAAACATACATTGGAAGCACAATGAGATATCACCTCACACCTGTTAGAATGGCTAACATCAAAAAGACAAGAAATAACAAGCGCTGGTGAGGATGTGAAAAAAAGAGAACCCTTATGTTCTGTTGGTAGGAATACAAATTGGTGTGGCCACTATGAAAAACACTACGGTGGTTCCTCAAAATATTAAAAATAAAAGTACCACATGAGCCACCAATATCACTTTCGGATATGTATAGTCCAAAAAAATTAAAATCAGGATCTCACATCCATGTTCATCGCAGTATTAGTCACAATATCCAAGATATGGAAACAATCCATATATATGATCCAAAAGATCATATATATATAGATCTATCTATCTATATATATATATATATATAGATAGATATAGATATAGATATATATAGATATAGATATATATAGATATAGATATATATAGATCTATATATAGATAGATCTATATATAGATATATAAAGATCCAAAAGATCATATATATATATGATATATATAAAGGATATTATTCAGCCATGAGAAAGAAGGAAATCCTGCTGTTTGCAACAACTTAGATGAAACCTGAAGACATTATATTAGGTGAAATAAGTCAGACAGAAAAAAACAAATGTTTTTTCTGTATGACATCACTTATATAAGGAATCTTTTTTTTAAATATTTTTATTTTAATATTTTAAATATTTTAAAATATTTATATTAAAAATATTAAAAATATTTAAATTAATTATTTAATTATTAATTAATTATTAAATTAAATAATATTTTAAAATATTTTTTAAATTTAAAATATTTATTTTTTAATATTTAAAATTATTATTTTAAATATTTTATTTATTTGACAGAGAGAGAGATCACAAGTAGGCAGAGAGCGGGGGAAGCAGGCTCCCTGCTGAGCAGAGAGCCCGATGTGGGGCTTGATCTCAGGACCCTGAGATCATGACCTGAGCCGAAGGCAGAGGCTTTAACCCACTGAACCACCCAGGCACCCCTTATATAAGGAATCTTAAGGGAAAAAAGAAGCCAAATTCATAGGAACAGAGAATATAGTGGTGGTTACCACAGACTGGGAGGTAGGGGAAATGGGAAGATATTGGTCAAAGGGCACAAACATTTAGTTATAAATTAACAAGTTCTGGGACCATAAGGGCAACTATAGTTAATAATACTGTATTTATACTTGAATATCACTGGGAGTTAGATCTTAGATGTTCTCACCACAAAAAAGAAATGGTAATTATGTGATGGGATATAGGTGTTATGGTGGTAATGATTTTGCAATAGATAATTGCATCAAATCAACATGGGGTACACCTTAAACTTATACAATGTTATATGTCAATTACATTTCAATAAAGCTTTGGGGCAGGGAATAATCAATGTTGTCAAGTAAGATACGGACCCATAATTGATCACTGGACTTAGCAACATAGGGTGGTGAGTTCTGGTGAAAGCCTGATTGGAGTGAGCTTAAGAAAATGTGAGAAGAGGATTTGGAGATGGAGGATTTAGGTTTTGAATTTGATTTTGGATTCTTTTTTTTTTTTTTTTTAACTTCAGTTAGGCACTGTATAGTACCTCATTGGTTTTTGATGTGATGTTCAATGATTCATTAGTTACATGTAACACCCAATGCTCATCAGAACACCTGCCCTTCTCAATATCCAACACCTTGTTACCCCCTCCCCTCTGAAACCCTCAGTCTGTTTCCCAAACCATGATTTTGGATGCTTCAGAGAAGTTTGTTGTAAGGGGGAGCAAAAATTAGGGAAGTAGTTGGTAGGAGAAGTGGGATCAAGAGGTGGGCTTTTTTAAATGGGGGAAATTAACAGCATGTTTGTACCAGCAGGAGAAGAACATTGATGATTTATGAATCGGAGAATTGCTGAGCAATGCCCTTGAGTAGTGAAAGGGATAGCATTTAGATAGGGTTGCCCAAACATCCAGGTGGCAGGAAGACAGAGGTATGGATGAGGATGCTGGTATGTGGGTATAATGTGAGGCTAGAAATCTGCCAAGCCTATTACAGCTTCAATTTTTAGTGAAACAGGAATCAAGGTCAGCAGGTGAGAACAAGAATGGAGGAGGGGTTGTGGGAGACTTGAAATGGTGAAGTAGAGCCTGGGAAAGTGGGAGGATAAATGGACCAGAGAAATACATTATGATATTGATGCTGGGCCACATTTGGGTCTCATTTGAAGTTCACGGTCATGAATACAAAATCAAACCATGCTCAGGGTTGAGATTTTCTCTAGCAACATTCAACTGTACAGGCATAGACACAGAAGAGATGGACAGAAAGATTTTCCAGGGTGTGGTTTTACTAAAGCCATAAAGGGGGTGAAGGACAAGGGAACAGAAGGTACATATAAAGAGATTATAGGGAATGATAATAGAATTTAAGCTGAGAGGATGACAGGCAGTGAAAAGAAAGTCAGACCATTCTGTTGCCAGTCCTCATGGGATTGCAGAATTGCTGAAGTTCAGGGTTCTGAGTGGGAAAAAATGAAAAAATAAGATGGTGCTAACAAAAATTAGATACATGAGACTGAGATTGTGGAGCTTAGCAAAGAGGTGCCAAAGAAGCAGCATCCTGATCCGAAGGGGCATCTGCACCCTAATGTTTATAGCAGCAATATCCACAATAACCAAACTATGGAAATAGCCCAGATGTCCATCAATAAATGAATGCATAAAGAAGAAGTGGTATAGGGGCACCTGGGTGACTCAGTGGGTTAAGCCTCTGCTTTTGGCTCCGGTCATGATCTCAGGGTCCTGGGATTAAGCCCCACATCAGACTCCCTGCTCAGCGGGGAGCCTGTTTCCTCCTCTCTCTGCCTGCCTCTCTGCCTATTTGTGATCTCTCTCTGTCAAATAAATAAATAAAAATCTTTAAGAAAAAAGAAGAAGAAGGAGGAGGAGGAGGAGGAGAACAAGGAGAAGAAGGAGAAGAAGAAGAATATAGGGGCGGGACCAAGACAAGATGGCGGAGGTGTAGGAGGCACGGAGAGCACTGGGATCCAGAAAGAGGCTGAAAACCACTCTAAAAGCCGGCAAACACAACAGCAGAGAGAAGAGAATAAGAACAGCAATTCTAGGAGCAGAAAATCAAGCACTTTCTGAAAGGTAGGAGTGGAAAAAGTGAATTTAAAGCGACGGGAAGAGAGACCCCGGGGGGAGGGGCCGGCTCCCAGCAGCCGCAGAGCCGCGGAGCACAAAATCCAGAACTTCTAGTCCGCTCAGCTGAGGGACATCGCTCCGGAGGCTAACCCGGGGTTCGGCCCTCGCGGGAACAGTGTGGTTTCAGGACCCGTGGGGTCACTGAGGGACCAGGGGAGCCCGAGTGCGGCAGAGCTCCTAGGTATCGGGGCGGAGAAGCCGGCAGCAGAGAAGGAGCCGCGCAACGCCGCATAGGCTTACCTTGGACTATAGGAACTGAG
>CM053618.1:7362047-7374790 GCA_028646535.1 Procyon lotor | reverse complement strand
GTGGCTGGGCTGTGGACATTGGGGAGGGTATGTGCTGTTAAGTGCTGTGAAATGTGTAAGCGTGATGATTCACAGACATGTACCCCGGGGCAAATAATACATTATATGTTAATAAAAATTAATTAAAAAAAAAAAACAAAAACAAAAAAAAAAAAAAAGAAGAATATAGGGGCGCCTGGGTGGCTCAGTCGTTAAGCGTCTGCCTTCGGCTCGGGTCATGATCCCAGGGTCCTGGGATCGAGCCCCGCATCGGGCTCTCTGCGCGGCAGGGAGCCTGCTTCTCCCACTACCATTCCCTCTGCTTGTGTTCCCTCTCACTGTGTTTCTATCAAATAAATAAAATCTTTAAAAAAAAAAAAAAGAAGAAGAAGAATATATACTACAATGGAATATTACTCAGCCATCAAAAAATGAGATCTTACCATTTGCAATGATGTGGATAGAACTAGATGGTATTATGCTAAATGAAATAAGTCAATCAGAGAAAGACAATTATTGTACAATTTTATTCATAGGTGGAATTTAAGAAATAAAACAGAGGATCACAGGGGAAGGGAGGGGAAAATAAAATAAGACAAAATCAGAGAGGAATACAAACCATAAGAGATTCTTAACCCTAGGAAACAAACTTAGAGTTGCTGGAGCAGAGGTAGGTGAGGGGGTGGGGTAAGTGGGTGATGGACATTAAGGAGGGCATGTGATGTAATGAGCACTGGGTGTTATATGCAGCTAATGAATCACTGAACTCTATCTCTGAAACTAATAATACACTATATATTCATTAATTGAATTTAAATAAAATAAAAAAAGCAGCATCCTACAATGGGCACATGAAAAGATACTCAACATCACTCATCATCAGGGAAATACAAATCCATATCAAATGAGATATCACCACACCTGTCAGAATGGCTAAAATCAAAAGCAAAGAAACAACAGTTGATGGCAGAGGATGTGGAGAGAAAGAAACCTTCATGAACTATTGGTGGGAATACAAATTGGTACAGACACTGTAGAAAGTAGTATGGAGATTCCTCAAAAAATTAAAAACAGAATCACCATATGATCCATTAATTCCACTCCTGGGAATTTACCTGAAGAATTCCAAAACACCAATTTGAAAAGAAACAGGCACCCTCAGGTTTATTGCAGCATTACTTACAATAGCCAAAATATGGATGCAACCCAAGTGTCCACTGATTGATGAATGGGTAAAGAAGTGGTGTGTATATATATACAATGGAATATTACTAAGCCATAAAAAGAATGAGATCTTGTCATTTGCAGCAACAAGTGGATGAACCTAGAGGGTACAACGCTAAGTGAAATAAGCCAATCATAGAAAGACAAACATCATATGATTTCACTGAAATGTGAAATTTAAGAAACAAACAAATGAACAAAGGAAAAAAAAATACAGAAACACTCTTAAATATAGAGAACTGATGGTTACCAGAGGGGAGGTGGGTGGAGGGATAGGTGAAATAAGTGAAGGGGATTAAGAATACACTTAGCTTGATGAGCACTGAGTAATGTACAGAATTGTTGAATCATTATAATGTATACCTGAAATGCATATAACATTGTACACTAATTATACTGGAATTAAATAAAAATTTTTTTTTTAAAAAAAGAAGTAGCATCCTTAAGCATTTAAGAGCTGAGCTATGTTATGGAAATGGACTTTTTCTCTATAATTTTAGGAATTGTGTTTGGAAATTATAGGAAGGAAAATTTCAGGACAAGGAGAGTGTTCTATAAAAGGAGAGATGGAACAAAGATGCCGAAAAAAGTAGCAAGACTTCTAGAATTCTTCAAGCAGGAGGTGGAGATGTCTTATGAGAGACATAAGAGAGGAGATTCCTGCAATAAATAGATCACATCAGAAAACATGCAAGGTTCATCAGGCTCAAAATTTCTTTCTTTTTCCTAAAAATGTTTTACCTCATTATAAGCCGCAGAAAGGGAAACTTTACAAAAGTGTGGCCATATTTGCTGGTGGGATTTTCCCTTCCTGCTCCAGATCCCTTTTGTCTTTGTGGTGATAAGGCCCCAGAACTTCTGCAAGCATCCACCTAAGCAATTTTTACAAGTAATCTATTTCCAGGAGCTTCACCAAGTAATGGTAGGTAATGGGAAAGTATCCACTCCAAACACATGAGTTGGTCTCCATTGCTTTTTTGCTCTGCGCTCCAGCCATAGTGTTCTTCTCACTGCATCCACACATCACTTCATTGCTTATCCTTATCGACCACCTGGCAGGTCTGCTCCCTTCCCATCCCCACCTTTAAGCCAACGCACAACCAACCTTTCCAGGAGACCTCCGAGACTGTCTCTACTCCTGTGCCAACCTAGAGTTTTCTCTCCCCCTGCCCCCCACCATCGATCTATGATGATACCACATCTGACACATGGTTGTCATCTCTTCATACTTCATATTTCCACTCAAGAGCGACCTCTCCACGTGAAGGATTATTGGAAGAAACAATTCTAAGCTCTAGATCGAAAGGCTCCAGGAAAGGAAGAGTTAGAATCTTACTGAAGCCTGATATTCATGGACCCATGTTTTACTAGGAATCATGTCAAATGTGCTTGAAGTCTGGCACTCGGCCAATTGTTGATGTTGCTGTTGTTTCTCCTGTGAACAGTGGCAGTTTCTCCTTCATTTCCTGCCCCACCCCCATGCAGTATGCACACGTGGGAACAGTCCACTCTTTTCTGTGGTCCTTGACCATTCAGCTTACTGGTGAGAGCATTTAGAATTCCTCGTAGAGGTCCAGTCATACTGGGGTGGTGGGAGAAGGGAGTCCTCACCGCAGCCTCAGATCTAATTCATATTCCTCAGGACAACTCATCAGAAGTAATACTTGGGGTTATTGCTCAGAGAAATAAATCAGTGCCTCATTTCCCATTTAGCTAGAGTTGCTTTAATGGTTTCTCTGGCCCCTCAAATCCTAAGGAAGGAGAGGTTAATGGCAACTCAATCCTACCACACTTGGCATTTGCTCTCAGTACTGATCTCTTTCAATGAACAGATGCTTTGCTTCCAAGCAAGATTTTCTAATCATTGAAAGCAGAAGCATCTATGCCTCTTTAGAACCCCTCTAGCACCCAACACAGTGTCTTACGGGTAAGTGATATTGAACAGACTACTTGTTAACAGTATTATCCACAAGCCAATATAAGCCCGTGAATCACTATCCATGACCCTGTCCTGCCAACTCCCCAAGCCAAGCCTTGCCATCAAACAAGAGCATCGCAGGGTTTGAGTGAAAAATGAGACTCAAGGGGACACTTTGAATTCCCAGTGTGTTTCCTTTGTTTCTCCCAGAGACACAGGCAAAGAAATTTCTCATCCCATCTGTGGATCTCAACACTTCAGAAACAATATAGATCTTATCTCTGGTCCATTTAATTGAACATAAAAAGCAAGGTCACTGCAGCCATTTTGTCCCTGTGCCTTTAGAACCACTGCATCAAGTCAGAGAGAATATTTAGCTCTCCCGTCACCTACTGCTTAGAAACAAAACAAATGGCATTAACAGGTCTTTAATCTTCTCATTAGGGCAGGCATATGGGCTGGAGTTTGTGACAGCACAGCAATGAGCATGAGAAAAATAAGTCTCCCTGTTTCTTTCAAATAAGACTTAAGACAGCAAGAGCACCACAAATGCCACCCTCTTCCTCCAATATGTACAAAACTACTTTCAGCGAGAGAGGGGAGAAAAAAAAATACATTCTGGTCATATCTCACTCGATTTCTTTTGCTTTGTGATAAGCCGACTTTTGTCCCCAATCCCTATCATTCCATAGAGGAAGGATGCTTATGTGCAAAGAAGAACGAAAACCACTTTGAAGCATAAAACAAATGGATTGAGGTCAAATGCATTGCATGGTTCGGCCTGCCCGCTGTACTTTAAGATGCCACACTACTGTTTTCTAGTGAATGGCGCTTCTTTCGAGCTGCCACTGTGGCAGCAGAAGAAATAAGCTTGCCTGAGATGTCCCCCAGCACAGGGAGAAATGCAACGTAGAACATGGGCTCAGAACCTTGCCCCTCGCGGAGTCCCAGTGCAGCTGTTGGCCCCCGTCTGTGGGTATAGGAACCAAAGGCCCCACTTCTGGGGCTCAGAGTTCTCCTGACCCCGGTGCAGAGAATTCTGGCTTTGTAAAAATATATATATATTCAAAAATAACCCAGATTCCTTCTCTGGATGCTTGACTATGCCAGGGGTGAGACAGATGGAGACTCAATGGGTGACCTCAGAATTTTATTATGGTACCAGGTTGCAGGCCAGGCCAAGTACAGGAATCACCTAAGGGCCTTATCTGAACACAGAGGGCAGAAGTGAGTGGAGTTGGAATCTGGGGTCCCTCATGGGGCTCTGTAGGGAGCATTCTGCTACCCAGGGACTGGTAAGTAGTAATGATGGAAATGGCAGCGATCCTCAGAACTTTGTTAGCAAAGAATTTGGGAAATGGAGGGAGGGATAGCAGGGAAATAGAGCCAAGAGAATTTGTCTCTGAAAGAAGAGGTGATAGACAGTGTGGGGATGTGGGGTGCTGTACACAAGGCAGAAGAGTAGAGTTGAGGGAAAGCATATGCCTTGTCCCAAGAGAGAAGGTCAGGGTCTCTGAGAAGAGGCAGGGGGAGGGAATGGTCTGAGGCGGCTTCTGCCTTTGCCAGCTGCAGGGCAAGGCAGCTGACCCTGCTCATACTCCCCTGCAGTGATTCTAACACCAGCCAAATGCCTTGGAATCTTGCCCATAAGTGGAGCACGCTTTTCCGTGCACCTCCCCTCCCCTCCAGCTCACACCATCATTCTCCCTTATCTTTCCAGAGCCAGCATCTTGGTAGCACTGCTTTTCATTAATCATTCATCAGCCAGCCCTGGTCTGCAGGGATGCCATTTCCTTCCGTAAGAACCCTCTGCCCGGGTACAGTCATTACTGGAAATGCACAAATTGCCAAACACATTTTCATTTGCTCAAGGCAGTTGTTTTTATGAGCAGTGGCGAAAACAAAATTCCATTACGTCAAAGTTAATTCCTCTGCAGCACATCAATAGATGCTCCTTGGAGGCAATGCATTAGCCCAGCTGCAATCAGTAGCTTAGAGGGCTGACGGAAGTCGCGCTGCTGTGATGCATTCACTGTTAGAGTCACAGTAATGACCAACCCTTCCCTTTACCGGGGGCTGCCTCTTTTGGATGGATCCCAAAATGCGTCACTAGCTACCTATGTATTACTCATCCATCAGCTCAAGTAGAGTACCCATTCGGTAACCCCAGCCAGCATATACATGCCTCCATCTGAGACCAGAGAAATGTGGCCTGAGGGACAACTGACACAGAACTAATCAGCTCTGACTCGCCTTCCTCTCGCGTATAAATCTGGCCTTCCAGGAATTTCATTTGGTCAGGGATCTCGCCGCTGCTTCCCACAGGCAGAAGCAGCTGGCAGGGTCCCACAAGGGAACAATATGGCCACAAAACCTCAGGGAGGGGAAGGCAGGTGTGGATCCACTAGTGTCTACCCAGGAGCCTAAGGGCTGCTTTTATAGCAATGCACGCATCCTATAAAAGCACTTGGGGCTGCTACAGGATTGGCATCAGGGACATACTGATGAAGCACACACAGCATTAGGGATTGAGAAACCCGGAAGAACAGAGAGTTTGGAAATGGTCTGGGAAAAGGCCAGTGATGAACGGATCATCCATTCAGATGGAGTGAGGAGGTATTTGGGGAGATGCTTTCCTAACATTATAACATCAAGGACTCCAAGGAAGTATTCCTCATCTCCCCACACAATAACTTCGCTTGTAGGCAGCAGGACTTCTTTAATAGGGTACCAGGTTAGACAACCCTACAGTTAGAACCAAAATCAGAATGTAGGCGTCCCTAGGACAGACAAATCATCATTTGGACCAATAGTTGATCCAGGAACCTTTTCTGACAGGTGAGAAAGGAAGGTGTCACTGGGAACCTCATGAGAGGAGAAGAGGGTGACAACACAGAGGGGATAAGAGGCAACAGAAGGGTGACCATAGACATTTCGTCTACTTTACAACTAAGGGAGGGCTGCCCTACTTAGAAAACTGACAGCTCCTCAGATGGAGGCTTCCTTAAGAGGTTGAGGGAAATCAGAAATCAAAGATGGAGGAGGGAGTTCGAAGTATCTTCCCCTCCCCTGTCATTTTCCTCCATGAATTCATTTTGACAAAATAATTTTGACCCCGCACTAACCATGCCTGCTTCTTTTACCATAGCTTAAGGAAATTCCGTGTCATTCATTTATTGTACTGCTGGAGTAAATTTTTGTACTACTAATGAAATTTTTCAAGGAAGAATGACTTAGATCCATCAAAGAAAAACTCTCAGGAAAGGAATATTGCATACTTGTTCTAAATGAGCCTGATTAGCTCTTTACACTGGCTGAGGTCACCGCATCACCTCCCCTTCCTACTTCTCTTCTCTTTATAAACTTGGGCAAAGTGGCCATGCATCAAACACCTGTGACCGCTAAGCCTAATGGGACAAAGAACAGTGGCAGGTGAGTCTGATGGCTGAGAGGTGACCACATGGCCTTAAGAAACTTGAGTAGGGAACATTTAATTGTCCAGAGTCAGAGAGAGAGTTCGGGGGGCACTGAGATCACAAGGCTGTCTGTGATCATTCCTTGCAATATTAAAAAGTAACTGAAAGCGAGTAACTGAAGGTGACCTGACCTCCAAAACCCCACAACAAAGAGAATGTTCTCCAGAGGCTGTGGAATATTTAGGTTCTTTGCCATGTTGGGGTTTGAGGTGGAGTTTCTATGCCCAAATTATACTTCTCACCTTTTCCCTCTGGAATTCTCAATGGAAGGAGAGTCCTCACAATGGAGCTCAATGGAAAACAAAACACAGTTTTACACACAACTGCAAAAGAGCCTAAGAGTTCCAAACACAGGACTTTTTTGGACAAAGCTGAATTGGAGCACATGACTCAGGACAGAAAACCCAAGTGGGGTCACGCACATCCTCCCGGTATAGGGCTTGACTCCTACCTGTATAAGCATGTACTCCAGGAGTAAGAAATATGGTGCAATTTCATAAGAGTTCTGGCATCTCCTTGAAAGGAGCTGGCCAATCTGTCTCAAGTGACCCAGTCAATGTTCCACGCATTGGCAAGCCTTTCTTGGCAAGGAGCTGGTGGGATGCACAGCTAGCAAGGGGGCGAAGAGAGTGTTCAAAGGCATGTCAGTACTTCCCTATCTGAGGAGAGAGCCCTCTATTAAGAGATGCTGAAACACGAGGAGAAAATACAAGAGTCATATGAATAAGAATTTGCAAGAAAGTCTATCCATCCAATGATTGCTTTACTGAGAAGCCCATATGCCTAGCTAAAGAGCCAATAAGGCATGAGATTCCTCCCTAATTCCACAGAAAACCACTCAGCTCAAGGTAGGGTAATATCCCACAAGTAGAGGGAACAAAGCACAGCCAACAAGGATTCCTTGCCATCCCAGGTCTTATAAAGACTTTTAGGAAATGCTATACTTGCACAGGGAAAGGCTGTGTCTAGATCATTTAGCAGTTGGGTACTAATCATCCGGGCTTAAATAGGTTATCCCAGTGTGGTTGGTGGCAAACAGATGTTTAACACAACCACAGCCCATATGTAGCTGGAGAACCTTGGGCCATGGTTCAGTGCTTTGTGCCACTGACTCAGGAGAATTTGTTGCCCAGAAAAGATGCTGACTGCCCAGAATAGGTTCGAGGGCTTGGCTCATTGACCAACTGTCTGAGAACGGAGGTGTCCTTGGACCGCATGCTATGCCCTCTGTTTTCTGGACAAAACAGAAATAAAGAGCAGTTGAAAAACACAAAGACTGACATCTACCACCTTTCTTCTTGTGCCTTTGTTGGAATGTATAACAAAAGCACACTCCTCACAGGTGCTGGGTGCCAAGATGGGAGAATGCCATGAGGTCTTCAGGTAACATTTTGGAGAAGACAGCTAAAACATAGATAGGTGACCAAACTAGGGAAGAAGAAAGGAAAGAGAGAAGACAAAACCCCTTTGATCTGAAAGTTCCATCCTCATTTCTTCAAGCTTTCAAAGCTGTCTTAAGGCACCTGAGGGGCGAGGGGAGATGGGTCAGAAAATATTCCACACCCACTCAATCACAACCATGCAATTTAAGTTTTATATGCTGGGATTTTTATATCATACTCCATTCATCTGACCAAAGAGGGAAGTCCTTTGCCTTAAAAAAGTAAGAATAGGGGGCGCCTGGGTGGCTCAGTGGGTTAAAGCCTCTGCCTTCGGCTCAGGTCATGATCTCAGGGTCCTGGGATCGAGACCCGCATTGGGCTCTCTGCTCAGTGGGGAGCCTGCTTCCCCTCTCTCTCTGCCTGCTTGTGATCTCCCTCTCTGCAAATAAATAAATAAATAAATAAATAATCTTAAAAAAAAAAAAGTAAGAATAAAATAAAATTTTTAAAAGGGTTGAACACCACTATTCTAAAAAGGATAAAGATTAGGAATTCCTAAAATCACATGGAACAAAACTCTTGGCCTCCAACGTACTCAATTATATAAATTGACTGAAGCATCACTGAAATTAAACCTGTGAGCTTCTGTCCAATTTCCCCTTTCCTCTCCTTCCCATGGTTCAACCATCCCAAGATCCTAAAAAGGAAAGAGGCCTGATCTCAGAAATGAAAGCTGTAAAGTACAGGTTGGGTTCTTCTGTTTACTAGAGACATAACCCGTGCTAATCAGCTTCCAAGCTTCTGTTTTGTTGACTGTAAAAAGACATTACAATTCTCACCCTTCCTATCTCACAGGGTTGTGAAGATAATTTATGTGAGAGAAACTTTTCCCTTGAAGGAGCATTATGTAAATCTGTGTTTGTTATTTCTGAATATCTTAGAGCACTGATGCATTTTCCAGTATATATTTCAGTCAATGAATCCCTTGTTCAAATCAACTAAAACTTCTGCCACCTGCAGATAGGCAAAGGTGGGTAAATGGTTTAATTCCTAAATTTGGGTAGTAAGCTTCAGGAAAGTCAAAGAATTCGAGAATCCCAGTGTGGATGCCAGAGCCCCATGTCAGTGAATGCCTGCTACTAGCCCTCTCGGTGGCCCGAAGACCATGTCGGTCAGAATTAGAAAAGGAGCCCTCAGCAGCCCTCTGAGGGTAACTAGCCAGGGGATGCGCTCACCACTGAGGTCTAGGCCCAGCAGCCACACTGACACATTCCTGCTTCTTCTTATCACTGTTCCCCAGGTACAGGTCCCCCGGTCACTGAGGGCCCCTGACCGTGGCTGCACGCTGTCCATTCTGGCTCACCTCCATCCATACCTTGACAGAACAGTGGAAAGAAGGGATGGTGTGGATGGAAGGCAAGACAGCCCAATGGCTGTCTTGGTTTCAATGGTGAAACCATTGACCATGAGGTTCCAGAAGGAACAGGGTAATGATTTTAGCTCGGCTCAGAAAGGAAAGGAAGAAACCACCACGTTGCTGTCCTGTATTTTCATAAGGGGCGGGGGGAGAAGTCCCTACACAGTTCTTACATATGCAGATTCCAAGATGGCAGTGATCTGGATTAGCAGACGACAGCAGTGCCCCCTCCAAGCCTCTCAAGCACTTCTTAAGCACCAGAAACCCCGGCACCAGGTTATCAGACCCCCTTGCTCACTAGTGCTACCGTTGCTCCACGGCAGCTGCAGATTTAACCATGAAGATGCCACAAAAGGCTGCAAACAGACTGCTTTTAAATCATAAATTAAACCCAGGCACAAATGAAAGGCATTACCTCAAGATGGAGAAGTAACGTGGCACTTTCACACGCTACACCTCGGCATCTGTGTCTCCGGGCATAAGTCATCACCCTCGTCCTAATTAATGACGAGGAGAAGAAAACATGTTCACAGAAAGAACCAATCTCAAGATCTTAAAATTGGAGCCAGATCACGGGAGAGCAAGCAGGATAACCAACAGTAAAAGAAATCAGACTGCCCAGGAAAGTGCTCCAGTGTCCCCTCGGCATGAAAGGCAGGGCTGACCGGGAGAAGGATCACAGAAAATCACAAACACTTAAAAATGAATCCGAATTTATTCATAATTATACTTGACCTTTAAATAATGCCTTGCTATTTCCAAAACCCCTTCACATGCTTTATCAAATTTGATGCTCACAGAATCCTTGGAAATAGGCAACACAGACCCCCGTTCCTGTCTGACGGGAAAACTCAAGTCTCTAGAGGTTAACTGACTTGCCCACGGTTACGCAGCTAGTAAGTGGCACTTACTAGTCCCCAGGACTCCCTGCTATGTAAATCCTGCTATTCTGAGAACGAAGTAACTACAGATAAATATCTTACAGGAAGCATCAGATTGTTAAGCATCTCAAAATGACATCTCAGAAGTCAACTGGGCCGTCACGGGTCAAGAAATGGAGTATCATGATGGTAGGGAGCATCCCCTTAGCAACTCCACATTGCAAATCCACCTATGGGCTCCTTCTCACTCACCCCCTTTTCCCTGGCAACATACTGAGGCATAAAGGTAGATGGTGGGCCCGGAAAGAACTAAAAAATTCCACTGCCAATTTCAGTGCCCATAAGCAGTATCGCTGAGTGTCCGTCAGACACCAGAGCATTGGGCAGAAGGAGAGAGAACGCACAGAATGAATCGAACGTGTAGTCCTGCCCTGGACAAGCCAGTTGAAAGACCCCTCCCAATGCAAATATAGTGTGTTAACAAAGTCAAGGTCATCCTCACTTCCCTCTAAGAAATCTGGGAGTGCCCTTCCTGGAAGATCCACTTCCCACTGACCATTGCTGGATTCTGTATGAGTCACGGCTCATTCTCGAGCCATTATTTAACCCACCTCAAACTGCTCAGTGAACGAGAAGAATCCATTTTTAAAACCTCTGCACTGATTTTGAGAGTCGCTGGCTCTCAAGTCCATGCCAGCTGCCTACCATTCTGAGCAGGTCTTTTTGTGTTTTGTGTCTTTGCCTGGAGACACCAGGTCATTAAAATGCTCATACTCATAGAAAGCGAACCCCACCAAGTCCAAGCAAAAAACATTGCCTTTATTATTCACCTTACTACCCCAGCCTACGAGGAAACCAGAGCAACGCTCTGCAAATGCCAGGCTCATTAATGAAATGGTTTTACACCCAAGAGGTGAACGGGCTCTCCAGGCCCAGAGACAGTACATTCGTAGTGATAGCACTTTACCAGACAATGAATCAGCAGAGTGCACTGAAGGCTGGTTTTATTTGCTCCGAGGAAGATTGGTTTTCCCACCACACCACTTTTCTAGGCTACAATCTGGGAGAGTGTTTTCTTTTCCAATTCGCAAAAAATACCACTCTGGTTCAGGGTGAAACACAGCCCTAAGCCTTATGAGGAAAATGGAGACTCATAAAATGGACTGTGACACCCTACAGGAAACTTCAGCCCACCCAGCCAAGTACTGAAAGCCAGACATTTCTAGCCGAGGTTGGGAAGAGACCCAGGGTCTTACTCTATGAAAACAATATTACAATCTATCAGCGCAGTTCCCGCCAGGATCTCTCTCGCTCCTGAGGTAGATCAAAGCTAATTAAGTTGCCAGATGGACTAACCATGTTCAACATTTTTAAAGACTGGATTTTATTCACTGGAACAGCCTGCTCTCCCCCGGTTCTGGATACAGGCATAAATGCTCCCAACCTCCCTGAAATGTTCAGCAGCCCCTGGAAAGGAGAGAAAGGGGGCGGGATGCTTGCTAAGTAAGAGCAGGGCAGTGGAGTGTTCTCTTAAGGTAGGGCTTCTCAGCAGGGGCACTATTGACATCTTGGACCAGATAAGCCTTTGCTGTGGGGATAAATTGCTTTGCTAGGGCTGCTGTAACAAACTCCCACGAACTGCATGGCCTCAAACAACAGAAACGTATTCTCTCCCAATCCTGGAGGCCAGAAGTTCAAAATCAAGATGTTAGCAGGGTTGGTTCTCCCTAAGGGCTGTGAAAGAGAATCTGTTCAATGACGCTCTCTTGGCTTCTGGTGACAACCGATGATCCTCTGTGTTCTCAGCTAGTTGGTGCACAGAGAAGTGTATCATCCCAGTCTCTGCCTCCAACCTCAGAAGTTCTGCCTGTGTCCCTATGTCTTCGTACGGCCATCCCCTTAGAAGTAGGCCAGTCACATTGGATTAGGGGCCCACCTGTTCCCACGTGACAGTATCTTAACTAGTTCCATGGGCAACCACTCTGTTTCCAAATAGTCACATTCTGAGGTAGTAGGGTTGAGGTCTGCTGCATTCTCTATGGGAGGACACAATTGGGCTGGTAACAGGAGAGTACTCTGGGCATCGTAGGATGTCTAACAGCCTCCCTGGCTTCTACCCACTAGATAATATCAGCACTCCTCCAGTCAAGACAACCAAAAATGTCTCCAGACAGGGGCGCCTGTCCCTTGGTTTCAACTCAGGTCATGATCTCAAGGTTGTGAGATCGAGCTCTGCATCAGGATCTGCACTCAGCATGAAGTCTGCTTGAGAGTCTCTCTCTCTCTCCCTCTCCCCCTGCCCTTCCCTCGTGCGCTCTCTCTGTCTCAAATAATTAAATTTTAAAAAGAATTTTTAAAACTGTCTCCAGACATTGTCAATAGTCCCCCAGGGGCAAAATTAACTCTGGTTGAGAAACATACTCTTAAGAATTTGGCTTGGAAAGATAAAAGTTTAAATTTCAATTC
>CM053618.1:7339707-7361947 GCA_028646535.1 Procyon lotor | reverse complement strand
GGGTGGCTCAGTCGTTAAGCGTCTGCCTTCGGCCCAGGTCAGATCCCAGCGTCCTGGGATCGAGCCCCGCATCGGGCTCCCTGCTCCGCGGGAAGCCTGCTTCTCCCGCTACCATTCCCTCTGCTTGTGTCCCCTCTCTCGCTGTGTTTCTCGCTGTCAAATAAATAAAATCTTTAAAAAAAAAAAAAAAAAAAAATTTCAATTCTGCTTTCATTACTTGTCCTGTGACCTTGAACAATTTGGTTAAACTCTCTCTTTACTTTTCTCACCTACCTCATGGAGGTGAAGTGTTGTTGAGGGTCACATAAGATACTATGTGAAGAGCATCTGTTGCAGGATGGGACTCAATAAACGACAGCTATTGTCTTTCATAAATTAGAGAAGTTCCTCTGCAGGATTTGCTGCAGGCCCAGGATTTCCTGCACTGATACTGAAGTCTTGGCCCTGTCCCTGAGACCCCCAGAAGGCAGAGGAGCTTTCCAGGTCTGCTCAATATCCTGTTTTCAGGGAAGATAACCCCCTTACCGCCCAGCCCATTCCCTCCCAGCGTCTGTGATTGTAACACCAAAGCTGCAGATAGCCATATATCACAGCCAGGGAAGGGGAAACTCTGGATATGACCAGAATGTTAATGTGGCTGCATTGCACCATGGCCAGTATCAGCCCAGCTGAATGCTGTAGAAAATCTACCAGAAGAGACAAGGATGGGGAAGATGAAGAGATCTGATGCTTAGATGTTGGTTATAACATAACTTTGGAGACCTTACCTCCCTTGCATGAAAACATCATCTGAGATCCCATGCTAGGTGTTGAGGAAGGAAAATAATGCATCTTATTTAAGTGTCTGTCCCATGTTCTTGAAAAAAAAAAAGTGCCTGTCACATGCTAGAAGGTCAAATAAGTATGTGTTTATTAAATGGGCCACCTCTGGGTCCCCGAGTTCTTTAGCCTTCAAGATGGCATTTCTCTTTAAACCTTTAATACAAGTAATCCAAGCCCCCATCCCCATGGATCCCCCTTGGGGAATCTCTTATTTTTTTCATATTTATTCTCATGAAGTAACTCCGGACATTCCCAGAGAAGGTTAACATGTCCCAAGATCTGTCCTGCTTGATGTGAAATTCTTCCATCTATCATTCCCCAGGTTGCCATCTTTTAATTGGTCTGTTGTCACTTACTCCACATAACTTCATCTCCAGCGTGAGCCCCACCCCAACTGCCAAATGCACTGCTAAGAGCAGGTGTACAACACTTAACAGATTCCTTAACAAGATTCTGAGAGACCAAGTGACCACACAAGTCACTTTCATCTGCTGCTCCATGTGGATATTCTCAGGGTCCCTGACCTGTATTTGACTCCATACCTCTGCCTATCTCCCCTCAGGCTTCTATGTACTGGGGAAGAGGGAAGGTGACAGCTCAACCTTCCCATAGGAATTTCCAAACCTTCTTCTGCCTGAGGTCCTGGCCCCATTCCTGTTCCAGACCAGGGAATGGCAGGAAAACCCTCCTTCTCTGTCTCATTTCCCACCCTAGGGCAATTGACAGTGGAAACATCATCCTCTTCAGAAACAAGGTGCGATTTGGCTCCCATTACCCCCAAAAGCAATCATTGTATTTGTCAATAAATTCTAAAATGTGAGTGTATTTACTCTTAAATGAGACCAATGAGAAACATCACTCCCATAGCCCAGATAACACTGTCCTAAGCTCAGTCTTGGTACTTCTCAAAGTCAATCCTCTGGTCAAGCCTAATGTCCTTCCTGGCACAATCCAGTCTCCTATGAACAAATCTAGGTCAAAAAGACTTCCATATCTCCCAACAAAAAAGTGAAAATTATCCAACATAGCACAAATCCCCACTTGAGTGGGAAGAATCTAACTGCTGAAGGTAACATTCAACTTGTGTTACTAGACAAAAGACAACATCTAGTCATTTGTATTTAAATTACCTTATTAGTTCAGATCTTCCTCAACACATTGGTAGGTCTGTACCTTATATTTGCCTGATTATCCAAGAGAAGCTCCTAAACTATGGAAGGATATCAGACACTTTCATTGGGTTGCCAAGCAGAATCCAAAGCTCCTTCCCAATTTGGGGGAACCCCCTTGTGCTGGTCCACAGAGCTAAAGGTGGCTGATTCTCAACCTTTCCATACCCTGGCAACCAAATCAAGAACAGGGCTGTTGCTGAGTCTGTTCTTACATTACTCAACTCCAGGTGCACCTGGCATAGTCATCCTTGATTTGTGTATTTATTACAACAATATTCTGGCAGAGGAATTTATGTGTGAAGGCTTTATTTAGGACAGTGGCAGTCCTAGCCCCAGCCAATATTTTAAATCATGAGATAGTGGAATAAAGACCAAAGGTCAGAGAGATTAGCTCTGCGGTAGCTGCATAGTTGGAAAGCCCTAGAACCTTTGTCCAGTGGCTATAGTATCACACGGGGACAATGTCCACTGGCAGCTGTAGGTAGTGGCAGCAGCAGTGCCCACACTCTGGCCCAAATGTTCATTCTGCTGAGTCTCCACTGATTACTGCCTATTTTCCACACCTGGTTTTCCAGCCTCCCGGTGATTCTCTGAGTTGGCCAGGACACTTCCAACTCCATGCCCACACTGCACAGTGAGACACAGCTGCGAAAAACTCATAAACTCATGATCCTGAAAACTGCCCAGCAATCATAATTTTTCCATAGTAAATCTGCTTCCCCACTTTTCAAGATACTATTTCACACCTTTTTCTCTCTCCTCCATAAATCTATTATCTCCTCTGATAGCTCCTCTCCCTATCCCCATTTTTGCTGATAACTTTATGCTTCGTTTCACTAAAAAACAATAGAAGCAAATGAGAAACATCTGTACACGCAGGCTCTCCCTTCCCTCTGTTGAAATGAATGGACCATTCCTGGTCCTGTCTCAGCAGCCCTTCATTTGTGCACTGGTACTCATCCCTGCTCACCTCAGTGAAGGACTCTACTCCTGCAATTATAACCTCTCTCTCTCCCACATCATCAATCCTTCCTCTCTACAGAGTATCACACCTTAATCAGCAGCATCATAACCTACTGATGGAAACAATGCTCCCATTAGATTTAAAAAAAAATAATAACCTTCACCAACAACACCCTACTCAGAATCTTGATGGGGCATCATACTCCAGAGGGGTGACATTGCAGACAGTGCTTATATTAGACCCCCTCCCAACATGGAAGGGCATCAATTTGTTCTCACCAAAATAGACACTGACTTGTGAATGTGAATTTGGTTTCTCTGCATCATCCAACATGATTCTGCCAGGAGATCCATTTATGGACTTACTGTATGCCTATACACAATTATATCCCATAGAACATATTTTCTAACCAAGAGTTTCACTTTATAGGAAAAGAAATAAGTCAATCTGGCTGATGTCCATGGAATTCAATGGTACTATAACACACCCCATCACCCAAAGATAGCTATGTAATGGTGCAACGGTCCACCAAATACTCAGTTACAATGCTGGCTTGGAAACAATATTCTGTGATATGCATGCAGCCCTATAGGATATTGTATGTGCTCTCAACCAGTCATCAACATATGGTCCTCTAATATGTGTATTTTTTCCAACCACCACCAAGGAATAAACTCAATACTGACACTATATGCCTGGAGATAGTATCAGATTCCACAAATTAAGGACTTCGTCCAATAAGACTGCCCCCTTCTTCAGACATCAATTAAAAATACAAGTTGTCACCTGGTTTCTGACCCACCAGCTATAGATCAGAGGTTCCAAAGACACTTTCCTTGGGTTTGATTAACTTGCTAGAGCAGATCACAGAACTCAGGAAAACAATTAGATTACCTGTTATAAAAGGATACAACTCAGGAACAGCCAGATAGAAGAGATGTATAGCACGATGTATGAAGAAAACCGAGTTTCCTGCTTTTTGAGTACATCATTCTCCCAGATGCTCCATGTGTTCACCAACTTGGAAGCTCTTCAAATCCTGTCCTTCTGGGTTTTTATGGAGCCTTCATTACATAAGTATGGTTGACCAAATCACTGACCATTGATATTTGATTCAATCTCCAGCTCCTCTCCTCTCTTTAGAGTAGGGTTAAAAGTCCCAACCCCCTATTCACTTGGTTGGGTCCTCTGGCACCAGCCTTATCCTTAGATTACCAAATGTGGTCCAAAAGTTATCCCATTAACATAACAAAAGACACCTTTCTTGCTTTTATTGCTTAGGAGATTCCAAGGATTTTAAGAGCACTTTGCCAAGAATAGGACAAAAACCAGGAATATATTTCTTATTATAAATCACAATATCACAAGGCCTATGTCGACCGTAACCATATACAAGGCAGTGAACCAGGGTTAGAAAAGGTCCAACAGAAGTGGCTCTGTCCAGCAGCAGGAAAATCTAGCAATGGTAGTGATGTCCTGAAGAAATGGCCCCACATCCTGGGCTGACTGTCTGCTGCCAGACCACCCTTGGTTTCTGCCCATTTCCCAACCTAAATTCTTCAGCTTTCTCTGTCCATTCTGTGAGCTGATATCCTTCCATTGTCCTACCCCAAAATTCATTTTCAGCCTAAGCTATTCAGTCTTGGTTTCTTTGTCTTGAAACCAAGCACACAGACTGTCAAAGAAGGCTTTACACAGAGATAATTCAGAAACTCCTAGCAATCCCCAAAATAGTGGCTTTCCAACTTTAAGAAATTCAACAGTTAATCTCCAATAGGCATCTCATTACACATGAATAAATGTGAGAATGAATGAACTCCAGCTTTCAGCTCCCCAGAGAATGGGACCAGGTGTTTAGAACCCCAAATGGTAAACCTGAGCTCCTTGTTTTTTTATACTGCTTGATCTGCACATCTTGCCAGCATTAAATGATTCATGGGAGCAATCACCAGTAGAAAAAAGTAGGGGATTTGGATGCATTGGGGTGTTTTACTTTGGGGCTGTAGAGTAGATGAATGATGGCACTATTCCGGCTTCTAAATCATTTCTTGGTTATAAAAAATTCTTAGATGAAAATTGATATTTTAAAAATTGTGATACAAATTGATATAAGGCTTTTTGATCATGCTTATACCCTCAGAGGGCTGCTAGGATGGAAAACAGAACCATAAAACTTAGGCATCCCCACTTGTACTTGTTTAAAACTTCCTCACCTCCCCAGAACCTCCACTACAAAACAAGATAAAATACAACATACCTTCCAAAGAGCACCAGACCCCAACCATCATTACCTATTGCTGAGCAATCTTTGCAGGATAAATAGCTTTGATGCACATTAACCCCCTTGTAACAAATAAAAAAGGAAATTTTCAACAGGCATTCTCTGTTCCCTCCTCCTGGAATATTCATGAAATGGCCTTTTCTGGCATCCCTAGCATACCTCCTACTGTAATATCTTCAGTTCATGACAATGTTTTAAAATACAGATTTTATCACTATTCAGGGAGGAGAGGCCTACAGATCAGGAGATTATAGCCATTGAAAAAATAGTTTGTCACTCACGGTCCCCGAGAGGATGGAGTGTACTACATCATTCAGGGCCATAAAGGGAGGCACAAGGGTCAGTCAGGAGAAAGAAAGACCAAGGGGAAAGTGTGGACAAGAAGCTTTATTGTGGCTTCCACACAAAAAAAGCGAAGCAGACAAGGTAAACAAGTGTGGGATCAGCTAATATGAATAATTTCAGCAGGCTCTGGAGATAGGAGATTTCTCTAGTTATCTGTACCTGGCCATGGGATAATTAGGGCAGAGGAATATTCCCTTCTGGAATGTAAGAACCAAACAGAAGAGGTGGCAGGGAGAATGGGCCCTGGATTGGTTCTTTTTCATATGAAAGGTATGTTCCCGGGAGAGTCCTTCGATGTCTCCTAGAATTGGCTAACCCTGGAAGGGGAAGTCACCCCCAGGCAGTGAGGCCCCAGACTCAGAATGCAGAAAATAAGAAAATACTGCTAACACAGGAAATAACCCTGCAAATTCCTGATGGGCCTTCTGAATCATCTAACAGGAGGCAAATCTTATTCGTGATCACTTTGGTGATAAATCCTGAGTTTCAGGATTCCTTGAGGTATAAATGACAGAAAGAAAGAGAAAAAGAGAAAGAAAAAAGGAAAGGAAAGGAAAGGAAAGGAAAGGAAAGGAAAGGAAAGGAAAGGAAAGGAAAGGAAAGGAAAGGAAAGGAAAGGAAAGGAAAGGAAAGGGAAAGAGAAAGAAAGAAAGAAAAAAGAGGGAAGGAAGGAGAGGGGAGGGGAGGGAGGAAGAAGAAAGAAAGAAAGAAAGGAAGGAAGGAGGGAGGGAGGGAAGGAAGGAGGGAGGGAGGGAGGGAGAGAGAGAGAGAGAGAGAGGGAGGGAGAGAGAGAGAGAGAAAGAGAGAAAGAGAGAAAGAGAGAAAGAGAGAAAGAAAGAAAGAAAGAAAGAAAGAAAGAAAGAAAGAAAGAAAGAAAGAAAGAAAGAAAGAAAGAAAGAAAGAAAGAAAGAAAGGAAGAAAGGAAGAAAGGAAGAAAGAAAGAAAGAAAATGGAGGGAGGGAAAAAGGGAGAGAGGGAGGAGGGAGGGAGAAGGAGAGAAGGAAAAGGGAATCATTCTGGCTTCAACAAGAAAAGGGATGTGTTGGCTCATGTGTCTCAAAATCCGAGGGTATGCTTCTAGAAACGTTTAATCCAAATTATCAGGCCCCCTTTTTCTGCATCTCTTGACATCGTGCTTTTGCAGGCCATCCTCACTGGGCCTCTGTCACTATACAGATCAACCATAAGGTATCAGGCTCACAGCTCCTCTCCCTACCACTGAGTTGGGGGGAAGAATTTCCCAGAAATTCCAGCAAATGTTATATTGATTCTCATTGGCTATAACTTGATTACATCACCGTGACTGAACCAATCACTGTAGCTGGGAGATGGCAATTGTCCTGCTGGCTTAAGCCAATCAGAGTTGTAGGCCTCAACCTGCAAAGATAGTTCAAATGAAACCACTGGTGGGGAAAGGGTGAGGGGTGCTTTCCTAAAGGAAATGCAGACAGCTGTTTCTAACAAGTAACTGATGATGAATCTCAACACAAGAAGTCTACCAAATATGCTGCTTTGTATTAAAATGTTCAATATTAATTTTATACACATCCAGTCCTGTGTTTAAAAAAAGGGGGGGGGGGGCAAGTTAGGGGGTTGGCTGGCTTAGGCTGGCTTAGTTGGTAAAGCATGCAACTCTTGATTTCCTGGTCATGGGGTCCAGCCCCAAATTGAGTATAGAGACTACTCAAAAAGAAAATACTTTTTAAAAGGGGGTGGGGGGTTCAGAACCTCCTGCCCTGGTAACTCTACCTTCATTCCCTCAGTACTAATATGACTCGATTATTAAGTTATCATTTGTTACAGGCTGTTTCATTCCAACAATAGCTTTTCAGCATTTGAAAAATAATATATACCACCTATTGGTGAGGATTCAAAATACACGAATTCATTTTGATTTTTTCTCATTTTAAATTAAAGCAGAGGGGTGCCTGAGTGGCTCAGTCATTAAGCGTCTGCCTTCAGCTCAGGTCATGATCCCAGAGCCCTGGGATCGAGCCCCGCATCGGACTCCTTGCTCGGCAGGAAGCCTGCTTCTCCCGCTACCATTCCCTCTGCTTGTGTTCCCTCTCTCACTGTAAATTAATTAATTAATTAATTAATGCAGAAAGAAATTACCAAGAAGAAACTTCATCCTTTAACCATATCTGCTCCTGGCACTCACTTTCCTCTTAGCATTGACAGCGCTGGTTGGTTCTCTTACTATATTTTAACAGCAGACAGTATTTGTGGGGCAAAATGAAGAAGAAAAAGTCAAACAAATCTGCCCTACCCCAACTAAAAGAGATCTCCTGCCTTGAAACCAGAAGACACAGCAAGGAGCATTTCTGCAGAGAAACTATTTAGCTACCCAGTACGGTGCTCCCCCATCTCCTTCTCTGCCCAGGCTTCCTTAGCCTGGTCAAGAGAGAAGTCTGGCCTCTCCTCAAAGCTGGCGATCCTCCAGAGTGGAAGCCAGAGAAGAGTTAGTGCAAGTTAGTACACTAACATGAGAAAAAATAAGTGATTTCTTCTACTTATACAGAGTTATTAAATTAACATAAAAAGTGAAGTTTAACACATGCTTTGACATTGAACATTACTGGTATATAGCAGTGGCTCTCAAACTTTAACATAAGTCAGAATCCCCCAGAGGACTTGCTGAAAACAGAATGCCGAGTCCCACCCCCAGAGGCATTGATTCAGTAGGTCTGGGCTGGGCCCTGAGGATCGGAATTGCTAACAAGTTCTCAGATGACACTGATGGAGGTGTTTAGGGGAACACCCCTTGAGAACCACTGGGATGCACTGTGTGTTTTATTTTACTGGTAGCTGATTCTGTCTAAAAAAAAAAAAAAATAATGATGTTCTAACATGCCATTCTAGCTTCTAGAATTCAAAGTCTGGCCTTTTGGATGGTAAAGAAAATGCTTTACTATAAAGGAAAGCTCATCCCGCCTGGTTTTGAGACAGCAAGGAGACATGAGAAGTCACTACCTCCCTCTACTCCTAGATGATGAACCAGGCAAGATCTGTCACGTGATAATGTCTTTAAGGAACAGCAGGAAGGATGAAAGTACAGATAGATATATTGTCCCAGGAAGCCCAGGAACTAGGTCAGAGGAAGAAGGTATCTTTCTCTTGTTTCCACTGCAACCAATAAAAGTTAACATGGCTGGTTTTGAACTTGGGGCCTTGAGAGCTCAAATTTACAATTATACCAATGGGAAGGAAAATGAACTTGGTAAAATGTTAAGACTTTCTTCTTCTTTGGGCCATGAAACTTCTAGGACCCATTTTATGCTCTGGGCTGACCTGGCTCATTACAGTGACCAATAGGTCCCTATATGCATAAGTTTTAAAAGACTCTTGTTGGAAAAGTCCACAATTCATTCCTGCAATGAATTCCCCCTTTTGCTGGACTTGTGTTGCATGAAAAGTAATCCTCTTCCACTGAGCTTCACAGTGTCTCCAATTCCGAAAGGCTCCAAGGAAAAGAAGAAGAAATTTTACCAGCCACGGGGAAAAAAAAAAAAGGCAATATGTTTTTTCACACACATATGGTTTCTATAATAGTTTTATAAAAATTGACTTTGACCTAGCTCTCTGAAAGAGACAGCCTGATTGAGGATGACAGGCCCAGAGAACCTGCCACTATCCCGAGGCAGCAGAATGCCTGAGCTTGATTTGTGGCCCTGAATGGAGGCCTGTGCTATGGGAGGTGATTTTTACACACTTCTGTTTTGCTGATGGCCCTCTCCCAAGCTGCTTTCCCCACATGCCAACCAGCTTCATATGTTTCCAAATGGAGTTGGTGATCTGGAATCCATAAATAATGAGCATCTCAAGAAAAATCATCTCCCTAAAATAGAAGGCAGAAACTTGTACCCCTGTGACAAAACAGAGTTGTCGCCAGGGCCTGTGGTACTTCCCTCTAAAACAACATGGCGGCCATCAGGACCACCAGAGCCACCAGGTCATACATCAGAACCTAACATACAAATCGCACTAGAACCAGTTCAGAAGAGTTGAGCATACTCTTTCTGCCTCCCATCTCCCTAAGCCTACGAAGCCCAGGTTAAAGACCTAGGCTGCGGGAGGAAAGCCTCCACACATTTAAGGGAAGGTAGGTCAAAACCCTGAGCTGATTTGTCCAAACTCCCCTTTTGGGAGCTCAAAATGCCTCACTGCAACATGCCAGCACTAGATCTCTGCACCTCTGGCCTCCAGGAAGCCCTTGAGGGAGTCCAGAACATACCCAAAAAGAGTGAAAAGAATGTTTGGTAGGAGGTTACTTTTCTAACTCAGAAGCCTTCTTTCATTTCCCATACCACCCACTCTACCATTTTCAGCCCCTGAAAACACCAAGTCTTGGGGTTTCACTTACTTTTCCCACCTTACCTGAAATGCTCTTTCCTCTAGCTGTGTGCATGACAGCCTCCTTCTCCTCATACCGGTCACTCACCTTCCAGAGAGGGTGCCCCTCCACAACTTTCTAGCCCATCACCCTGTTCTAGTTCCTTCGCAGCACATAACCCTACCCAAAAGTATGCATTTGGTTTTTTCCTTACCTATGTCTGCATAAACATATCAACATTCCCCTCTAGAAAAATTCCCATAAACCAAAGGATCTTATGGTCCTTGTTTACCACTGGACCCCAGTGACTACTGGCATTGCAGGCGTTTGGTAAATATTGGCTGAATAAGTGAATGAACCCTGAAGTGATTTCCAATTTGTGGACACTGTTCCAATTTCTCGAAAAAGTAGAAAATTTGGCAGCATTGGACCTCTATTCTCATGGGACCACTACTGCATGGGGCTGAGTGGCCACTCCCCCATTTAGGAGGTAGTTAATGTAGTTTAGTTTAATTAGGGATCATTAGCCTAATGCAACGCCTGGCACAAACTAGCTACTATAACAAGTGAGCGTGTTGGGTGTTGACCGTGTTTCTCTGTTCATTAGCACTTTTTCAAAACAAAAACAAAAGAAGTGAAAAGACTAACAAATCTAGCTGTGTCATGACAGCTCAGGAAGGCCTTGGCTGAGTAAAATCTAGGATAAAAACAGCCTCCGTAACCGAAAGACTCCTTCAAACACATTTCTTCTGGCCCCGGCCTTGGATATCATTGTGCATCACCAAAAATCAAAAGCCGACAGAAGGCGGGGAGAGAGTGGATAGAAGTAGAAAGAAGGAAGAAAGTGCCCCTTCTTAAGTAAGTACGTACATGGGGTGAAGTCTCTCATGCCTTCCCCAAGGTGCGTCTCAGCAGGACGTGTTTTGAATCCAAGGCCAAAATTCTGTCCAATGGAGACAAAGTCGCAATGCATCAGATAACACTGATTTACCTACCACAGCATGGGGTTAAAGCTTTGAACAAATTCTTGCAGGAGAGGCGGGGGCAAGATGGCGGAGAGGTAGGACACCCTGTTGTAACCTGTCCCCAAAAGTGAGCTGGATATCTGCCAGACCACGCTGAACACTCATGAAATCAAATTCTTGCAGGAGTTTCCAGCACACGAGTTCTCAGTGGGCTGCAGTTTGGGGGAGTCACTACCCACCTCACTCAACCTCCCTCATAGCCTGAGTTAAGTGGGCTCCATGTGCCAACCTCTTCTGTCCCTGGGGAGCGAGGGCTTTGCTGCTGAGCCTCAGTCTATTCGACTTTGCCTCCAGGCTGAAATCTTTCTATCAGGCAGCAGCCCATCCGGCTGGCTTGGACAGAACCCCCATATCTGGACACCCCTGGACTGGGCCTCTTTCCGGCTCAGGCAGTGTGCTCTGTTTTCCCCGTTGTGCTCTCATTCCATCTCTGTGCCTATGTTTTCTCTTTAGTAATAAACCCCAAGTACTTTCTTACTCTTCTCTCCTGTTAGCCCTTTGTTCCCTCTCTCTATTCCACCTTCATCTGTCCCTCATGCTCACAGGAATGTTCCACTCGTTGCTTGAAGGAAACAGACTCTCTTCAAACTATGTGCATTAATATATGGGACTCGATGCCCCCGTCCCAGACCTGACTCAACAGCCAGACCCATGATTTCTCTGGAGATCCTTTTGGTGCCTTTCTTTCATCAAATTCATCTGTGGGGGAGGAGAGGCTAAAATAAGGTGGAAAACCCCTCAGTGGACTTCAGTTATCCATATTGTCCCCTTCCCCGAATCATGAGGAGTCAGGGCGGCCTGTGCTCCATCATTAGCAACTCTGCGGTCCAGCGAGAAAGCCTGGTCTCCACAGGCCCCTGGTTTCTCCCCCGCTGACCTCTACCACACCTGATCTCGTTCACACCCACAGGAACGGGAGCCAGTAAACTGGATTCCAGCCCAGTGATTTTACCATCTCCACACATCTGGGTTCTGTTTGGGGCTAGTTAGTGAGTTCCTTGCTTGTTGGCTGGAAGAGTTTTGTTTTCATTCACAACTTTTTAGGGAAACTCCGTGGAGAGTTCAGCTTAATTCAGAACCTTCTCCAGGGGTCTCTTGTGATCGTTTCCTCTGGACAGGAGAGAGGAAATACAACGTAGTGTCTAAGAAAACAAAGCCCAGTGTCTGACTGGCCAAGGTGTAAAGAACTCAGCATACAGGGATGGCCAGAATTCCCTTGGACCTCCCCAAAGCAGCAGAGAGCCTGCACGCAGTGAGGCAGAGGGACAACTCATTCTGACATTCCTCAGCTCCTGTGGAATTGTGCACAGATCCACCGGGGAGCAGATCAAACTGGAAACACTTTCTGCCCAGCACTGCCCTTCCCTCAGATGATCCTATTTCTCCCGGAGGCCGATGTCCCTCTCACTTTCCTGGGCCCCTCCTTCCCTCTGTGGTCTTGACTCTTCAGACATTAAAAGGCCTTGCAGTGCTATCGGGAATACACACAGCGCGGATTTCAGAAACACATATGCACACATGCGTGCCCACACACACAGAGCAAAGATTTACTGCTCTGGAAATGTTGCCTCTTTTACAGATTTATTCTTTGAAAAGTGAGAGATTCCTCTCCTGGGATGGATCTGGAGGGGGTTGGTAGGGGGAGAAAGAAAGGCCTGCAAATTCAGGCAGCCCACCCAAGCTCCAGGCCGCTGGCTACGGGCGGGTGGGGGTGGTTAGGGAAAGAGGGAGGAGCAAACATAAATCACAAAGACTGGTGGGTTGGAAATGCCACTTGGCCTGCGAGAGAGAGTTAAGACTTTCAGATGCTTCAGGGCTTTTTAACAACATCTGGTCCATCTGGATAAGAGCCGAGGTAGGAAAACTCTCGTTTCCAGAAGCGGAAGCTGCAGAGTGGTGAATTTCAAGGTGGCGACAACAGCTTAGTTAGTTAGCTGGGGAGCTTGTGCAAACTACACGTGCCCGTCTCTGAGATTCTAAGAGGCACATCAGAACCTCTGGAGTCGGCTTGCATAGTTTTGCATCCCATTAAGTTAGCAGAGCCTTCCTGATACCGATTTTAGCTCTACAATCTGGAGGCTCCACCGAGACATGAAGGTTGGGAGCTGGCCCTGCAACGTGGGATGTCAGGTTTGCAGCGATCTCCAGCTGCCTGGGCGAGCCCGAAGATCTCTACAGACACCTGGGAAAGGACAAAAGTTTGGCATTCCCTACAGTGCCCTAAGTCTGCTTGCTACTTATAACTGTAGCCTCTAATGCTGTCAAAAAAGCAAAGGCAATCAGGGATACCATCTCTAAGAGGTTAGTGTGGGGCCAAAGAGCAGCATGGTTCTCATCAGACCCCTCCCCCACCCCCCCAACAGAAGAAGGCCAAGTTCAGTGCTGGGCGCCACTGGTGGGAGGGAAGGCGATAGGTTGGAACTCATGCAGAGGACAGCGGTGAGCACACTGCAGATCCTGGAGAGCCATCACATGAGCCAAAGGAAAAGAAGTACATTAACAAGGAAAGCAGAAGGCTAAGGGAGCAGCACGCCAACCTTCAGAGCTCTGAAGGGCCAGGCCAGGAAGAGAAGAGACTGCTCTGTGTCACTGTAAGAGGGACCGTGAGGGGAGAGAATGGGAGGGCACTGCAAGAAACACTGCACAACTATCACCCTTCAGTCCTTCCCACGCCCCCAGGAGGTGAGCTTATTATACCCATTTGCCAGGCAGGCAAACTGGGGCTTAAATATAATTTACCCAAAGTGATCAGTTTCCAAAAATGAGAACTAGATTCCCATCGACTTCTATGTGATTCCCAGTCCTGTTCTTTCCCTGAGTCCATAAAGGAAAACTTGCCCTGGGGGTAAAAATTAGAGGGAGAAGACAGGAAGTCAAGGAAGAAAAAATTGTGACAGATGCTATCAGTGCCTCCCCCGGTCCCCACCACGCATCTTAGCCCCTGACTGGCTGACAGACGTGGCGGGACAGCAGGTCAGACCCCTTGCCTCCCTCCAGGATGAACTCTGTGTGTGCTTTGTGCTGCAGAGACTCCTGGGGACCAGACTAACGCTAGTGGCCAGCGGGGACCCCAGTGTCACCTAGCACCTCCCTGCCCCATCCACTCTCCCAAACGTACTACCCCACTTGCTACAGCATCCTCATCTCGGGCTCTGCTCCTGGAGAACCTCTTCGGTGCCTTACATTACTGGCTCCTTAGATCCCATCAGCCTAGGTACCCAAAGGGTGTGGATGTGCCATGATGAATGAAACGGATAAGGGATGGGGCACCTGGGTGGCACAGGTGGTTAAGGGTCCGACTTTTGATTTCGGCTCAGGTCATGATCTCAGGGTCATGGGATCGAGTCCCAAATCGGGCTCCACGCTGGGTGTGGCATCTGCTTGGGATTCTCTCTCTCCCTCTCCCTTGGCCCCTTCCTCTCCTTCTTTCCCCATCTCCCAAAAAAAAAAGGATAGAAGATGGATGATGAGGGAGAAGGATGTAAAGGGGAAACTCGGGGCCCTGTGTTGCTGTAACCCTCCAGACACAATCTCAAACGCTCACCTGCAAGCAGTGGGACAGAATGAGCCACCGCCTACGTCCCGCACCCGTGGCCTGGGGTGACAGATGATTACACACAACTTTATTTTCAGATAGAGTTTCTATTTAGCATTCTGAGAAAGTTCCAACCCCAGGGTCAAAACCAGATGAAAATAAAGGGAAGAAATAAAATGAAGTAGCACCATTCCTCGTGAATATAAATACTGGAAAGAAACTGTCCCTCTTTCCCTTTCTTCTCCCCGACGCTCATCGACGGAATTTGCTACTAAGCCAAACTCCAGGGTTGCGGCTGTCCGCAGTCGGAATGTGGAGTGGAGAACATGTAAGCGTGCCTCACATGTCCCCTTCCGGGAAGGACTTCCCACCTCAACCTTCAACTGTTAGCTGGTGCAGGTGACCTCAGTGGCCAAGGGCCGCCTCCTCTAGGGTCACACTCTTGTCCGTGTGGTCCACAGCCAGTGACTGAGCCACCCAGGAGTATAAAGGCCTGGCCATCTCAACCCAGCCTGGGACAGCCCTGATGTTCCCCATGCACTGGTTTTCATCCCCACATGAAATCCCTCTCCTCGAGTGTGGCCTGGAGCTGGTAACTTGCTCCTAACAAAGAGGATATGGCAGGGGCGCCAGAGGGGCTCAGTCAGTTAAGTGTCTGCCTTCTGCTCAGGCCATGATTCGGGGTCCCGGGATCAGCCCCAGTATTGGGCTCCCTGCTCAGCGGGGACTCTGCTTCTCCCTCTGCCTCTGACCCTCCTCCCTCTTCGTGCTCTTGCTAGTGCTTGCTCTCTTACTCGCTCTCTCTCTCTCATAAAGGAAAATCTTTTTAAAAAAAAGAGAATATGGCAAGGTGATGGGATGTCACTTTTGTGACAAACTTATAAAACGCTGTGACTCTCATTTTGCTAGCTCACTTGCTCATTCTCTCTCTCTCTCACTAGAACGCTCTTTCCCTTTGGCCTGCTCACTCTGTTGTGAGATACTCTGTGGAGAGACCCACATGGCAAGGAACAGAGTGGGGCCTCTACCTGCAGTTTGTGATGAACTAAGGCTTTTACCTCATAGCCCATGAGGAACTGAATCCTGCCAACAACCACACGAGTGGGCTTGGAAGCAGACGCTGCCCAGCCGAGCTTGCAGATGAGACCACAGCCCCTGCTGACACCTTGTTTGCAGCCACATCAGAGTCCCTGTGGCAGCCGACCCAACTAAGCCATGTCCAGATCCCTGGCCCACAGAGGCTGTGAGATAAGTGTTGGAGTCAGTGCTACTTAGCAATAAATAATGAGTACAACCCGGAGGAGCCATTCTAACTCCAAAGCTTGGACCTCCTGTTGGACCTCCTTTTGGTAGAACCTCTCCTTCCTTTAACCTCTCCCCATCAGTGGCCACTGATGCCAACAGCGTTCCTTAAAAAGCAGCCCATAAGCTAAATTCCACCTCTGACTCTGCCTCCTAGAGACCCCAGTGTGTGACAGGGCTCATCCAATAAGCATCTTATGGAATAACTGCAGGCTCCAAATGTAATTCTGACTTAGTAATATTTAGTAATATCCCTAAAGAATATATAATTCAACTCAACACCTATTTATCAAGTACAAAAGTGAACAAGGCAGACAGAAGTGGTCACTGCCTCAGGGGCTAATCACCTGCTGGGGAAGACTATCATTAAAGAAGTAATTAATGGACTATAAGCACAAGCCTGCAGATTTCTGAAGGTGGAGGATCAAGAGTTAGCATCTCTTCTTTCCTAATCTCCTTTTATTTCCCCGTCCTACAACAGGAGAGCTGGAAAGGGCACCAATCTCTCTACTTTGCCCCAGAGGCTCTTCTCATCTGGTACACACCTGGGAAGTTCACATTCTCCCAGGACGAGGCTGGGACTTCTACCACAGACCCAGAGTAAACCAGTGTTGAGAGAAGAACTGAATCCTTGTTTGCTGTACATCTGTGGGAACCCTCCAGAATGTTAAAGACTACCCTAGGGGTGAGCAGTCTCCAAAGTGACCAGTATCCAGTGGATCGTCTAAGCCTCAGGGACCAGCCAACCAAAGTTTAGCATGTCCTTGTCCAGAAAGGATACAAGAGAGAAAAGAATGTTGAATAAAGTTTCAATGAAAGTACTAAAACATAATCCCCTACAATGATCCTAATCAAAATCATTACCATTCAAGGAAAGGTGTTTTGTTCACTCTCTTCTTCAGAGCATTTAACATCACATGAATTATAATACACATTTTTTCAGTTTTTTGTATTTTATGTAGCCTCTTAGAATGTAAGTTTCTCGAGGGCAAGAATTTTGTGCATCCATCGCAATGCTTCCTGTGGCTAGAACATTCCTAGCCCACAGTAGACATTGGATGGGTATTAGTTGAAGGAAAGAGTGAGTTAATAAATAAAGTAAATGAACACATGAATTAATTTAGTGCCAACCTTCACATCCTCAGATCTTGCTCCACTTTAACAGTATAGAAGCTACAGACATGTGGGGAAGGAAGTACTTTTATGACCCCCATTTTACAGATGAGGAAACTGATAAACAGAAAGTGAAGAAACTCCCCAAAGTCACACAACCAGAAATCCACTAAGCCATAATTTTAGTTCAAGTCCTTTTTCATTGCCCTATCCTACAGAGCTTGCTACTTATAGAGACACACGAAGAACATAATTCATTTATTTCAACAAATACTTATTGAGCCCCCAACATGTGTCCGAACCGCAGGCTCTTCAAGAACAGGAGCTACGTCTGCCTTTACTCGGCGTTGCTCCCAACACCTGGAATCACTCCTGGCAGAAAGTCACTGCTCACTTAATATTTGTTGGATGATGGAAAAAAAAACAACCCTGCTAGGTGCTTGGACTTACAGAATATAGTCATTTTCCTCATAATGTTTAGAATGTAGTGGTGCCACAGTCTCATGGAAGCACACCAGAAACGATGACCATAAGAAACATCATTGTGCATAAACTTTGTGCAAGGTGCTTGTCTAAGCACTCTTCCTGGATTGATTTACTTAACCCTTTCAACAACTCTTTGACATGGTACTACTATTATCCTTACTTTATAGATGAGTAAATGGTAGCCCAGAGAGATTAAGTAACTTGCTGAAGATCACGAGGCTAGTGAGTGGAAGAGGCAGGATTTGAATTCAATCAGTGGGACTCCAGGGCTTGTGCTCCAACCATTGGACACTGTACTGCCTCTGTATGATAAATGAAGACCGTAAAGAAATGAGTACCTGCATGCTGAAAATCCCTACTGGCGTTGACAGCCTAAACCAGGAGAGGAGTGGAACGATAACTTGTATGAGTCAGCTGAGGCCACCATAACAAAATACCACACACTAGGGAGCTTACACAACAGAAATTTATTTCCTCACAGTGCTGGAGACTGGAAATCCAAGATCAAGTCCTCAGCCAGTTTGGTTTCTCCTGAGGACTCCTTCCTTGGCTATAGATGGCTGCCTTCTGACTATGTCTTTTTTTTACTAGTAACATATAATGTACTATTTGCTTCAGGGGTACATGTCTGTGAATCATCAGTCTTACACAATTCACAGCACTCACTATAGCACACACCCTCCCCAATGTCCATCACCAGCCACCCTATCCCTCCGCCCCACCCCCAGCAATCCTCAGTTGGTTTCCTGAGATTAAGAGTCTACTATGGAAAGAACCTAGATGTTCATCAACAGATGAATGGATAAAGAAGATGTGATATATATATATATATATATACACACACACACACACACACACACACACACACACACACACAATGGAATACTATGCAGCCATCAAAAACAAAATCTTGCCATTTGCAACAACGTGAGTGGAACATTGGGAGTTTGGGCTTCAACATTTGGCTTTGGCAGGTTGCAGGGGAGGGCTGGACAATTCAGTCCATAACAACGCTGTTTGAAACACAGCACTGTTGAAGACACTCTAAATACCCGCTTCACCTGTCTCAGGTAAGAGCTGCCATAAGCTCTTGTGAGCCCAGGGTCAGCCATGGGACAGGAGCAGGGCCATGCAGCTGTCCAACTCCTCCCCTTCTGCCGAGAGACTTTCCTGGGGGAGGGGGGAGGGAGGGTGCTGGCTCCCTGAACCACGTGCCTTCTTGGCCCATCTGCAGCCTCACAAATAGAGACCATGTCTGCCCAGAGCCATGAGTTTATGAAGAATTATTAATATTCTGAAGGGGCCGGGCAAGGGGCATCTTAGCCCCCAGTAGCAGAGGTGGTCACTCAAAGCTTCCCACGGTGCCTTCAAGGAAGGACACATGCTCAGTTCATAAGTCGAGATTTGGTTTCACACTGATACTAAACTGATTCTTCAGGGGCCTGAAGAGAGTTCTTGGGAGGGAGAGCTTCTTTGGCTGGTTTTGCACAGAAGTCAGGATGCAGTTGTGCACTACTTTGTCCGTCTCCAGGCTCAGGGATGGAGGGGAGCCATTCGAGGAAACGGGCACTGGAAGGTTGTCCACCCTGTCCTCCCACCCGCCAGTGGGATGGCTCCTAAATAATTCCAAAGTGAGGCACAGCTGCTAGGGTTTGAAAAAACTTTCAGAAAAGGATTGGGGAGAAGAACATACAAACTGGATCTGGGTGTCACAATCCACCCCTCCACTGGCAACGACATCAATCGGGAAGAGCACACATCCACCTCCATGAACTACCCTCAGGGAAAGAGAGGCCACCACGGGGCAAGCAGGCATTTACCTGTAACTGGGGGGGGGGGGGGGGGGGGGGGGAGCAATCCGGTGGGGAGATGGGAATAGCCAAGCTGTGCTGCATGAAAGTCAGCTTAAACAGAAGGAGATTCACCCACACTCCCCATCCCCCTATGAAACAACTTTAACTAATTCTGACTGTAGGAGAACAAAGGGACAATGTGGATTAAAACTAACACCTCTGAAGAGCCAGCAAGGAGCCAGCCCTGCATACAGAGCACAGAGCCATGTGCTCTGCATACGATATCACAGCGGTGGCGATTCAGTCCGCACACTAGGGTAACAACCACGCTTCCCACAGCATCTTAGCCTCCCTAATCTCCCAAAATCAAATCCAATCTGAAAGTGAGGTGTTGAAAGAAGACAGACCTCTAATGAGCGTGGAGAATGAATGGCAAAGCACTGTCTCTTTTTCAACTGCATTGAAAAGAAGCCCATAATTAGAATGATGCACAACTGAAGGTTAATTTTTAAGAGGTGCCTCCAATGTACTGTGTCAGTTTCAGAGTTTGTATGACAGTGGAAATCTAATGGGGGCTCTGGTTAAAACATTTCCTTCAAATAACAGCACTGGTCAAAAGGGCTAAGGGCATCCCCCTTCCACAGCTAGGCTTACGGATTGCTTTGTCACGGGCTGGCTCGGCTCTGGGAAAGCTCAAGCTTCCTGGTGAAATGAGCAATGAGCACCATCTTTCCCATTTTTTTTTTCGTGATAGGTAGAACTCACACAGGTCAGCGTATTTCCTAAGGCCACTCAGCCATTACCCAGGTCATCTGACTGCCAACCCCGTCCTTTAGTCTCAGCTCCGCATGGGCGCTCAGAAAAGGAGGGCATAGTGTTTACACCTTACCGAGAATGCACACGCGTGGCCAGCCAGAGGATGGTGCCCACGGGGACGTGCCTCTCGCACATTCCCTGCACTCCTTCCCCATAGTACCTCCACTGTGTGTGAAGAACTTCATTTCAACACGTGCACACACACACACACACAATTCGCACACACATTAGAGTCAGAGACATGGAGAACGGAGCTAGGAAGATAGATAGAACACCGCTCACTAGGGGTGTCTCCCTCTTCCAGCCAACACCATGTCCTGGGGTTTCCTGCTCTCGCTCCTCAAAAATCACAGCCCTAGCAAGTGGAACCACCATTACACACACGCAGTAATGCATGTGTGCACACACACACATGCACACACATCCCCCAGGCTTTCAACCATCAGTCCACCTTCCAAAGCTCCCTACTGAAGTCAGACCTGGCTCTCTCAATGGCCCAGGCCTACTCGGCTCCACATATGAATCACATATGGATCAAGATCTAGGAAGTAAGTGCCATCCGCTCCCACCACATCAACCACTTAGGTCCAACCCTGAGTGGAGAAGAGAAGCTCATGCCATAGTGACTCAGAATAGAACTTAGGGTCAGACAGAGCTGGATTCACACCTCAGTTCTCCCACTCCCTATCTCTGGGACAGGTGTCCCTATCACCTCCAGGGACAACATTCACAGGGACTACAATGTGAATGCTGCTCCCAGAGTGGTGGCATGCCATAGCCCTGGCCACTGACTAGCAGTGAACGGGTAGTGTTACTTGAGCAAGTGCTTAACTCTCCTGATCCTCAGTTTCCCTTTATTTATAAAGTGACTATTTTGATGTCTATGTCTCCAACTGGTTCTAAGTGTTCAATGAGATGATACTATGTAATATGCTTGGCACAGAGTCTGATACATTGAAAGCAGTCTATAATTAGTAACAATTAATTTCTTTAAGGTCAGCTGTTAGAGGATTGTGCCCATATAAGGACTCTCAGAGGTACTTGTTTTCGGGGCTTCATGCAAGGAAGTCTATGAGCCAGATGTCTCCCGTCCCTACGTATGAACCTTTTTACTGGTTTGTCAGCCAATCTCAAGTCCAGGTATTTTTACTGCCTGAGTTCTTCATGGAAAGGAGAAGAGCTGAGGAGAACAAAGCCACTATGGGCAGCTGAAGTTTTGGTTAGAAGGGTAAGACTCAAAGAGCCCATTTCTACACACCCTGACAACCCCAACCCAGCCCCCTGAACCTTAGTGTCACACCACTTCCTCCTTAGAATGGGGGCAGGCCACATCAGACTCTTATCCCTAATCTCTAGAGAAGGGATTTGGATGTAGAATTAACAGAGAGTTAGATACAAAGGAAAATATTCTGTTACACTTTCATCATGTTATATGTGCTACACAGTGTGCTGCACACTTTGTACAGTGGCCTCGTCAATGGAGATTCTAGAAGAGAGTTACCCTCTAATGGTGAAGGCAGACACCTCCACACATGCATGCATACCCATCGATGAGCTGACTCCTCGCCTATTCACTCATGTTACTACCTATAGATCTTTAGGAGAATTGAGAAAATCATCACTCCAGTCATTATTTGTGTTCCTTGATGAGGATGAAGAATCCATGAGTAGGGAGACCTCATTATTCCCTACTTACAGATAAGAAAGCTGAGTTTAGAGAGTCAGAAAGCCCATCGTGACAAGACAGGTGAGTGGCAAAGGCAGGACTCAGTCTACAAACTCTAAACCAAATGCTTCCTTGTCATGGCAGGTGGGCCCAAGAAGGGTCTAAATCCCTCACCTGTAATCACCAATCACACAAGCAGGATCTCAGAGACTTCCAAGGAGGAAAGAACTTAACGTTCATCTATTGCAATTTTTTCATTTTGCAGATGAGAAAACTCATCTTACCAGCTCCCATTACCACGTCCACCGCTCCCTAACGAGGTTGTTTCCACATCTGCTCATTGTCCATGTTAATATAACTGTTCATTGGACACTGGATTCTGCTGAATATAAAAGATGCAGTGGTAACATTGGGAGGCACAAGTCCTGAGTTTTTCGTGGTATACTTCTGTCCTGAGCCCTGGCCGGCCACAAACCAGCAGTGTGACCTGAGGAAAGTCACTTCAAGTTTCCTCATTTGTATAATACGGTGACTGGATGAGAGAATTTTTTTTATTAATTTTTATTAACATATAATGTATTATTTGC
>CM053618.1:7322177-7339607 GCA_028646535.1 Procyon lotor | reverse complement strand
CTTGCCTCTCAAATTCTTCATATCAGAGAGATCATGTGATAATTGTCTTTCTCTGACTGACTTATTTCGCTTAGCATAATACCCTCCAGTTCCATCCACGTCATTGCAAATGACCAGATTTCTTTTCTCTTGATGGCTGCATAGTGTTCCATTGTATATATATACCACATCTTCTTTATCCATTCATCTGTTGATGGGCATCTAGGGTCTTTCCATAGTTTGGCTATTGTGGACATTGCTGCTATAAACATTCGGGTGCACGTGCCCGTTCGGATCACATTTGTATCTTTAGGGTAAATACCCAGTAGTGCGATTGCTGGATGAGAGAATTTGACCACCATTAAAATCTCTTCCAACTCTAACACCCCTTATCTGTGAAAGTGCAAAGAGGGGTCATCTACTCCAGCCACCCACACCTCATAGAGGTAGCATCTGTTTAAACTCTTCTTTCCTAAGACTAGTCTTAGTCTCAATTCATCCTTCGGTGTGTGTGCCATTCTGCAGAGGGCTTTGGTGAAAGCACTTAAGTAAATTCTGATTAAAGTCCAAGCACAGTTAGCTCCCGACAGACAGACCAGCCCTTTAGACATTCAAGAAACCAGAGTTGCCCATTCTCCAGACCCAGTCCTGAAGGCTCCCAGGTTTGTCCCAAAGGGAGTGGTGTCTACACTCACATGTCTATACTCACATCAGCATAGTCCTCTTCCTTAGACATCTGAGATTTACTTCTCTGACCTGAGGCAGCCACCTGCTTCTGAGTCCCTCCATCCCCTGGAAAGAGAGCATCTTGGTCTTACAGGGCCAAAGTCTTTCTGATGGATGCAGTTCCTCTACAAAAGAAAAACTACCAGACATCCAGAGGGGGCACCAAAGACAAGAATAGGAAGTCAAATATCTACAGAATGATCTAAGGAGATGACAACAGCAAGTAGCACGTTGGACAAGGCAAAATGCAATAGATATTTCAGCAAAGGTTTTTTCTTATAATTTTTATTTGAGGAAGTAAAAAATGCAAAAAGTAAAAAAAGAAAAAACTACCTAACACCTGTAGCTTCTTTATTCAATTAAAAATTAGCATTTTGTTATATGACTCCCTAAATGGTAAAAAGAAAAAAAAAAGAGTAAAAGCAAAAGTGCCATTTAGAGGCTACCCTCTGGCCCTTCCCTTGACCAAGTCTCCCCTTTACATTCAGACAAATGCACGCGCACACACACACACACCTATGCACACCCATGCATGCACACGTGAGCATGCTTAGTCACAAGACCATCCTCACATAGGGTCTAATCTTTCCATCTATTGCACACTCAGTTTTTGTACACATGTTATATTTAGACAGTTACTTAAAGGAGCTTGAAATGCGAGGACAACCTATAATAACTAATCACATTCTCTGAATTTTTAATTACTTGTGATGCCTCACAAGGATTTTTGCACTTAGGATGCCTTTTGCTTTTTCTAAATATAGCAGTTTCCATCATACCAATATGTTTACATTTTCAAATTTAAATATATATTTAAATAGATATGATATAATATGCATGTATATTACATTAATGAAAAGATACTTTTAATCAGCGGTCCACTCACAAATGCCTGCAGTATATCTCCTAGCAGCTCTTTGGATCCCTGCGTCTACCACTTAAATCCAAATGGGCAAGGCTCCCGCATGCCTACTTAAAAATACTTAGTGCTTGTCCAGCAGAAAGAAGTTACAGGAGGAGAGGTTTACAGGGCATCTGGTTTTAATCAAAGAACTCATGTATATAATCTTGTTTGCCTTATGACATTTCCTTAACATAAGAGAAAGTAGCCAGTTCCATTTTATTGAAGGGGCCACTAAAACATTGGAGGTCCAATGTCACTATTTTCCTACGTAGAGGAGGGTCAGAGAGTCACCAGGCCCAAACTTTAAGGAATACAGTCTGTTCCTGACCTTCCTTACCAGCCAGCCTCACTTCAAAGGCAGTCACCCAGATTAATGGAACACTGTCCCTTAACGGCTCTCCTCCTAGAAATGCTTCCAAAGAGAGTGATGTCTACACTCGTATGTCTACACTCCAGACTCCTGAGGACTGCTTCCACCTCCGCTCTTACAGCTGAATCATAAAGGACAGAGAAATTGCCCGGTGCTGAGGAGGGTGCTGAAAAAGACAACTTTCAGATTTGGGGCACTTGGCTTCATAGGTCAGACGAGGGCAGTACCAGGAAGCTGGGCAGTGAGCAGCAGGTTCTAGCCATACATCTGAGAGGGAAGACCTTGACTTCCCAAGAATGCTCCCTGGGGCATCAGAGAGCCACCCCCTCTGTCTCATCAGGGACCTGTGGGAAGAGGAGGGACAGGGAATGCTCCAGAGGCCCAACCACACTCACCCAACACGATTCCACCAGTATCAGACCTTCCAGATAAGAGTTTTGTTTGAGATCCTTTCAATTCAATCATGTGCCCAATCCATCAGTAAGGACCGCCTGGAGACTGTGTTGATAGAGAGAGACCACGCAGGCTCTGTAAGAAGGAATTCTGTGATCGGTTAGCAATGTCTGCCACTCGCACAGAAAGGAAAACCACTTGTGCATGAACCCTGTATTGAGAGTAACTATAGAAATAAGAATGTTCTATTCCTATGAGAGGGCAGACGATTTCCTTAGCCTATTCCCCTTCAGACTTCCATCTGCATGCTGTCTAAAAGTTTTTTGAAAATTATATATCCCCTTGTACTTTTTAGTTGACATTTCAAACTTTTCATCGTAAGTTTAGAGAGTCACAAAGAATGGGATTTATGGGCATTGTAAATATCAATATTTTAAAATGCATTTTCACATTCCTCTCTTAAGTATAGGCAATGGAATTTAAGTAACATAATATGATAGCCATGATTGCACATTTTTTTAAATACATAAGCAATTTATGATGTCAGAAAATTTATGTCACTTCTTTTTCTCCTTGATTTTAGTTTCTTTCCACTTCTCCACAAGACTTCATCTTAATGTACTATTTTATTTGCTTAAACGTCTCTTATTGATCACCCTATCATAATTTTAGGCATTAAAATATGTATATTATTTAAATTATTTTTAAGTTTTTGGTAACTATAAGGCTGTAAGTGTATACAAAATTTCTCTGGATTTAGTTATTGTTAAAGTTATTAATAAACAATTGATCAAAATAACATGAATACATTAATATTTTTGCTAAATAATTATTAAACATAAATGTAATTTTTTTTAAAAATTTATTTCTTAATGAGAATGGTAAGACTGGGTTGTTGGGTTTTTTTTTCAATTAGTTCTTCTATCTTTTTTTTTTTAAGAATTTTATTTATTGGGGTGCCTGGATGGCTCAGTCTTTAAGTGTCTGCCTTCCATTCAGATCATGATCCCAGCGTCCTGGAATCCAGCCCCACATGGGACTCCCTGCTCAGCAGGAAGGTTGCTTCTCCGTCTCCCGCTCCTCCTGCTTGTGTCCCCTCTCTTGCTGTCTCTTTGTATATCCAATAAGTTAATAAAATCTTTAAGAAAAGAAAAAGAATTTTATTTATTTATTTGACAGAGAGAGAGCACAAGCAGGGGGAGTGGCCGACAGAGGGAGAGGGAGAAGCAGGCTTTCTGCCAAGCAGGGAGTCCAATGAGGGGCTCAATCCCAGGACCCCAGGATCATGACCTAAGCATCACAGCAGATGCTTAGCCGACTGAGCTTCCAGGTGCCCCTGTTCTTCTATCTTTAGATAAAAATTACTTATTGCTAGCTAGATTGAGACAGAGTTTAGGATCTGTTAGGGAACTCATGAAAGACTCACAAGAGGCAAAAGAGATTACTGGACGTTCTTCCAATGAAAAGCTGGGTATTGTCTACAAGGACCACACATCCCCCACCCCCAGGAAGGTTATCCAATTCTGCAGAGGGGTATGCCTTTGGTTATGTTTGACAGTTTATTTTACAATTCTGCAAATTGTAGCGAACGGAAAGTAATAAAAGTGACTCTTGTCTAAGAAATGTAAACAAAATTTGTCCAGGAGGGGTACATATTTCTGTTCTTTAGAAAACATAATTTCAGGCGTTCCTGGCTGGCTCAGTTGGTGGAGCATGAAACTCTTGATCTCAGACTAATGGGATCAAGCCCCATGTTGGGTGTAGAGATTGCTTAAAAATAAAATCTCTTTTAAAAAAGAATATAAAAAAAAGAAAATGTAATCCCAAACATTAGCTTTCATTGCCCTGTAGATAATAACCAGTTCTGTATCTATTAACAAATTCATTCCAGCATTTATAATAGTCTATATGTAAGTGCGCACATAAGTTTATTCCTTTTTGAAAATTATCCTGTAATACTCAGTTATGGCTCTACTTTCTGTTTTTACAGACAAGAGCACTAGGAAACATCGTTCACGCATATATGACAATGGAAGGGGAAGGAGTTTGGCTATAGCGCTATCCCTCTATTCTCTGACATTGAGTTAGACGTCAAAACTCATACAATGATCTATAATCAAAACTTATTTTCATGATCCTAGAGCTGAAACTTCAACGTAGTCTTCCTTCAATTTGGGGAACAAAGATTGGAAACGACCTGACCTGTACAAGTCTTCACTACCCAGCCATTAGAGTCATTCACCTTTTAAGAAGCATTATTCTGAAATCTTTGGAGCCCCGGATGTTTTTATACCCTGGGACGGTGCGTCATGGTAAGACTCGGAATGGCTGAGAGGCAGTCATTTCTTTTGTAAAGCGTGAGCAGTGTTATGGCAAATAGGGAGGTAAGTCAGAAAAAACTTTAGGAGGGAATATGTTTATGAGTAGAGGATGTGGATATTGATACCCTTCAAAGTTCCCTGAAAAGTCTGTGTGAACCTCCATGAACATAGGTTCAGGGTGAAGACACCACTCCTTTAGGTCACATGCGAGAAAGGCCACCCCACAGAGTAGCAATTGAAATCAACAGAACCAGCTGAAGGGTCCTCGGGTCTGTAGCTGTGCTCCCCAATTTCAGCCTTCAACTCCTTTCCAATATACTTCCAGCAACTGCTGTTCTGCATCTGGAATATGCACTGACTCCATCTTTGATGCACTGAGTCCTTGAACTTTTGTCTGCATTGACCTTTTTTGACCATTTTTGTCTGCATTTCTGCACAACCCCCCCCCCGTGATGCTAGGGAGCATTTACAAAATGCTTGTTAAGTTTTGCCCCCCAAAGCTTTTAGGAGTTAAAGCCTGTGGGAATAGAGTTCAAAGCCCAGAACACTCCGCAGAAAAGCACAAATCTGTTAAGTCTGATGCTTCAGTTTAACATTTCATTTGAACTTCGCATTCTATTTTACCATTTAACAGCATTCATCTTGGTTTTCCAAGATACTTAAAATCATTTCCCACTGAGCAAAATTGATGCTGAAAGAAGATATGTCAGGATCATCTTGTGATTGCCTGGCATTTCATAGAAAGTTCTGTTTAAGAAATATATCATTAAGCTGTTTCAAACTATGACATTACACCTAATCTGGCCAGCCCCAGCAGACGGGTCCTGAGAGAACGAAGCACACATTAGGCAAGTTTTAAAGCTGGGAAGAAGGTCATATGCAGCTTGGGAGCACACAATCGTCCCATTCCAAGGGCACGTCATCATGGACATCATGGAGTCCTGGACAGTTGTGGGAGAAAACAGCCTGAAGCAATGGGTGGTCAGGGAAGAGAAGGCACTAGGAAGGCATAGAAAGAAGGAGAAGAAGGATGCAGTTGAGGGACGCCTGGGTGGCTCAGTTGGTTAAGCAGCTGCCTTCAGCTCAGGTCATGATCCCAGGGTCCTGGGATCAAGTCCCACATCGGGCTCCTTGCTCAGCGGGGAGCCTGCTTCTCCCTCTGCCTCTGCCTGCTTGTGTTCTCTCTCTCTCTCTCTCACAAATAAATAAAATCTTAAAAAAAAAAAAAGAAGGATGGAATTGAGGTGTACAGAGGATTAGGCTATTCGTGACTTTCTCTAGTCACCCTCCAAATCAACAAAACTGCAGGTTGTAGTAAACAGCACATAATGCAGGGAAAAGGGACAGTTAATGCTTTTATTCAGACTTCTAAGCAGCAAAACTCAAAAGCTAGCCTCCTCTGAAATGCCAGCTTCGCTTAGAGAGCCCTCTGAGTCAGCAGCACTCAAGCAAGAATATCCCATTAGAATGTGGTAAGAGAAACACCGACTCTTCTTCACCAAAAGGACAATGTCAACCTCTCCCTTTTATCCCGGGCCGAACTAGAACCATATGTTCACTGTTTTCATGGTTTCAGAGGGAGAAATAAAAAACAGCTTGTTATTTTCATACCTCATTTGCATAATGGCAAGAGATAACACATAGCCCGGAGGACAATGGGCATCCTCTCCGGGTCTCTGGGATGACATAATCTGCAAGATCTTTGAAGCCCCAGCAGAGAGGCAGACACACTCCCACAGGTCATGTTCAGCAAACACCAAGAGCTTAGTTTGCTTTGTTGAAAAGAATTCTGTTTTTTCCCATCAGCCTCTTAATCGTGAAGAAGCTAAATGATCATTTACTATGGCGAGATGAGCTGATCGCCTTTCAAAAATCCCCTAGTTATTGACTCAAGGGGCTGTGTTGGGACAAAGTGGTGGAGTCACTCAGACACAGAAGGCTGTATTGCTGCCCTCAAGCAGTCTGCTTCCTAATCACACAAGATAGTTATCAGCCAAGTTCATTAAATATGTACCTAGTGTATACAAGATCAATCCGTCAGTACTTACTTACTATTCATCGACTTTGTATCAAGCACCAGGCTAGACAGTATGAAAACCCAAAGAAGCAAAGGATTTGTGCTCTGCCTTGAAAATATTCACAAACTGGTGCAAATGGAATTGTTATGACTTCATTAAATTAACATTTGTTAAGTAGAGCCCTGGGTGCCAGATGGTGAGCCGTGTTCAACCACAGACTACAAGAGAAACTGAAATAGAGAAATTTGTTACTCACAGGTCCCAGAGAAAGCACACAGCATGCCTTGAGGGACCACCGAGACGGGTGGGTATAGGCAGAGAGAGGGGCAGGACCTCAGGCACATGCCTTTATTAGGCTCCATGGGCAGAGTGTTTGGGGGTTTCCAGGCTAAGGCCAGACTGGTCTATTTAAACCCAAATAAGTAGAGTTTTGGTATGCCCCATGGGGCTCTTATCTAAGGGATACACAAGGGAAAGGTCGTGGGAGGTGGAAACAATGTTGACTTCAAGGACTGTGGGGGACCCATGTCAGGAACTTACATTTGCTTGTGATGCTGTGGCTGCTATCTAGGGCATGGATGCGGGGACTTGTGTCCATTTCAGGTCCCTGAGGGCCACTTGGCCAAAAAGAATGGATGTTGAGAGAATACCTTGGAGTAGCCTAGCTAACCTCTTATCAGGGACACACCCTTATGAGACCATAATTGGGCGGACAATGAGGAGTTAAAACATTCCACAGGTAGAACAGGTGTCCAGAAAAAGAAGGAGTTGGTGAGGTCTGGAACAGAGGTTTTATGGAAAAAGAGACATTTAGCCAAGCAAGGAGGGTAAATCATATATGGATAGATCTGAGAGCAGACAAGACACCCCCTTTAAAGACAGCAGTCTGGGCGGGACTAAGGAAACAACAGCCATGATAGGAATAGGGGTGAGAGGGAGCATCAAAGACATGACTGGCTTGGACCGTTTGTATCAGGGACCAGTAGGAAATATTGCCAGATTAAGGAAAGTCAGGTGGAGAAGTTTGGCTTGACATTGTAATCCAAAAGACATTAAATTAGTTCTTGAGTAAGGACATAGAAAAGCAATGTTTTGGAAAGATTACTTTGAAATATGTGTTTTAATCTAACTGGATATGCGTTTTATATATCTTGAGGCCTGATCTGGGGAAAACGCTGGAAGAGGTAGGCCCTTCACTCAGTTTGCAATGTTTGCCACAGCACTGCATGCATGGTGGTTAGCGTTCATTCGCTATCGCATTCAGCAATCACGGAGCATCTACTGCGTTCTGGGCACCATGGGGGGAGGGGGGGGCCCCTGTAAGTGCAGATGTAATCAATGAAACACTGTTCTTGACCTCAAGCCTACAAACTTCTCACCTTGGCTCTGCTAAGTTGGATTATTGGACACAATTCTTTATTTCTCTGGAGGAAAAGCATGCATCCACATCTTTGCCTCGATCTCAGAGGAGCGGGATTTATTTCCTCACCCGGCTGACTTTGGAGCCTGGAGGAGAGCCACTTCCCCTGACCGGTAAATATGTGATGAACGCCTATTGGTACATACCAGTAAGATTTTTGTGCTTGTTATACAGGAATAGGTGACTGATAGACTCGCCCTCAAAGCCCTCCCTAATCAAGCCCCGGCTCCATTTCCAACCTACCTCCCACTTCTCTACACATAGCTTAGAGACGAGTCGACTACTCACTATGCCCTCCACCGACCCTGATTTCCCAACCTATGCCTTTGATTCAAATCTCGCTACCAGGAACATTCTCTCCTCCTATCTCTGTTCATCAAAACCCTGCCCATCCTTTTAAGTGCCATCTCATGTGCCATCTTCCTCTTTAAAACTTTTCCTAATCTTGACAACATAGATATGGACCACCCCGCACTTGCTCCTCACTGTCATTTCACCCACAGCCTTACTTGCTTGCCTTAATTCCAGGCCACATTGACCCTAGTGACAGCTTATGTTGTTCCTACCATCACGAAGCCCAAGCCGCCACTGCTGCCACCACAGACCAAGAGGCACCCATGGGTATGAACAGACCATGGAAGGCTGGATAACAACCCAAAATCATGAGGGGGTAGGTGTCCATGGAGCAGATTTTGACTAATGACAGAATGGTGAGAGGCAAAAGCCAGCCAATAAATTGTTCCTTCTTCCTTCTCTACGACAGGCACATAACTGTTCTTTGCATTCTCTCTGGAGGTGGTCCACACAACTGAACAGTCATCTGGTTTCCTGCAAAGTTATGATCAGTTTGGCCAGGTGCCATCTTGCCTTCATTCTCCTTTCTTGACTCACTTCTTTTGCCTCGCCATTGCTTTCTTGGGATTGTACCCTCAATGAAGTGTTACTTTTGTTTGGGATGCTTTTTTCATGGGAATTCAGCTGAAATAATAAATGAACTTCTTCCTTTGACCCCAAATGGTATTTTTAACACCTCTCATTTATGGTACTTATTTCATTCTGCTTTGTGTTAGAAGTATTTTTGATAGACCCATCCACACCAACTACTATGTACTTTGTGTATGGTAGGCACTCAATAAGTACTTTAATTAAGTGAAATTGAATCTCTCTCTCTCGGATTCACGTCAATAAGTAAAACATTCTAATGATCAAAATATATTTGTCCCATTGGCATTATGAAATAAATTACCTCCAAAGCTCTACTCCAAGTTCTACTTTCCCCATAAACATTGATACAAAACAGCTTTTTGTTCCATAGTGCTCCCTACAAATAGAAATATGAATATTTTCATCAAATCCATGGGGATGCAGAAAGACAGAGGCTAATTGTGGATCCAGGAGGGCAGATAATATTTCTAAAACCTTAAAGGAATAGTAGTTACCACTCCCTTGTCACCACCATGACAACTTACTCTTACCACCTGTCTGTGAAGAAGACTTCTAGGCCTTTCCAAATGCATCATGTTCCCATAAATCAGGAGCATCAAATGAATCTGCTTAGACTCATAAACCTATTCCTACAATGTAATGCAAGAAAAATATTGCAAAACTCAATGCATTAATTTTTTTAAGATTTTATTTATTTATTTGAGAGAGACAGACAAAAATAGCGAGAGCAAGCACAAGCGGGGAGGAGAGGGAGAAGCAGGCTCCCCACAGAGCAGGGAGCCCGGTGTGGGACTCCATCCCAGGACCCTGGGATCATGACCTGAGCTGAAGGCAGATGCTTAACCGGCTGAGCCAACTCAGTGCATTACTGATACACTTTGTCACAAATGCCGATTCAGTAATTACATTCTCTCTTGTTAAAAATAAGGGAAAGTGGGGCACCTGGGTGTCTCAGTCGTTAAGCATCTGCCTTCAGCCTAGGTCATGATCTCAGGGTCCTAGGATCAAGCCCTGCATTGGGCTCTCTGCTACTCAAGAATGCTGCTTCTCCCTTTCCCGCTCCCTTTTTGTGTTCCTCTCTCGCTGTCTCTCTCTCTCTCTGTGTCAAAAAAATAATCTCTTTTTAAAAAAAGATTTTAAAAAATATGGAAAGTATATGTTGTAAGAATGAAAGTATTTCTTAAAAACTATAAAAATAACTTTGAGGATTTTCTGATTCAAATGCATTGTGGGAATGTCAGTTATATAATGCCGGGAATATTCACCCAAAGATACTTGTAAGCACCCTAACATAAGGAGTGATTCACTAGCTGTTTTTAACCACTTTCCACAATCCCCTTCCCATGTCTCAGCCAAGACCTGCTGTGGCCCGCCCTCAGCAGAAGATCCCTTTCTTATAGTCAGGGGCTAAGGACATAACAAAGTGAGTGATGATGAGGTCAGGGTCTCGGAACGGGATGACCACAGGGAAGGCTTCATGGTGATGCCCTTAGCTGTGCAGGAAGGGGCATGGGAAGGAGCTCAACAATCGGATAGCTAATGGACATCAGCCCAAACCCCCTGAACTCCCACTTTGGTGCCTCACAACCCACTGGGGGAGGACATGATTTTGCTGTAGGATTCAACACTCATTGTGGCCACACCTCAATCCACAATTGGGTTGTGTTCAATTCACAATTGAACACAATTGTGTTTCAGCCCACCAAAATATAAATGCTCCACGGATTCCAATCTCCCATCCAAACATCAACCCCAACCAGGTTGTCCTCGTATGGCTTCTTTCGCCTTCGGAGTATGGTTCTCTTTCATGTTTTCTGTAATAACTACTCTGCGAACAGGAGAGCATGTGATACAATGCCCTGGGATCTGAGAAGGTCAGAGACAGGTTCAGGGGAGGAGGCAGGCTTTGAAAAGGGGAGGTTTCAGTTACAGGAGAAAACTAAGGACTTTCTTATTAATCCACAAACAGGATTTTTAAAAGTTTCATTTGCCAGTTTTTGAAACTCACCCCTTCTACCATTTACAACTAGAAATATTTTATTACTAGACTCAGAAAAGCAAGAGTAAAAGTCAATTCCTTGTCCTCTGCTCTATTGTCTCTCAAACCACAACAATGAAGCAGACATTGACAACTGGACCCTGTGAACAGAGATGGACAAGACGAGGAGGAGCCTAGAAGCTTTGTTCTATCAAGAACAGTCCAAGAGGGGCGCCTGGGTGGCTCAGTCGTTAAGCGTCTGCCTTCAGCCCAGGTCAGATCCCAGAGTCTTGGGATTGAGCCCCGCATCGGGCTCCCTGCTCCGCGGGAAGCCTGCTTCTCTCGCTACCATTCCCTCTGCTTGTGTTCCCTCTCTCGCTGTGTTTCTCACTGTCAAATAAATAAAATCTTTAAAAAAAAAAAAAAAAAAAAAGAACAGTCCAAGGGATTCGAGTGCTATTGTGGACCCAATTGTGTCCCCCAGCAAAGACATGTCGAAGTCTAACCTCCAGTACCTCACAGTGGAAGCTTATTTGGAAATGGGGTCATTGAGCTATAATACTCACATGAAGATGAAGTTGTACTGGAGTGGGGTGGGTCCTTAATCCAGTAGGACTGATGTCCTTATAGGACGAAGAAGTGCCCCGAGGGAGGATGCACATGTGAAGACACAGAGACCCAGCAAGAGTGCCATGTACAAATGGAAGCAGAGACCAGTGATACAGCAGAGACCACTGATACAAGCTAGGCAACTCCAAGGCTGGTGCGCCATCACCAGAAGCCAGGACAGAATTGTGGAACGGACTCTCCCTCAGAGCCCCCAGAGGGCACCAATGCTGCCAACGCCTAGATTTCAGATTTCTAGAATCCAGAACTACGTAGGAAGAGATTTACGTTGTTTTAAGCTACCCAGTTTACAGGGCTTTGTTATAGCCAGGCTAGGAGACCAACAGCGTGCCTGCCAGGGGAACACTGTCTCCTGTGTGAGAGGGGCTGCTCCAGCCTCTGTGTGGGGCCAGCAAGGCGAAAGAGGACCAATGGCTGCGAGAAACATAAAACGAAACATGTAATGGGTAGAGCTGTCCTTCTAACTGAGGGTGTACCACCCAGAAGTCCATGGGAAGTTTCACTGTATTTTGACTGTTCCTACAGAATCTGGATGACTTTTTATAAGGGGATGAGGAAGGGGGTTCATAAGTAAGAAGATCGTTTCACCTGTAAGATGTTTTTAAATTCTCTGTGGTCTTCACAAGTATGGTTTGCCATTGTCCCCACCCTGATCCCCTGAGGAGAGTCATATGGGCAAGACAAGTCATCTGAAACCCTGGACCTATGTGGCCTTGAGGTGCTTGTGTGTTATGCATATTTACTAACATGTTTGCATTTGGGCAGCACCTGGGCGGCTCAGTCAGTTAGGTGACTGACTCTTGGTTTTTGCTCAGGTCATGATCTCAGAGTCATGGGATCAGACCTGAATTGGGTTCCATGCTCAGCAGGAAGTCTGCTTGAGATTCTCTCTCCCCACACTCCCATTCATGCTGTGTGTGTGTGTGTGTGTGTGTGTGTGTGTGTGAAATAAACAAATCTTTTTTAAAAACACATGTTTTCATTTCTTATTTCATTCCATTACGCTAGTAGTGGAATGGATCTGCATTTCCTAAGTACATACCCATTTATTTTGCCAGGAAAATGCTGGAATATGCTGCTAGTGATGGGAAATGGTGGCTGGTTTGCAGATAGATACTCAAGTTTTAGGAAGAAAAATGAAATAAAACCTCTGCCTCAGGACACAGGAGAACAAGAGCTCCAATTCCCACAGGAATTGGTGAGTTTGTGGTTAGAGTACTTGTTATGTCCTCCTCTAACAATTACCTCAAACCAGTCAAGACAATTCTTTGCACTTTCTTGGTTGCTTTTCCCACCTTTGAAATAAAATGTAATTTGCATTCCTTAAAAATCTAAGCAGTGAGGAAGACTAATGTGTCTCACAATTAATGAGTTACATTTAAACGCAGAGAAGCAACTCTTCTGTGAGCTCCAAGTCTAATAGATTGGGGAGGTCTTGTAAATGAAATTGCTATTCAGCAAACATATGCCCTTCGCAGTCCCTATTTGTGGAAAGTTAGTGGGAAAAAAGAAAATGAGGAAAACCAGTTACTGCAATTTGTACACCAAGAAGGCTTGCATTTGGTCTATGAGGAGAAAATTCCCAGGCATAAATGAAAAATTGACACTCACCTGGTTTCACCACCATTTTTACAGATGACTTTTCACAAGAATCAAAGGGTAGAGGATAAGAACAACTGAGGGGAAAAGGGTATATGACAACCAGATAATTCCAGATAATATGTGGTTTGGGTTACTCTGCCCCATAAAAACTGTAGGGACATGGGCTCTCTGGTTAGAGACAATTGCAAATGATCAGTTAAACCAGGTGACTGCACTGTTTTCACCGTGTTGGGTAGACCATAACAGCTCAGTTCTAACACTGGTTACCTAGAGTTATCAGCAGACTCCACAGGTTTAAAGGCTCAGCCCCCACAAGAAGCCCCTAGTGCAGCTTCCACCTTTAAGTTCCAGGGGGTCCTCAGGCCACCCATATGTCTGACAAACTGGTTACAAATTGGGGGGCAAGGGTTTCCCATGATCCCCTTACATAAGGGTACAATAATTCACCAGAACAAGTCAGAACCCAGGAAAGTGCTAACTTAGAATTACAGCCTATTGTGAAGGACCCACATAGGGCTGGGGCTGGGACGGAGTGCAAAGTTTCCATGTGGAAGCAGGCACATCGCCCTCCCAGCACATCCATGTTCACCAAACAGGAAGCTCCACTGATCTTCAGCGTGCAGAGTTTCTGTGGGCATATCATGATACAGGCATGATTGATTATATCATTGACCATATGACTGAACTCAATCCCTAGTCCCCTCCCTTCCTCAGAGGCTGAGATCATCCAAAGTTCTAACCTCCTAATCACGTGTTTGGTCTTTCTGGTGGCGCCATCTTGAAGCTATCAAAGGGCCATGAATCACTTTGCTGGCATAACGAAGACATTCCTGTCAACTCAGGAAATTCCAGGGGGTTTTGAAGCTTTGTGCCAAGAACCAGGGACAAATACCAGATATATTCTTTATTATACCACCCTCAGTTTTTCCTCCATCTGATGTAAACATTCTGAAAATGTAGTCCACCTGACCTTCATACCCTCTTCTCCACTACTAAGATACAAAGCAGCTGCCATCTGTAGTAGTAAAGGGGAAAGGGACAGGCAGATCATTGAGCCTAGGCTCCATTTCACCTCTCACTTAGGCTCCACTGAGGGCAGACCTAGAAGTGAATCCCTGAGGCTTTTCTATTTATAGTTGTATGGTTCTGGCAGAACTCAAAGGGAAGTAGTTATTCCTCTTTACTAATAACTACAAAACTAATAGCAGCTAATATTTATTGAACATTTATTATTTGCTAGGCATCATCCTTAGCACCGTATATGTATTTAATCATTCAAGCCTCTCCACAATCTTATGAGATGTTAACCCATCCCCTCTTAATGGATATTTAGATTGTTTCCAATGTCTCTCTTAACAAAAACATTACAATGAAAAACCAAGGTGAACCCCAAGGTTTGGGTGGCATGATCCAAAATTCCACTCATTTATCATTATGCTTATTTTGTAAGTGAAGAAACCAAGGCATAGAGAAAATACGTATTATGATTAAAACTTCAGAAAATATGGAAAGACATAAAAAATACAAATTTCCTTTATTCTCTGTAATGACATATAATAATTTATTTAACCCATCATCTCTTGACGGACATTTAGAATGTTTCCAATTTTGTCTTAATAAAACTACATTACAGTCAAAGACAGGAGTAAACCCCAGAGTTTGGCTCTCAGAAACCAGCATCCCATTTACTCCTCATCTCTCACCCAAGAATACGGTAGAACCACAGATGCCTTCATAATATCGGCCAGGGGATAGCTTTGGAGGCTGTGCTCTAGCAGTGTTTTAAGGATGCTCTGCAACAAACACGTTGGATCTGTGTATCTGCCCAGGTCAGGGATGCAGGCTCCAATCAGGGAGCTGTCCCTACCGCCAAAAAAAAAAAAAAAAAAAGTAGAAGACGAACCTTCCCAATACTGCAGGACAACAGAGAATACAGCAGTAAAAACCCAAGCAGTTAGCCAAAATGCAGACTACTTAAACTGGAGTAAAGCCCAAAACCTAATGTGGACATCATATGAGTGGAGAAGCACCCTGTAGAAGAAAATGCCGGTGTTCTAGGGTCAGAAGTCATTGCAACTCTGCCTTTCGGCAGCCATCTGATCTGAACATTAGCTCCATTTTCTGATGTCTGAAAGGCAAGCAGGAATAAAACTTGCAACATACATGGGAATAATCCATATGAAAATATTTCATAAAATACGATGAAATACCAGCTAGTGATATATTTCAAATATTCCCTCCCCTCTACCCAAGTAGCTGGAGATATTGGTTATGATCTTGTCTATGCAACACTTCATTCAGGCTCTTTACACCCGCCACCTGGTTCATCCTGTAACGGAGGAGGAGGCTAGGTAAAATCATGCCCACTTTACAGATGGGGAAAGCAGGTCAAAGTAGAGAAGTATGTAAGGGACATGTTGATATAATTATAGTTGAAGACACTTGACAAAGAAAACCAGTTGCCAGCTCAGGGCTCCTCCTAGTTATTTATAAACTTGTTTTCAAGCTACTGTGGGCATCAGCACAGTAATATAAAGCCATGTTCTGTCATCCCTAGTCTGAACTAAAAGATGTACCAAAATGTACCATCATTATCATTATCACATATCCATTCTTTGTGAATCTACTTTTCCTTTTTCCTGTGGTGGCTTAATTCCCCTGGAAGCACCATTTTCATCCCATATCACTCGCTGTGGACACAAGGTCTCTGGTTGGTAGAGCCACAGTGGAGCAGTCTGATAGATGACGTTCCTGTGTTCCTGCCTCTCCTGGCCAGGTAGCCATGACTGGCCAGGAACCGCACCGGAAGCAGCAGGCTCCACATCAGAACGAACGAAGCCCCGTCTCCATACTGCAGGGACGGGGTCCTTTGGACTGACCAAAGGACGCTACGTGTTAATAGGCTGGGTCCGTCTCTGGAGTAGTTGAAGATGAGGGTCGGGAGGTGGAAGGATTAGTAATACCAGATGGTTCCCAGGCACTTACAATGATGACGAATCAGCCCCATAAAGCACTTAGCGGGCCCCTTGCAGTGTGACTATACACACTTTCGATGCAGCAGCAAGAGCACAGACTCGAATTTCCAAGAGCAGCTTTCTAGCCCAAGTCCTGCAACCTCAAAGCTGTGAGACCTCAGGCAAGTCTCTTCACCTCTCTGGGCCACAGTTTACTTAGCCACAAAATGGGGGGAAAGGATGTCTGACTTGCCGCGAAGGCTGTTGAGAGAATGAAACAAGATCACTCACGTGACAGTGTTTTGTGGAGTCTGAGGTGGGCCACCAAGGCGGTTTGGGTGAGACAATGATAGTGATGACTGGTTGACTGAGGGTGTCCTTCCCAGACAGAGCACAACTCTCATGACCATATGCATTTTTAGTGAACAGGACGACCATGATGAGAATTTTGTGAAACAGACTGACTCCACTGGACTTTCTTTTCTGAAGGTGAGACTGTGGTTGTAAGCCCATGCGTGGTACACTTTCATAGTGGGAAGAACTGAAGTCCAGAATTCCCCATTTCTTCAAGAAGCAATGAGGAGTCTGGCCACGTCCACTTGGCTAAAGATTAACATCCGTGAACAACTAGCAAGTTTGGGCACATATTTCCATATCTCTTTCTTGAATCAAATTTTCAGATGAGATCAGGCACATGAAGGGTGGTATGGCCACAGACTCAAGCCAAATTTTCAATTAAAAGGACTTGTCATTAGAACTGTTAGCTCTGAGGGACGCCTGGGGGGCTCAGTCAGTTAATTGTCTGCCTTCGGCTCAGGTCATGATCTCAGGGTCCTGGTGTGGAGTCCCACATGGGGCTCCCTGCTCAGCGGGGAGCCTGCTTCTCCCTCTGCCTGCCGCTCCCCCTGCTTGTGCTCTCTCTCTCTCTGTGTCAAATAAATAAAATCTTTAAAAAAAAAAAAAAAGTACATTTCAAAATAGTTCTCAGAAAAATAAACTGGCCAAAATTTGCAAGGCAATCAGACAAATAAAGAAATAAAATCTTAGAAGAAAAAGGAGGAGGAGGAGGAGGAGGAGAACTATTAGCTTTGAGGGGCACCTGGGTGGCTCAGTCGGTTAAGCGTCTGCCTTCGGCTCAGGTCATGATCCCAGGGTCCTGGGATGGAGCCCCACATCTGGCTCCCTGGTCAGTG
>CM053618.1:7294375-7321677 GCA_028646535.1 Procyon lotor | reverse complement strand
GTAGGGATAGGGTGGCTGGGTTGTGGACAATGGGGAGGGTATGTGCTATTGAGTGCTGTGAAATGTGTAAGCCCGAAGATTCACAGACATGTACCCTGGGGCAAATAATACATTATATGTTAATAAAAATTAATTAAAAAAATAAATTAATTAATTAAAAAAACAAAAAACAAAAAACAAACAAACAAACAAAAAAAAAAGATAGCCCCCAGAAGTGTGAGTTAAAATTTTTCAATTAAAAATAACAACATAAGGGCCACTGCGAGTGCAGATTACCAAGCTATAGACTGTGTTATTTAATAACAGGCTCTGCATCTCCAGATTATTTTTCATTTTACGAAGTGACACACTTTATAAAATATTGATCTATTTAACAACCTACTTCCCTCTACCTGGAGAAATCTTACCCTTTCCCTGCCTTAATTTTCCCTCCCTGGGCTGACCTCACTCATCTTGGGGGGCTCATGTTAGCTATCACTTCTCCCAGAAGTCTATCAGCCTCACAGGTCTGGGTTAGGAGACCCCCCCAGGAGTCCCCAAAGCATTGTATGCTTCTCCCATCATGGTTCTTTGAGGGCTCACTCATGATCCTTCTCATCCCTACTCCTACCCAAATCCTAGGAGATACGCATATCCATGACGATAAACCACCCAGCTGATGATCCCAGTAATGTGATCTTGAAGTTCACGGACCTCCCCAACTCTTCTTAGTTACTGCACTGCACTGGGACCACCCATCCTCATCACACTCTCAGCTCTGTCATCACCCAAAAAACTTTAACTCCAATATCCTACTCTCTGGCCATATTTGCCTACCCTCCGAGTTTTCCCACTTCCCTATTCCTCCCATTTCATTTGCTTTCTGGCCTCGCAGAGTGTTCCAGGTCCCTGGCTTTCCCACTTTGCACCCAGCAATGTTTTTCCTTCCTCACCAATTCTACACTCCCAGATGGGTTTTCTGAACGCTCCTCTGTCTGCTGATTTTGATAACCTCGCATCTCTGTCTCTACCACATTGCTCTGGAAAATCCCAACCCTGAATCAATGCTCCAGTCCCCTGCTCCATCCCCATAGCCACCCATCAGCTGCACACTGCTGACAAAAGCCCAGATGTTAGAGTTGGCTCTGCTACATATTCATGGCTTCAGAATTTATCTGAGCCTCCAGCATCACCCACCAGACCTTTGACTTGTTCTTGGTCAGCAACCTCTTCCATTCCCTACAACAGTTACTCCAAATGTTTACCATTCTGTTTGCATCCCTTAAATTTCTTTCTTTCAGTGAATGATTTTTCCTCATACTTTGTCAGTGAAACTGAGATTATAAAAATGGAATCTCCCTCATCTTTTTGCATGACTATTTTTTAATTTATTTACATCCACGTCAGTTTTGATACCTTTCCTCCAACCTCAGAAGGTGTGGTATCTTTCCTCTCACTAATGGTCAATCTTCCACCCTGGATTTTGCTCCTATCTCTCTAGACACTGTCTCCTCCAGAACTCTTCCCTATAAATTATCCCCATGCTTGCTCTCTCTTCCATTGGGGAAAATGAAAGAAACACAGGATATCATCCAAGCCTCCAAATAATTTAAAATCTGCTTGGAGAGACAAGATTAAGAGACATTGGGCCAAATAATAAAGCAGATGGATAAAATCCTGAACCTAATATAGTCTCATGAATCTACCCAATCATAAAAAGCCAATACTGGAAGGGATCATAGGTCATATGATACACCTGTCCAAGGCAGGCATCCAACTAAGTGAACCAAGAAAGATAGTTGTCTCACCTCCCATTAAAAACCTCCAAGGAAAGAAACTCCAACAAGTTTCCATCCCAAATTGGCAGTTGCAGTGCCCTTAAGAGCATTCAGAAGGGACATATTTTGATGGTGAGCCAAGCCTTTCAATTTTCTCCTATTTCATAAAATGCCTCATTCAAGAAGACCACAAGGCAATCAACTAAAATTACTTTCTGGAAATGAATAATGTGAAACTCTGGGAAAGTACAGTCAGCCTCAGAACTATTGGAGTTACAATAGATCAATTTCTTTTTGGAGCATTTAATGGCCTTTGGGAGATAACCTAAAAGAGTAGGGTGACCTTTGCCTAGTAGCTAAGGGTAACTTGAGCATTTCTAGACACACACACACACACACAGGCTTATACCCCCAACCAGAATGTCTGATGTCCCTCCCTCCCACTGCTTTATCATTTCTCCTGAGGAAGCTCAGCCTGAAGTCTTGAAATTTGCCTGGCCTGCTTGGTGGAAGTCATCCAAACCTAGCCACTGACTGACAGAGGCTTTGCATCAAGGTCACTAACCCTGGACAGTCAGCCAACCCAATGCAGGAATCACTAAGCTGATGTTTTCCATTGGCTATGGAGCAACTCCCTTTTCCTCTAGCCTCCAACATCATAAATAACCACAGATATACCCTGGAGCTGCAGAGTGAGGACCACTGCACAGAGGCAGCCAGAATCCCCCCAAAAGAGATTCCTTCCAGTGAATGTGAGGCCTTCTGTAATAGTCATTAGCAGAATAGAGCCATGTTCTAGAGTTCCTACTTATAAATATTTTCCTATAATATAGCCAAACTTTATGTCCAAGATATATATCACCCAAACCTTCTGCTCCAAGATATACAACCCCCATATTTTTCTTCTTGGAAGGATTTAGTCACTGAATGTATGAAGATTTTAAGCTATTAGAAAGCAGTGCAGTACTGTATTTTAAAGAACAGGGAACCAAATTAAGAACAGGACTGAGAATCTAGACCTGTCTCTACCACTAATGGTATGACAATAAGCAAGTCCAGGTCATCGACCACAAAACAGAGAAAAATTAAAGAAGAACTAGGAACATGGTGTGGGAAATTAGAAATAAAGATGATAGATAGATAGATAGATAGATAGATAGATAGATAGATAGATAGATAATCTCCTATATATGCATAGATATCTCCTATATACATATATATATGACATTATTACTGTTGCATATTTATAAAATGGACTTTATTTTTATTAAAAATTTTAATGACAAATTTATTCATTTCAAATCATTAGCTTCCCCCATCAGCTTGAGAGACATCATGGCATGGAAGAAAAGTCACCATATGGGGATTCCTTTCCCCTCATTTCAGCAAGAAATCTAAGGCTCAGAAGAGCTAAGGGATTTATCCAAGACCTCATAGCTTTTAAGCGACTGGGCCCAAATTCCAATCCAGGTCTTCTGATTCAACCAAGGTTCATTCTCTATAAAAGGAAAATGTTACAGGTTCTGCATAGCTTATCAGTCAGTCTCTCCAAACTATTGTCCTCCTAGAATATTCTCCCAAATTACAATGCCACATGCATTTCATGAGCAAACTCTACTTCAAATTTGAAGCTTCCCTAAAACCTTACAAGCTCTACCTGCTCTATCGGGTCCAGTGCCTCCAGCCTCCGTGCTGAACATATGTAATTCTGTAAACTTCTCCACATATATGACAGCTATTCAAGTAGAATGGGACAGCGAGACTTGCTGGTGTAACAGGTGTAGTTTGGTGATTTTGCTGGTAGCCCAGTATCTTATTAGAAGTCTGTACTTTGCATTAGGTATGACAGCTTCGGTGTGGTCTTCAAGAAAAATGGCCACCTTTCTAGACTATAATGGTTAGTTCTCCACGGAAAGAGCTTCAAATAAAATACTTCCATACAGAGGGGCACCTGGGTGGCTCAGTCAGTTAAGTGTCCAACTCTTGATATTGGCGCAGGTCTTGATCTTGCGGTCATGGGATCAAGCTCTGGATCACTGGGATCCCACTCAGTGAGGAGTCTGCTTCTCTCTCACCCTCTCCCTCTGTCCCTCCCCAATTCACACACACACTCTCTCTCTAAAATAAATAAATAAATCTTTTTTTAAAATATTTTCATACAGAGACACCTGGGTGGCTCAGTTGGTTAAGTGGCTGCCTTCAGCTCAGATCATGATCCCAGGGTCCTGGGATTGAGTCCCACATTCGGCTCCTTGCTCAGCAGGGAGCCTGCTTCTCCCTCTGCCTCTGCCTGCCACTCTGCCTGTTTGTGCTCTCTCTCTCTCTCCCTCTCTCTCTCTCTCTCTCTCCGACAAATAAATAAAGAAAATCTTAAAAATAAAAATAAAAATACTTTCATACAAATATAGCTCACCAACTTAATAGAGCTTACATGAAGTTCTTTGGAATATAATTACCTATTGAAAGAATGGGTTAGAGCAGTATTGTCCAGTACAAACATAATGCAAGTAATTTTAAATTTTCTAGCAGCCACAACTTTTTAAAGTATAAGGAAATAGGAGTGCCTGAATGGTTCCATCATTAAGCATCTACCTTCGGCTCAGGTCACAATCCCAGGGTCCTGGGATCAAGACCCACATTGGGATCCCTTTTGGGTGGGAAGCCTGCTTCTCCCTCTTCTGCTCCCCCTGCTTGTGTTCTCTCTCTTGCTGTCTCTCTCTGCCTAATAAATAAATAAAATCTTTAAAAATAAATAAATAAAGTATGAGGAAACAAAAGTGTCTGCCTGGCTCAGTCAGTAAAGCATAAGACTTGTGATCTCAGGGTCGTGAATTCAAGCCCTACATTGGGGGTAGAGTTTACTTAAAAAAAAAAAAAAAGTAAAAGGAAATAGGTGAAATTAATTTTAGTAATATATGTTATTTAATTCAATATATCCAAAACATTAGCATTTCAAAATGTAGTCAACATGAAAACTTAACAAGACAGTTTACATTCTTTTTATTTTCATACTAAGCCCTAGAAATCTGAACTAGACACATTTAAAGTGCTCAGTAGCCACACATTGTCAGGGGCTACTATACTAAACAGAGCAAGGTTAAAGATACCTACTCATCCAGAAGGATATTCGTGATGTATTTTTAGGGGGAAAATACAAGGAAGAGGATATTAGATAGTAAGAGCTCATGTATAGGGGGGAAAAAGAACGTATACATGTCGAGTATGTTTCTGGAGGCTTGTAGAAGCATGAGTTTATACAAGAAGCTTTTAACCCTGGTTATTTCAAAAGGATAGGATTTAAGGCAATTGTGTATAGACCAGCTGTTACTAGCTATTTTACATACATCTTTGTATTGTTTCACTATTACAATGATCCTATATTAATTTTGTAGTTTTACCTTAATCTACCAAATAAATTAGCAAAAGTTGGAGGGAGTATTTAAGAAGAGGAGAATTTTAGTTGATACAGCAATCAGATAGGGCACAAGCTTTCACGTAAAAGGAAAATTAAAGAAAATTTACATTTTACTCAAGACATATGATGACAAAAACAAATCCATTTGGAGACTGTATAGAAAAATAGTAAGTTGTCATTCAAATCTTAGAACCAAAGAATATTAGGGAAGCAGAAGTCACCTCCTCCTCCGTCCCATCAAAGGAACTCTCCTACCACACCTTGATAAGTAGACACATGGTGTCTTACCAGATACAGCCAGTGCTAAAAAGTCACTCCTTTGCCAGAAATCCCATTCCATCCCAACCACCTACCCTCCTGAGCAAGTTTCCCCTCCACATTCAAATGAAAGCTCCAGAACTTAAAGAGTGAATTAATAACAGGGCAGAAGTAATCAGACAAAGCACCAGTCAGACCAAAACTACAGGATACTCTGAGGGATGGGAGCCAGACAGTAGAGTATCAATATAGTTCTGAAGGTAGATGAGGATCACCAAGGCCAAGCCCATCCCAGGGGAGAGGGCCCAGAAACAGGTTAGAGAGAGGAGTTCAAGGATGTCTCAGGATAGATCTCCAAGATCACCCTCACCATCACTCCTTAATAATTCTGCTGCCTTTCCTTGTAATTCACCAAATTATGGCATCATCTTTGCACAGTATGAAGTGACATGGAAAACTGTGTCAAGAATCCTGAAAATGCTGACAAAAATGTTCCCTAAACACACAAATGATGAATAAGACAATTCATGGAAACTAACTGGGAATAACAGTTGTCTAAATAACTGGTTCCTGATTCCACTTGTTTAGGAAATCAGGCCCCTTAAAAACAAGATAGAAGGGGTGCCTGGGTGGCTCAGTGAGTTGGAGCCTCTGCCTTCAGCTCAGGTCATGATCTCAGGGTCCTGGGATCGAGCCCCGCATTGGGCTCTCTGCTCAGTGGGGAGCCTGCTTCCCCCCCTTCTCTCTGCCTGCTTGTCATCTCTCTCCTTCTGTCAAATAAATAAATAAAATCTTAAAAGAAAAAAAATAGGATGTTATCCTTAAACTGCTCTTAAAAAAAAAAAACTTAATTAAAAAAAAAAAAAAGATAGCACGGTAGCCCTTTTCTCACTCTGCTGAAATTCTTTTCCACGGTCCTTTCTAGAGGATTATTCTCCATGTACTGCTGTAATCAACCAAAGAGACTTCCACTTACAAATCAAATCATCCAGGGACCATATCAAATGATGAGCTAATGTCTTTCACTTTGGCTGACTCTCCTACTAACATATGTAAAAGAAACTCCCACCATGGTGAACTCATAAGACTCAGTTTCACAGTTCTGAAGGAGATAAATCAGCAGGCATTGGCGATTTAAAAAAAAAAAAAAAAAAGTCAGCTGTATGGAATCAAAGTCCAAAGAAAAGAAACATGGAGAGAGAAGACCAAGAGAAGATATGGATGAAATATGACAGGTGAAAATAGGTAATGAGACATGTAATAGACATGTAGTTTGTTGTTTGCAATTAGTCATAGCTCTCTGTGGCTATATCTGTCTTTCGGAAAAAAGAAAGTTTACAAATAAAAACATTATTCAATATATATTATTTAAGATACCCACTTAAGGAAAGAGCATTATGATTGTCATTGGGGGTCTCATGATCCATATCTTCCAGTATCCCCTTCTGGTAGTGTCATTGAGGCAATTTAATCTTCCATGATGTCAAAACTTGATGATGGTGTGATTTATTCCAAATAGCTCTTGATTCCCTTAGCAGCCCATTATGAATCCATCACATGTTAATCCATCCAAGGTCTTGAACATTTCTATAATCTCAGTCTGTGCTACATTTTAGATAATAAATGTGCTATAAAGCAAACCCTGTAAAGGCTTTGTTTGTATTTATCCTTAAACTGTCTATCTCAGGCTTTAAGGGTTGCTTCTAAATTCTGTTATTGTGAGACTTGCTATCAACCCTATGTTTGTTCCCCTTATAATCTTTAACTTCTAGTGTACCACCCTCAATCTGGATGTACAAGACAACCAGAAAACCTGCCATACTGGACTGTTCTTCTGCCTAGAAGGTTTGTTCAGTGGATGATTTTCTGTTAGAAAATATTTCAAGAGCCTTAGCCTCAATTAAGTTTCCATTTCATGTCAATGTATCACATCCATATGGAACTTCCAAGCAAGAATCAAAATGGAAGAGTGGTTACAAGAAAATAGCACCTATTCAACAAATTGCTTGCCAGACTAAGAGCATTAATCATTTGTCTATAGCTCTTTATCTTTTTACCTCCATGGGGGTCGGGGAGATGGGTTTCTCTATCCTTCTAGGTTCTTTTGGCCTATTAATTAAATTGGTATAAGACAGATTGACGGGGAAAAGCGAATTTGATTACGTATGTACAGGAGCCCCATAAAAAATATGAGACCCAAGGACAAGTCAGTCAGTTGAGAGTTATATGCCATCCTGAGCTAAGGAACAGGCTAAATGCCTGAGTCTACAAAGAGAAGGAGAGGAATTCACAGGACAATAAGAAGATCAGATGTTTCACCATTAGTTGTTTGCCCTGCAATACAGAGAGGTCTTTCAGATAAAAAGTTATCTTAGGTAATAGTTCTCTTTCTGAGCCAAGCCCTCCATATAAATTTCTTTTAGGTCGTTAAGGGAAAGTTTAAAGCTTTTCTTCAGTCTACCAGATCTTCATAGCCTTCAGCTCAAAATAATCCATATGCCAAAGTGGCATATTTTGGGGTCATATTTAGCTCCCCCCCACCTCCTACCCATCTCCTGGTTTAAGATGAAGTGTCACTTCCCCCAGAAAGCCCCATGAGCTCCCAGGTTTAGGTTGTATGCTCTCATGGATTCCCCTAGCAACTTCTCACTTGCTTTTCCATCATACCCCATTATATTATAATTTCCCTTTGTTTATCTGTAGCATGTCCCCCAACCCAGATCAAAGTCCATAGCAGTCTTGTTCTGAGACATATGCCTGGTACCTAGCACAGTACCCTTGACAGACAATGCAATAAATACATGAAGAATGTATGGGTGAACCACTTAATCATAAATAACAACCTCTTAACTACTGTAAAGAAACTAGAAAATGCGCATCCTTGATGGTTCTATAACTAGATCATGTATAACATTAGTGGTTCTCTAAGCCATATGTGGCCACATCTCACATGAACCTCCATGACAACTCCCACTCTTGCAGCACTTTAACACCTCCTAGAAATTGACCAAACTTCACAATTCACTAATATGAATGAATACTTCATTGATGATTTCATGGGAAGGCAGAAAAGAAGGTCTACATTCTCACAGCATAAGCAAAACTTTCTTTAAAATCCCCTTGATAGGGGTTGGCTCAGTTGAAAAAGTACGTGACTGTTAATCTTGGGGTCATGAGTGCAAGCCCCATGTTGGGTGTAGAGATTACTTAAATAAATAAAAATTTTTTTTAAAAAATAAAATAAGGCAGAGGAGGAGCAAGATGGCAAGGAGTAGGAAACTGAAATATCATTAGGTCCCAGGAATTCAGCTAGATAGTTATCAAACCATTCTGAACACCTACAAACTCAACAGGAGATACAAGAGAAGAAGAGCAGCAATTCTAGGAACAGAAAATTGACCGCTTTCCAGAAGATAGGACGTTCAGAGCAGTGAATCCGAAGCGACGGGAAGATAGACCACGGGGGGGGAGAGGCTGGCTCCTGGCAAGTGAAAGAGCAGCAGAGCACAAAATCAGAACTTTCAGAAGTCTGCTCCACTGAGGGACACCGCTCCAGAGGCTAAGCGGAGATTGGCGTCTTCACTGAGACAATGTGGTCTCAGGACCCACAGCGTCACAGAAAGACCAGGGGTGTCTGAAAGGGGCAGAGTTCCCAGGTATCAGAGGGGGGAAGCTAGCCACAGAGATGGAGCCGAGGAGTGAGCTCTCAGCTCAGGGTTACCTTAAATCGTGATCTAAGGCACAGCTGGGCTACTGCTCTTCAGGCAGGGACTACACCAGCGACAGATCCAGGGAAACTCACCTTCCTCCTCTGGGAGGAGTGATGTGGAAGCGGGTGGCAGGAATCAGCTGGGTTTGGAGACTCCAAACAGGGCCGTTTGCCAGAGACAGAAACACTCGGTCACAGGCCAGGTGAGCTCAAGCGCGGCCGGAGACCAGGGAGATGGGAGGAATTGACTGCTTTTCTCCGAGGCGCACCGAGCAGTGGGGCCCTGAGCTCTCCTACGACCGGAGACTGGGAGGCCGCCATCTTCATTCTCCTCCTCCAGGGCGGTACAGAAAGCGCTCAGGAACAAAAGGTCCCCGAGAGCAAACCCAAGCGCATGGCTTAGCCCAGCTCCTGGCAAGGGCGGTGCAATCCCGCCTCAGGCAAAGACATTTGAGAATCACTGCAACAGGCTCCTCCTCCAGAAGATCAGCAAGAGCATCCAGCCAAGACCAAGTTCACCAATCAATGAGAACTGTGGAACTTTAGGGCTAGGGGAGTGCAACACATAGAATTCATGGCTCTTTCCCATGATTTTTTAGTCTTTCAAAGTTAAATTTTTTTAATTTTTTATTTTCCTTGTTCTATTTTTTAATTTTTCCTCCTTCCTATTTTAACCTTTTTAAACTATTTTATCTTATCAATACCTTTTTTAAAAATCTTTTTAAATTTTCATTGTTATATTCTATCCTTCCGTTGTATTTACCTTTATTTTTTGCATACATACAGGTTTTTCTTTCTTTAAAATTTTAGGATACAGTTTCCTCTAACAGATCAAAACATATCCTTAATCTAGCTCCCAGCTTTGTTCTAGTCTCCAGCCAGATCATATTCTTTCCCCTTTTTTTAAATCAACTTCTTATCTTATCAATTCCTTTTCTAGAATCTCTTTTAATTTTCATCTTTACAGTCATATTACATCCCTTCATCATGTTTACTCATATTTTTGTATATATGTTTTTTCTTTCTTTAAAATTTTGAGAAGCAGTTTCTTCTAACAGACCAAAATATACCCAAAATCATGTGTGTGGTTCTGACATATATATTATATGTTATATATTATTTATTATATATATATTTTTTAAGATTTTTTATTTATTTATTTGAGAGAGAGTGAGTGAGAGACAGAGAGCATGAGAGGAGGGGAGGAGGTCAGAGGGAGAAGCAGACTCCCCCCGTGGAGCTGGGAGCCTGATGCAGGACTTGATCCTGGGACTCCAGGATCATGACCTGAACCGAAGGCAGTTGCTTAACCAACTGAGCCACCCAGGCACCCCTATTTTTTTTCTCCTTTCTTCTCCCCCTGGTTTCAGGTCTCTTCCAATTTGGTTAGTGTTTATTTTTCTGGGGTCATTGCTACCCTTTTAGTATTTTGTTCTCTCATTCATCTATTCATATCTGGATAAAATGACAAGGTGGAAAAACTCACCTCAAAAAAAAAAGAACAAGAGGCAGTACTAATGGCTAAGGACTTTATCAATATGGACATTAGTAAGATGGCAGAACTAGAGTTCAGCATGACGATTATCGAAGTGCTAGCTGGGCTCGAAAAAAAGCAGGGAAGATACTAGAGAATCCCTGAAGAAATAAAATCCCTTTCTGGAGAAATAAAATAACTAAAATCTAACCAAGTTGGAATTTAAAAAGCTATTAATGAGGTGCAATTAAAAATGGAGGCTCTTACTGCTAGGATAAATGAGGCAGAAGAGAGAATTAGTGATATAGAAGACAAAATGATGGAGCACAAAGAAGCTGAGAAAAAGAGAGACAACTACTACACCACAGGGGAAGAATTTAAGAGATAAGGGATACCATAAAACGAAACAATATTAGAATAATTGGGATCCCAGAAGAAGAAGAAAGAGAAGGGGGGGGCAAAAGGTATATTGGAGCAAATTATAGCAGAGAATTTCCCCAATTTGGCAAAGGGAACAAGCATCAAAATCCAGGAGGCACAGAGAACCCCCCTTAAAATCAATAAAAATGGGTTAACACCCCATCATCTAACAGTAAAACTTACAAGTCTCAGTGACAAAAAGAAAATCCTGAAACCAGCTCAGGACAAGAGGTCTGTAACATACAACAGTAGTAATATAAGATTGTCAGCAGACCTATCCACAGAGACCTGGCAGGCCAGAAAGGACTGATATGATATATTCAGAACACTAAATAAGAAAAATATGCAGCCAAGAATACTATATCCAGCTAGGCTGTCATAGAAAATAGAAGGAGAGATAAAAAGCTTCCAGGACAACCAAAAACTAAAAGAATTTGTAAACACCAAACCAGCCCTACAGGAAATATTGAAAGGGGTCCTCTAAGCAAAGAGAGAGCCTAAAAGTAACAGACCAGAAAAGAATAGAGACAATATACCTAACAGTCACCAGGCAATACAATGGCACTAAATTCATATCTTTCAATAGACACCCTGAATTTAAATGAGCTAAATTTCCCAATCAAAAGACAAACAGTATCAGAATGGATAAAAAAAAAAACAACACCCATCAATAGGCTTTCTGCAAGAAACTCATTTTAGACCCAAAGACACCTCCAGATTTAAAATGAGGGAACAAAAAACAATTTGCCATGCTGATGGACATCAAAAGAAAGCTGGGGTGGCAATCCTTATATCAGATAAATTAGATTTTAAGCCAGACTATAATTAGAGATGAGGAAGGACACTATATCATAAAGGGTCTGTCCAACAAGAAGATATAACAACTTTAAACCTCTATGCCCCTAACATGGGAGCAGCCAATTATATAAACCAATTAATAACAAAATCAAAGAAACACATCCACAATAATACAATAATAGTAGGAGACTTTAACACCCCTCTTACTGAAATGGACAGATCATCTAAGCAAAAGATCAACAAGGAAATAAAAGTTTTAAATGACACACTGGACCACATGGACATCACAGGTATATTCAAAACATTCCATCCCAAAGCAACAAAATACACATTCTTCTCTAGTGCACATGGAACATTCTCCAGAATAGATCACATCCTGGGTCATAAATCAGATCTCAACTAGTACCAAAAGATTGAGATGCCACAATGCTTTGAAACTAGAACTCAACCACAAGAGGAAAGTTGGGAAGAACTCAAATTCATGGAGGCTAAAGAACATCCTACTAAAGAATGAATGAGTCATTCATTCATTTAATTTTGTTGTCATTCAACAACAAAATTAAAGAATTTAAAAAATTCATGGAAACAAATGAAAACGAAAACACAACTCTTCAAAATCTATGGGACACAGCAAACGTGGTCCTGAGAGGAATGTATATAGCCAAACAAGCCTTTCTCAAGAAACAAGAAAGTTCTCAAGTATACAACCTAACCCTACACCTAAAGGAGCTGGAGAAAAAACAGCAAAGAAAGCCTACACCCAGCAGGAGAAGAGAAATAATAAAGATCAGAGCAGAAATCAATGAAATAGAAACCAAAAGAACAGTAGAACAAATCAACGAAACTAGGAGCTGGTTCTTTGAAAGAATTAATAAGATTGATAAACCCTTGACCAAACTTACCAAAAGAAAAGAAAGGACCCAAATTAATTAAATCATGAATGAAAGAGGAGAGATCACGACCAACACTGAAGAAATACAATTATAAGAACATATCATGAGCAGCTATACACCAGCAAATTGGACAATCTGGAAGAAATGGATACATTCCTAGAGACATATGAACTACCAAAACTGAACAATTAAGAAATAGAAAACCTGAACAGACCCATAATCAGTAAGGAGGTAGAAGCAGTAATCAAAAATATCCCAACAAACAAGAGTCCAGGGCCAGATGACTTCCCATGGGAATTCTACCAAACATTTAAAGAAGAATTAATATTTATTCTCCTGAAACTGTTCTAAAAAATAGAAATGGAAAGAAAACTTTCAAACTCATTTTATGAGGCCAGCATTATCTCAATCCCAAAACCAGACAAAGATCCCATCAAAAAGGAGTGAGGAATACTGTTGCAAAAACTCTCACCAAAACACTAGCCAATAGGTTCCAACAGTACATTAAAAGGATTATTCACCACGACCAAGTGGGATTTATTCCTGGGCTGCAAGGTTGGTTGAACATCTGCAGATCAATCAATGTGATATAATACATTAATGAAAGAAAGAACAAGAATCATATGATAGTCTCAATAGATGTTGAAAAAGCATTTGACAAAGTACAGCATCTTTTCTTGATCAAAACTCTTCATAGTATAGGGATAGAGGGTACATACCTCAATATCATAAAAGCCATCTATGAAAAACCCACAGCGAATATCATTCTCAATGGGGAAAAACTTTTCCCCTAAGGTCAAGACAACATCAGGGCTGTCCACTATCACCACTGCTATTCAACATAGTAGTAGAAGTCCCAGCCTCAGCAATCAGACAACAAAAAGAAATAAAAGGCATCTGAATCAGCAAAGTAGAAGTCAAACTCTCACTCTTTGCAGATGATTTGATACTTTATGTAGAAAACCCAGAAGACTCCACTCCAAAACTGCTAGAACTCATACAGGAATTCAGTAAAGGATATAAAATCAATGCACAGAAATCAGTTGAATTTCTATACACCAACAGCAAAACAGAAGAAAGAGAAATTAAGGAGTCAATCTCATTTACAATTGCACCCAAAACCATAAGATACCTAGGAATAAACCTAACCAAAGAGGCAAAGAATCTGTACTCAGAAAACTATAAAGTACTCATGAAAGAAATTGAGGAAGACACAAAGAAATGGAAAAACGTTCCACACTCATGGATTGGAAGAACAGATATTATGAAAATGTCTACTCTACCTAAAGCAATCTACACATTTAATGTAATCCCTATCAAAATGCCATCAATTTATTTCAAAGAAATGGAACAAAAAATCCTAAAATTTATATGGAACCAAAAAAGACCTCAAATAGCCAGAGGAATGTTGAAAAAGAAAACCAAAGTCGGAGGCATCACAATTCCAGACTTCAAGCTCTATTACAAAGCTGTAATCATCTAGACAGTATGGTTCTGGCAAAAAAACAGACACATAGATCAATGGAAAAGAATAGAGAGCCCAGATATGGACTCCCAACTCTATGGTCAACTAATCTTCGACAGAGCAAGAAAGAATGTCCAAAGGAAAAAAGATTGTGTCTTCACCCAATGGTGTTGGGAAAATTGGACAGCCACAAGCAGAAGAATGAAACTGGACCATTTCCTTATACCACACACAAAAATAGACTCAAAATGGATGAAAGACCTCAATGTGAGACAGGAATCCATCAAAATCCTTGAGGAGAACACAAGCAGCAACCTCTTCGACCTCAACTATAGCAACTTTTTCCTAGAAACTGCCAAAGGCAAGGGAAGCAAGGGCAAAAATGAACTAATGGGACTTTATCAAGATAAAAACAGTCAACAAAACCAAAAGACAACCGACAGAATGGGAGAAGATATTTGCAAATGTCTTATCAGATAAAGGGCTAGTATCCAAAATCTATAATGAACTTATCAAACTCAATACCCAAAGAACAAATAATGCAATCAAGAAATGGGCAGAAGACACGAACAGACATTTCTGCAAAGAAGATATCCAAATGGCCAACGGACACATGGAAAAGCACTCCACATCACTGGGCATCAGGGAAATACACATCAAAACCACAGTGAGATACCACCTCACACCAGTCAGAATGGCTAAAATGAACAAGTCAGGAAATGACAGATATTGGCAAGGATGCAGAGAAAGGACACCCTTCTACACTGTGGGTGGGAATGTAAGCTGGTGCAGCCACTCTAGAAAACAGCATGGAGGTTCCTCAAAAAGTTGAAAATAGAGCTACCCTATGACCCAGGAATTGCACAACTGGGTATTTACCCTAAAGATACAAATGTAGTGATCTGAAGGGACATGTGCACCTGAATGTTTATAGCAGCAATGTCCGCAATAGCCAAACTATGGAAAGAACCTAGATGTCCATCAACAGATGAAAGGTTAAAGAAGACGTGGTGTATATATGCAATGGAATACAATGCTGTCATCAAAAAAATGAAATCTTGCCATTTGCAATGACGTGGCTGGAACTAGAGGGTATTATGCTGAAAGAAATAAGTTAATCAGATAAAGACTATCATATGATCTCTCTGATATGAGGAATTTGAAAGGCAGGACAGAGGGTCGTGGGGGGAAGGATGGGGGAAAAAATGAAACATGATAGGACCGGGGAAGGAGAAAAACCATAAGAGACTCTTACTCTCAGGAAACAAACTGAGGGTTGCTGGGGGGTGGAGGAGGAAGGATAGGGTGGCTGGGTTGTGGACATTGGGGAGGGTATGTGCTATGGTGAGTGCTATGAATTGTGTAAAACTGATGACTCACAGACCTGTACCCCTGAAGCAAATAATACATGTTAATAAAAAAAAAAATAGAGCTACACAACAACCCAGCAATTGCACTACTAGTTATTTACCCCAAAGATACAAAGGAAGTTATTGGAAGGGACACCTGCATGCCAATATTTCTAGCAGCAATGTCCACAATAGCCAAACTATGGAAAGAGCCCAGATGTCTATTGACAGGGGAACAGATAAAGAAGATGTGATATACATATATATATATATATATATATATATATATATACACCTCTACCTCTGAAACTAATAATATGTTGTATGTTAATTAATTGAATTTAAATTGAATTTTTAAAACCATACAGTATAATATTGGTTTGAGGGGTAGAATTCAGTGATTCATCACTTATATACAACACCAACTGCTCATGATAACAAGTACCCTCTTTAATACCCATCACTCATCTAGCCCATCCCCCCACCCACCTACCACTATCAACCCTCAGTTTGTTCTCTATCCTTAAGAGTCTTTCTCTCTCTCTCTCTCTCTCTCTCTCTCTCTCTCTCTCTCAATGAAGTGACTTTTGGAAATAAAGATGGGGGCTGATTGCCTGGGGAGCCAGCCTGAGTAGATTAGAACTTCCATTCTCACCTGCTGATTTCTGAGGAGGGGAGAGGGGCTGGAGGTTGAATCAATTACAAAAGGCCAATGATTTGCCTGTGGAATGAAGCCTCCATAACCTCCCTCCAAAAAAGGACACGGTTTGAAGAGCTTCCAGAATGGCGAACCAGAATGCTTCCATGCACCATCATGCTGGGCCCAAATTCCAAAGGACAGAGGGTCTTCCTATCCTATATATCTCTTCACCTGGCTGTTTATTCATTTGTAATAAACCAATAATCTAGCAAGTGTCCTTTGTAATAAACCAATAATCCTTTGTAATAAACCAATAATCTAGCGAGTACACTAGTGTCCTAAATCCCATGAGCCAGTAGCAAAGTGATCAGACCCGTGGAGGGGGTCAGATGGACAAGTGACACCTTGGACCTGAGATTGGCACCTGGAGTGGAGGACTGAGCCTTTAAGCTGCGGGATCTGACACTATCTCTAGGCAGATAGTTCCAGAATTGAGTTGTGGAAACCCAGCTGGTGTCCCAGAATTGCTTGGGCATGTGGGGGGAAATCCCAGACATTGTACTTGTCCCCAGAACTGGAACTATGAAATGCATTTTACATTAAAACTTCAGTGAACAAGATTTGTCCATCACTAATGATACAAGGGGCCACTTCACATATCTCCATCTTGAGAGGTCATTATTAGGAATACCGATTACCACATTTAATTTTGGGGGAAGAGTTACTCCACATTCAGTCCTTGTTGATAAGGTATCAGGTAGACAGCCTCTTCTGAGGCAAAAGACGTGGCTTCAACACAAACTTGGTCACTTTTGAACCCTTGAACCATAGCAAGAGGGTCACCAAATTTCCCCTCCCCCCAGAGTCAATTCCTAGGGCCCAAAGAGACATTTTTATTTGATACTTAGCCCGGCTCTTACACAAAGGACTAAGATGCTATATTATTTGGGCCAGATCCATCAAAACTAATGAGGCCTCTGCACTTGATGGCTCTTCTTCTCCATCATAGACTATTATCGGCGACCTGTGAGTCCTCCCCCTCTGAGAGCTGCCCAGGGGCTCGGCCACATAACTCGGGCATAACTGCCTCCTGGTCCCGAAACCAGCCCTGCATTTCTGTGCAGATGGCCATGCTGAGAATCAATTCATCAGATGGCTCCAAAGAGCTCAATACAATTAAGAATATGCAATCTGGAAAAGCCCCAAGCCCCAACAATCCACCCAGCACTCTGGTTCCAGCCTTCCAAAAGTAATTGGCTCAGCCCTGTTCCTCCAGTGGTACAAGGAGTGACCTAGAAGGAGAGGGACAGGCATGCTCCTGTTCAGTACACAGTGGCCATTTTCAAATTGCAGAAGGAGAGCAGATGGAGAAGTAACCTCAAATGAATATTCATAAGAAGAAAATCAATTATCCACCTTATGTGCCACCTGCCCTGCCCAATCAACCCAACTTAGCACACAGCTGTGAGAGGCGGGGGGCGTGCACGCAGATCCCAGGCTCCACCTCGAAGGCATTCACAGAGTCCAAGGGTCCAAAGCCAAACCTGGAAGTTTGGCACACCTGACCTGGAAAGATGGAATATGTTGTGTTGGTGACCTTTAAAACAAGAACCAGAGCCATAGAAAGATGGCGGGGTATAATGGAAAGAGCAAAGCTTTCCAAGTCAGACTAGCCTGGGCTCCAATCCCAGCATTGACCCTTCTTGACTCCTGCCCTTTCGTTCTGATCCTACTAGACAGATTACCCAGAGTCAGCCTCCCTGCCCTCACCTGCACAACAGGGAAAGACACAAGCTCGTGTCGAGGGTGGGGGGAGAGGGCGGAAGGACCTCGTGAGAGGGCAGAGGCAAAGCACCCAGGCGAGGCAGGAATGAATAACTAACTCATAGTCCCTCCTGCCTCAAGGACACCGAGACACAGGGGAAAGCCTGGCTCTTCAAGCAGGAAAACCATGATAACTGATTGTCTAGTGAGGGACAAAGACGTGTGATTCCTAGAAGTTCACGACTCCAACATGGGACTTTTTAGGGACCCAAGACCTATTTAAAGGATTTGATAAGAATATAAAATGTTTCTTGACTATTTTCAGTTGTTCTTTTAAATACTACAGCTTCGCGCATAGATCCTTTATTCCTGCATCCAGAGCTATTACAAGGACAAGGCCACCAGGGTTTACCCAGCATTAAAAAGTGTGAGGACCTCAAAATCATAAATTGTGCTTTCAAAAGCGTTTTATGAAGTAGCAGAAATGAATGGAACCAGAGAGCCAAGGTCAAGGGCAGGGTCCCCCATTTGCCCCAGGGCCCCTTTCTGAGCTCAGGGTCTGTAGCCCCACACTCACACCACTGCCTCCGCCCCCTCTCCCGGGGGAGGCAAAGAATGGTCTCCATCACCCCCAAGCAGGTGTTTCCTGGCAATAGCCTATTCCTAACCCTCTCGTGAAGCCATCACAAAGCAGATTCGGGCTTCCTACAGTGAAAACTCCAGCTTTCTGTATAATTCCTTTAACGTGGAAAGTGGGAGGTAGGGGGTAGGGAGGGGCAGTTAAAAAGGGGGGGTCCTATGAAGACAATTTCTATTCTTGAGTGCTTACAATTTGCCTCTTGGCTGTATTTTTCTTTTTTCTTTTTTTTTTTTTTTTTTTGGCCTGTCTTTTGTTTGTTTTCCCAGTTTGCTGATCTGAGTGTGTGTTTGAAAAAAGCAGGCAATGGAAGGAAGAAGAGAAAGGATTTGTGGACTGATCACCCCACCAGATAAACACCCTGACCTCGTGATCCAGTGATGCCAAGAGAGAACTGAATCACTCTAATTCAGGGCTGAGACCAGCTTCCGTTCGCCAAGCCTTTAATAGGGAGCAAGTCACCGGAGGCACCTGGGCCCCTTCCTGCCTCTCAGGCAGCCAGGTGGCCACCACTCTGCTGTCCCTCCAGGTGGGAACAAATCGTCAACAACCCAGACCCCCCCGCCACCTAGAGTTCTGCTGGGAGCCCTGAATGTCTCACCCTCCCCACAGGAAGTGGGACGAAAGCCTGACTCAATGTCCCACGCAGGCGTCACCCTCTCCCCGCCTGTCCATGACTCACACCACCACTGATGACGGTGGCCGCCCCTCAGCTCCCCCCAGACAGAGGTGCACAGCTTTGAGGTGAAAAGGCAGCAAACAGGAGACCCCTCACCCATTCTCGCCGCCTCGATCACCTAACCAGAGACAGGAAAGCGCGCCCACAGTCCCGCCCAACATGAGAAGCTCTGCCCCATTTCCATTAGCACCTCGGCCCCGAACTCTCGCACCTTCGCACCTTCGTGCTTGAGGCTGGGACAAAACGCAGAGCTCCCCTCCAAGGGGAGAAAGGGTGGGGGCCGCCTGGAAGGAGGAAGGAGACGGAGGGAAACAGAAGGAAAAAGGTTGATTGATAAACCCCTGCTGTTTCAGGTCAAGCTGCTCCCAGGCAGGTCTTTTTTCTACAAGTTCACGACCATCCTCCTCCTCCACAGCCTGACTGCTAAGGACTCTGATAAGGGCCCTACAGGGGAAAGTTTAACTCCTTCCCTGCACTCTCTAGAAGCCCTCTCTTCAGCTCACAGCCCTGAGACCGGACAGCCTGGCCTCTGGGCCTCGCCCATGATGTACTTGACCCCCTCCTCGGTGCTCCTCTCCCTGGGCTTCTTGAAACCCAGGACCCTGCCTCTCTCCTGGCTTTTGCTCCTAGACCCATATGTTTGTTGGGTCTGCTCACCCGGTCTGTCTCTCAACCTGTCTCACTCCCCAATCCCGTGCACCAGAAACACCTGCAGAATCTTGGAATCTGCAAGTTCCAAGATTTGGAAACACCTGCAGAATCTCCTTCTCCGCGGAGCACGAGAAGGAACCCGACAGGCCACTAAGCCGTGTGGGTCCCCATCACTGCCCTGGTTCTCTTCTGTGACATTTCCCTGCTGCTATTACTCCCTGGAAACCCTGAAGAAGGCCACCGGGAGGGGTGATTAAGACAAAGAGGGAAAAAGCAAGCAAAGCCCTCGTGCATCCTGTTCCAGGGAGGGCCTCGGGCAGCAGGCCGAGCTCCTCGGTGACCTGCGGGCTCAGCCCGGCGTTCAGCAGCAGAGCCTGGCCCAGCTGCAGCATCAACGGGAGCCTGGAGAATTACACCGGGGAAGACGGATGTGCCCCCCGTGAGCAGGTGGGAGGTCAGCAAGTCACTTGGCCCAGCTTTCAATCTCCGAGATGTGACACCTTGGCAGACATGGAGATCCCCTTTATTTTCTTTCTGTTGGCAACCCTGGACGGGACTGCAGCCCAGGTCGCTGTATATATTCAGGCCGTGACAGGCCTGCAGAAGCCCTTTCCCCGCACAATGGGGGCATTCTCCGATGCCGCCGGCACCTGAGGCGGGGACAGAGCTGCCATTCAGGCCCAGCAGGAAGGGAAGAGGGCCGGCGTGTCTGCCCCCAAGTCGGGAAGAGGCGAGGATCCCACCATCACCTCGGTTCGGCCAGGGCGGGAGGTTGCTGAGGTGCCGGCCTTGTGGAAGGCTGGACCGAGACCCCGTCCCCTCTTCCCCAATGGTCACTCCTGGCGAAGAGATGGCAGACGAGATGTTAGGTCTTCTTAGGACGAGATGTTCGGGTGCCCCACACCCAAAACCACGCCCGTGATTCTCTCCCAGACATGGTGTGGCGGTCCGTACGAGGACTCAGCAGAGCTCCCATGGCACCGAAGGGACTGGAACCCCTCTCCCTACCACGACACCCTGGTCCTGTGGTCTTTCTTTCTCCTCTTTCCCTCCTCTCCCCACCTGGATCCAGAGCTAGTACCTTCTGGTGGGGAGGGGGTGTTCTTCCCCCACTCACTGCTTGGGGAAACCTCTTTTTTTTTTCTTTCTTTTAAGATTTTATTTATTTGGGGCACTGGGTGCTCCATGGGTGAAAGCCTCTGCCTTCGGCTCAGGTCATGATCTCAGGGTCCTGGGATGGAGCCCCACATCGGGTTCTCTGCTCAGCGGGGAGCCTGCTTCCTCCTCTCTCTCTGCCTGCCTCTCTGCCTGCTTGTGATCTCTCTCTCTGTCAAATAAATAAATAAAAATCTTTAAAAAAAAAAAAAAGATTTTATTTATTTACTTGTCAGAGAGAGAGAGAGCACAAGCAGGGGGAGTGGGAGAGGGAGAAGCAGGCTCCCCACTGAGCAGAGAGCCCAACACAGGGCTCGGTCCCAGGACCCTGGGATCATGACCAAAGCCGAAGGCAGATGCTTATCCGACTGAGCCACCCAGGCGCCACCTGTGGAAACCTCTTCTCCAGCCTGTGCTGTAACCTCTGCCTAGAATGCCCTCCCCTCTCTCCCTGCCCCACCATGTAAGCCCCTCTCCTGACACGCTGTTTTTTGCCATTACCTGTTTACCCGTGCCCTCCCTGGGGTGGTTTATTTTTGCTCCTCTGTACTATCTTCATCTCTGTGCCCCAGCCAGCACCATAAGCATTTTAAGTGACTCGAACACACTGACCATGGCATGGTCTCAAATTCTTCGATTCTCTCCTTTGACCAGCGACGCTCAGCTGGAGCTGCCTTCCTGCCCTGCTTCTCAGAGCAAGGAGGGAACTCAGGAAGGGTGCTCATCGCCCCTGACTATTTGCTGCCACCCCTCTTACTTTATTTTTTTAAGGATTTTATTTATTTATTTATTTATTTATTTATTTATTTATTTATTTGACAGAGAGGAAGCACAAGCAGGGGGAAGCAGCAAGCACAGGAAGAAGGAGAAGCAGACTCCCCGCTGAGCAGGAAGCCAACCCCGGGGCTCCATCCCAGGACCCTGAGATCATGACCTGAGCCAAAGGCAAACGCTTCACCGACTGAGCCACCCAGGTGCCCTCACCCCTCTCACTTTAGATAACCCCCTGGTTATCTAAGGCCATGGAAAAGAACCCTTTTTAAACTGTGCTGTGAAGCCAGGTTTGCTGGCAAAACCCCCCTTGTAACACCAAGGGGCTCGATGACATACCAGGAATAGTGGAGAGCCCCCTGCATAAGCAGAAGGGCCTCAGAGCTTTACTGAGCAGCAATGCCATCCATCCTCCGTTCTGTGGCCACCAGCCTGACCAGGCCAGCCCACTGCCCAATCCACAAGCCAGAAACCAGTCCCTTGCCCCGTGTGTCATCGGGAGGCAGGAGCACCTGGGGCGGGAAGGCGGGGGCTCCAAGGACGGTGACCACAGACCAGTGGCAGCCATGAGAGTATGTTGCTTCATCCGATGTTTTGATGTTTTTCCCTCGTGGCTTCTGTTGGCAAATTTAAATAACGTCGTAAAGTGCTTGGTGAAACAAATTAATACCCTTTTCTTCTCTGCAGGACTTCGCAGTGCCTTTAACATACCAACAAGAGCTGTGAATTTCTAAGAGGCATTGTAGTCTTCAGGCTTCCCAGGCCCTGTGACCACAAAGCCCTCTTCCTGGAACATCACTCTAGGACAGTGCTCCTTGGCTTGTTATTTAGAAACAATACTTTAAAGAAAATATATCAATTAAATGTCACATGGTACAGATGACCCCTTCTTCTGGTATCTGTAAATAGCCACCATTTCCCTTCAGGAAAGCCATTACCAAAGAAGAGAATCCAAACTAGGCTTTCTTCCCCCAAACTGCTGCCTAAAATGACTGTTTATTCCAACCCTAACTTTTTCCTAGATGCAGTTCCCACTGCCTCTGCCTTCACTGCTCATGTCCCTGCTGATGTTCCCTGGCACTTACATCTCAGGAAGAATTGGGGCCAAAAGTTAAAAGAGAGGGGTGAATGGTTAAACATTTTTTTAGGTTTTTTTTTAGATTTTATGCCTTACATACCAATTTACTCTTAATAGAGATTTTTGAGCCCATTTGTAGCTGCAGAGAAATTTTCAGCCATCTTCTCAACTTCACAAACCGCTGTAGAGGGAGCAGGCTGACTCCCATGGCCAGTTGGCCGAGTTAAAAACAGCCAGCCAGACCAGTCCAGCCAGAGAGCAAGCCACCCTGGGGAGAGGGCATGGCCTCCCCAAGGCCATAGGGGAGCCCGAAAAGCGTATTCTGTGATCACAATCGCTTCCACGCACCAGCAACAGATCCTGGCCTGTTGTGGAACCGGCCGTTACTGCTCAAAAGTGGATTTCATTTTGCAGAGACAGGGAATTAATATGCATGCTCGGTCTTTCCAAACTACCTATCAGGTATGGAGAGCCACTCTAGACACTTCGGTCCAATAAAGCTCTGCCTAGAGACCTGCCTGATAGCTTTACACTTTAGTTTGTGGATTAGATTCAAGGACAGTTTATCCCGTCATGCAGATGAGAATGTCAGAAGGCTCACCTTCACCACTGTCCCCTGAATCCAGTGGCACACTTAATCCCGCCAAGTCAAATGCAAAGTACAATCGCACCAGCTGGGGAGAGGTAGATGAATTGGAGGAAAGAGCTTTGAAAATAAGGATTAATGTTACCAAGTTTCAATCTCGAAATCCTCATCTCCCCACACTCCCCCCCACCCCGACCCCAGCTGCCTCCATCTGCGTTCCTCCATGCTTATTAATATCCCCACGTGTAGGGCAGTGCCGGGTTCCAGGGAAGAACACATGCATCCCTGCAGATAGAGACCCAACCACCAAGCACTTAGGCTGGGAAGCCCCGCATGGGGATCTCATCCTCACACTAGCCTGGCGAAATAGACAAGTCTTCCCGTTTAACAGATGATAATATCAAGACTCGCAAAGGTTCACAGCACACCCAAGGTTGCTCTCACAGCATCTAAATCACAGGCAAGGCTAGCAATGGGGAAGGAAATGGACCGCCAACCTCCCTACATCTGAAATGCAGGGCATCCACCTGCGTCACCGCTGGGCTGCCATTGCAGAGTCTGAATATCGTTGAAAATGGAAAATGTCATACTGGCTCCTGTTGTAGGCTCCCAACGATGCTTTCTCTCCTGCATCGAGAGCTCCCTCTTCGCCAGGCATGAGTCTACATAATTTACGTCTGTTACCCACCTCATCCTCACGACAACCCAGCTGACAAGGTCTGAGTCCTGTCCCCCATTTTCCAGAGGAGGAAAGTAAAGTCCATCTAGGTCTGATGCTTTTTCTAAAGTTTAAGAGCCAGAATTTGAATCCAGATGAGAGAGGCTGGCTGCAGGGCTCCCACAAACTCTAAGCCATCAGTTTTTACCACCTGCCGTGCTGCGGTTTCCCAGCAGGTGGACTTTTTCCCCATTAGACTGATAGTCCCTTCAGTGTAGTAACCAAATTCCATTCATCTTGTATGTAAACACACACACACACACCCTAAGCACCATCCATGGCACATAATAAGTACTCAATAAATTTTTAATTTCCTCCATCAATTAACCCCACTCATTTTTTTCTTGTTAGATTCCCACCTGGTAGGTGAGAAGTCATATATTATTATGTCCCTTTTTATACGCAAGAGGTTACCTTGTCGCTGCAAAGAGCTTTCAGAACTCATCAAAAAATAAAAAGCAAGTTCACTTGGAACAAAATGCCGGAAGTTGTATCTGAGAAGAAAGTCTCCTGAACCCAAACTTCAACCCTCAGGAGGAAGTTTAGGGGGAAAATTGGGGAAATCAATTTGAGAACATCTCCTCAGTGATCGCCCACAAACTGCCTGGCTGAAAGCCAAAGTCTAGGGAGATCCTCTCCTGCAAGGTTTTGACAAGGATCTGTTTCAATCCTGATGCTATTAGAACTACCTGGGAAACACTTAAAATACGCGATGCCCAGGCCCCACCCCTGACACTGACCCTGTCAGCCCAGGGAGGGCTCCAGCTCATCTGCATCTGTTCAAAGCTGCCAGGGGCCTCTAACACGTAGCCAGAGCTGAGCCCCAATATACCGCACTCAAAGCAGGAAGGATTTGTCAGTAGAGAGACTGAAAGAACGTTCCCAAACCACACCCCAAAGGACTGAGCTTCACCTGGGAATGGGGTGTCGTGTTCTTATTAAGGCTCTCAGGGCACCTTCACAAACAGAAGGTGTATGGGTGGGAGGCTGAAGTCTGGGCCCTGAGAAGGCGGAGAGGTAAGCTCATGGCAGAGAGAAGGCAGCCGCAGGGCAAGACCCCCAGAAAATCACCAGTTCACCAGCTGGGGGTCATCCTGGCGGTCACCGGCCACCACATGGAAAGGGCTTCTGCTCCCAGCCCCTCTCTAGAGCACCTGGGAGCAGCCCGCAGCAGGAACCCCAGGGCACACTCACAACACAGCAACAGCATCCCCACCATCCCTCTCTGGACCCCGGCCCCCCCGCCCGGCACCTTGTAGGCTCTCGACAAATGTTTGCCAACATGTGCCATTTGAGTAAAGACATTGGAAAGTCTATGAGCAAAGATGGTCGACCAGTTCTCCGAAAGCCAATAGGAGGAGAATAACTCAGATAGTGAGGCTGTAGACACTCCGAAAGCACTCGTGAGTACTTGCTTCAAACAGCCAGCCTTTCATCAGAGCAACCAAGAGCTAACAGAGCTACGCATTTTATTCACATGCACCAGGATTGTCGGAAAGGTTTTATGTGCAATCCAACTGAAGCTTCAGAGCAACCCTAAAAAGCAGAAATTGGTATTAATTTGAATTTTACAGATGAGGAGACTGCAGTTTATAAAGCAACTCCGCCAAGGTCAAACAGCAAGTAAGTGATAAGCCTGCTTGATACAGAGTCTGTGTGCCTCCCCCCTCCACTGCCCCGTGGATTCGCCGGATAAGAGACATACTGCCGCAGAGAGAATTGGGAGAAAGAGAGCACAGACGTCCACAGACTAGGTGCTCTGCCCCCCAAGAGTTGCAGGCAACAGCATGACTTTGTCGCGGTTTGAGGGACAGACTTGTGAATTCTACCTCCTAGATTTAGGAGACCAAGATGGGGTCATTGAGGTCATCCAGTTGATTTTCCCTCTCTAGGGAACCCCCAGCCATCCTGAGGATGTGGAAACCAAGCTCTAAACAAGGCTCTGGGGAAAAGGGCCCCCACCTTGCTCAGGTCAGCCACCTTCCCACCAGGGGAATCCACACCACTGAGACCACTTGACATTGGGTTCATGGAGCACACCCTGTGAACTCCACTTGGAACCGGCCCAGTCTGGCTCCACCCAAATCTTAGGCAAATTTCAAGAAGAAACTCATTTTCTTTCTTTCTTTTTTTTTTAAAGATTTTATTTATTTATTTGAAAGAATAAGCAGGGGGAGAGGCAGGCAGAGGGAGAAACAGGCTCCCCACTAGCAGGGAGCCTGATGCAGGGCTCGATCCCAGGACCCCAGGATCACGACCTGAGCCAAAGGCAGACGCTTAACTGACGCTTAACTTAACTGACTGAGCCACCCAGGTGCCCTAGAAACTCATTTTCTACTTTCTTCATGAACTTCCACTGACCACCCAGGTATCTCTCCCCTGAGTGAACATTTCATCTCTTCTTCTTGGGCATCTGTGATACTTGATACTACTCATTAACTTCTGTCTGTGTAAGTCTTTCTCCCACACTGTGCTGTAAATCCCCGAGGGCAGGAACCATGGCCCGCATGTCCTTGAATTGCTCAAGGTTACCTAGCACAGTACTTCTTGCAGAAAAGATACTTAAATAAATATGTGTTGATTAAGGCATAAACTTCAATAGTACAAGGCACTAGAAAGAACTCAGATCTGAGCTTTAAACCCAGTACATTTGCAAGCTGCCTACTCAGAAACAAGGTCATCCTTAAAGACATCTCTTAGGGCTAATTGCAGTGATATTGTTTAAATACATAAATCAATGTATAGAAAGCACCCAATAAGCGCCTGAAACATAGTAGGCCCTCACTAAATGTTGGTTCTCTTTCCCAAAGCACACTACCTGAAACTGATGGCACCGAATGTGCCAGTAGATGGGGTCCAGGCCAATGTGGCAAATGTACCTTATATCACAAAGCCCAGAGATCCTGGTCCAGGAGGCTCAACTCTAAGACAAAGTATGAAAGACAAGGTGATCTTTGACTTTAAACGGACCTGAAATGAGATTTGGGAGACAGTGAGATGCTAACCAATGGAAATCAGAATTAGCTCAAGAACCACTTCCAACCCAAGGGTTGGCGAATTTCTTAGCTGGCTGTGAGGAGAGACA
>CM053618.1:7275473-7293875 GCA_028646535.1 Procyon lotor | reverse complement strand
GGGTGGGAGGTGAGGAATGAGGGGACCCGTGCAGACAACTCACTGGAGTGGAGGGCTTTTATTTCCTATTCTTTCATCTGATGCTTTCTGTGGGACAGACTGGAGCGTGTTAAAAGCTGATGGGAAGGGTCCAGTGCAGAGTGAGAGGCTGGATGTTCCCGGGTTCAAGGGCAGGAGAGGAGGACGGATCTCTCCGGGGTCAGGGACCGCTTCCCCGCAGCAACCGGAGGGAAGGCAAAAAAGCGGACCCGGCCGCGCACCTCCAGGTGGGCAGTACCTGGAGGGCAGGTGCGGCCGCCCCGTCGACCTCGTTAGAGCCGCGTCCACCGTGGGCAGCAGGACCCTTTAGCCCCTCGGCACAGGGAGGAACCGAAGCCTTGAGAGTGCCGTACTCCAGTGCGGCCAGCAGGGGGCAGAGCTGGCCCGGGAACCAGGTCCCTCCGCCGCCCCAGCCCGAGCTCACCCCCAGGGCAGCCTGTCCCTCTACAGTTCAGCAGCTGGCGGCCAGGACCGGTGACTCCGCACGTCCCTGGATTCGAACTGAGGTCTGCCGGATCCTAAAGCCCAAGATCTTTCCTCTGCCCCTGTGTTTGATCCGGAAGGGAAGAGAGGCAAGGCTCGGGGGGAATCCAACGAACGGAACTTTGAGCTTGTAAATTCGTTCTGCAAGCCAGGTATCAAGGTGGTGGGGCTAGGGGTGCATTTTCTCCATCCTTCTCTTCGGTCTTCACCCCTCCAGACTCTTGCCCCCCAGAGCAACCTAAACACCACAGGTAGCCCCCGTCGTATTGCAAAGTGGCCCAGCACCTGACCCAATGCCTTCCCTGCGCATTATCTCTGGACTCAAATTGCAGTCCTCCCAAGGAGATCACCCAAAAGCCCAGCAATCTAATTGAAAACCTACCCAAGAGAAGGCTATCTGGTGTGGAATAGGATCAATATCCAGGACATGAATTTTGTTACAATCATTTTAGTAACATTCCATTGGGCCCACAGAAGTCTGGCCGGCATTCATTACTGAGCTGCCTACCCACTTTCTGAGCTGTCTACCCTAAGACTTTTCTATCTGGGACAGTCCAAAGGGTCGTGTGCCCTGAGTTATTGTGAAGGATGCCCCTCCCACCAAGGATCCAGGCAAATGAGAGGAGAGGGTCCGCTAGGACCAGAGCCCCTGACCCCAGCATCCAGGTTCTAAAGCCCTCCTGTCTGTGCCCTAGGTTCCTGCTGGCCTCCCATCCAACAGAAAGGCGGGGGGGGGGGGGGGGGGTTTGGGTGGAAGAGCTCAGACACCTGGACCAGGTGGCCAAGTTCATGCAAATCTGTGTTGGGTTTATAAACCAAAATGAGCAGCATCCTGCTTCCTGCTCCCTCTCCTTCTTTAGCTTTGTTCTTCCCTCCCTCTGGGTTTCTACTAGTAATGGGGGTCCTATCCCCCACCTTCCACCTCTAGCTGGGTTGTGGGTGGGTATAAGGAGGGACCAGATTAGAGGGAGGACCCTCCATCTCCTTCCCTCCTTCGCTGTCCTGACCCACCTCCCCCACCCCTGCACCCCCCACCCACCCCTGGGGTCCACACTAAAGAGTCTACCTTGATCTTGGACAAATTCAGAAAGCCCCTTTGCCCTCTCTTTTGGTAGTGGGTTGGTTGTTTTGTCTTTTGTTTTGTTTTTTAACTTTCTTTGACCAACCTTCACAGTAGGAAACAAAAACCATGGAAAGTCCCAAACCCTACAACTGCAATGTGCCTTCTGTGACCATTGTACTACATGATAGCGGCAGGCCCCTTCCCCTCCTGGACCAATGCTTCCCTGTCTTCAAAATGAACTGGGGCTAGATGAGCTCAGAAGTTCCTCCTGGCCCTTGCACTCTCACACCCTCTGACCTTGAGTTTGACTTTGGGACAGAACACGGCCTCCTCCCAGGAGGAGAGGACTCGAGACAGTGATTCCAAGGAGAGGGTGAGAGAGGGTGGGAGCCCCTGCCCCAAGCCACTGGGAGTGCAGTCCCTCCTGCTTCCTCCAGCCCTGGGGCTGCCCTAGACACATCTGGAGAGAGGGAGGGCAGAGGTGAGCAAAGGAAACTGTCGCCTTAAAGCAAAAAGAACATAAAACAGCCAAGGGATACTGCTGAGGCTTCTATTTTCCATCTCGTCCTCTCCCTCCAACCAAACTGGATCCTACGATGCCTTCCCTCCCTATCATGTTTGTTTCTGGCACTTCACAATTTCCTAGCATTTTCAAGTTCATTGTTGGGTTGAATCCCCCAAACTGCTCTGAGATGGAGCCAAAATGATTACCTCCATTTCACAGGTGGTGAACGTGTAAGTGGGCTATAAAGCCCCATCAGGAGGGGAGGGGGAGGAGGAGGAAGGGATATAAGAGTCTATGGAAAGCCCTCCCAGACTTTTTCTTCTACGGCCATGCTACACAAAAGCAGACCAAAGACTTTGTAGAAGGTCCACCCTCCTTAGCTCTCCTTCGCCTTGTCCTTTCATCTTCATAGCGTTTATCCTACAGTTCACAAGTTAGAATTGAGAGGAGGAGAGGCTCTATTTTTCTATCACATCTCTCCTCCTGCGGGGAGGTGCTGGGGATTCATCATTTGGTCTGGGGAAGAGTGGGGGCGAAGCAAGTAAAAATCGCTGGTGCGGTGTGCCAACCAGAGGCAGACAGTGTCAGGGGAATGAAGGAGGCCGTGCTTCTGCCTTAACTGAATGCCCGACTCTGCATGTGTTACTGAGAAATTGTGTTCCCTCAACATTCTTAGGTGCAAGCCCTAACCCCCAGTACTTCAGGGTGTGACCGATATGAAGACAGAGGTGATCAACTTAAAGTGAGGTGGGCCCTAATCCAGGGGAACTAGTGTCCTTATAAAGAGAGGGAATTTGAAATGACATGCACAGAGGGAAGAGGATGTTAAGAAACACAGGGAGAAGCCAGCCATCTACAAATGCCAAGGAGAGAGGCTGGGATGGGTCCTTCCCTCAGAGCCCTCCAAAGGAAACAGCCCTGTCCATGTCTTGAGTTGGACTCATAGCCTCCAGAACCAGGAGACAATGCAAAAGGTATTAACAAAATTCCAGCTTGGATGGAGAGGCAGTGGAAGTGGAAATGGAATGGGAAACCTTCTCCCCAAGCACGTCCCCGACTTCTCCTGGTTTACAGAATGAACATAGATGTCAGTCCTTCAGCATTTATTGGGCACCTGCTATGTGCTACACACTATTCTGGGAATAAAACAAAACCCTTAGGGCTCAAAGAGCTGACACTCTAACAGGGAGAGACGCAAAAAAACCAATAAAGCCCATTAATAGGAAAGAAGGTCCACATAGTATGGGGTAAAAGGGACAGGATAAGGATGATGGTGCAGTTTCAAATGAAGGGTCAAGAAGGGTTTTGTTAAGCAAGTGAAGGTGAGCAAACAATCCTAGGAGGTAAAGGCCTGCAGACCACTGGGGCAAATGGCCTTCATTCTGTCTTTCCGGCAGGGATGGGTCACTCTATGACCAAAACTTCATCCCCTCGGTAAACAGTTCTTTGAGCAAAAAAGAAAGAGGCACAGTTTCATGATCCCAGTCATTAAAGAGCAGGGACAGAGCTCTACTTATCCACCCTGTCTCCAAAGTCTAGAGCAACGTGAGTACTCAAAAAATACTGTTAAATCAATTAATTCATCCACAATCGATAGCTTATTTAACTTAGGAGAAGCAAAGACACCCCCCATAACTTCCCAGTAGATAATTAAACTTGATACAATGTATCATATAAGCAATGGCTCACAGGCTTTTTTCACATGTAAAAGAATGACTCAATACGATCAGAACATGATTTCTTTTTTGCCTTTCCCTTCCAGCCCTTGTTCGTACACATAATTTACGCAGGTATGATTTAGTGTTTTGTAATCATAAACATAAAACTTTGACATTGGGTTGGTTTGGTTTTTTTAATGCTTGTCATATTGCAGGCATTTTTCTACAGCATTTCATAGTCTTTACCATTATCACTGATAATAGATGCACGAGGTCACTTGTTTTCAAACTGCCAGCGAAAGCAATTTTACTTCCAATGTCCCTGAACTAGAGCAGACCAGGTAACGGGTAGGCTCCATAGCTCAGTGGTTAGAGCACTGGTCTTGTAAACCAGGGGTCGCGAGTTCGATCCTCGCTGGGGCCTCTTGTTCCCTTCTAGCTTTTTTTCTTTTTTAAATCCTCCCCTTCACGGAATAGAAATTCCAAAAGGGAAAAGCAATTTCTGAAAACGTTACTTCTGGCAGGATTAAAAATCATTCCTTCTGAAATGCAAAGGATGGGCGTCCTTCAAGTGCGTGAGAGGTGACCCGGAAGAGAAAATCCTGGACCGACACAAAGAGCTGGAAAAAAAAGAGGAAAAGCCGTCCTCGGCGACCCCGGCGCTACCGTGACCTGCGACTCGACCATGGAGACGCGAGGCCCCACGGGCTCGTTTTCAACGCCCTGCGAGTGGTGCCCCAGCCCCGCATTGGGAGAAGCTGGGGGGCGTGGGCGGCGGGTTCCCGGGGCGGCGGGCGGGGCGGGCGTGGGGCGCCGCCGGGGGAGGGGGAGGGCGGGGCCGGCGCTGCGCCTGCAGTGACGCCGCGTGGCCGGCGGGCGGCGCTACCGCGCCGGCTCCCACTCGCCTCCCGGGAGGCTGGCGAGCGCGCGTCCCCGGCCGCCGGCCCCGCCCGGCCCGAGCGCGGCCAGCGTGGCCCGGGCGGAAGCGCGCGCGGTGGCCGCCACGTGGCAGCCGCGCCCCCGCTCCAGCCCGGCTCGCAGGGCCTGCCCCTGCAGAGGAAGGGGAGCGGCTCCCGAAAGTAAACAGCCCCGGGCTGCTGGAAAGCCGGTGTGGGCAGTCGCGGTCCCTACTCTGAGTGCGTTCCAGAACGCCGCGGGATTGCAACCACCGGAGTCTTTGCAGACGAGGCGGATTCTCCCCACCCCGGATTTCTTTTCCCATATTTCAGGGCCAGGGGCTGATAACCGACTATCTGCCAAGTAGCCGCGAGCCTCCGCGGCCACGGAGGGTCTGAAATGGGGCTGGTCTGGACTGGGCTGTCCGCAAGAGGACAATACACATCGGATCTAGAAAATACTGTACCAAGGGAACGTACACTCTCCCCTGTTGGTAATTTTTAATTGATTACGCTGCTGAGAAAATATTGTACACCTACTGGATTAAATAAAATATGTAATTAATCTTACCTATTTTTTAATGTGGCTACTGGAAAACTACACGCATGGCTCCCCTTGGCAGCACTCCTATTTCGGTTGGATGGTGCAGCTTTAGAGCCAGAGTCCTGTGACCTTGAGTTCAAGTTAATTCTTAACCTGCGCTCCCACCCGGAAAACCGGTGGGCGGTCTCCTTCATGTGTGGGTTTTCCAGAGCCAGCACTGTGTTTGGCCAGCAGTAAGCAGGGCATCCGGTGAAGTGAAATTAAGTATCTTCCCAACATAATCTTCAATTCCACAGGGGCAAGGGAATGTCTTTCTATTCTTTTTTTTTTTTCTTTTCTTTCTTTACTTTCCTTCCTCCCTCCCTCCCTCCCTCCATCCCTTCCTTCATTTCTGATTTGAGTATAGCTAACAGTGTTGCATTCAAGTTGTAGGACATAGTGATCCCACTTCTCTATGCTGTACTGAACACAAGTGTAGCTACCGTCTGCCACCATACACTATTACACTATCATTGACTCTATTCCCTAAGCCGTGTCTTTTATTCCCACGAATTCTTCAGTAACTGGAAAACTGTACCTCCCACCCCTTCCCCCATTTTGCCCATACCCCTCCCCCACCTCCCCTCCAGCAACCATCACTTTGTTCTACTGTATTTATAGGTCTGATCCTGCTTTTTGTTTATTCATTTGTTTTTAGATTCCACATCCAAATGAATTCATACCGTGTCTGTCTTAAGAGAATGTATTTCTTAAGTTGAGTTCGCTTTGGGAATGATGCACCTTGGCTTGCAGGACTAGCTCTGGAGCAGCACCCTCCTACTTTGGTTGGTTAACTGGCCCTACTGTGGTCAGGAGAGCTGTTTCTAGGAATGCTGTGGAGGTGAAATGCTCAGAGTGCTCCGAGGAGAGAGGCCCCACTGGTGCAAAAACAAGCCCCATGGTGATCACAGAAGGGTCAGCACTTTAATGCCTGAATGCCTTTTTGCAAAATCATTTCAGATCCTCAAATACCATAATACGGAGCCTGCTTGCTTCGAGTTACTTGCTCATCAAGTAACAGAGTTAGTAGGAAACTAACAGCCCTCTCCTTCCAGCAGGACGGTTCCTTACAGCCCCTCTCCTAACCCTCCCCCCAGCAAGCCTCTTAAAAAGAGCAAGCACAAGCAAGTATGCCTTTTTCAGAACTTCTAAAAACCTGAGCCTCCAAGGAAGCCAAAAACATCTAGGCTATGACCTAAATGATTGTTCTCTCAATCCCTTCGGGGGCAGCTCACAGGCCTTGCCAGCCAATTTCTGGAAAAGAAAGGCAGTTTGCCAGAGGGGAATAGGCTGCCTCTCCCCGCTACCTCCAGCTTTCTGGCATTTCAGGGAGACCTGTTCAGTTCCCTTCCCGAGACCTGCCACCCCCCTGTTCAAAACCTGTATACAGAAGGCAACCTAGAACCCGAAGGACGTGGTCCTCTGATGTGTGAATTCTGAGCACCTTCCCCCCAGGGCTCGAAACACTTCCAGGTCACATGTCCTTGAAGAAAGATTGTACAGAAAAAAATGAGACAAGTGAGTTCAAATACTTGTTCAAGAGGTCAGTCCAAACTCTACAAACTGACAAAAGGATCCAGGGTAGAATTCCTCCCACCTTTATGTTGGTGTCTCATCTGAGAAGATGCTCAAAGTGTAAAAATATCAAGGCTGGTTAGATCCTGAAGCTCACGCCTGTCCTAGAGAGTGTTCATAAGAGTTACAAAGATAGGCAAAAGTAAAGAAAAACAAAAGCCATGAGATAGGACAAAGGAAGCAGCTAAAAAAATTATCTAAAGATCATCTTCAAAAAATGATGACCAGTGTTTGGCAGCTCTCTTAAAGGCAGAACAGGAGAAAAATAATCAAAAAGAGGCCTGATGTATTTAGATTAGTTTAGGTTAGCCTACAAATAAAGATTGCTAAAGAAAAAAATGGAATGTGCTTCTTTGGAAATCTATAAAAAAGATCTGTGCAGGGTATGTCCAACCGTGTGGAAAGCAGTGATTACATGACCTCTTAGGTCCTCAACAACTCTGGCCTTCCCTGTTTTTGTTCTTAAATCGAATTGCCTACATCGTTCTGGATGATTTGCAGGATCCGGAGAACTTCCTAGACTGGGATGGTTTCCTCTCTTAGCTCTTTTATTCCTCAAATACCTGCTTAAAAGCCATTGACCAGCATGGAGGGTCCCCCCAGGGGGACAGATGCACAAGACATTGCGTGTTGGGCGTTGGGTCAAGTCCCGCTGAAAGATTCCCTGTTCCCTCCCTGCTGTGGTCTAGGGCGAGCGGCTTAGCCTCACGAGACTCCCTTTCCTCCTCTTCTACAGACATTACATGGCAACACATTACCAGCAAGGTTTTGAGGTTTCAGATAATGTATATAATCTTGGCACAGAAGAAGTACTCGAAATGTAGTCCTGTCCGTGATGCGACTGGCCAAGGCGAATTAGTGGGTGCTGGAGTTCCAGACCAAAATCTGCCCCTAGTGAGTCTGGGAGCTGCAGCCTGGGGCAAAGGAGAGGACCGTTTTTAGAGGGGCTTTCCTTGGAATCATATCTCTACAGGCCTCCTCTGGACCTGGGATGAGGCAGGCAAGTGAAACAGGGTTCTTAGGCAAACTGATAAAGCACATCAGACTTCTTAATGCCAGACAAACATCCAAGAGACCAAAGGATCCAGGACCGATTGAGCAAATATTGATTTATTACCTTAGGCTGCAGGCATTTATGAAAGGAGAGAGATGCAGCGGGAGTCCCAGGCTTACGACTGCACAAGGTTAGCAGGGCACCCCGGCCGTGTGGGACCTGATGTCCCCGAAGAGGCAGAGAAGGAGCACCCATCCATTCAGATAGCAAGACTCCGTGGAGGACAACTGCGCTGGCCATAAGTCAAGTTCCCTCTGCCCCCTTCTCCAGCGCCGGCCCCCAGTCAGCTAACACCCATGTTCAGCAGCAGAACGAGCACCTTCTACGTGGCAATGTGCTTCTCCCCTGGCACGTGCCCTAGTGGCCGAGGAAGACTTCTAGCTCGCCTCGGCTGTGCTGACTGCCGGCCCCGGCCCCTGGGGGGTTTCGGGCCCCGCTTCCTCTTGCCCTGGGGGCCTGGGGACCACACTCTGGCTCTCTTCTTCGTTCCAGGCCTTTGAGATGCCTTCCTGCTGCTTGTGGGAGAAGCTGGCTTCTTGGGGGGGCCTTTCTGAGATGAGGCCCGGTGTGGGCTGGAGGCTAAAGTCGCATTGGGTAACTTTCTAGTAGCTTTCTCTGACTGCTCCTTTAGCAAGTCCAAGACTGTCTCTGGGAAACAAACATTTATTTAGTGAGAAACAGAAATCCTGGAAAGTAACCCTAAGGGAAACACCACCCAAGATACCCACGACTATAGCAGGGTTCTTTAATGTAAATTCTTTTCAGGGGCACCTGGCTGGCTCAGTGGTAGAGTATGTGACTCCTGATCTCGGGGTTATAAGCTCAAGCCCCATGACTGGCCTTGATCTAAATATGTTACTTTTTTAATACGGTCACTCCAGTGATCCTTGGCTCTGGAATAGTCTCCCTCCTCTGTCTCCTGAATCCCCACCCTGCCTCTGCCCACTCTAGGGGCCCCTCCGTCCCCTGGGCATCCTTCTCTACCAGAACCTCGGTGCTGTATTTATTTCTTCATTTGCCTGCACTACATTTAACTCTGGGCTCCTATAGGTCAGGTTCACTGCTGTAGCCCCAGGGATTAGCACAATGACCACTGCAAATGCAGGGCTGAAGGAACAGTGCCCGGTGAGGAACTGATGGATGGATGGAGGACCACGGGTCTCTGCAGAAGGATGTGTGCACCCTCCGGTATGCAGAGACATAGAGGCCGAGCCACAGTTATAGTCCCCATCCCGAGCATAAGCCTTCGGCAGGAGACAGACCTCCCACCCGGGGGGTACCGGAGTGTGTTTGCAGAGGGCACCGTGCCAGTGCCTCGAGGCCAGGGTCTGAACCTGGGACAGAGACAGACTCACGGGCGAGCGGCCTGAATGGGACCCGCTTGCTCTTGGTTTTCACTGGCACTGGCTTGTACTTGCACTTGCCGGGGGGTGCTCGCCTAAAAACAGAGACAGAAAGTGAGGGCACAAGATTCTGAGGATGGGACCAGAAAGTCAAGGTCACACATTTGCAAGAATTGGATTCAGCTCTCCTTTATCCACGGGGATGGGAGAGATGGGGTAGGAAACAGGAAGAGAAAGAAGAAGGACACAGCTGGCTCCTGGGACAGAGTGTCATGAGGGGGTCAGGGGCATGGGTGTGGTGACAAAATTGGGTGCAAACTCTAGGGACGATGGGCAAGTAAACCTTGCTAAGCATCAATTTCCACATCGATAAAATAGAAAAAGTAATAGCAACCATCCTTGTAGAAAGAAATAAGTGCTGTGTGGGGCACCTGGCTGGCTCAGTCAAGGGACCAACTCTTGATTTCACCTCAGGTCATGATCTCAGGGTCGTAGGATCAAGCCCCGCATCAGGCTCCTTGCTGATCCAGGAGTCTGCTCCAGGATTCTCTCGCTCCCTCTCTCTCTGCGCCCCCCAAACACATGCATGCACGCACGCTCTCCCCTTCTCTCACATGAATGAATAAATCTTAAAAACAAAAGTAAGAGCTGCGTACTTAGAATACCGTGACTGATAAGTCCCTTGTAAAATTATTTTTTAAAGACTTAAAAAATGACACTTGGCACAGTGCCCAACACAAAACAAGTGCCCGACTAATGATGGTGATGACGACGATGTTGGGGATAGGTGACTCCCTTTAAAGAGAATCCCATCGAGAACTCCTGGCACAGCCCCTGGAGGATTGCCAGCCTCTCTGCTTATTAGAATGAGAATTCCGTAACTGCTGTCTCCTGGGTGCATCTTCTGAAATAAAACGGACCCTGGAGACAGGAAGCTATCGCTATTCAGAGCAGACGTGGAACTTTCCAGCCAGTCCCCACTGCCTCCTCCTCTGCCTCCTCTGCTCCAGCTCTGTCTCTTCTTGCCATCACCTTCATCCCAGGTGGGAAAAAAAGTCATTTTCTTTATTTAACAGACACTTACCTAGTGCTTAGGCGCTGCATGAATGCTTCATAAATATAACCCACCGAAACCTCACAATAACCCAATGATCCCCATTTTTCAAAGGGCACACTGAGGCACACACAGATTAAGAAACAGATGCAAGGTCACACAGCTAGTCGGTGGCAAAGTCCAGTTTCCAACCCAGGCCCCAGGGTCTATAACTCTCAAGGAAGGGCAAGGAGAAAAGATGGAAGGAAGGGGGAAAAAAATCACGTGGAAATGAACCATTTGCTCCCTAGAAGCAGGCACAGGTGCATTCAGAGCCAGACGGCTGTGTAAGTAGGCAGAGCAGACTCTGGATCTGAGTCTGGAGAAGGTTTGCGGGTCCGTCCAGCTCCCCATGATGCTGCCGAAGTGAAGGCAAGATGCTGAAATGTCCCTCCCGGGGCCCCTCCTGCAAGCTGTCCCTCGGGCAAGGACGTTCAGGTGGCCAGGCTCAGCCAGCTTCCCCGGGCAGTGATGGCCGAGCCTGTCCCCCGGGGGTTCTGTCAGCACCGAAGGAGAGCCCACTGGGCATCCAGCACAGTGCCTGGCACACGGCGACAGCCTGATGAAGGCCAGTCTGAGACAGGTGAGGGGGTACGCGAGTCTTCCATGTGGGCAGGCTGTCCTTGTTTCATGGCTGCTCTCAGGAGAGAAGGGAGCTCGATTATCCCGCCAAACCAGGAAACTGCCAAGGGTAGATTCACACAGGAAACCTCTGAGGGGAAGGGCAGAACTCCCCACCCGGCCATTATCTGCCGCCTACGGGGCTCGAACCGGGGGCTGGGCTGGCTCCCCCCAAGCACGGGAGACGTGCAGACCCGCAGTGAAGCCAGCCCAGCACCTGATTCGCCCCCGAGCAATCCTGCAGGTGCCTTCCGAGGGCGCCTCAGGCCCAGCCTCAGGGACGGGGCTTCTTCCTGGGACTCCCGAGAACACGAAAACTGAGGGCCTGCTGCCCCGTGGAGCAGCGAGGGGCCAGGCCCTGCACCTGGGCCCACACGCAGGGGCGCCCGCCGGCCGAATGTCGTGTGAACACCCCCCGGATAGGACCAGTGTAGCCTCACAGGGAAGTCTGTCTTCAAGCTGATTTGTGGGGGAGACTTGCTTGCTTTGGGGCAGAATCTGGAGATAAATCCACGCACCGCCCCAGGCCCTCAGGCTGGATTCTGCATCTCCCTCGAAGGAGGGTATGGACCACACACTCGACACACTCAGGAAGCTGTCCTGTGCCGTTGTCAGGTGGTGAGCCTCTGCCAGAGGTCGGCAGGAGAGCAGAAGTAGACAGTGTGGAATCCACCAACTGAGTAAATATTGCCACAAGATTCCAGCAAGGGTCAGGCAGAGACACCGAGAAGCCAGTTTAAGGGATTTGCTTGGACCCTCCTACACTATTGATGGGAACGCAAGCCGGTGCAGCCACTCTGGAAAACAGTGTGGAGGATCCTCAAGAAGTTGAAAATTGAGCTACCCTATGACCCGGCAATTGCACTACTGGGTATTTACCCCAAAGATACAAATGGAGTGATCCAAAGGGGCACCTGCACCCCAATCATTACAGCAGCAATGTCCACAATAAGCAAACCATAAGAGCCCTGATGCCCATCGACAGATAAAAAGATAAATAAGATGCGGTGTGTGTATATACAATGGAATACTATGCAGCCATCAAAAAATGAAATCTTGCCATCTGCGATGACATGGATGAAACTAGAGGGTATTATGCTGACCGAAAGAAGTCAATCACAGAAAGACAATTATCATAGGATCTTTCTCACATGCGGAATCTAAGAAACAAAACAGGAGCCCAGGGGAAGAGAGGGGAAAATAAAACAAGATGAAACCTTAAGAGACTCTTAACTCTAGGAACAAACTGAGGGTTACTGAAGGGGAGGTGGGTGGGCAGATGGGATAAGTGAGTGACGGGCATTAAGGAGGCACATGATAGAATGAGTACCGGGTATTATGTAAAATTGATGAATCACTGAACTCTACCTCTGAAACTAATAATAGGCTATATGTTAATTAATCGAACTTAAATTTAAAATGTTCAAAAAAATTAAAAATAAATAAATTGTCCCAGATTTGGCCAGTAGGAGCCCTTCAAAGCTAGCACCTACTGAAGAAAATAGTCATAATAATATTAAAAATAAATAATATTTTATTACATTTATTATATTTATTTTATTATATTTATTATACAAAATAATAATATTAAAAATAAATACATAAATAAAATATTTGCCTAGGACCTTGAGATCTCAACCAAACCCAGGGGAGAGGGCAACAGTACTTACTCAGGTGGTCAGAACTATACGCCCATAGTCAGATGATCCCAGACAGAAGTTTCCAGAAGCATATTCAAAAACAAAAATAAACAGGATCCACAGGTCTAGACTAGTCATCCAAGAAGGGCTCAGGATCCTCATTTCCCACCACAGAGAGACCATCTCCCAAATATTTCATAATTCTTAGGCACATCGCCCTACACATTTATTTGCCCAATCTGCTTTTTATCTAAAGCAAAGATTTGGTTCATTGATAATTTCTGGTAATGCCTGGGGAGTCAGGACTGTTTTTATGATCTGCCATGAAGATAAGGGCTGATACGGATACATCTAAGAAGAAAATGAGATCAAAGCTCACCTCGAAGGGTCAACAAATTTGTAAATCGATCCGTGCGGTGCATAGGCGCTGGGGTAGGCGGTGGCCAGGAAGTAGAGCTCCGCTGAGGAAACAGGGACAGGCGATCAATAGCACGGCCGAGACACAGAGCCGGATGCACAGAAAACCCACAACAAGGGGTGAGAATCCCAAAATGCAGTGAGCCCCAGGAAGGGAGCCCCAGAACCCTTACTGACAGCTCAGCCCTCACGGGACTGTGAGCTCCTTAAAGAGAAAGCCCTTCTCTGACCCCCAAAGACTAGCTCATCGTGCACCCCAACAGACGTGCATTTCCGTTTACGTTCAATGAACCAAACCGGCTTCCCCTTTATCATCTCTTTGCTCTCAGAAACTTTGCCTTAACGAATCTCCATTTCCTTGCCCACCTCTTTACTACTATAAGGATTCTCTGAGAAACCCTGAAATAGCCATCTACAGGTTAAGGACCAGTTTTATCTGTCACCTTCTGTTGCCCCTTCTTGAGTCCACTGGCACCAATCCCCGGGGCCCCCCTCCCCTCACTTCTCCTTCTTGGTCCTTGGGCTCCTCATTTTCCCCGGCCCTCCCCCTCATCAGGCTGTCCTCTTGGCCTTCTCCCCACCTCCCAGAAATCACCTCTTCTCACGGTTACCTGCGAGGATAGGATAGGAAGGCTTGACGAGCCCAACTTCAGAGCTAGAGCCTTCTGACTTTGAATCCTGACCAGCTGCTAGCTGTGTTGTGTCGGCCAGCCTCTCAGCCTGTGTAACCCTCACATTACTTAGTAACTCATTTGTCCCAGTGGGGCTGATAATACCTCACATGACTACTAGGGATTAAATTAGAAGGTGATGGGTGGCTCAGTTGGTTAAGCATCCAACTCTTGGTTTCAGCTCAGGTCATGATCTCAGGGTCCTGAGATCGAGCCTCACCCGGAGGCTCCGCACTCAGTGGGGGGTCTACTTGACGATTCTCTCCCTCCCTCTCCCTCAGCTCCTCCCCACCTCTCAAATAAATAAATAAATCTTTAAAAAAAAATTAAGAAGTGATGATCAGCCGTTACTCTTAACTTCTTACCTCTTTACACCATAATATTTATGCCACTGCACCGAACTGAGCTCACTTGCTGTAGGCTCTCCCTCAGCCTCAAGGAAGTAAATGTCTACTAAACTGCTAAATGGAAAAGCCTAGAACTTCAGACAGCTCCGAGTTACTTCTACAACCTTCTTCCTTGAATTTGTGGAGGACAGTGACCCATGTTTGTCCCGAGCCAAATGTGAGGCCTCTAGTCTTCATGGAGCCCTTTGCGCACAACTTCCTAATAAACTCTGGATTCCGAGTCCTCACAAACTATGTGGTCACCTTGCCCTGTACGGGGTTGGAGGCATTAGGATGCACCCAACCCTAGAGCCATTGTGCCTCCTCAGACGGGAAACCCCAGGCTCTGTTAGATTAATGGAGGGGCCTACCAAGTGTCTGCATGTCCAGGGGTGCCATCAAGCAGAAGCCCCTCTAGACCAGGCAAAGAATTCCCGCTCTCATTGAAAACCCCACGTTGCCGCATAGTCCCTCCACAACACCAGTTTATGTATTATATGTCCTAAACAAGCCGTAGACTTCCCGTGGTATTTTTAGGGAAAAACGATGCTAGAAGCGAATTTCATTTGTCATGTCCAACTGACAATTTTTAAAATATATTTTAGGACCAAAAACGACTATCCCAAAAATCTGTAATATACCAAGTAAAATAAAACGCACGTGACGTAAATTGGGCGCAAGCATTAGTACTTGGACCAGCCCTCTTGAGAATGTGATTGACATTGAGAAATCCAACCCATCAGGTCCGGCCAGCAAAGGGTGGCCCCACCGCGCACCCCTCCCTCCACAGTCACCTCTTTCTGCCCTCTGTCGGCTAGAAACACCTGGAGGTACACCACGGTACTGGACGGTCAACCAAAAACGACATGTCTGCGGTGTGGTGACTGATAACAAAATAATAAATACTCAGATCTAAAAATATGGCTGTAAGTGGGAAAGGCTAGGACGAGAGCAGAAAATCTGAATCACTCCCTGCAAACACACCAGAGCAAGGGACGCAGGGAGAAAACAACTTGCCTCGAGGTGCCTGGGTGGCTCAGTTGCTTAAGCATCTGCCTTCCCCTCAGGTCATGATCCCGGGGTCCTGGGATGGAGCCCCACGTCGGGCTCCCTGCTCCTGGGGGAGCCTGCTTCCCCCTCTCCCTCTGCGCTCTGTGCTCTCTTTGCCTCTCCTGCTTGTGCTCTCTTTCTCTCTCATGTAAATAAATAAAATCTTTAAAAGAAAAAAGGAAAGAACTAGCCTTGGAAACAGCTTTCCTGGCTTTAAGGCCATTTGGGGCGCTCCGGCTTGGGAACCACACCCTGGCAAGTCCACGAGATGAAATTCAGCCAAGGACACTTAGTTTTCTTGGCCAGATGGACTGACTGGTATTTAAAAGCTGCCTGTTTTCTCCTGTGAGAAGCCCACAGGCACTGCAAACCAAAGCACCCAGGCCAGGGTTTCGGAGGCCTTCCGAAAAGGAGCAAGCAGCTGCCGAAGACAGCAGCCCAGGACCCCGGGGCAGACCCGCCTCCAGGGCTGCAGCCTCCAGGGAGAGCGAGCTCCAGCCTGGGAGGGCTCCCGCCTCCTGAGGCCCCCAGCCTGGAAGGGCTCCACCCGGACAGACGCCCCACCAGGCCTAGGGTTTTCCCATCATCCTCTTTCCACAGAGCACCATCCTGCCAGCCTGTGGTTTCTCTCCTTTTTTATATGTTTAGACTTTCAATCTGGAACTCACTTAGGTTTTCTCTATTAAGAATGTTTGAATTCTGGGGCTCCTGGGTGGCTCAGTGGGTTAAGCCTCCGACTTTGGCTCGGGTAGTGATCTCAGGGTCCTGGGATCGAGCCCCGAATCAGGCTCTGTGCTCAGCGGGGAGCCTGCTTCCCCCTCTTTCTGCCTGTCTCTCTGCCTACTTGTGATCTCTCTCCCTCTGTCAAATAAATAAATAAAATTCTTTTTATTTATTTTATTTTTTTTATTCTTTTATTCTTTTTATTCTTTTATTTATTATATCTTTTTTAAAAAAAAAAGAATGCTTGAATTCTCTTAAATATCTTCTGTTCTAAAATATTCATCTCAAACTATAAGCTAGGAAAAGGTCTGGGAGCTGACGGGATTTCCGTATGTCTTGCTCGAGTGAAGGTTGGGCACCGCCACCCCATGACTCACAGTGGTAAGAAACCCAGTACTGAGGACACCTTCGAGGCTCTGGTTCACCCTCACAGAGAAGCCCGGGTCTGGAAGGGGCCCTGAGCGACCATGTCGCTCTCTTCCGAGACTCCAAGCGTGGCTACATGCAATGCCAGGTACCAAAGAGATCACAGGCCCTGTCCTCCTCACAAAATAAAATTTTATCTTTCAAAATGTAGCATAACTTAAGTAAAGCTGAAATTAAAAACCCATTTTCTGATGACAGAATTTGAGGCCGTTCAGTAGAGCGGAGTCTGTCTGTCTCGTGCACACACACACACACACACACACACACACACACGCTTTGCTTTGCTGATGCCCTTAATAAATACCTCATCTGTCTAGCAAGTAGCCTCCCGCCGAGCTCTCTACCCTTTTAACCAAGATCTGTTGGGACAGAAATTCTCCCCAGCTCACTCACAGCACTGGCCTCACAGACTCTGGCCAGGTGAGGAAAGAGCGCAGCCCAGTCCGGAGCTGATCACCAGATGCCCTTCCTCCCAGGCAGCACCAGGAGGATAGACACTAGCGTCCACCACGTCTGCCCCACTACTGGCCCTGTCCACATTCCCGTGATTGCCGATCAGAATCCAATCAGGGAGGAGGACGTAAATCTCCCTCATGGTCAAAAGACCGAAAGACCAAAACGTCAACCCTGATTTGCCCCACACAGTGAGGTGTGGGCCTCGGTCAAGAAGGGTTGGGTTGGCATATTCTATCGGTTGCCTCACTGGCGAAATAAGCATCATCATACATCATGGGGGTGTTGTAATTATTAAATAACTTAAAAAATTATAAAGGGTTTAGAACAGTATCCAGGACATTATAAAAGTTGACTATGGGGCCCCTGGGTGACTCAGTCAGGTAGGCGCCCAACTCTTAATTTTGGCTCAGGTCACGATCTCAGGGTCGTGAGATCGGGCCCCGAGCTGGGACTCTGTGCTGAGTGTGGAGCCTGCTGAAGATTCTCTCTCTCTCTCTCTTTCTCTCCCTCTGTCCCTCCCTGCCGCACATTTTCCTTCTCTCTTAAAAAAAAAAAAATTAAATGGTAGTGAAAATAGAAGTGTTGGGGCGCCTGGGTGGCTCAGTGGGTTAAAGCCTCTGCCTTCAGCTCGGGTCATGATCCCAGGGTCCTGGGATCGAGCCCCGCATCGGGTTCTCTGCTCAGCAGGGTGCCTGCTTCTCCCTCTCTCTCTCTGCCTGCCTCTCTGCCTACTTGTGATCTCTCTCTCTCTGTCAAATAAATAAATAAATAAAATATTTAAAAAAAAAAAAGAAAAAAGAAAATAGAAGTGTTGTTATTTAAATAACAATAATAGTAAGAACAATTATTGTAACAAATGTTTAGTTCACGATGCCTGTGACGATTTAAGTTCCAATAAGCAGAAACAGAATAACCCTGGACATTTATTACCTGCTTCATCTTCAGCAAAAGAGATGATGAATTTGCTATAGGTGCTGATCAGCCCTGGGAAGGCACAGGATGCAGTGTTGCCGAGGCAAATGTCTCGTTTCTTCCATTTCTTGGCTTTTCTATCTTCCTGTAAAGCCATAAGTCGACTAGATGAAAAACAAAACCTTTATTATAGGAATCCATATTTTCACCCTGCAAGATATTTTTCCTCATTCCCTAGGAGATCAACACCTAGCTTCTCCCAGGAATCAAAAAACTGCTTCAGAGTTACCTCGGTCACCCACTGTCCCTAGATGGAGAAGCTCATCTTCTATTATAGGAGGAGTCTGGTGCCCTGGGAAGGTTGCATCACTACAAAAGACAAATCCAATTTCTATTATGTTGTGACCTTTGGCGAGGTGCTCAATGGCTATGCCTCAGTTCCCTCATCTGTCAAATGAATGAATTTACCACAGACCAAAGTTACAAAGGTTAAGTAAGATAATATACATGAATGGCTGGGGCACCTGGGTGGCTCAGTGGGTTAAAGCCTCTGCCTTCGGCTCAGGTCATGATCTCAGGGTCTGGGATCGAGCCCCACATCAGGCTCTCTGCTCAGCAGGGACCCTGCTTCCCCCTCTCTCTCTGCCTACTTGTAATCTCTCTGTCAAATAAATAAATAAAATCAACAATATTCAGCACCTACAATGTTAAACTTACAATGTCTGGCATCCAGTAAAAAATTACTAGGCAGTAAAGAAGAAGGAAAGTACAAGTTAATATAAAGAGAAATGATAATTAAGAAAAAAAA
>CM053618.1:7229342-7275373 GCA_028646535.1 Procyon lotor | reverse complement strand
TGTTTCTCTCTGTCAAATAAATAAAATCTTTAAAAAAAAAAAAAAAGAAGAAGAAGAAGATGGGGGAAACAAAAACTATTTGAAAAAAATTACAGCCAAAATTTTTCCAGATTTGATGTAAGCTATAAACTCACAAATCCAATTAGTGTAACCAAATCCAAGCACAAGAAATATGAAAAAAAACTACACCAATATATATCATAATTAAATTGCACCAAACCAATGATAAAATCTCAAAAGTGGCCAGAAAAAACACGACATGTTAAATAAGGAGGAATAAATACAAGGATGACAGCAGATTTCTCACTGGAACTAAGGCCAACCAAGAGATAATGGAGAACATTTTTGAAGAATTAAAGAATATGTCAACATAGACTTCTGTATTTAGTGAAAATATTTTTCAAAAAGGAAGGGGAAAAAAGACAGCAAAAGAAAAAGAATTCATCACCAATGGACCCCTTTTTCAAAAAATGTTAAAGGAAATTCTTCAAGCATTAAAAAAATGACATCCTCAGAAGGAAACATGCATGAAGTAATGAGAAGTACTCAAAATGGTAACTCTCTTTGTTTCTTACCACCTCTGTAAACACATCACCACAACCTGGTGGCTTAAAACAACCCACACTTATTTTCTTACAGTTTTGGAGGCCAACATCCTGAAATGGCTTCCACTGGGTCAAAACCAAGGTGTTGGCAGGGCTGTGCTCCCTTCAAAGGCTCTAGAAGAGAATCAATTTCCTTGCCTCTTCCCGCTTCCAAAAGTTGTCCTCATATCCTGACTCATGGGCTCATCATTCCGCTTCTGTTTCCCTCTACCTCCTTCTTCTGGTGATATTTCTGGACCCACTTAGGTAATCCAGGGTAATCTCTCAAGTCAAATATAGTCTATTCATGACCACATCAAACTAAATTATAAACAGCACAAAGACCTCAGGAAAACTTCAGAAATGTGGAAACTAACACACTTCAAACTAACTTATGAGAAGGTAAGTCAAAGGGAAATTAGAAAATATTTTTAACTGAATGAAAATGAAAACACAAAACACAATACATGAAAATGAAAACACAAAACCCAATATATCAAAATTTATGGGATGCCGTTAAAGTAGGACTTGAGGGGAAATTCAGAACACTAGACATATGTATTAGAAAAAAATGACAGGGGCGCCTGGGTGGCTCAGTGGGTTAAAGCCTCTGTCTTCAGCTCAGGTCATGATCTCAGGGTCCTGGGATCAAGCCCTGCATCAGACTCTCTGCTCAGCAGGGAGCTTGCTTCTCCCTCTCTCTGCCTGCCTCTCTGCCAACGTGTGATCTCTCTCTGTCAAATAAATAAATAAAATCTTTTAAAAAGAAAAGAAAAGAAAAGAAAAGAAAAGAAAAGAAAAGAAAAGAAAAGAAAAGAAAAGAAAAGAAAAGAAAAGAAAAGAAAAGAAAAGAAAAAATTGACAGTCTCGAGGCACCTGGGTGGCTCAGTTGGTTGGGCATCAAACTCTTTCAGCTCAGGTCATGATCTTTTAAGTTGTGGGATCAAAGTCCTATTTCAGGCTACTCACTCAGCAGAGAGTCTGCTTAAAAGATTCTCTTCCTCTGCCCTTCCCCCTACTCCTGCTTGCTCATTCTCTGTCTCTCTAAAACAAATAAATCCTAAAAAAAAAAAAGTAAGGAAAAAATGACAGTCTCAACTTAGTGACCTCAGTTAACACCCTGAAGTGGCATAATGTTATTTGAATATGGACTTGGATTAGCTGTAAATGTACATTGCAAACTCTAGGCAATCACTGAAAAAGAAAAAAAAAGTATAATTGACATGCTAAGAAAGGGAAGAAAATGGAATTATATAGAGTGCTCAGTTAAATCCACAAAAGGCAGAAAATGAGTGAAAGACAAAAACAGAGCAAAGAACAAGGGCAACAAATAGAAAGCATTAATAAATACGGTGGATATTAATCCAACTATGTCCATAATCACTTTGACTGTAAATGGTCTAAATGCACCAATCAGAAGACAGAAGAAATAATGGAGATGCCAGGTGGCTCAGTTGGCTCAGTTGGTTAAGCCTCAACTCTTGATTTTGTCTCAGGTCATGATCTTAGGGTCCTGAGATCAAGCCCCACATCAGCCTAAAGACAGCATGGAGTCTGCCTGTCCCTATCCCTCTTATTTCTCCTTCCTCTGCTCTCTCTCTCTCTCTCTCTCTCTCAAATAAATGAATAAATAAAATCTTTAACAAAAAACAAAGACAGAAGAAATCACCAGACAAGACACAACTATACATTATCTACAAGAAACCTTTAGGCCTGGATAACTGACTTGCCCTGGAAGAAACATAAAGAAGAAATAATACCTATTTTATACAAACTCTTCCGGACGACTGAACAGGAGAAGACACTCTCCAACTCATCTAATAAACCCTGAATTATCCTGATGCCAAAATCTGGCAAAGATACTCCAAAAAAGAAATCCCTTTCGTGAACACAGATGCAAAATTTTCCAACACCATGTTAGCAAATCCGATCAATCCAACAATATATCAAAAGGAAAATACACCATGACCAAGTGGTATTTATTCCAGAAATGCAAGACTGCTTTAATGATAAAAAAAAAAGCAATCAATGTAATTCACTATATTAAAAACCAAAAATGAGAAAACCACATGATTCTCTTGCAAGATAAAAAGATGCCTCTGACAAAACATAACATCCATACTTAATACAAATTCTCAATGAACTAGGAATGGAAGGAAAACTTCTTCACCTCTTGAGGGCATGTACAAATACATAGAACTTCCATCATACTCATTGGTGAAAACAGAAACCTTCTATCCAACATCATACTGCAGTTTAAGATGAAGCAATAAGTCAAGAGAATAACAATAAAAGCCTTGTAATTCAGGAAAAGAAAAAGTAAAAGTATCTATATTCACAGACAAAATGATCTTCTACATGGAATATCCAATAGAATCTACACACAACACAAGCCAATAGAGCTAATAAGAGTTTCACAAGGTTGCTGGATACAAGCTCAATACACACACACAGAGACACACACACACACACACACACACACACACACACACATAAATATATATAATATAACAAATATATGATAAATATGGAGTAAAAAAAACTGGAAATAGCCAAAACAGGAGAATACAGGATTAACTGCTGTTATATTCATGCACTTGAATATTACAAAGCAATAAAAGAGAGAAACTAATAGGGGCATCTGGGTGGCTCAGTGGGTTAAAGCCCCTGCCTTGGGCTCAGGTCATGATCTCAGAGTCCTGGGATCCAGCCCCGCATCGGGCTCTCTGCTCAGCAGGGAGCCTGCTTCCCCTTCTGTCTTTGCCTGCCTCTCTGCCTATTTGTGATCTCTCTCTCTCTCTCAAATAAATAAATAAAATCTTTAAAGAGAGAGAGAAACTGATACATGTGACAACAGTGATAAATTTCACTGATGTTACTGAGTGAAAAAAACCGTACATGTACAAAAAAAGAATACATACATATGATTCCATTTATATTAAGTTCCAGAAGCAAAATTAATGTGATGGGAGTGGTTACCTCCGGCTGATGTGTACGTGTGAGAGTGTGAGAGAGAAAGGGATGGTATTCACAGGCAACAGGCAAGAAGGAACCTTCCAGAGTGATGATGTTCTGCATCTTAACACAGTTAGTTACAAGTGTACATATTGTAAAACTTTATCCAACTGTGCTCTCAGAGACTCTGTCTCACCACATGTAATTTGTATCTCACTAAAAATGCTGAAATAAAAAAAATGAAAGAAGACATCAATCCTTTCTTACCCACTCATGAAGTCCCCAAAGATGTAGAGGCCGTTGAGATTTGGGGATTCGCACCCACGGTAGACATATCCTCCAGTGACTGACTTCCCCACTGTATGATCGTAAGCATAGATTGGTAGAATGTCATCTGTGCAGGAACAAAGAGAGTGTCATAGCTAAAAATTGAGACCTTCAGGTGCCTGGGTGGCTCAGTTGGTTAATCATCCGACTCTTGATTTTGGCTCAGGTTATGATCTCAGGGTCATGAGGTCAAGCCCCCTATCGGACTCTACACTGAGCTTATTTGGGATTCCTTCTCCCTCTCCTGCTGCTCTCCTGCCCATGCATGCACACATACTTTCTCTCTCTCTTAAAAAAAAAATTTAGGGGCGCCTGGGTGGCTCAGTGGATTAAGCCTTTGCCTTAGGCTCAGGTCATGATCCCAGGGTCCTGGGATGGAGCCCCGCATCGGGCTCTCTGCTCAGCAGGGAGCCTGCTTCCCCCTCTCTCTCTGCCTACTTGTGATCTCTCTCTCTCTCTCTCTGTCAAATAAATAAATAAAATCTTAAAAAAAAAAAAACTTAGAGCTTCAAGGAGGAAGATAGGAACTTTCAAATGTAGTTGCCTGATTGAGCAGAGAACGCTCTCTCTCTTGGTCTTTGGAAGGGCAGGTGGGGCAGGAGAATCACGTTTATTTTTCTCAACAGACCAACCACAGGACTGGTGAGCTTCCCAGTTGACTGGCCTCGTTGTTTCTGGTGCCTGTGGCTGGAGGGCCAACCCCAGAAGCTCGATGCCACAGGCCATAAACAAAGACCCCTGAGCGACCCGCAGGGCAGAACTCTCAGGTCATACTCCCCCCTAGCTCCACCCCCAACCCCCTCAGTTGACTCCAGAAATCACCCAGAGAACTCCTGACTTACCCAAAGAGGCATTGTGACAAAGCTTTCTGTCGTAACACTCAAACCCTTCCTTGGCCCTCCAGCCGTAGTTCCCGCCTTTCACGATGATGTCAACTTCTTCAAACCTATTTTGTCCCACGTCCCCACAGAACATCCGGCCTCGGCCCCGGCGCGTGATGGGGTCCCCTCGGTCCACGGCACAGCGCCACATGTTTCTGACGCCGTAGGCATAGACCGCAGGGTGGGCCCCTGGCTCGGCCACGAACGGATTGTCCAGGGGCACTCGGTACGGCCGGCCGTCGGGGCCCGCCCGGTTCACGTCGATCCTTAACACTTTCCCCAGCAGCGAACTTCTGAAAGAAAGAAGGCCGGGAAACAGGCGCAGGATAAATGCATAGAAATGGGCTTGCCAGATCATTGGCTGCTTTTATTTGGTATGTTTTCAAAGCCTCCCCATACTATTTTCCAGATCAGCTGCACTACTTTTTGCATTTCCATCAACAGTACACCAAGTTCTCCCTATCTTCAGCAACCCTGGCTGCCTTTTGTGTTTGGTTTTTTGGGGGGCAGGGTAGAGAGAGATAAAGAGCCATCCTAATAGATCAGAGGTTTTACACTTTACACTCCCCTGGTGAGGAATGACACCGAGCAGCTTTCATACACCTGTTGGACATTAGTTTACAAGAAGAGTAAGTGCTAGAGATCCGCTGTACGTTTGTCCCTATAGTTAACAATATTGTATTTACACTTACAATTTTTTTACACCTAAATTTTTTTTTAAAGATTGTATTTATTTATTTGACACAGAGAGTTCACAAGTAGGCAGAGAAGCAAGTAGAGAGAGAGGGGGGGAAGCAGGCTTCCTGCTGAGCGGAGAACCCGATGCGGGGCTCGATCCCAGGACCCTGGGATGATGACCTGAGCCTAAGGCAAAGGCTTAATCCACTGAGCCACCCAGGCACCCCTTATGCTTAAATTTTTGTAAGAGGGTATATTTCGTGTTAAGTATTCAAAATTTAAAACTAAATAAGTAAATAAAAATAAAACTTAAAAAAACTAAACAAAATAATAAAATATAAGATAAAATAAAATAGCACCAGACCAGAGACTGCCCAGGAGGACCTACTGATAGTCAGTGCCAAACAACTACTAAGAATCACATGGGAAGACAGGATTTTTTACAGATACATACATATGTACACAAGATATATACATAAAGTCACGTCTGCACGAGATAGATGATAGATGATAGATAGATAGATAGATAGATAGATAGATAGACAGACAGATTGATTTATGCAAAATGTTAGGACTTGGGGCGCCTGCATGGCTCAGTCAGTAAGCATCTGCCTTTGGCTCAGGTCACGATCCCAGGGTCCTGGGATCTAGTCCCACATTTGGCTCTCTGCTGAGCGGGAAGCCTGCTTCTCCCTCTCCAGCTCCCCCTGCTTGTGTTCCCTCTCTCACTGTCTCTCTCTTTCTGTGTCAAATAAATAAATAAATTCTCTAAAAAAACAAAAATATTAAGACTTGCCGAGTTTTGGCTCAAGGAGAACTAGTAGGCAGAGATTTGAAGGGATCCTGGTCCGTATGACCCTGAACAAGCAAGTTGCAGCTTCAATGTTTAAGATGTTTTATATGAGATGATTTCTCTCAGGTTGGGTTTAACACTGAATTTTTTTTTTTTAATAGAAGCACTTCATGAATGTGCACTTCATCCTCGCAGAGAGGCCATGCTGATCTTTTCTGGAACGTTCTGATTTTAGCACATGTGCTACTGAAGTGGGCACTAACACTATGAATTTTTAAAAGGAGCTGGTCTATTCATCCTCATGGAGCTCTGTGGTCACAGAAAGAACAGAGCTTTCAGCGAGGCTCTGCCACTGACTGTGGCCTCTGGGCCTCAGTTTCCTCATTTGTAAAACAAGCTAGAGAAACATGACCTCCCAGTGTAGTTGTGGTAGTATGGGTTAAATGAGTTACTCTGCCTGTAGCAGGTGAAGCAATTCGCAATAGTAGGCATTGGACAAATGTTAACTCTTGATTATTTTTTTTTAAAGATTTTTTTCATTTATTTGAAGGGGGAGGGGCAGGGGGAGAGAGACAAGCAGACTCCCAACCTGAGCCAAAATCAAGAGTCAGCCACTTAACTGACTGAGCCACCCAGGCACCCCTATTAGCTCTTGATTATCATAACTTCAATATTTTATTACCAGGAATAATGGTATTCAAGTACTTGCTGGTACAAAGGACAGAAGGATCATGTGACTTTTATCTAGGTCAACCTGGCCCTCACTGGGCTCTCGCACCAGCTTGTCTGAGTCTGAATTTTGGTTCTGCCACTTACTTGCTGTGTGGCCTTAAACAAGACACTTTACTTCTCTGTGCCTCTACCTTCCCATCGGTGAAATAACTATCATAATATCTACGCTTCATAAGAGTCCTCCCTTCCATTAAGTATTTCAGAAGTGACTCCCATGCCAGGCACTATTTGAGTTGGTGGGGACACATTAATTAACAAATGGATAAAAATTCCTGCCCTTATGGGATGTTAGAATTATGTTCTTGGGGCACCTGGGTGACCCAGTCAATTAAGCATCCAACTCTTGGTTTCAGGTCCTGTCATGAGATCGAGCCCCATGTCAGATCTACACTCAGCACGGAGTCTGCTGGAGTTTCTCTCTCCCTCTGCCCCTTCCGCTTGTGCTCTCTCTCTCCCTCTCTCTCAAATACATAAATAAATCGAGTTATATTCTTAAATACACACAAAGTATTCAGAACAGTACCTGACGCACAGTAAGCATTCAATACATACCTCTCACATGTCTCCAGGGCCTAGCACCGCGCCTGGAGCACGGCGCTCAATAATATCGCTGAGCTGAACTGAAATTGGTAAGATCTTGGTGTGGTAAATGATGTCCCGCGAAAATACACTGAACACTCTGAATTCGTGTCTCTGCAGCACTGTGAGAGTTACACTGAGCATCCACAGTGTTACCTGCCTGAAATTCGTAGGACGGAAAACCAAATGTTCCTCCCACTTGCCTCAACAGAGGGGGCTACGTCTTGCAGTAAGTGATTTGGGTTTGACCCTCTGTAGACTCCATGTCAGCAAACACATACCAGGGGCTCACCCTCAAGAGATGGGGGCCCAGACCCACCCCGCTTACTTGTTCTGAGCATTTCCAAACTTGCCGAAGGGATCCCCCGCCTGTCCTCCATCCCCAGTGAATATGTACATGTAGCCGTCCACACCAAAAAGAAGTTGTCCGCCATTATGATTAGATGCTGGTTCTTCTATCTCCAAGATGATTCTGGAAGGAAAAAAATCTATGCATTAGGCTTTGACATAAGCTAACACTGCATGCTGTTTAGACACCCAGAAATGATGAGTCCAAGCCAGCCAAGACCTGCTTCAGAGTTTCCAAGAATCACAAAGCTTGGAGCACTAAGACTCCCCTTGTTTCCCAATAGGACTCCTTTGTGGATCATTTTTCTTTCCTGTCATGATTTCATGAGCTGCAGACACAGCCAGGGTGACGATCACCCCTTTCTGGGCCTTACTCTCTTGCTCTACCAGAACTCTTAATCCCTGCCTGTAGGCAACCCAGCAAGGTGTTAATCTGTCAATTAGGTCTCCATTTCAATCCCCCAACCTGGCCGTTCGGGACACGAGAGACAAGGCAGAAAGAACAAGAAGGAAAAAAAGACAGACTGGTAGATTGGAAAGACCACAAGCTTGGAGTGACAGAATTAAGTCCTTCATCAGACCAAGCATCCATGGCTCTATGGCCTTGGGCCACAGCCTCCTGGAAGGATGCTATCCACGTTCAAGGCAAAGGGCCTGGAATTCAATGACTGCACAATAATCAGAGGCCACTATTATATCTAATATTTTAATATTATCTATAATCATTTCTCAAACCCTTGTGGTGCAAGTCTGCCATCTCTCTACTGATGACTCCTTGGTCAGTATTATACGCTAGGGTCTCTAAACCCAGAAATGTTTCCCTTTGTCATCTCAGAGGAAGCACTGGCACTATTTTGGAGCACAGTAGAGTCGCCCATTCTCATGGGCATGCCTCACCTTTCTGATTTGGGGTCAGCTTTGTTGGGATCAGTCCGAGAAACCTTCATCTCACTAATCCGGATCTTTTCTACCTTCTTCTTGCCCAGACATGAATAATAAATATAGAACTTGCGGTTGCGGCGGAATCTGGGGTGAAAAGCCAGCCCCAAGAAGCCTCTCTCGTCCCCTACCCAGGGAGTAGTCAACACGCTCTTCTTGAGGTCCAAAAAGGGTTGTTCCAGGCGACTCCCATCAGGCAGGTAGACCCACACCATCCCCTGCTGCTCGGCCACAAAGAAGCGATGGGTGCCGTCCCCAGCATGGACCATGGAGACGGGGTTCTTCAGCCCGTTGGCCACCTCGGTCAGGCAGAGCTGCAGGCAGCCCTGCTGGTCCTCAGTCACCACACCCAGGTTGCGGTTGAGTTGGTCATTCCTCAGGACATTAGGGAAGCAATAGTCCTCGTCGGGAAGGTTGAGGAGGTGACAGAAATGGGCGCCATCCTTTTCACGTGACCCCTGGAGGCGACGGTCATTGGTCAGTAGGGAGATGGCAGAGTGGCAGTTAGAATGGAAAGCAGAGCAGTAGTCAGAGCAGAGGCCCGGGAGGTTCCGGAGGGGCGTCCGAGGGTTCTCAGCATCGTAGAGATGAGCCGCATAGGGCGAGCACTCCTAGGAAAGAAAGGGAAGCTTGGTTGGTAGTCAGACTAGCCACAGTGGGGCTAGTCCAATTTTTGAGCACACAGGAGGAAAAATGGTCTAGGAAAGAATCAGGAGTCTGGAGTTTCTATGACCAACCACTGGTAAAGCTCTTTTCTGGGACCCCAATTTTCCAGCCAGTTAGCGCTCCTGGAAGGCAAAATGGGGGAGAAATCTTTCATGGTCACTATACCTTCTTAGCATTTTAACTTCGTTCTTAACACATAAAGGTTTAGTAAGCGATGAATTTTTTTTAAAGAGTACTAATTTCGTGATGCCTGGGTGGCTCAGTTGGTTAAGCATCTGCCTTGGGCTCAGGTCATGATCTCAGGGTCCTGGAATCGAGCACCGCATTGGGCTCGCATGGGGCTCATCAGGAGTGGGCTCCGGCTCTCTGCTCAGCAAGAAGCCTACTTCTCCCCTCTCCCCCTGCTTGTGTGCCCTTTCTCCCTTGTTGTGTCTGTCTCTGTCAAATAAATTAGTAAAAATCTTAAAAAAAAAACACAAAAAACAAAATGACTTCTTTATCCAATTCTGAAGCAATGTGGCAAAAGTTTCCCATTTGTTAAATCTGGATATTGGATACAAAGTGTTAATTGTTTCATTTTCTGTGCTTTTCTACATGTTTGAAATAGTTTACGATTAAAAATAAAATCACCAAACTGGACATGCGATGTATCGCTCCCAGAGATTAGCCATCTAGTCATTTCTTCACTTACTTGTTCAAAATATTTAAGTGCTTCCTGTATACAAAGCACCACACTGGGAGCCACACAAATTTGCACCGTGGCTATGGGGCCAACCTGCCCTTTACACAAACACCCAGCCTGCATGCCAAGGGCCTGCTACTCGGGGCTCCCTATGCCAAGGCATTTTTTTAGGAGGAAAATAGATTATTGTGGGCAGACTACCAGTTCCTGAGAGTAATGAAAGACAGGCAACTGGGAATAAGTAAGAAAGGCCATTTTTAAAGGGTGCACTTCGGGGCCTCAGAGCCCACTGGCCCAAGAACCCCCTTCTGATCACTGACCCAGCGATCACTGATCTCTCAGCAGCCGCCAGAGCGGGACCATCCCAGCTGACCTGTGTTCCCCGCCACCTAACAAAGTGACAGCTGCATTTCTCCAACGTCCCTGAGGTCCCCCTGATGGGAGGTTGCAGAGCAAACTCCTGGCTATTGGAAAGAGGGGAAGAAAGAGTCCTTCTAGAAGATTCAGTGTCTCTCCTTGGGTGGTCTGTTTCAGTTCAGGAAACCTGTCAGAGCTGCCGACAAGAAGCAATATGAACTGGTCTGAGTCCCATCCCACTGGCCTGTCCACTCTGGAGGAGTGGAGAGAAGGGGGGGCCAGACATCAGGACGAGCCACCAGGGAACAGAGAGGGCCATGGAAATATAACCACCATGGCACACTCTTAAGCAGAAATTTAGAGTCTGCACAGTTGCTTTGACTCTATTATCTCAAAATGTCATTTCTCTCTCTCTCTCTTTTTTAAAGATTGATTGATTGATTTGACTGAGAGAAAGAGATCACAAGTAGGCAGAGAGAGGGGGGGAAGCAGGCTCCCTGCTGAGCAGAGAGCCTGACGCAGGGATCAGGATCTGAGTCAAAGGCAGAGGCTTTAACCCACTGAGCCACCCAGGCGCTCCAGGATATCATTTCTCTATTTAAGGAAAGTAAGGCCCAGGAAGAGTCTCCCCCGTGGTGTCAGACTGTTCTCTGCCCTGAGGACAGGAAAATGAGCAAAATGCACCGAGGCTGTTCTAATGGGAGGGACACAGGTCAGAAAACCATGAAGTGAATGGGTCGGTGCTGTCTTGGCGAGGTATGATCAAAAGGGCAGAAGACTCAGAGCCCGAGCCTCTAGATTTGTGCCCCCGCACTGTCTGACCTTCGACAAGTTCTTTGAAAAGGACTCCTTAACGGTAAATTCAGGATTATAATAACTTCCCGCAGAATCACTGCTAGGAATACACTCCGCGTGTGTGGAAAGAAAGAGGAGGGGCTTGAGACTTTTAATAAATAGACTCAGGGAGGTTATTCTGACTCCTCAAGTCCCTCAAACAGCAGAGCTGTTGGATTTGTCTTTGGGAAACTTCTCCAGGTAGGGAAAGCAGGAGGGAGGGGAGCCCTACGGAGGGTGGAGACATTTTTACCAGGGGGCATCTCGGAAATGAACAGTCTTGGTGTCGCTCAGAAGAGCCCAGCTTCCCTCCCAGGTTAGCCCAGAGTTAATTCTCCTGTTGACAGCTGAGGGGTGGTGCCTGAAGGGGGAGAGTACAGCCCCGGGGAGATGCCACCCAGGTGGCTGGCTTCTGCGTCCTGCCAGTGGGGAGAGGGGCGGCCCGTGCGCCCGGAGCGGTGGTGGCGGGAGCGCCCGGGAGCTGTGCTGACATGACCCCCCCCCGGAGTGGGGGGGTCTCCGATCACAGGTCAGCCCGGACTTCCTGCCTCTCGCCCTCACCACCTCGTGGGAGCACCCCTCCCCGTGGCAGCCTCTCTCAGCCGCCCTCGTCCAGCGCGACTCTCCCCTGCACCCTGGCCACCTCCTCCCAGAGTTTGGTGATGCGGGATGCCGGCCAGGGATGTGGGTCCTGGCCCTTGGAGAGCCAGCAGAAGCACAACCTCTGTGAGTCACTGCCTCCCAGCGGCTTGAAGCCCTGTCAGCCCAGCTCCAGAATGGGGGGGAGAGCCCCCTACTCCGCCACCACCACCATCACGCCGGAGACCTCCCCCCGCCTGGCACGAATGGGCCCCAGCTGGTGCCACCGCTCCCTCCAAGCCCTCGGTGACCCCCGCGGGGGGCAGGGGAACTCAGAGGACATTGCGGGGATTGCTCCACGGAGGGCACCAGACCCCAGGGGGAGACCCCGGGGCCTCCCGCTGGAATCCAAACCCAGCACCCCCTCGCTTCCGTGTGCCCACCCAGAGACCAGAGCTCTAAGGGGAGACAGCTGCCAGGGGAGCTTTCTAATGGGCCGGCCGGGTGCCCAACGAGCCCCCCATCGCCCCCACCCCAGGACCCACGCCACCAAGCCCAGCACCCCGCACTTTGCCAAGCTGGCTCCCTCACTGCCCTGCAGGGTAACGCTCACGCCTACCTGGCAGAGGATGTCCTTAATGTAGCCCCCACACAGCTCATGGCCCCTGAGGTCAAAGTAATCCATGATGTCCCTGTACCGAGCAGCGAGGCGGCGGTCCTTGTGCTGGTCACAGCAGCCGAAGGACTCGTAGTCTGAGCAAAACTCAAGGTGCAGCAGGGGCTGGAAGGGGGGCCCGTAATCCAGGCACTGGGGGTGTCCCTGCAGCAAGCCCACCTGGCCCAGCCAGAATGTGAGGCAGAGGTGGAAAATGCCAGAAAAGGTAGGACGCCTGAGGGCCCAGCAGCTCAGAGCACCCCCAGGAATGGATGTCCTCAGCATTGTGGGCTCAGGAGGACTCTGGCGGCCGTGAGGGCTCAGGTTGGCTCCCCTGCAGTGCACTAGTTCCCTCCCTCCCCCCACCCCTACCCCACCCCCCGCTCTACCCCCAGGGTGTTTTCTTCCTTCCTTCTGTCCCCGCCCCACCGAGTTCCCTGAGGTGGTTTCTGAGCAGTATCCTTTCTGCAGTCTGGGTAGCCAAGTGTCTCCTATGAAAACAGTGAGAGGTGTCCCCGTGTGTCCCCGTCCCCTCCAATCCCGCCTAAATGTGAAGCTGGTGCAAGTTCTGACCCCCTACTGCCGAGTTATTGGGGTGCAGGGCTGCTTAGGAAAAGGTACAAGGGTGTCAATGTGTCAATGGCAGGCCTGCGGTGATTCATTAAAACTGCAAAGAATTCCTCCGGGAGGGGAGGGGCGTTGGAGGGGGAGGGAAGCAGGAAATTCACACTTCGTTTACAGTTCTCGGGAGACAACACGTCGAATTACGTAGTCCCAGACCTTGGAGTGTGCAAGGGGAAGATGCGGGCATTCCTGTAGTGCAGAATGGCACGGATGGGACTCCGGCACGGATCTGAGAAGACAGAGGGGCGGTAGGGAGAGGCAGGGGGAGCCGTGCGGTCCCTGTGATCTGGAGAGGGCTATCCTTGCAGTGGTAGGAAGAGAGGACATGCCATAAATCTTGCATCCACAGCAGGAGCAAGAAGAAAGGAGGGAGCATGGCCTGGTGGAAACAAGGAGTCAGCAAAGGGCTATCAGACAGCGTCGCCAGGAACCACAGAACATCTGGGGTCTTTATTTTTGCCAACTCTGTGCTTGCTCTTGGGGCACACCTCTGCTCTTAGTATATGTTTCCACGTTAGCATTTAGTAATGTGTTTCACTTCATACATATTCCTTGCACATAACAAGACTTGGATCAATATTCCTTAAATGAGGGGCGCCTGGGTGGCTCGGTCGCCTAAGCAGCCGACTCCTGATTTCAGCTCAGGTGGTGATCTCAGGGTTGTGAGATCAAGCCCCACATCAGGCTTGGTGCTGGGCACGGAGTCTGTGTGAGATTCTCTCTCTCCCTCTCCCTCTGCCCCTCACCCTGCTCGCATGCAAGCGCTCTCTCAAAAAATAAATTTAATATTATATATAGAGATAGATTATTTATACCTTGAATGAGCAGACGAAGGACATGGAGTCCCAAACTCAAACAACCCCAAACCCAGATAGAGGCATGAACCTGGGCATAAACCTACACAGGCATTGCCAGAGTTCACTTTCCTTCTGGTACCTTCCATGGTTCTACTCCACTCCACTCTGAAATTTCCTTACAGGCAAAAATTGCCCTTTGAAAAATGCAGATGAAATCAAAGATTCTTATCAGCCTAGATGGGCTTCTAGGGAGGGCTCCTGCCCACCACCCCAAAGAGCCTTTCCGGAGTGTCCTCAAGAGGGCACAAGGAGCCTCAGTCTGGTCAAGTGTGTGCTCACATTGCTGTGGATTATGAAGGCCCAGGTGGCTCTGAGAATACAAACGACATTCTTATCACTAAAGGGAAAGTCAGGAGGAGGGAATCGTTAATAACCAACAACACTTCCCTGCTTCCCCGTGTATACTGTTCAATAACATCCCTAGTTGAATATTGCTTTTTAAAACATAATACAGCATCCAGGATTCACTGGTGCCCTGCTGTTTCCGTGGGGTTGTTTGCAGAAAGTTGGATAACATCATTGTTCCGGAAGCCCTGGGCGGGAGGAATAACACACTGAAGTTGGCCAGCGGACCCAAGCACCATGACCTTCTCAGAAATGGGAGGTAACATTCTGACCCCGTGAGGCGTAAGAATGAGTGCTTTCTCTCATTCCATGTGGGACCTGCAAGTACTTTTAGATCTTTTATTGACATCGATGTCTCAGTTTTCCCTTTGCCACAAAAAATACTGAGTTCAAAAGGAATGCCTGTTTCTCGGAAAACAATTCGTAATGACTGTGTTTAAAAAATTATAGCAAGGACGCCTGGGTGGCTTAAGTGGGTTAAGTGTCTGCCTTCAGCTCAGGTCATGATCCCTGGGGTCCTGGAATCGAGTCCCACATCGGGCTCCTTGCACAAGAGGGGGTCTCTTACCCCTCTGCCTGCCACTCCCTGTGCTTGTTCTCTCTCTCTGACAAATAAATAAAAATCTCTTTAAAAATAATAATAAAAAAATAGGACACCTGGGTAACTCAGTTGGTTAAGCGACTGTCTTCGGTTCAGGTCGTGATCCCAGAGTCCTGGGATAGAGTCTCATATCGGGCTCCCAGCTCTGCAGAGAGTGTGCTTCTCCTTCTGACCTTCTCCCCTCTCATGTTCTCTCTCTCTCAAATAAATAAATAAAATCTTTAAAAAATAATAATAATAAAGAATTTTAGCTCAGTTGGTTGAGTGCCCAACTCTTGGTGTCAGCTCAGGTCATGATCTCAGGGGTCATGGGATCAAGCCCTGAGACCTGCTCCACGCTCAGAGGGGACTCTGCTTGTCTTTCTCCCTCTGTTCCTTACCCCACTCATGTGCTCTCTCTCTCTCTCTCTCTCAATAAATAAGTAAAATTAAAAAAAAAAAACAACTTGGACATAATAATTCCTATCCACCCAGGACACGTAAATTCAAATCAGATCTTAATATTTTAGGCAAAGAAGGATTTCAAAATCCTTCTTTGATCAGCTAGCAGGTACCATCAGACATAATGACAACATAAGTTTCTGATTATTAAAAGATGCAATATATTTCAGATGGGACAACATAATATTCTGATATAATTATACAATACATATGATTATATAATAATTACACAGTTATTAATTTTACCATCAATATGCTATTCTCATGCACAAAGCATTATGCAAAAAGAGGAATGTTTAACAGAAAACGGATGCCCAAAATACACTTTTTCAAGAAATTTATGCTCTGAGAAGAAAGGTCCAAATAACACTAGGCAGATGATATGAAGGAAATAATAAGGAACAAACTTGCCTAGGAATCCCCGTGGGGGAGAGAGGGCATCAGGCTGGAGTGGCTAAGAAAATCCTCAGCAGGGTTAACCAGGGCGTTCAGACGAGGTACAGGTGGAGAAGAACAGGAAATAAGTTTTGACTGTCGGGTGAGCTTAGGAGCTCAGTCTGAGCTACAAGTTGGGACCAGACTGAGTAACTGAAATCACCTGAGCTCCAACCTTGGAAGCAAATAGAACATTGCAAAAAAATACTGTATTCGTTTGCTGGGGCCGTTGTAACAAAGTATTACAAACTGGGGCAGAAGCAGCAGGAGTCTCACGCTTCTGGAGCGGAGAAGACAGAGGTCAAGATGGCAGCAGGGCCACGAAGAATTTGTTTACTGGTAATCTCGTACATTCCTCAGCCTGAGGATACATCACCCCAATTTCTCTCTTGTGTTCACATGGAATTCTCCTCGTGTGTGTCCAGATTTTCTGTGTTGGGACACCGGTCATTTTGGATTAGGCTCACCTTAATGACCTTCCTTTACCTCCATAAAGACCCTCTCTCCAGACAAGGTCACTATTGTGAAGGACCGGGGCTTAGGACTTCACCACATCTTTTGGGGGATACACAATTCAACCCACAGCAGCCGCACACACACACTATTTCATATACCAGGACGCTTTTTTTTTTTTTTTTTTTAAGATTTTATTTATTTGACAGAGAGAAACACAGCGAGAGAGGGAACACAAGCAGAGGGAATGGTAGCGGGAGAAGCAGGCTTCCCGCTGAGCAGAGAGCCCGATGTGGGGCTCGATCCCAGCCCCTGGGATCATGACCTGAGCCGAAGGCAGACGCCCAACGACTGAGCCACCCAGGCGCCCCCGCTTTTTTTTTTTTAAGTTTATTTTTTTCAGTGATCTTTATATCCAACGTCGGGCTCAAAGTCATGACCCTAAGATCAAAGTTGTATACGCTCTTCCAAATGAGCCAGCCAGGCACCCTTGGCAAGTGCCTTTCAAAAATACTGTTGAAAGGTTCAGGTCTGGTGTTTATTAAAAGAGAAAAAATAGAAAAAGAAATGTTCTAGCTCACTCCTATATAGTTCACCGTTTTCTCTCTGGGTTTATCTGCCTTCTGGCCGTATGAAAATGAACTGGTATGTTTGAGATTAGGGAATGTATTAATAGCTCTTCGTTTGTATCACAGTTTATAAAGTATTTTCTCATCTCATTTAAACTTCACAAAAATTCTCTGAGGTAAACGGGGGAGATACTGTGTTCTCAATGTAGAGACAAGTGAATTAAGCCTGGAGATGGTCCATGAAATGCTTAGGGTCCTGCTTTGAGTGAACGGGGAAAATGCAATAAAATTTAGGTGTTCTGGAACAACTGGGTGGCTTAGTCGTCTAGGTTGGTGAAGAGTCTGACTCTCGATTTCGGCTCACGTCGTGGGATCGAGACCCGCATTGGGCTCCACACTGAGCACGGAGTTTGCTTGTCCCTCTCCCTCGGCTCTTCCCCCTGCTTGCGTGCTCTCTCACTCTCTAAAATAAACAACACCTTAAAAAAAATAATAATTACATTTAGGTGTTCTGGAATGTAGCCCAGATCTCGTTCATTCCGTCACGATGTATCAAAACAGGAGAGTACAGCAATCACTTTTACTTGGTTATCTTCATTTAGAAAAGATGTGCGTCAGACACAGCCAGCCAGCTGAAGGGTATGTTAACTGAACAAAGATCCAGGCGTGTTGAAAAGATTATGTGAATTCTTGGTACAGGCATAACTGGAGGTTTAAGCAGACGACTGCCAACTATCATTGTGGGGTCGACAGGACAGAAATTCAAGATCTGCCTCTATTCATTGAGTTTAAAGACTGCCTCTATGATCTGTGTGGACCCACAGAGAAGGTTTTTTGTAGGACTGAAGAGGAGTGGACTTTTATTTGGCGCCTGATTATTTCTTTTGGGAGCAAGAATCTTGAGTGGAGGAAGAGTTTCAGATGGATGAATTCTTAAACTTTTTTTTTTTTTTTTTAAAGATTTTATTTATTTGACAGAGAAACACAGCGAGAGAGGGAACACAAGCAGAGGGAATGGTAGCGGGAGAAGCAGGCTCCCTGCTGAGCAAAGAGCCCAATGCGGGGCTCGATCCCAGGATCCTGGGATCATGACCTGAGCCGAAGGCAGACGCTTAACGACTGAGCCACCCAGGCGCCCCAACTTTTTTTCTTTTTAAGTCGACTCCACACCCACCATGGGGCTCAAACTCACAACACTGACATAGGGAGTCACACGCTCTAAGGACCACCAAGCCAGCCAGGCACCCCAAATAGATTTTTAAAAATTAACTTAGATGTCAGTCATAGGATTTGTAGACCACATCCATCAAGGGTCTGCTTATTTCCTTTTGAAATATTTAAAATACATTCTAATTCGATCCAGCCAAAAAAAGCCCTTTGTGTTATAAATATGGATAACTAGCTAGATCCAAAAAGGCCACACTTACTCCTTCATTAAAGAATGGTCTGGTTTTGTGTTCATTTTTTAGTTTCTTTTCCTTTTTGTGGTTCATAATAATAAATGTTACCATTTATTGAGAAAAACACTACATCAAGACTCATGGTGGGACCCCTGGGTGGCTCAGTTGGTTAAATGGCTGCCTTTGGCTCAGGTCATGATCTCATGGTCCTGGGATCAAGTCCCACATCGGGCTCCTTGCTCGGCAGGGAGCCTGCTTCTCCCTCTGCCTCTGTCTGCCTCTCTGCCTGCTTGTGCTCTCTCTCTCTCTCTCTGTCTCTGACAAATAAATAATATCTTTAAAAACAAACAAAAGACTCGTGGTAAATATTTCTCAGATCACCCCATTTTACAGAATAAACCTGAGGCTCAGTTAGGTGAGGTGCTTTGTTGAATCCAGACCTTTCTGACTCCATAACCTTACTGATTTTTTGGTTTTATGTCTTTTTGGTAAGTGTCATTGATAAAATTCACACATCATATAATAAACTCATTTACAGTGTACAATTAAATGGTTTTTAGTATATTCCACAGAGGGAATTGTGAAACCGTCACCCCAAATTGGGGATATTTTTCATCCCCCCCAAGAAACCCTGAACCCTTTGGCTATCACTCCCACCTTATCTCCCCATCCACCTCCCTTCCCCTGCCCTGGCCCATCTCTAATGAACTTTCTTTCATTTCTGTGGGCTTGCCTATTCTGGACATTTCATATAAATGGAAACATATATCCTATGGTCTTTTTCATTGTTTAAAGTAACCTGAAGTGCACCAAATGGGATAAATCACAATCCTTGGCTCATAACACCCTGTCAACATTAGTCCATGAAAACCCTGCCATTTAATTAAAAAACTAGACCATTAACAGTAATTCACATCCCTTATCCTGCTTGTGCTCTCTTATCGCTCTGCCTCTCCCATCCAGAGGTTTACTGTGTTTATCCGTTTTAGTTATTTGTAGTTTCATTACAATCTATATGCATTTACAAACATTTTAGTCATTAGTTTGAACTTAATAATAAAGTTTAGACTCTATGGAGTCATAAAGCAGTAGGTTGGGACTTATTTCTTTCACTTGGTATGTTATTGAGACCCACCTCTGTTGGTGTAAATTGGTTTATTAATTTTTCTTTACATGACCCTACTGCAGTTTGTCCAGTCTCATACCAATGGGCATTTGTGGGTTTTTTTCCTAGTTTTTCTGCTATGATGAACAGTGCTATTGTCTCTTGGCTTACATGTACAAGTATTTCTCAAGTAAACACTCAAGGATAGTCTTAGTAAATGGTAAAGCAATGTTTCCTAAAATGACTGCAATTTTTTACATCCCATCAGTTATGCACGAGACACCTTGTGGATCTACATCCTCTTCGATCTCAGGATCTTAATTTTTGCTAATTGAATTCCAGATCTGAACTGGTATTCCACTCCACTCTTGATTTGCATTTCCCCAGCTTATGTGTTTACGGTCCATGTTTACCCTGTGAAATACTTATTTATAAGCTTGGCCCATTTTTTCCAACTGAGTTCTTTGTCCTGCTTATTGATTTGAATTTATTTTAATCTTTTGTCAGTTCATGTGTTAACAAACACATACACATAGAAACATTTTAGTCATTACTTGGAACTAATGACTAAAGTATATGTTGAATGTATATGTTTGTATCTTTTTCTCAATAAGACTTTTTTAAGATTTTATTTATTTATTTGACAGAGAGAAAGAGATCACAAGTAGGCAGAGAGGCAGGCAGAGAGAGAGGGGGAAGCAGGCTCCCCGCCAAGCAGAGTCCGATGCAGGGCTCGATCCCAGGACCCCAAGATCATGACCTGAGCTGAAGGCAGAGGCTTTAACCCACTGAGCCACCCAGGCGCCCAAGACTTTTAAGATTTTATTTTTATTTTATTTTATTAAGTAATCTCTATAACCAACATGGAGCTCAAACTTACAACCCAGAGATCAAGAGTCGCATGCTCTACCGCCTGAACCAGCCAGATGCTCCACTAATATATAATTTTTAATAGGCTGTATTTAATTTTCTTAAAGGTATCTTTGATGGGCAAAAAGTCCTAATTTTTTTTTTTTTAAGATTTTATTTATTTGACAGACAGAAACACAGCAAGAGAGGGAACACAGCAAGAGAGGGAACAAGCAGAGGGAATGGTAGTGGGAGAAGCAGGCTTCCCACCAAGCAAGGAGCCCGATGCGGGGCTCGATCCCAGGACTCTGGGATCATGACCTGAGCCAAAGGCAGACACTTAACGACTGAGCCACCCAGGAGCCCCAAAAAAGTCCTAATTTTAATTTAGTTAGTTTACATATCATTTAATCTAGATAAAATATATGAGACAACTGTTTGCAAAGTAGCGGCCAACAGACAACACAAGACTGGGATTACTAAAGTGAAACTCATAAAGTAAGTTCTACAATAGTATATGTGCTGCCGAAGCGAGCACTAAGTTCTACAATAGTCTAACTTTTCTATCTCAGGACAACTTCTCATGAGCAGTGCATTGGGCCAGAGTCCAAGTAAAGCGTGGCAGTCCCACTAAGCTGGTGAGACAGAGATCAGAGTTCGGGGCAGCTGAGCAAGGAGGAACTGTGTGGACTGAGTGACCGAAAATGTGTGTGAAGCCCTCGAGCCCATGGTTGACGGCTGGATAGTACATAGCTTGAAAGATAGGTGTATTTTAGTGGGAAGCATTAGTTCAACTATTACACAGTTTCTCTGTTTCAGAGGTTTCTAGGAGAAAACAAGACTTTAAACTATCTTTAGTTCCTGTTATTTAGTGTCTAAAACCATCATGATGGACGATCACTTACTTAAGATTTGTTAAGTATTAATTATTATCCTAGCCATTCACTATATTTTTCATTATTCATAGCAATCTGATGAGCTAAATCCTACTGTCTCTCATCTATGAGTAAAGGAACTACAAAAGCTCAGTAACCTGCCCAAGAAGTCACAGAATTACATAACGATAAACCTGGAATTCAAGACGACCAATCTCCTGAGACCTCACCCTTGGCACAGGCATCCCAAGATACTACTCCCTATGGCCCAGGCACACTAGGTCAGTAACGTTCATGGATTTCCATTCAGTTCTACTCAGCATTTAATGAGCTGGAAATTGTTAGGGACTGACAATAGGAGATTATTAAGCCCAGACACTATACTATCAAGAAAGATATACAAAGACAATGTAATAATGGAGTGACTTGCTAAGAGGCTGTATAGGGAGGGACCAGTTAGGACACAGAGAGGAAACCTACCACGCCTGGCAGAGGACAGGTTTTGCTGGAGCTGATAGACTCTGGGATATGAATCCCCTCTATTCTTCGCCTTGCTACCTAGCTCAGTGCTCTGCAGGTTACAAACACTGAGTAAAATGGGAGGCAGTACAGACAGGACAGATAGACTGAGACCTTTGGAACCACACTGGTCCGGTAAAGGTCCTGGTGCTAAACACCTGCCAGCTCTGACCTTGTGTGTGTCACTTAATCTGCGAGACCCCACTTTTTTTCTAGGTAAAACAGGGATAATTCTTAGAATTCTGGTGATACTAAGATAAAATGGAAAGCCCAAAGTGCCTGATAAATTTTAGCCATAATAATTCATGAAACTGATTTTAGTGGACATAAAATTTCAGTTGATTCGCGCTGCTCTTACTGCCTAATTCAATATGAACATTTGATATGAAAGTTCTAGGAAACTAAGCTTTGTGTGGAAACCAAGAACCATATCTACTTATTTCTTCCATTCCCACCTCCATTTGCCAGAGATCATGAGAACTCATTAATCCTACTGAATAGCTTTTGACTAAAGGTTTCAGGGAGCAGATGCCATGACAATCTTGGCCTATGCTTTGAGATTTTGTCCACGTCATCTGGGGATTTCATTCCTACGGTACCGATCTACTAGAGAACTCCTACACAACCCGCCCGCCAACTCCCAGCAGCAAAGCTGGCCTTATTCATGTGGTAGCCTGAACTAGGTTTATATTGGTCTGCAGGGCACCTACTTGTTTCATATGTATATTATAAGGATGAGTAGTTGACGGTCATCTCATTAAGTAGAAAATACTGAATCAAATTAATGACAAAGCATAATTTGTCCCCCAATTTTCTTGCAGATTTTTTTTTTTAAGATTTTGTTTATGAGAGAGAGAGAGAGAGAGCAGAAAGAGAGCAGAGAGCATGAGCAGGGAGAGGAGCAGAGGGAGAGGGAGAAGCAGACTCTCCCCTGAGCAGGGAGCCTGATGCAGGGCTCCATCCCTGGACCCAAGTGGAACCCAAGGCAGGCACTTAACCAACTGAGCCACCCAGGTGCCCCTCTTGCAGATGGTTTTAAATTAGTAGGAACATAAGCCATGGGGAAAATGTGTGGGTTGCCATCTAAATTCTGGACTTGCTCTCAAGTTAGTGGGCCTCCCTGGAACTCAAACACAAGTCATCAGAACCATAAAGGCATAAGAGCCGGGCCAGTGTGGAAGCAGCACACTTGCTCTATTAGTTATCACAACATATTACAAAGCTGCAGCTCCTGCTCCAGGAAAGCTGTCGTGGCTTGTGCACCACACTTTCCCGCTGGGCTGACCGGGTGGCGCTGGGACACCGCCTGGCAGATTCTCCTCCGCTGTCCAGCTGCCGACCGCCACTCCCAGCTTCCCAGAGAAAGGTGAGGGGCACAGGAGTTCCAAAGTCCGAGAGGATTGCTGTGCCCGGCAAAACAACAACAAACTAGGGCTCTTTGAAGTCAGGCCACTCCTCTACCCTCTCTGACCCAGATTAGTCTTCTAGCGTCAAAGGTAGCTCTATGTCGGGTACTGAACCCCAGACTGCTACGTCTTAATATCAAAAAAGAAAGATGATTCTTTTCCTAGATCTTTCTCTGTTTCCAAAATTCCTCAAAAGAACTCATGACCAATACATGTAGCACTATTTTTTAAAGATTTATTTATTTGAGAGAGAGAGAGAACGTGCACACACGCACTTCCAAGCATCCGGGAGCAGGGAAGGGGTAGAGGAGAGAAGCAGGAACCCCGCTGAGTGCAGAGCCCCAGCAGGGGCTCGGTCTCACGACCCTGAGATCATGGCCTGAGCCAAAATCAAGAGCTGGACACTCAGCCTACGGAGCTACCCAGGTGCCCTCCAGTATATTTTTTATGATGGCAAACCCAACATGGACCATTTAGAATCTTAAAAAAGAATATAAATTCACTTAACAATACTACAAGTTATGTTTTATTATACAATAGTCAGAGGGAAATTATTTGTAAATGGCAGTATCTGCTATACAGTTGAATTCTCTATACATTAAACAAATGTATTTCTTATGTGGAGGTTATTCTGTAATAAATATTATATTTCACAGTACAAAAAAGGAAAAAGGTATTTCCAAAGAACAAAGGCAGCAAGACTGTTTCTTTAGCTATAGTTATAATAAAAGAAAATATAGAAAAATATAAAAATAACCTCTTTGCAGCCATATAAACTACCTCCTAGAAACACCAAAATAATACATTCAACAATTACCCACTGAGCTTCTATCTGTAGCTACTTATCTGAAATAACTAATATTCAATATCAGAGTCCTGGATTTACAATACTGTGTTTTTTCACTGACTTCTTTATCCACTTAATTTTTTTCCTTAAGACTTGATCGTCCTGTGTGGAAATAAACCGAAAATACCTGCAACCTAAAAAACAAAATAAAGAGTTTTAAAATACTTATCAATTCTTCAAGTATATTTCTACATTTTAAGAATCTTGCTTCAGTCCTGGCATAGTAATGATTATGAAAATGGGGGGATCTGTATGACGTATACTAGTATGAGCACATTCTAAGAGCCGTTGCCGATGAAATGTACGCTTCCTACATATGAAAACGTTTCTGATCCATCATAATTAGAGCACATACTTCAGCTGGTTTTCCACCCTGCCTCCCGAACCCTAGTGAAGGTGATATGCGGATGATACACATATTCATATATTATGTACACCTTCTCTAAAAGCAAATTACTACAGCTTCCCTTTCAGGGTTAGCTTGAACAACAGCCCAGAGAGGCATCCGTAACAATAAGAAAATTCTCTCTAAGAAAACGCTGAGGTGAAGGGTTAGAACAAACTCACAGGGCAGGAGAGATCAGGGCTCGGCTAGTCATGCCAGCACGAGGTGAGCAGCGGGGCACTGACCACGCAGCTCTGAGAAAGAGAGTGCTCATGAGACGCTCTTCTCCCTCCTTGTCATACTCTTACAATGCTAAGCTGGTTAAATATTTCAGACATGAATCAAAGTTCTGTTAGAAAAAATGTTAACTGGATATTACAAGACATGTTTTTTTATATGTGATGAGTGAGGGAGACCATAAAGCACCTAAGAAAAACTAATTTCATTATCGTCTCAGCATGTATCTAATCCACCCATCATCTCTGGGAAATTGCTAGGAAATATCCTGTACCAAGAGTAACCACTTTATTACCCCTGAAAACGGTATGCGGAATTTTTTTTTCTAAAGATTTTATTTATTTATTTGACAGAGAGAAAGAGATCACAAGTAGGCAGAGAGGCAGGCAAAGGGAGAGGGGGAAGCAGGCCCCCCGCTGAGCAGAGAGCCCGATGCGGGGCTCGATCCCAGGACCCTGAGATCATGACCCGAGCCGAAGGCAGAGGCTTAACCCACTGAGTCACCCGGGAGCCCCTAGTATGCCAGAATTACTAATATTTTGTTAGCTGGGAAGCAGTGGTGTCTGTGGTGTTACTATTAATAACCTGTATTTCTAAACATACCTACCACTTTAGCAAAAACAAAATACTTGGTACACAGACCTCTGCTTCTATCTAGAATACAGAAAGATGGAATTTTGCTCCCAACCTAACACAGAGAAAAAGCCAAATAAAGTACAAACTCCTACCTCCTCAAGAACCACCAGACGGGAGTCAAGGGGGAAGGGCCTGGCTTGCCTTCGCAGAGCACAGGAAGGGCAGCTCCCACGCCCTACTCTGAGCATGGAGCAAAGGCAGACCATGACCAGATTTTGAATCCTGTGATATAATGAGGGTAACCAGCTCAACTCCTCACCAGACTGACTGAACCCCGACACTAAGACCCAAAAGAAGAGATGGACCCCTTTTCAGGCATGGTTATGGCTGATATTCATACAGTACTTCTGGATTTATAAAGCACTTTGATGTGATGCTCACTTGATGCTTGCACCATCCTGTAAGCAATCCGGACAGGTGCCAACAAAGCCTCCTCAGAGAAGGCTCCCACAGGTTAACTGATCTAAGAGACAGGAAAAGGTGACAGAACTGGAAAATCAGCCCAGGTTTTCAGACCCTGCTCCAACACCTTTAGGTAAATGCTCATAAGGAAGTAGAAAATCACAGTCTGAAGCACATTTCTGTTCCTTGGCATGTGCTGAGAAACCTTAGGACTGCTTTCATATTTATTTGTCCCTTTCCTCTGAGAAACTGGCATTTTATTAACCTTAGTACCCATCTGAAACACTCAACTGAGAATACTAACTCCAAAATAGTATCGACCATATCTAAAATCAAGCTGAAGATGCTCTTCAGGATACTCTGAATTCTCTAGCAATGGACTGCTTACTCATGGACATGGAGACTTTTGCTTCACCTCTGGACAGACCCAGCCGTGGTCCCGTCTCTGTCCTCACAGGGCAGTGACACAAAGCAGTGAGTTTTCACAGCCAAGACAGTTGACAGAGAAAAGATCTATTTCCCTTTCTTTTAAGAGGATTTTTAAATAAGTTCTAGGAAGTATACTTTTTTTACAGGGAGAAATGTTTCATCCTTATAGGAATAGACAAGTAAATATAATAAATAGCAATTATACAACGAGATCAGCAAAGAATATTTTTCTTTTTCTAATACATAAGGTAGACCGTTCAGTTGCTGTGAAAACAGTTGGCATCCTCTATCTTAATTGGCCGCTAAAGATACTCAAGTTACAGCATAAAAACCAACCACCACAATCAACAAGATGAAATCGCTGCTTCTAGTCCATGGACAGTCGTGACAAGGAGACGGGCTGGCCCCAACTCAACATTCATTTTCCCATTCCCCAGTCATTTCTCCAGCCTGTAACGTCCTTGGGCACTGAATCCAGTAAGCTGTGGCAGTGGTCACACTTTGTAATTTCAAAATCATCCAAAAGCTATGTCTAGGTAAGAAACAAACAAAACTTCGTACCTTTTCCTAACAATATTCCAGCTATCAAAGCTTTCTCACAAGCCAATGCTTTATCCTTTTTCCAATCACTTTTTGCCCAAAAGGAGCTGAAGTGAAAGCTTGGCCACCAGTTTTTCCTGGAGTTCCACTCTTCTTGAACCCAGGCAAGGTGATTCCTAGAAAAGAAAAATGTCAAGTGGAAAGGTCAAATGAGGGAGGTAGACTATGCTGCCAAATTTGAACATAAGGAAAGTCTGTGGAGTCCTGTCAGGCAGCTGGGAAGATGGCGGACATTGAGACTGAGCCTGCCTACCAAGGCAGACAACCACTGCTCAAAATGAGAAGAGGGTCCTGCTTGGAGGAACGGGCAAGAAGAAGCACCCGTGATACTACAAAAACATCTGTCTGGGCTTCGAGACACCCAAGGAGGCCACTGAGGGCACCTATATTGACAAGAAATGCCCCTTTAATGGAAATGTCTCCATCCACGGGCAGATCCTGGCTGGTGTGGTGATTGACCAAGATGAAGCTTAGTAACTTCATCTGAGCTGAGACTACCACCACTACATCCAAGTGTATAACTTCTTCAAGAAATGCCCAAGAACATGTCCGTGCACCTGTCCCCCCACTTCAGGGGTGTGGGGTGATATGGTCACAGTGGGCAAGTGCCAGCCCTTGAGCAAGCCCTTGGAGCAAGGTTCAATGTGGTCCAAGTCACGAAGGCCACTGGCACCAAGATACAATTCCAGAAATTCTGAGATTGGATATCTGTCCACACTCCCAAAGAAAATAGTTATTTTCCCAGTCAAAAATAATAATAATAATAATAATAATAATAATAATAATAATAATAAGTCTGTAGAAAGATGACAAAGATGTTCTCAAAGTAATTTCTAAGTGTGGCCATCCATGGTATAACACATGCATGAAAGCAAATCCTTTTTAGTTCTCTTTGATTTTGGCTTTCCATTTAATTAAATAGCCAGTTCGGTATACACAATGGTTAACAGCACACACCCTGAACTCAAAATCCCAAAACTGAATCTCCAATCTTCATATACTATCTGTGTGATACTGGGCAAGTTGCTTAACCCCTCTGAGTCCCAATTTCTGTGAAGCTAGTAAAGGTTCTCATATCACAGCATTGTTATTAAACTGGCCCAGGGGTATTACTATACCCCTCATATAAAGATCTCATATAAAGATCTTTGCACGTTGTCTGGTACTTAGTAAATGTTCCATAAATGTTAGCTATGATGATTATTACTTAAAAATTACTATAAAACCTTAATTTATATGCTACAAATTACAACTGAAATTAAGATGCCATTATTATACAAATACGTGAACACACGGGTTTGACAGTTGAATCCAGACAACACTAAGTGTCAATAATTTAATTGAGCAAATGCTTATTAGCACCCATGTGTGTCCTGTGGCAGAACTTCTAGGGGTTTAAAAAACTGAATAGTGAATTTCGTGGTTAGTTGGGGTTTATATGCTGCTGTAGATGTGGAAAGTGGTTTAGAGTTACCACACCAAAAACACTTTATAATCAGCCTTCTTCTATCTCCAAAGTCAAGTCAGATCAGAAGCCTGACACAAGTTCCCATCGATGACAAGGCTTCTAACCAATTAAGATGGATATGATAAATAAATGAAATTTAACATTGTCACGAAGTTAACTCCTTCCTCTCACAAAGTAAAAACGACCAGGACCACTCCTGCTTTCACTCAAAATGTGGCTAATGATACCATGATCACAGTTATAGTTTCAGATTCCAACTCACAATGGACTTAACAAATACTCGCTGAATGAATACAACCTACGATGATCTTATGAGGCCCTCAAAGCCCCACTGAAAATTACTGAAAAACAGTTGGGAGAAAAGTTGCTTCCTATGAGATCTTACAAGATGATGACTCACAGATCACCAAGAGCTTTACGAAGAGTCCAGCGAAGAGTAAGAATGACCACTTTTTGCCATCATTTCCAACTTGAAAACGTACATCTTCCCTAATACCGCAGTGGTAAGATACAGTACTTATTTTGACAGCATGAAAAATCTTAATATAATTTTTGTATGTTTTACTTGGGACCGTATTTTCTTGCTTCCGATGTACTTAAAGCAGCTAAGGACACAGTTCAAGAAACCAAAAAACATAACCAAAGAACTTTATTTAAACAGTAGAAGATATCAGCTAAAATACTGGGAAATTTTACTGATACTGATCCAGTAATAAACACTGTGTCTTTTACTTACCCCATTAAAGTCTGTCTCAGACATTTTGCCAAATATTTCCAAGCAGTTATATTTTTAGTGCAGCCAGCAAAATCTAAGACTCCAAATAAGACCTCCAACCCCAGTTTACGGTGGTCTTCTTTCTCTGCAATGGGCACAATTAGAATTTACACAGGTATTTAAGTGCACAAGGCTAAAAATATATACTTGGTGGGTAAAATACTACTGAGTTGTAAGCCTTCTAGTTTGGTTAGCAGTTTAAAATAATTCATTATGCTCATACTTTCCTGTGATAAATCTGAAAAATTCAGTAATTTAGTTCTGGCTAATGAAATCAGTAGTGGAACTGATTTCTAAATGGGCTACATTCTACTGAGGGAGGACACTATTTAAAGAACCTGCCCTCTCTTCTAGCAGGTGAGGGAATGACGTAGCCCTAGTACCTACTGGACTTAACCTGACTTCCTTCTGTAAAGAAGTATGTTCTTTTCTATAACGAGCTGAAATGCAGTAGAGATTAAAACGTGAATTATACAAATTGAAGCCATTTCTCTTGTGCTATTACCTAATATTCTACAAAAGGAGTCAGCAAATTTTTCTCATAAAGGAACAGACTAAATATTTAAGCTTTGTGAGCTGTATAGTCTTTGTTACAACTATACAACTACACAAGTCTGCTGTTGTAGAACAAGTCATAGACAACACAAAAATGCCCCGTAAGAACAGCTGAGGGGTGGATTTGGCCCATGGGCCATAGTTTGCTAGTCTACAGCTTGTCTGCACAAAGAGATACAAATCAAAAACTATTTACCTGATTTTCTCAGTAACCTATGGAATTCTAACATCAGTTTATGAGATGGTACAATCTGATACAAAATCTGGAAGAAAAAAATAATCTTGTAATTTGTATATATTACAAAGGCATTTATTTTCTTTACTAAAGGCTTTTTCTTTACTTTGTATATATTACAAAGGCATTTCATTACTTTTACTTCTTTACTTTTAAGTAATCTCTACACTCAGTATGGGCTTGAACTCACAACCCCAAGATCAAGTGTCGCACATTCCACTGACTGAGCCAGCCAGGTGTCCCAGCTAAAGCATTTTTTAAAAGAAGACTAGGGACACCTGGGTGGCTCAGTCAGTTAAGCGTCTGCTTCAGCTCAGGTCATGACCCCAGGGTCCTGGGATCGAGCCCCACATTGGGCTCTTGGCTCAGTGGGAGCCTGCTTCTTCTTCTCCCTGCCGCTCCCCCTGCTTGTACTCTCTGCCATATAAATAAATAAAATCTTAAATAAATAAATAAATAAAAGAAGACTGATAGATAAGACTTTTTCTTGGGGCCCTGTTGGCTAAGTGTCTTAGGTCATGTCTCAGGGTTGTGAGATCTAAGCCCCACATTAGGATACACAAAGGGAGAGATTCTCTCTCCCTTCAACCCCCTCTCTCCTTCTCTAAATAAATAAATAAATAAATAAATATCTTTTTTAAAAATTGTTTTTAATACATTCAAGTGTACACTTAAAGTAAGTGTTTTACTGTATATAAATTAAATTTCAATAAGGCTGATTTTCAAAAAATATCAAAGCAGACTTTTCCCACAAGAGTGACAAAGGGTTTCCAAAGGCTGATCCCTTGCCCTCAGCCTAACCTGGGCAGAGTAGTGGGGGGGCGGCAGTGGAGGGTCACCCAGAGCCTGCAGCCTCACATGTCCACCTCAGGCACACATGGTCATTTGCTATGAGTGCTAGAATTTGAAAGTTGGAAAGCATGACCTAAGGATGTTTCAAAATTTACTTTTTTGGTCCCTCTATCATCGCTACACCCAACACGGGGCTCAAATTCATGACCCCGAGATCAAGAGTTGCATGCTCCACCCACTGAGCCAGCCAGGCACCTCTAAGGAGGTTTTAAAGTAGATCCCCAACCCTGTTCAAACATTGAAATAAACATTTTATACCTTAAGCACACTTATCAGTTTTTCTCTTGGTGCCTTTTCTCTCTTTAGAAAGTCATATAAGTAGATATGAGCATTTGGATTTGATGGGAACTTTTCATCATAGGCATAATTGGTGAGTACCTCTCGGGCTCCATCTTGATCCCCATAGAATTCCAGCATCTATATAAAATAAGTCATAATGTCTTAGCTAAATTCTGTAAGATAGCTGTATGAAAGATAATGCACAACTTAACTCTGTTGATGGGAACAAAAATTAATTAAAATGACAAATAGTACTTACTGTAAAGGGAACAACAGTAACGCCAGTGTTTGCTCTCACCAGTTTTATGTCATGACCTTATGGAACACAGATCCCTTACAACAAAGGCCTACATAGGTTCCCTTTTCCTCCTTATCACATTTTTGTTACTGAAAAATGCAGCAACTTCAACCTAGGAACAATTCCAATAAGAAACAAAGTCCTCCAAGGAGGGCATACTAACAACTGAAAAAGACCATATGAAGCAACTAACCTCAGTGCCCGACGTAACTTCAGCCACAAAAGGAGCACATGGGAACTAGAATTCCTTTCCTTTCGTTCCCACCCATATGTGGGAGTTCCCAGATTCACTGGCAGTGGTTTCAGAGATTATTTTTTGACAACATAATTATTATGTTAACATCCAGGAAACTTTCAAAAAGCTAGTTATTTTGAAGATTTATGCCAAGGCTCCCTGTCCTTTCACACTGACTTTGAGATGACATGGCAGGGCACCCTAATGAACTTCCTAAAAGCCTTTGGTCTTCATCCCATCCCACATATTGTGACCCACTTTTAGATTTTTATTCCCTGGTCGTCTCTATCCCACCAAATCATAAAGTATCTCTCTGCTTTTCTTCTAACTTCAGTAAGAATAATGTAAATTTAACATTTACAAACTATAGCAATATAGTTCGCAATATAGTCAAAAACTATTTGACCATGACACATTATCCAGTGATGAAAGGGGAAAAAAGTTAACATTTACAGCATGTTAGTAAAATAAAAATTATTCAGACCAAAAAGAGACCTATTCTTTTTAATTTTAAAATTTTTTCTTTATTTATTTTAATATTTTATTTTAAGTACTCTCTGCACCCAACGCAGGGCTCAAACTTACAACCTGGAGATCAAGAGTTGCATGCTCCACTGACTGAGCCAGCCCGGCACCCCTCTTTTTTTAAAACAAGTTTTCCATTTAGTTGCCTTCTGATCAATAAAAATAAGACGCATAACAAAATGAAACTAATAAAAGTTTATGAGAAGGCTACTTGCCTCTACGTAACTCTTCACAAAAGGGTCCCAAACTCCAGGAGTTTGAATCAATGCACAAAGGTTTACAGATGTCTTGCAGCTGTGGTTGAGCATATTCTGGGATGCTGTGTTGTAAGCATAATCATCTTCATCTGTCCAAAGATAAAGGATTCTTAAAAGTCATTCAGTATTGAGGGCTTTGCTCACAGTAATAGCAATCAATAAACTATCCACAAGAAAAGGTCAGGCCCTTGGGGCGCCTGGGTGGCTCAGTCATTAAGTGTCTGCCTTCGGCTCAGGTCATGATCCCAGAGTCCTGGGATCAAGCCCCGCATCGGGCTCCTTGCTCGGCAGGAAGCCTGCTTCACCCGCTACCACTCCCTCTGCTTGTGTTCCCTCTCTAGCTGTGTTTCTCTGTCAAATAAATAAAATCTTTAAAAAAGAAAAAAAAAAAAAAGAAAAAAGAAAAGGTCAGGCCCTGATGCCTTTGTTAGTAAATTTTAACAAAGAATTTTAAAGAATAATTTATATTTAAATTATTTATTTACTTATTTGTTTATTTTTAAAGATTTTATTTATTTATTTGACACAGAGAGCGAGATCACATGTAGGCAGAGAGGCAGGCAGAGGGAGAGGGGGAAGCAGGCTCCCCGCTGAGCAGAGAGCCTGATGTGAGGCTCGATCCCAGGATCCTGAGATCATGACCTGAGCTGAAGGCAGAGGCTTTAACCCACTGAGGCACCCAGGTGCCCCAATTATTTATTATTAAATATTTAAAGAATAATACTAATTCTTCACAAAGTCTCCCTGCCCCTCTGCCTCCCCAAAAGACAGAATGGGAGGAAGTGCACACATGTGGAACTTTAAGAATGAATCTAGGTGGTAGCTACACAGACATTTGTTTTAAACTATTCATTTTATCATGTGTTTGGTTTGGTTTTGTTTTTTTAAGATTTTATTTGACAGAGAAAGATAGAGAGAGAGCACAAGCAGGGAAGTGGCAGGCAGAGGGAGACGAAGAAGCAAGCTTCCCACTGAGCAGGGAGCCCAATGTGGGGCTCGATCCCAGGACCCCAGGATCATGACCTTAGTTGAAGGCAGACGCCCAACCGACTGAGCCACCCAGGCGCCCAATCTCGCATTTGTTTTATACACTTTTTCTGCATGTTAAGTTTCACAACCTTAAAGGTTTAAAGTAAGGGTAGTCCTTTAAAAGAAACAAATAGAAACAAAATACTTCAGATTTTTGGCCACTTTTTGGGCAAAAAACCAGCTCTCCCCTCCTCCCAAAAGGCACTGGTATTCTCTTTGCAGAGGACCAACTACATAAATATCAATATGGACTTGGAAATGAAGTGTTAAAGGGAAAAAAGGTAAGAAATTATATAAAAAGAAAATTTAAAAGAAAAAAAAGCAGACTGGAGTCAGAACAGTCGAGTGTGACTTTACCATGGAAGAGGGTCTCCAGTCCGCAAGTGCATCAAGCCCAACCAGGACAGGCCGAGCAACTGTGACAAACCCCAAGCCAACACCGAGCATACATATTCATGGATTATGTTCTCAAGAGTTTGCTTACACAGAACTAGTCCTAATCTTTTTTTCTTATTTTTAGTAAGGCAGAGGCTTTAACCCACTGAGCCACCCAGACGCCCCAAGCCTTTTTTAAAAGAAATATTATACCAGGCATTATGGCAACGTTAACAAAAGACATAAGAGAAGTAAGGGACCTCAGAAGACCAGTTAGTCTAGAAGAAGAGATACAACATAAAACAGGTATGAAAAAACTTAGGACAATTAATTAAAAACCAAGCGATAAAGAGCTGATCAATACAGGCTGAACATGTAGCTAACTTCTGAGGGTTGTGGCATCAGAATGACAGGTCTGAGTCCTGAAGGGCAGATGGCATTCTAGAAGGGGAGGCAAGCTTATCATGATGAAGACAATACTTCAGAAGTGTCCTGGGAGAGAGCCTACTCAGAAAGAGGGGAAGGAATTTTTAAGATTAGTGAGCCCACATGCCCACGAGACCAAGGAAATAACTACTTATCACATTCGAATAGTAAGGAATCACTGCTTATACTTATGAGCCAATATATGCGGGGACTGAGATTTGGATGGAGCATGAGAAAATTAAAAGGGTTAATCCTAGGGGCACCTGGGTGGCTCAATTGTTAAGCATCGGCCTTCAGCTCAGGTCATGATCCCAGGGTCCTGGGATCAAGCTCAACATCGGGCTCCCTGCTCAGCAGGAAGCCTGCTTCTCCCTCTCACATTCCCCCTGCTTGTATTTCCCTCTCTTGCTGTGTCTCTCTCTGTCAAATAAATAAAATCTTAAAAAAAAAAAGGGTTAATCCTAGAGAAGCTATGGAGAAAAACTATACAAGGGAAGGAAGATGCAGAGAATCAAACACAAATCTGTGGAGAGGAGAAAATACCACTACCATTGGAAGTAAGAGAAAGGGAACTCCATTTGAGAAGAAAGTACACAGTCAATTCTTGGTGTGGTCAATCAAGAAACAATCTGTTATGACCTTTGTACAGAAATAAAACAATTTTACCTTGCCCTATTATCTAAACATATTATTCTGATGAATAATATTATAAAACAGGGGCACCTGGCTGGCTCAGTTAGAAGACCATGCAACTCTTGATCTCAGGGTCATGGGTTCAAGCCCCACATTGAGTGTAGTGATTACTTAAAAATAAATAAACAAATGTCTTTAAAACAAACTAAACTCCATTCTAAACACACAGGAAGAAATAGTTATTATAAGCAACAATGTCTCCTGAAAAAAATTTGTAATCTTTCTTAGAAATATTTTAAAAAGCAAAAAATCTAAGATGGTCATGGACTTAATTTATGAATCATCTAATTTATGTCTGAAAAGTTTGATAAAAACAGAAATATTAGGAAGGATGATCAAGAAGTTTATATCAATAGAAATGTCTGCTCTTTGCAGTATCTGGGAAGAACGGATCTTCAAAGTAGGGGAATGAGGTTACTCCTTAAGATCTTGAGTGTCCCTTGTCCACTATTACCACTGTTGTTCAACACAGTACCAGAAGTCCTAGCCTCAGCAATCAGACAACAAAAGGAAATAAAAGGCATCTGAATCAGCAAGGAAGTCAAATTCTCACTCTTGGGAGATGACATGATATTCCATGTGGAAAACCCAAAAGGCTCCACCCTAAAATTTGCTAGAACTCGTACAGGAATTCAGCAAAGCGGCAGGATATAAAATCAATGCAAAATCAGTTGCATTTCTATACACTAAAAATGAGAGAGAAGAAAGTGAAATTAAGGAGTCTATCCCACTTACAACTGCACCAAAAACTATAAGATACCTAGGAATAAACCTAACCAAAGAGGCAAAGGATCTGTACTCAGAAAACTATACACCACTCATGAAAGAAATTGAGGAAGACACAAAGAAATGGAAAAACGTTCCATGCTCATGGATTGGAAGAACAAATATTATTAAAATGTCTATGCTAACTAGAGCAATCTATACATTCAATGCCAATCCTTCAATCCCTAACAAAATATCATTGACTTTTTTCACAGAGCTGGAACAAATAATCCTAAAATTTGTATGGAACTAGAAAGGACCTCCAGTAGCCAAAGGAATGTTGAAAAAAGAAAACCAAAGCTGGTAGCATCACAATTCTGGACTTTAAGCGCTATTACAAAGCTGTAATCATCAAGACAGTATGGTATTGTCATAAAAACAGACACAGAGATAGATGGAACAGAATGGAGAACCCAGAAATGGACCCTTAACTCTATGGTCAACTAATCTTCAACAAAGCAAGAAAGAGTATCCAATGGAAAAAAGACAGTCTCTTCAACAAATGGTGTTTATATTTAAACATGCATAAGAATAAAACTAGACCATTTCCTTACACCATACACAAAAATAGACTCAAAATGGATGAAAGACATAAACGTGAGAGAGGAATCCATCAAAATCCTAGAGGAAAACACAAGCAGCAACCTCTGTGACCTCAGCTGCAGCAACTTCTTGCTAGACATGTCTCCAAAGGCAAGGGAAACAAAGGCAAAAATGACTACTGGGACTTCATCAAGATAAAAAGCTTTTGTACAGCAAACAGTCGACAAAACCAAAAGACAACTGATAAAATGGAAGAAGATATTTGCAAATGACTTCAGATAAAGGGCTAGTATCCAAAATCTATAAAGAACTTATCAAACTCAATACCCAAAGAACAGATAATCCAATCAAGAAATGGGCAGAAGACATGAACAAACATTTCTCCGAAGAAGACATCCAAATGACCAAAAGACACATGAAAAAAATGCTCCCATCACTTGGAATCAGGGAAATACAAATCAAAACCACAACGTGTATACCTCACACAATGCGTTTTGTCACAATGGCTAAAATTAACAAATCAGGAAACAATAGATGTTAATGAGGATGCAGAGAAAGGGGAACCCTTTTACACTGTTGGTGGTAATGCAAGCTGGTGCAGTCACTCTGGAAAACAGTACGGAAGTTCCTCAAGAAGTTGAAAATAGGGGTGTCTGGGCGGCTCAGTGGGTTAAAGCCTCTGCCTTTGGCTCATGTCGTGATCTCAGGGTCCTGGGATCGAGCCCTGCTTCGGGCTCTCTGCTCGGTGGGAAGCCTGCTTCCCCTTCTCTCTCTGCCTGCCTCTCTACCTACTTGTGATCTCTTTCCTCTCTGTCAAATAAATAAATAAAATATTTTTTAAATAAAAGAATTAAAAAAAAAAAAAAGAAGTTGAAAACAGAGCTTCCTTATGACCTAGGAATCACACTGCTAGGTATCCACCCCAAAGATACAAATGTAGTGATCTGAAGGGGCACCTGCACCCTAGTGTTTATAGCAGCAATGTCCACAATAGCCAAACTATGGAAAGACCCTAGATGCCCATCAACAGATGAATGGATAAAGAAGATGTGGTATATATATATACGATGGAATACTATGCAGCCATCAAGAGAAATGAAATCTGGCCATTTGCAATGACGTGGATGGAACTAGAGGGTATTATACTAAGTGAAATAAGTCAGTCAGAGAAAGAAAAGTATCACATGATCTCTCTGATATGAAGAATTTGAGAGGTAAGGCAGGGGTTTGTGGGGCAGTGGGGGAGAGAAATGAAAGAGGACGGGATGGGGAGGTAGACAAACCATAAGAGACTCCTAGACTAATGAAATGAACTAAGGGTGGCTGGGAGGCGGGGGCATAGGGATAGGGTGGCTGGGTTGTGGACACTGGGGAGGGTATGTGCTATGGTAAGTGCTGTGAAATGTGTAAGCCTGACGATTCACAGACATGTACCCTGGGGCAAATAATACATTATATGTTAATAAAAAATAAATTAAAAAAAAAATTCTGAAGAAAATTAAAAAAAGAAAGATGTGGTGTGTGTGTGTATATATACAATAGAATATTACTCAGCCACCAAAAAATGTAATCTTGTCATTTGCAACTAGAGGGTATTATGGATGAAATAGATGGTATAAATATTATCCATAAATATTATGGATGAAACTAGAAGGTATTATGCTGAGCGAAATAAGTCAGTCAGAGAAAGACAATTATATGCTCTCACTCATGTGTGGAATTTAAGAAACAAAACAGGATAATACGGAAAGGGAAGGAAAAAGAAAACAAGATGAAATCAGAGAGGGAGACAGACCATAAGAGACTTTTAATAATAGGAAACAAACTGATTTCAGTTTGTTCAAACAGGGTTGTTGGAGGGGAGGCGGGTGAGGGAAGTGGGTGGGTGGGTGATACACTATATGTTAGTTAATTGAATTTAAGTTAAAAAAAGATCTTGACTGTTCCTATGATTCAGTCTCATTGACACAAGTACATTTCTTTTCACTTACCAAGTGTAGACAATTCCATCTTCTTTTGAGACCAAGTATAATACTGCAAAAGCCCCTTATAGGCCTGAATAAGGTTGATTAACACTTCCTGGGAAGATGACTTTTCACCGTATCTCCATGTCTCTGCATGACTGAGATTCCTGTTTGCATCTTCAAGCATTCCATGATGTATGAGGTATAAAGCGTGTTGTAAGGAGATCTGCATTAGTAAGAAAAAGCCCAGACAGACAGTCATTAGATATCCATTAATCCAAAAACTCAGTGAATATATACGCTGGGCTAAGACCTTGACAGGACACAGATGATGTAACAACATTGTCTCTGTCATCAAAAATGTCAATTTGGGGGCGCCTGGGTGGCTCAGTCGTTAAGCGTCTGCCTTCCGCCCAGGTCATGATCCCAGGGTCCTGGGATCGAGCCCCGTTTCGGGATCCCTGCTCCCAGGGAAGCCTGCTTCTCCCGCTACCATTCCCTCTGCTTGTGTTCCCTCTCTTGCTGTGTTTCTCTCTGTCAAATAAATAAAATCTTTAAAAAAAAAAAATGTCAATTTAGCAAAGAGGAAAGATACATGAAATAATTAACATTATGGAAATGAGCTAAATTACGTAAACTCACAGAAGACAGTGTGATCTAGTGAAACAAACAGGAGCTTTCAAGACAGATAGTCCTGGTTCAGATGCTACCTAAAGCTATGTAGAGTATGTTACTTGCGCTTTGTGAGTCTGACGGGTGGTATGGAACAACTATTAACCCTTCAGAAGGCTGTTAGGATTAAATGAGATATTTGCATACCACTTAGTACCTACTTTGGCCCACAGCAGGGACCAATGAATTGTTCTATACATGTCATATAAGCTCAGAGAAAACCTCTTAAGAAAGAGTACTAAAGAATGGCATTGGTTCAGATGGAAAAGCGAATGCCTGATACAGAAACTCCAAGAATAAATACACAAAGAATGAGCATCCCAAGTAGGGAGGACACTAAGGAGAGGAATAATGGGAAGTACAGTAAATCATGTGAGGACAGTCAGAGTTCAAGGTCTTCATCACAAACTATCACAACAATTTCTCAGCTGGTCTCTCCAATCCCGCCCCTGCTACAATACAATCCACCTTCCATATGGCTGCCAGGGAAATCTCATTTATGTAAACCCCTCAATGGCTCCCACTGCCTACAGAATAAAATCTAAGCTCCGTGGGGAATGGCACAGAGGGCCCAGCCAACTTCCCCTGGCTTCTACTCAAGTGACTTTTAGAGTAACTAAAGCACTGGATACAGGGCTATCAAACTCTCACCAAGCCTGCCATTCCCACCATCCTCTCCCCTAATACTCCCAGTGAACGCCCACTCGCCTTTTCAGCCTCACCTGAAGCCACTTCTTTCCCTGACTCCCCTACTCATTTACTCCCAGCATTCTCTGATTCCAGCGAGCTGACCATTCTCCTCCTTTGTCTTCTGTCTCTGGTGTTTCTACTCTGGTACCCGTAATTTATCCCATGTACGTGCCTGTCTCCCTCTACGGCAAGGTCTATGCCTAGCACATTATCTGGAAAATAGCAGTAAGTGGTTTTCTTAAATTATTAACAAGAAACGTTTTACTGCCTATCCTAATTATCACCCTCAGACTCCTGAGTGTGAAATAGGTTTCTCTCAGGTTTCTTCACTTCAACTGAATAGATTCTACAGGCTTAAAAGAATCCAATCAATAATTTAGTTAAAATTTGACCCTCCTAATACTGTGCAGCCATCAAGAGAAATGAAATCTTGCCATTTGCAATGATGTGGATGGAACTAGAGAGTATTATGCTAAGCGAAATAAATCAATCAGAGAAAGACAATTACATGATCTCTCTGATATGAAGAATTTGAGAGGCAGGGCAGGGGGTTGTGGGGGATGAGGGGGGAAAATGAAACAAGATGGGATAGGGAGGGAGACAAACCATAAGAGACTCTCAATCTCAAGAAACAAACTGACGGTTGCTGGGGGTTGGGGGTAGGGATAGGGTTGTAGGGAGGCTGGGTTATGGACATTGGGGAGGGTATGTGCTATGGTAAGTGCTGTGAAATGTGTAAGCCTGATGATTCCCAGATCTGTACCCCTGGGGCAAATAACACATTATATGTTAATAAAATTTAAAAAAAATTTGACCCTCCTGTTATATAAGACTGATGAATCACAGACCTGTACCCCTGACACACACACACACGCACACACTCACAAATTGACCCTCCCTTCCCGATGGCTACCCAGTTTCTTCTTGAAAGAAGAGAAGGGAGAACACACCAAGATAGGACCTTCCTTTTTCCAACTATTCAGATGGAATGTTCTTCCTTATGCAGAACTATAAGCTGCTTCCATGTCAATCCCACTTATAGCAGACCTGGGCTACTATAAGACAGTAAGATCCTAAGAGAGCAGCTGGCACATAAGTAGAAACTCAGAAATTTTTTTTCTAGTAAGACAAGAATCCTAAACTGGGGGAAATCTTTTTTTTTTTCAAAATAAGAAAGCAGTGAAAATGTAAAATGGTGCAAAGTTAAATGTAGAGTTATCTTTGCATATCTTACATTCACTCATATGTACAGTTATATACATTTTACATGTATAAAACATGACCCAGCAATTCTACTTCTAGGTATATACTCAAAGGAATTCAAAACGGGGACTCAAACAGGTACTTGTATACCAATGTTCCCTGTGGCATTATTTACAACAGCCAAAAGGTGGAACCAACCCAACAACAGGTGGATAAACAAAATGTGATAGGTACATACAACAGAATGCTAATGAGTCATAAAAAGCCATAAAAAGTTCTAATAGATGCCACGATATAAATAAATCTTGAAAACACTATTTTAAGTGAAATAAGCTAGACACGAAAGTACTGATACCATGTGGTTCCACCTACATAAAATATCTAGAATAGGTAATCATAGAACAGAGAACAGATTAGAGGTTACCAGGGGCTGGGAAGATGGAATGCGGAGTAGTGCTTCGTGGGTACAGGGTTTACATTTGGGATGATGAAAAAGTTTTGGAAATGCTGGTGATGGTTGCACAACACTGTGAATGTTATCGATGCCAGGGAACTATATACTTACACTGCTTAAAATAACATACTTTATGTTATATATATTTTACTGCAATAAAAAAATTAGAAAAAAGGAAAAATCAAAACAAAACAAAGAACCACAGAGTAAGTATTTTAGGTTTTGCAGGCCATATGGTCTCTGTCACAACTACTCAGTTCTGTCATCTGTTATCCTAAAAGCAGCTGTGACAATGAAATGAATTGGAATGGCTGTGTTTCAATAACTTTATTTAGAGATATTGGAAAAAAAATAAAAAGCAAAGCATTTTAAAACTTTATTGAAAAGTAAAAAAAAAAAAAACTTTATTGAAAAGTACTCTCTCAGGCAAATATATATCACAGACAGGGAGGTATCTAACATTCTGGAAACACCTCAATGTTTTTGGATGAGACTTTAATAAAAAAAAAATTCTGGAGAGGAAGTTCCACCTACACATTAGGAATATTAACATTTTTATGAATGAAATGAGAGTTAATGTTGCCAAAATGTCCAGGGGCGCCTGGGTGGCTCAGTGGGTTAAAGCCTCTGCCTTCGGCTCAGGTCATGATCTCAGGGTCCTGGGATCGAGCCCCGCATGGGGCTCTCTGCTCAGCAGGGAGCCTGCTTCCCCCTTCTCTCTGCCTCTCTGCCTACTTGTGATCTCTCTCTCTCTCTTTCCGTCAAATAAATAAATAAAATCTTTAAAAAATATATTAAAAAAATGTGCATATTACCCAAAGCTATCCATAAAGTCAATGTAATCCTGTCAATATTCCAGTGGCATTTTTCACAAAAACAGAAAAAAACAATCCTAAACTTTGTATGGAACCACAGAAGACCCCAAATAGCCAAAGCAATCTTGAGAAAGAACAAAGCTGGAGGCATCACACTTCTTAGTTCAAACTATATTATAAAGCTATAGTAATTAAAGCATAAAAAAGACACACAGACCAATCAAACAGAATCAAAAGCCCAGAAATAAAACCATGTATCTATGGTCAACTAATATTTGACAAGGAACCTAAGAGTACTCAAGAGAGAAAAGACAGTCTCTTCAATAAAAGGGGCTGGAAAAATTGGGATACTCTCAAAATAATGAAATTGGTCCCCCATCTTATACTACTCACAAAAACTAACTCAAAATGAATTAAAGACTTAAACGTTAAGACATGAAACCATAAAACTCCAAGAAGGAAACACAGGAAAAAAGGTCCTTGACATCAGTCTTGGCAATGATTACTTTTGGATATGATACCTAAAGCACAAGCAACAAAAGCAAAAATCAACAAATGGGACTATATTAACCTAAAAGGTTTCAGTACCGCAAGAGAAACAATCAACAAAATGAGCTGGCTGGCTCAGTCAGTGGAGCATACGACTCTTGATCTCAGGGTTGTGAGTTTGAACTCCATGATGGGTGTAGAGATAAGTTAAATAAATAAAACTTAAATAAATAAATACATATTTTTTTAAACATCCAATTACAAAAATGGGCAGAGGACTTGAATAGACATTTCTCCAAAGACATACAATTGGCCAACAAGTACATAAAAAGGTGTTCAGCATTATCAGCCATTAGGGAGATGCAAATCAAAACCAGAATGAGCTATCATCATTACATTTATCAGAAAGGCTATTATCAAAACAAGAGATAACAAATGTTGGCTAAGATGTGGAGAAAATGGAACCCCTATACCCTATTGATAAGACTCTAAGTACAGGGGCGCCTGGGTGGCTCAGTGGGTTAAAGCCTCTGCCTTCAGCTCAGGTCATGATCTCAGGGTCCTGGGATCGAGCCCCCGGGCTCTCTACTCAGTAGGGAGTCTGCTTCCTCCTCTCTCTCTGCCTGCCTCTCTGCCTACTTGTGATCTCCCTGTCTGTGTGAAATAAATAAATAAAATCTTTAAAAAAAAAAAAAAGGAAGACAGGATATCCTGGAAGACAGGATAGAGGTTTCTCAAAAAAACTAAGAGTGGAACTATATATGATCTAGCAATTCCACTTCTGGGTCTATATCCAAAGGAAATGAAATCACTATCTTAGAGATTTCCATACTCTCATGTTCACTGTAGCGTTTATTCACAATAGCCAAGACATGGAAACAGCTACGTGTCCATCTAATAGATGAATACATAAAATATCATATATGTCTACCTAAATACATATGTACAATGGAATATTATTCAATAATAAAAAAGGAAGGAAATCCTGCCATTTTGGTTAAACAGCCAATGTGGTGGATGGACTCTGAGGGCATTATGTTAAGTGAACTAAGTCCGAGAAAGACAAATACTGTATGATCTCACCACTTACATGTGGAATCTAAAACTATCAAGTTTTATCAAGTAGAATGGTGGCTGAGGGGTGGAGGAAATGGGGGATGTAAGTCAAAGGGTACAAGCTTTCAGGGAGAAGATGAATAAGTTCCAGGGATCTAATGTACGGGATGGTAACCATAATCAGTAACACTGGATTGGACACCTTAAAGTTGCTATGAGACTAGAGCTTTAATGTTCTCACCATAGCAACAACAACAAAGTGGTACTATGTGAGGTGAAGGATGTGTTAACTAACCTCATAAGGTAAACATTTCACAATTAATACATGGATCAAATCATCACACTTTAAGCCTTAAACTCATACAATGTTATATGTTGATTATTATCCTAATAAGGCTAAGGAAAAACCTGTTTTCACATATTCAAATTCCCAATTTGTTTTAGCTCTTTCCTTTTTCCAAAAGCACCAATTCCTAGAGAATGACTTAAGCAAATGACTGAAATGACTTAAGCAAAAATGTTAGAATTTGGCCCATCATGATAATGAAGCACAAGGGTCATTGTTCAAGGACTGGTGTTGGCAGACAGAGATACACCAAGAGAAGGTATTTTCTCTCAGAGAACAGGGTAGGTAGCAGGAAATGGAGAAGCAAACGGTTTTCACAACATGACTTCCTTTCACCCTCTTTTATCTATCCAAGTGTCCTACCCTTTTCCATACCTTTTATATTATTATTACTGAGACAAAAAATTTCTTAAAAACATGAATACCACAAATGTAAATTCACAAAACCTGCATTCTCACCTTTAAGTAATTCATGACACCAATGTTTTTCATCCTGTCAGCAAAGGTATTGAAAGTCTCCATGTTGCTTTTGGGATGGTAAAATAGAATTTCACTTCCGAGTTTCCAAATAATCTGTCAAAACAGAAATTACGAATAAAAATGGAAAATCCTTGCCTTAACAAATTTCTAAGAATATTATTTTTTTTTCTGCTTCAATCAGTAATTCATTTTCCTAGATACCACTACTGTCAACATTTTGCTGTTTCTCATTTCACCCAGTAAAACTAAACATTCTATCTTATGTGATAAAGTTTCTTCCATCCATTAAATTAAAATACCAGATGGCTATACTAGTGCAATTTTAAAGTCTGTAGCCTAAAGAAGGTAGAAAGTTAAGATCCATATTGAAGACAGAATTTTTAATTAGTATAGGGGCAAGAATATTAAAGTCAGAAAACTTGGTTTCTATTAACGCTGGCTTCTTCACTGCTCTTGGTCTCATCTTTATTATCCAAAAAATGAGGACAACGGACTAGATGTTTCCTGAGATCCATCAAGCTCAGTAACTCTTGACTATATTTAATCTATATTTAGAACTCCAACTTAAAATTTGTTATCAGCTACAGTCAAATTTTAATAAAATATATTTTCTCCCCAGAGCACCAAAACTTCGGTGACAGAACTCGGAGCCAATTCAGAACTTGGATTTAATCATGGGATTGAATCTCTATTTCTCTTACCCCAATTTAAAGCATTTCATTTTTTAAAAGATTTTATTTATTTATTTGAGAGAGAGAGAGAGAACACGTGCACGCACACAAAGCAGGGGTGTGGGGCAGAGGGAGGAGGAGCAGACACCCTGCTCTCTCAGGACTTTGGGATCATAACCTGAGCCAAAGGTAGATGCTCAATCAACTAGGCCACCCAGTGCCCTAAGAATCTATATTTTCTTTTTTTTTAAGATTTTATTTATTAATTTGACAGAGAGAGAGATCACAAGTAGGCAGAGAGGCAGCCAGAGAGAGGGGGGCAAGCAGGCTCCCCGCTGAGCAGAGAGCCCAATGTGGGGCTGGATCCCAGGACCCTGAGATCATGACCTGAGCTGAAGGCAGAGGCCTTAACCCACTGAGCCACCCAGGCGCCCAGAATCTATATTTTCAACAAAAGCCCAAGCTAACTCAAAAAGAGGCAGACGGGCTCCTGGGTGGTTTGGTGGTTAAGTGGCTGACTTTGGCTCAGGCTGTGATTTCAGGACCACGGGATGGAACACCCTGTCGGGCTCTGCGATCATCGGGAAGTCTACTTCTCCGTCTCCCTTGGCCCCCTCCCCCATTTGTACTCTCTCCCCCTTTCTCTGAAATGAATAAAATCTTTAAAAAAAAGAAGCAGACAAGTGTCTGGAAACCAATGATCCAAACCTTCATTTTATAACACAAATTTTGAACAGAAAGAACATATAACTTGTCCAGTGTTTTATAGATGCACAAAACTTTGTCCATAAACTAAATTTTCAACCAACAGTTAAATTTTCTTTGCTCGGATTTTTGTTTTGGCTCTACTAAATATCTAAATGGTGTAATGCTTACTGTATTAGTAAAAACTACTTGAGATATTCCCGTGAAGTTATTTATGGATAAACTGTATTTTACTGAACAAATTTAAAAGCATATGCCAGGCCCTGTTCTAGATCCTTTCCCTCATGAAATTTACATTCTATTGTTGAGAGACAGACAATAACCAAGAAACAGAATGATTACATTGCAAGTATTGCAGGAAAAGAATGGAGCAGGCAAAAGGGATCAGGAGTGGCAGATGGAAAGTGGAGGGCGGTGCTGCGGAGCTGCAGTTTTAAAGAGTCACGGCAGGCCTCACCGAAAATGAGGCTTGATGGATATCAAAGTGGAATGTGAAGAAAGACCTTTCCGAGTAAGGCAAAGGCCATCAAGCCAAAGCACATACGGCCCGTTCAAGCAAGAACAAGGAGCTA
>CM053618.1:7217017-7228842 GCA_028646535.1 Procyon lotor | reverse complement strand
CATTTGATGCCCTGAGCTACTCATAAAGAAGTTCAAGCAATCTTATTGGCGAGAAAGGCCACATGAAGAAAGCGTTCCTGACAGATGAAACATCACATGGAAAGAAGCCACATGAAGCCAACAGTCTGCATCTTAATCCTATACATAGGAGGCAGGCTTTCCCAGACCTTGAGACCCAGATCAGTCAACTGCTGAGTGCAACTGCAGGAGTGAATCTAGCTGCAACCACATGAAGGAGGAGTAAGCTGTTCTCACCAAACTCTGTGCAAATTCCTGACTCACAAAATGTGAGTGATAAAATGGTTGTTTTAAGCCATTAAATTCTGGAGTAGTTTGTTATGCAGCAATAGATATCTAAAAAACTGATATTGTTCATTTGCATCTTCCATATTTCTTTTCTTCATCAGTCTAGTTAGAGATTACCAATTTATTTATGCTGTGATCACAAAACAAAAACTTCGTCAGATGTCAATATTGTGAAAATTCTTTTATGCCCCAATATGATGTATCTTGATAAATGTTCCATGGCCAGTGAAAAAGCATGTGTTCTGCCATTGTTTCTCATTGTATCCTATCAATGTCAATGAGGTTAAGGTAGTTGATAGTTTTGTTCAGATCTTCTGTATCATCACTGACTTCTCATACAGTGCCACTGGTAATTACTGAGATAGAGGAGTTAAAATTGTATACACTGGATTCGTCTCTTTCTTCCTTTAGTTTTGTCAGTTTTTCCTCTATGTATTTTAAAGTGTTGATATTGAGCACATTAACATCAATGGCTCTTATATCTTCCTTCCTTCCTTCCTTCCTTCCTTCCTTCCTTCCTTCCTTCCTTCCTTCCTTCCTTTATTTAATAGAGAGAAAGAGAGAGATCACAAGTAGTCAGAGAGGCAGGCAGAGAGAAGGGAAAGCATGCTCCCTGCTGAGCAGAGCTCCAGATGTATGGCTTGATCCCAGGACCCTGAGTCCATGACCTGAGCCGAAGGCAGAGGCTTGAGCCACCCAGGTGCCCCTCTTATATCTTCCTGATGAAATAACCATTTTATCATTATGAAAAATCATCTATCGCTGATAAAGCCTTATCTTTAAATGAAATTTATTATATTATGCGTCTTTAACCCACTGTCTTAGCTTTCTTAGCAGCTTTCTTAGCTTGCTGTTTGTATGTTCTATATTTTTCCATCTTTCTACTTTCAACTTATGTGTTTTTTTATTTTTTAAGATTTTATTTATTTATTTGACAGAGAGAGACATAGTGAGAGAGGAAACACAAGCAAGGGTGTGGCAAAGGGAGAAACAGGCCTCTCACCAAGCAGGGAGCCGATGTGGGGTTTGATCCCAGGACACTGGGATCATGATCCAGGCCGAAGGCAGATGCTTAACAACTGAGCCACTCAGGCACCCCTTATGTGTGTTTTTTAATGTGGTTCCCTTATATACAGTAATTAGTTGAATTGTCTCGTTTTTATTCCAGTCTAACAATCTCCACCTTTTATTTGGTGTGTTTTGTCCACTTATAATTCATATTGTTGAATTTAAGTCTATCATTTGATATTTGTTTCCAATTTGTCCCATTAGTTTTGTGTTCCTCTGCTCTCACTTAACTGCTAATTTTTTGGATTAATCAAATGTTTTAGTATTCCATTTGAATTCATCTGTTGGCTTTTAACTGTATCTTTTTGCATTATTGTTTTAGCAATATCTTTTAGGAATTATGATAAGCATTCTTAAATTATCAATCTACTTAGAGTTAAAATTGTGATACTTCACATAAAATAAAGGAGCCTTACCTTGTAGAGTACTATTTACCACTACCCTTAAGTCCTTTGTGTTTTATTGTCTTGTATGTTACCTCTACATTCATTATCATTTTTGCTTTAAACAGTTTTAGGTACTTTAAAGAAATTAAGAGATATATATTGCCATATGTGTGTGTGTGTGTGTGTGTGTGTGTGTGTGTGTGTGTGTGTGTATGCCTTTTATATTTACCTATGTTTACTATTTTCAGTGCTTTCATTTCTTCTAATAGATTATCTTCAAATAGGGGCGCCTGGGTGGCTCAGTGGGTTAAAGCCTCTGCCTTCGGCTCAGGTCATGATCTCAGGGTCCTGGGATCGAGCCCCACATCGGGCTCTCTGCTTGGCGGGGAGCCTGCTTCCCCTCCCCTCTCTGCCTGCCTCTCTGCCTACTTGTGATGTCTCTCTGTCAAATAAAGAAATAAAATCTTAAAAAAAAAAAAGATTATCTTCAAATAGCTGCCAGAAATCCTTCCAATTCCTGCCAGTGTATACATGTTGCTCCTCCCATTAAGAGGTAGAGTCTAGAGGTGCCTGGGTGGTACACTTGGTTAAGCATCCAACTCTTGGTTTCAGCTCAGGTCATGATCTCGGGTTGTGAAAGTGAGTCCTGTACCCATTGTGAAGCCTGCTTAAGATACTCTCTCTTCCCCTCCTTTTGCTCCTCCGTGCTCCCTCTCTTCAAAAAAAAATAAAAGAAGAAGAAGAAGAGGGACGGTCCTTGCTCAGCAGGAAGCCTGCTTCTCCCTCTGCTTCTGCCTGCCACTCTCTGCCTGCTTGTGCATGCTCTCTCTCTGTCAAATAAATAAATAAAATCTTAAAAAAGAAGAAGAAGAGTCTATTTCTCCATCCTTTGAATCTGGGTGGGTCTTTTGACTTGCATTGATGAGCAAAATATGCTAAAAGTGATGTTGTGCCAGTTGTAGATGCAGACTTTAAGAGGCCTTGCATTTTGTACTTTTATCTTCTAGAAATCCAGCCAGAGAGTAAATAAGTTTGAGCCAGATTACTGAATAACAAAAAACATGTGGAAAGAAAAAGACCTATCCCAGCCATTTCAGCCACCACATCTGTCCCCAGACATTCGAATGAAACTATTTTGGAAGTTTCAACCCTTGCCAACTTCCCATCTGAATGCAGCCACATGAGTGACCTAGGCCAGTAACACCCAAGTCTGAAGAACCAGCCAGTTACGTCTAGCTAAGGCACAGATAGGGAGAAATAAGAAATGATTGTCCTTTTAACCCACTAAATTAATTACACAGTAAAGGAAATTAAAACATTATATATCTCGGTTTCCATCAGGTATGTCATCATCTTTAATCCTGAAGAAATTTTTTAGCATTGCTTATGGTAGAGGTCTATGTATTGAATTTTCTGTTTTTATTTACCTAAAATTGTTTATTGTGCCTTCAGTTTTAAAGGATATTTTTTTCTGGATATAAAATTTTGAGTTGGCAATTTTTGTCTTTCTGTACTTTAAGCCCTTCTATTTTGATCTCATTCTCTTTTTTTAAGTAAATTCTACCCGCAATGTGGGGCTCAGACTAACAACCCTGAGATCAAGTCACATGCTCTTCCAAATGAGCCAACCAGGCACCTTTCTTTTGCTCTCTAGTTTCTGATGCTCTCTAGTTTCTTCTTATCAGAAGAATTCTTATTATTTTTGCTCATGTGTGATGTATCACTTTTCTCTGGCTGCTTTCAAGACTTTTTCTTACTGTTTGGTTTTCAGTTTGATTATACTGTGTCTATGTATGGGTTTTGTTTTTGTTCTCTATATGTTCTACTTGATATTCACTGAATTTCCTATACATGTACAATTTTTTCAATAAATTTGCATTATTTTAAGCCATTATTGCCTCAAGTATTATTTTTTTTTCCATGCAATTATCCCTCTGTTCCCCTTCTTCTGGGATTCCAATTATATGTATATCAGCTCACTTGATGTTGATAGGTTACTGAATCTTTGTTCATTTTTTTCTTTCTGATCTTTAATCCAGATAATTTCTACTAATCTGTCTTCCAGTTAACTTTTGTTGTTTTTACAGTGGTCGATCTGCTGATAAGTCCATTTAGTGAATTTTTCCATTTTAATTTCTGTATTTCTCAGTTCTTGGAATTTTTTTTTTCTTTAAAAAGTTTCACTTCTATGCTGACATCCCTTATCTGTTCATTCATCATGACTATGTCTTCTTTTGAGTCCTTGAAAATATTTATGAATGTTACTTAATTTTTCCCCCCTAATCCCCAAATCTGGGTCATCTCACAGAAATTTTTTTTAAGATTTTATTTATTTATTTGCCAGAGAGAGAGATCACAAGTAGGCAGAGAGGAGGGGAGAAGCAGGCTCCCTACTGAGTAGAGAGCACGATGTGGGGTTCTATTCCAGGACCCTGAGATCATGACCTGAGCCGAAGGCAGAGGCTTTAACCCACCGAGCCACCCAGGTGGGTTGGCCACCCTTCACAGAAATTTTTTTATAAACTACCTCTCTCTAATGGTTCCCATCCTCCTATCTCTTTGTATGTTTGATAATAAATAATTATATGTTAGTTAGATAATTGTAGATAATACATTATAGGGAGACTAGATTATGTTATCTTCCTTTAAAGGGTATTATATCTGTACATCAAGCAAATCAATTACTGGTAGGTCCTTTTGTTATGTTAGCCTTGGTACTATTATTAGTAGCATGTGTCCATTTTGGTTTTATACTTGGCCCTAGCATGTGCCTCTTACTGCTTGCATGGTTCTTTCTCTTAGGGCTTAGTTCTGGATTCTCAGTTAAGTTCCCGAACTATTAGTGAGGTTGCTGCTATTGAGCTAGGCTGGAAATCTGATGTCTCCTAGCACCTCATGATTTTTAGTTACCAATTCTTCAGCCTTCCTCCTGCAGCAGGCAAACTTGCCTGGCACATTTGTGTCCCTCCGCCCTGACACATGCATGCTCACACATTTGCACACACGCACAGACACACACACACACGACACAGCTCAAGTATTCTAACCCACAAAATTCCTGCCATTTCAGTAACTTTGACCTCTGGTAACTTTATCCTCTTCTCAGGAAGGCCACTACTTTACTTGAGTTTCACCTCCCTAATTATGGAGTTTACCTTGTGTGTTTTGTTCTCAGGTATGACAATCATGGGCTGCTTACTTGTCAATGCCTGAAAATATTTACTCTAAGTAGTTTGTCTAGTTTTATACTCTTTTGTGGCAGAAAGGCATGTCTAATGCAGTTACACTATCATGAAAGTAAAAATACTACATTCCGTATATCCTTGTCCATCATAGTGATAGACACCTACTTAGACCAAATTACTTAGAAACTTTGTAATGTAATGTCTCACAGATTGAACAACAATTTCATTGTTGATGGAGTCCAAAATCAACTTAAAAAGTGCATTTCAAAATAGGTCTTTGAAAAATAAACTGGCCAAAACTTGCAAGGCGGTCAGACTGAACTGACCATATACTTTACTCATAGCTTTGTGAGCATGAGATCTACAATCAGCAAAAAAAAAAAGTTAATGATAGACTTATAGAATATTCTACTACAATACAGTAGATAGCCTCTTATGCTATTTCATATGCTAGATGATAGTTGTGAAATTATTACACATATTGGGATACATGGGTCATTCAGTCGGTTAAGCATCTACCTTCAACTCAGGTCATGAACCCAGAGTCCTGGGATAGAGCCCCATGTCAGGCTTTCTGCTTGGTGGGGAGTCTGGTCCTCCCTCTTCCTCTGCCCCTTTCCCCATGTGCACATGCTCATGTGCACATTCTCTTTCTCTCCTCCCTCCAAATAAATAAAATCTTAAAAAAAGAAATTATTACACATAATAATGAACACATTCAACTCATGGAGTAAGACATTATTCCCACCTATGTTGAAAAACTGTCATTAGGTGTATCCCAAAAATTAGATACACTTCACAATTCTCTAGAAGAGACATTTCTTAAATCTTATAAAAATAACTTCACCAGGTTTTTTCGCCTCTGACGACACAGTGTTAAGCTTTCTAGTCCTAAATGCACACATTTTACAAGGAAGAGACATTGGTCCTAGAAACTACCAGCTCCTTCATTTCATTTCATAAACCCATTCTAGCCATAAAAAAAGAAAAATTGGGACACCTGAGTGTCTCAGTCAGTTAAGCGTCTGCCTTTGGCTCAGGTCCTACCTCAGGGTCCTAGGATCGAGTCCTGCTTTGGGTTCCCTGCTCAGTGAGGAGCCTGCTTCTCCCTCTGCCTGCCACTCCCCCTGTTTGTCCTCTCTTGCTCTGGCAAGTAAATAGATAAAATCCTTAAAAAATTATTTGCTCATGTTTCCTGCTGACTTTTAACTTCTCATCTATGGCGGGGGTCAGCAAATTTATCTGTAAAAAGATAATACATATTTTATGGCCTTTTGGGTGATACAGTTTCTGTCACCACTATTCACCTGTGTTGTTGCGGGACAAAAGTAGCCATAGATAAATGTAAACAAATGAGCATATCTGTGTTCTAGTAAAACCTCATTCCCAAAAACAGGTGGCAAACTGGAGTTGGCCTGTGGGCCATAGTTTGCCAACTGTTGCTCTAGAGTACTAATTAAAGTTGTGTCACAACAGAGATTTGGCTGTGATATATACACATGCATACTTTTTAAAAACACATAAGCATACTAGTGTTAATTTTTGCATCCAAAAAGAGATCGACTAAAAAATAATTACTGATACCACAATACGTCTCAGTCCTTATGACTGTCACAGACTATATAGTTAGTGCTTCACCTGGATACTCTAAATATAGTCAGTAGATGTTAATGCTGACAAGTAATGTACTGCTGCATTGTGGAGAAACTTGGTTGTAATTGGGTAAATGAGATCAGCCCTCATGAAGATGATAGACATTTATTATAATTATTATCCTAATGCAGCTACATGTGCCATCTCAACCTATATCCCCCTAAGTTTTAATTAAGAAGGAAGTTCTTGGGGCACCTGGGTGGCTCAGTTAATTAACTCTTGGTTTTGGCTCAGGTCATGATCTTAACTCCTGGGATTGAGCCCCGTATCAGGCTTTACGCTCAGTGGGGAGCCTGCTTCCCCTCTCTCTCTCTCCCTCTGCCCGTCTCCTTAGCTCATGCTCTCTCTTTCTCTAAAATAAATAAATACAGTCTTTTAAAAAAAAAAAAGGAACATGTTCTTTCATTAAGAAAAAAAATTCCAAAAAAAAGAAAGAAAAAAACATTCCACATCCATTCCAAATAATTCAACATGTGCCCATAATTTGACTATTAACACAAAGAAAAGCAATACAATTTATTCAGATCTAAATTTAAGAAAAGATAGTGTAGAAGAGGGAACAAATGTAAGAGGGTAGAAATAGAACAATATGCAACCCTTCTTGGGAGAAGAAAAATACAAAATCAGAAATGTGAGATGTCCATGAAGGTGGTATTAGCTTTAATGACAAAAAACTGTTGAGCAAAGTTACTTGGATCTATAGGGACTCTTTTTTTTTAAGGTTGATTTTAAAATCTTTCTTTTAGCTAATGAAACTACAAAACACAAAATATAGAATATTTGTAAACATGGGTGGACTTTTTTTTTAAAGATTTTATTTATTTATTTTTAAAGATTTTATTTATTTGACAGAGAGAGAGATCACAAGTAGGCAGAGAGGCAGGCAGAGAGAGAGGGGGAAGCAGGCTCCCCACTGAGCAGAGAGTCTGATGTGGGGCTCGATCCCAGGACCCTGAGATCACAACCTGAGCTGAAGGCAGAGGCTTTAACCCACTGAGCCACCTAGGCACCCCTAAAGATTTTATTTTTAAGTCATCTCTACACCCAACATGGAGCTCAAACTCACAATCTCAAGATCAAGAGTCACATGCTCCACTGGCTGAGCCACCCAGATGCTCCAAACATGGGTGCTTTTTAACTGATCAGATTTTAACAAAATCTTTTTTTAGATTTTGTTAATTAAAAGTTAATCTTTTAACTAGGTTAGTCTTCATCTTAAGATGCACTTAAGCAGTGCATCTCAACTAGAAGGGTGGTACCATTCTTACTGAGGGGAGTCTGAGAGTGCATGGGGGCAATTTTTATTCTGTTGCCATGACTAAAAATGCTACTGAAATTTCATGGCTAGGCTCAAGGTTGTTCTATATCCTGCAACTCGTTGGACTGTCCCACCTAAGATGCCAATAGAGTCTAGCAAGAAACATTGCCTAAAGTAGTAACATGCTCTGGTCCCTTATTTACTCTTAATTGTGTTTTTCTACAGTTTAACATGAAGGAATAAGGGCTCTTGTGCAGTGTCATTGTTGTAGTACCCATATAAACATCATTCTTGGTTTCTTTATGTTTGTCAAGAACGGTTAATGTGTTTAAAATAATTATAAGAAATAAATAATAAAGAGGCACCTGGATGGCTCAAGTCAGACTTGTGATTTTGCCTCAGATCATGATCTCATGTGTCGGTGAGATCCAGCTCCGCACTCAGTGGGGAGTCTGCTTAAGATTCTCTCTCTTCCTCTTCCTCTCTCCCCACTCATGTTCTCTCTCTCTCTCTTTCTCTAAGATAAATAACTCTTTTAAAAAAATAAATGATAAAAGTATGACTAGTGTAAGAGCTTAATGATGACCATAGTTTATGCTTTTCATTAAAGATTTCATATTCATCTGAAGAACCAATGAAATTCTTAGATATTCCAATAGAAATCTCAACCTCTAACTCCAAACAAAGAAAATATTGGGGGTCTTGAGATAACTACCATGATGCTTTCTCTTTTTGCAGAAGTTCCAAAAGAGCTTGGCCAAAAATATTTTATGTCCAGTAACAGAATTTTAAGCTTTGCTTTTCTGTAAGTGTATGTAAAGTCATGTACAATTATATGGTATGGATCTAATGTTAATTTTTAATCTCTGCTTTCTAGATTGGTGCTGTCTTTAAATGTACCTAGTCTGAATTGAGATGTGCTGTAAGTATAAAAGACTCAGCAGAATTTGAAGATTTCATATGAAATAAAAGATGTAAAAGTCTCAATAATTTTTATATTGATTATAAGTTAAATGATAATTTAGCTATACTGGTTTAAATAAAATATACTATTAAAATTGATTTCATCTGTTTTGCTTTATCTTTCTAGTGTGACTTCTAGAAATTTTAAATTCTACTTGTAGCTGGCATCGTATTGCTACTGGACGACATATTGTAGAGAATTCGTGAGACATAAGGGAAATACCAGGTTATGTTTAGATTCTCTGTTTAATCGCTCAGGTTTAATGCCGTTCATTCATCCTCTTATGTATTCCATACCATTTCGCATCCCGTGTAGATTTAAATGGAATGTTTTCATACTTGCAGAGAACTCTTAAACCCCTTCTATACGCAATTGCTCCGTATTCACACTTGATTAGTCTTCTTAATGGTATTTATGATCCTGTTCCTAATTTGATTCTGCGTGTATTATTTAAAATGCTGATGATTGAGGAGATTTGCTTTGTCTTGATGTGTGATCTGTATGTAACAGGACTGCTGTGGTTGTTATCCCGAAGAATGTATTTTCTCCCTCTCAGTTTTTAAGGTCTCCTCCAGGAGGCGCTTTTGACCTGCCAAGCAGAGCTTGGGGGGCTGTTACTTGCCCTGTGGATTTTTACCAAGAAGGGAAGTTTCTAGGGAAGGTGGTATCAGAAAAGGTCTCCTTTGTGATAGTCACAAAGAGATGGAGACTCTCGTACCATTAAACATCTCTGTTGGCTGAGAGCCAGATATGTTGCTTTTTAATTATTTAAACAACATGAAGGGGCCACCTTTTAATACATTCTCTGATTTGCTTCTTAAAGAAACACTATGGTTTTAACACCAGCCCCAATTTTATAGATGAAAAATCTAAGACTCAAAAAAATTGATGACTTGCCTAGGATCACACAATTGGACTTCTCTTACATAGGTTAGCGCTTTCGATTACTTCCCTTGCATCTGCTGTTGTCTCGGCAAGGAAGTAATTCATACTGAAAACTGTAAATGGATAAAGCCAAACAGTCTACAAGGTAGATATTGGGTTGTACAGGCCCCACCCTGGAATCTGTTCTGCATTTGTTTCAAAACATCAAATATTTGACTTCTGTGAAAATGGTGCCAGGGTAAACTAGGCAGAACCGGAAACAGGAACTTACATGTAAGTCTGTATGCTAGTGGCCATTTCAGATGTTTGAGTTTTCTCTCTTCGTACAATAGAAATGGGGACAATATTTGTCAGGACTAGACAAATAGTACCTGCTGGTGGACATAGTTGCCTTGTGTATGACTCACTCCCAGTACAAGACTTTGACATGGCTTTTTGATGGTGGGGAAGAATCAAACCCTACTGCCCATGCCCAACACAGAACTCCATCCTCCTTGGCTTTCAGAACAAGATATTTGCTTAAATTCCACTTCAGTTATATGGTCACTTTGCTTAAAGTCTGGTAGCTTTGTTTCTTAACATTATTAAGTCTAAATTCTCGTGCTTGATTTTCAAGAGCTTGTATAATCTGACCTCCTCTAGCTGCCGAATTTATCTCCCACTACTCTTTACTAGGATCGTTTCACTCTGGTAAGATTAGATCCCCTTCCTGTCTTTTAAACATTCTGCTCTCTTTTCTCTCGCATCATTTTCTTTACTTGTCCTTTGCTTTCTTTTTAGAATCTAAATCCTACTCACCAAGACCTAACTCAAATTCCACTACTATCATTTACTATCTTTCTTTTAATTCTTCGGTGCTTAGTATTTGTACCTGTTTTGAATGTGAAAATGTGTTTTCATTTTAGCGCTAATTGTGGAGCTGGAGTCTCTGTCTGCCTCCCATCCCCCACCCCATATTTAAAAGAAAAGTGACGTTAACAAGAGAGATTTGTTTATCTTTTAGGAGTTTCCACTCTGAAGAATATAATAGGATCCAGAGTCCTCCTGCGCCCTGGAGGGTAGGAGCCAAAACTGGGCATAACAATAACCATATAATATGCCCAAGACTGGGTATAACAAGTAGACCTACAACGCATGACTCTGGACACAAAAAGTCAGAAATCTGGGAAGAGAGAATTTCTGCTGGGTGTCCAGCAGGAAATGATACTGTGCAAAAGCTGACCCGACAGAATAAAACAAAAATATGTTTGTCGCTCTTCTGACTCACTATGTTGAGTGTTTTCATGTTTAAGACCTTTACTAGGATTTACCTGGTTTATGACTCTTTGGTTACCTTTAAGGATAACCATGCAGTGCTCAATAAAGGCCATTACTCAAAATAAATGTATTTATTTCCATCTGAGCCTTCCTTTCCAGTTTGTGAACCAAAAAGTTAACACCCAAGAGAAAAGTTGTCTGAAGGAATATCTCTCTGCAACTACCCTGCCCCACTGAGTCAGCAGGGATTGGGGGGTTGGGGGGAGTTGGTGGCAGGCTCAGGCAGCTTTACTCCCCCCACACCTGTATCTACCATCACACCTGCTTGTGTGACCACTGAAAAAAAGCAACACACTAAAGCCAAATATACACACACACGTAAAAAACCATATTTTACCTCTTTCTGTCAGTTATTACAAATTCTTTTTCCCCATATAATCTTTTTACTTTATTGAGATATAAATGCTATTTCAAAATAAATACATAAATTCTATTTAAGTATTTAAATTATCTAGTATTCTGAGTTCTGACCTATGTATATACTCCTGAGACCATCACCACAGGACAAGGAATATAAGCATCATCCTCAAGTTTCTTTGTGTTCCTTGTCTCCCTGTCCTGTTACTAAGCAATAATAGTCATTATAGATTAGTTTGAATTTTCTAGAATTTTATAGGAATAGAAATTTAAGTGTGTATTTTTTTGGCTGGTTTATTTTACTCAGAATCTCCTTGCCATTGCTAGTATCAGTAGCTCATTATTATTACTATTATTATTTTTAAAGATTTTATTTATTTATTCGACAGAGAGTGAGAGATCAGAAGTAGGCAGAGAAGCGGGGGGGGGGGGGGGGGGGGGGGGGG
>CM053618.1:7151581-7216917 GCA_028646535.1 Procyon lotor | reverse complement strand
ATGTCTGTAGTATCTGCAGTGATTTCTTCTCTCTCATTTCTAGTATTGATAATCAATGTCATCTCTCTTTTTTTTCTCTTCCTACTGAGTCTGATTTTCTCTATTTTCTTTTTGTGTTCTATTTTTTTTTTTTTAATTCCTGAGCTTATCTTTATATTTCTTTTCTTCTGCTTGGGTTTTAATTTGCTCTTCTTTTTTTTTTTAAAGATTTTTATTTATTTGACAGAGAGAAACACAGCCAGAGAGGGAACACAAGCAGAGGGAATGGTAGCGGGAGAAGCAGGCTTCCAGCAGAGCAGAGAGCCCGATGCGGGGCTCGATCCCAGGTCCCTGGGATCTGACCTGGGCCAAAGGCAGACGCCTAACGACTGAGCCACCCAGGTGCCCCTGCTCTTCTTTTTCTAGTATTTTTTAATTAGATTATTTGTCTTTCTATTATTAAATTTTTTAAAAATATTTTATTTATCTATTTGACAGAGAGAGAGATCACAGGTAGGCAGAGAAGCAGGCAGAGAGAGGGGGATGTAGGCTCCCTGCCGAGCAGAGAGCCTGATATGGGGCTCAATCCCAGGACCCTGAGATCATGACCTAAGCCGAAGGCAGAGGCTTTAACCCACTGAGCCATCCAGGCGCCCCTCTATTATTAAAATTTAAAAGTTCTTTATATTAAAAAGTAAAATAAAATAAATAAAAGTTCTTTATATAGTCTAGGTACAAATCCCTTATCAGACATACGAATGGCAGATATTTTCCTCTCTTCTGTGTGGTTATCTTTTCACTCTCTTTTTTTTAAAGAGTTTATTTATTTCACAGGGAGAGTGAGAGAGCATAAGCAAGGGGAGCAGACAGAAAAGCAGCTCCCCATTGAGCAAGGAGCCTGGTGTGAGGCTCAATCTCAAGACCCTGGGATCATGACCTAACTGAAGGCAGGTGCTTAACTGACTGAGCCACCCAGGCGCCTCAATCTTCTCACTCTTTTGATCATATCCTTTGAAGCACAGAAGTTTTGAGTTTGATAAAATCCAATTTGTCTATTTTTTCTTTGGTTGCTGTGCTTCTGATGTCATATCTAAGAAATTGTTGCCTACTCCAAGATTTCTCCCTGTGTTTTCTAATAAGATTTTTATTTATTTTATATATAAAATTATATATTTATTATATAATAATATATATAATATATAATTATATATAATATATATTATATAATTATATATTATATAATAAATATTCTTTTAATGTATATTATAATAAATAAATTAAATATATATTTTATATATTTTTATAAATAATATTATAATTATTATAATTATAATTAATATAATTATAATTATATATTATAATTATATATTTTATATAATTATAATAATATATAAATATTATTTATAAATAAATAAATTTAATATATATTAAATAAATATATAATATTTTTATATATTTCATATTTATATATATTTATATATATTATATATATTTATATAATAAATATATAAATTTATTTATTTTATATATATAATATATATTATATATTTAAATATTATATTTAAATATATAAATATATTTTATATATAATAAAATATTATATATAAATAATATATATTATTATAATATATTATTATTATATAATATATATAATAATAATATATAATAATAATATAAATATATATAAAATATATATTATATTAAAATATAATATAATATATATTATATATTTATATAATAAATATATAAATTTATTTATTTTATATATATTATATATATATTTATATATAAATAAAATAAATAAAATTTAAAAACTAAAAAGTTTTAGCTTTTACATTTAGGTCTGTGATCCATTTTGAGTTAATTTCTGTTTATGGTGCAAGGTAAGGTTTAATTTCATTCTTTCGCATATGGATATCCAGGTGTCCCAGCATCATGTGTTGAAAAGACTTCGCCTCATCTTTGAAAAACATTTTCACTTGGTTCTCTTCCCTGCAAATTCTAGCTGCCTTGACCTCCCCAGACTTTCAAATCTGTCTTCTCAACTCAAGGAGATCACCTGTCTGAGTGTCCTTTCTCTGGCTGTACCTGGAAACTTCATCCAGAGAGTAAGCTGAGGCAATCATAGCACTCCCCTCATTTGTTGCACTCTTCTTAGAGATCACTATCCTCCACTGCTTGTTGTCCAATGTTTAAAAATTATTGTTTCATATATTTTGCCCTATTTTTTCATATGTTTAACGTGGGAGGGTAGCTCTGGCCCCTGTTACTCCATCTCGCCTGGAAGCTATTGCCCTCAATAAATATTTTACACCATTCTCTGAACTCTGAGTGGTTTCATCATTGGCAGTGGACTATGTTCTTACTGGTGACTTCAGTTTTAGGTCTTCTAGAAATTCCTGGGTAGGCACCATGGAATTTATAATTATATATGTTATTATTCTGTTTCCCCTTTGTTTCAAATGTATTTGTCTTTCCTTCTCAGACTGCAAGTTTTTTAAAGGTAGAAACCCTCCAAGTCTTTTTTTTATGCCCCCCACCTGACTAGACACATTTATCTTTTTAACTCTTACTCAACCTTTACCCAGTGAAAATTCCAAAAGTAATATACTTCAGATTCGAATTTATGTTAAGCATCAGGGCCACATACTCAAATGCTATTAAAGATGAATGCTGATTCATCCACTATAACTATAACTATATAACTATAACTAGAACTATAATTATAACTATATATATATATAGTTATACTGGCAGAAAGAACCACCCTCATTGTGAGAATTTTTTCTGTCCACTGAACTTGTTAATATCTCTTTAAGGCAACAATAATAACAACAATGATAATGAATGCAGATAAATGAAAATCCTGGAAAATCAACAAACTAAGAAGGCAGTTCTTCAGCAACTGAGAGCTCTCACCCTTCACACAAAAGCATATCAGAATATTAGTCAAAGTTGGGGCACCTGGGTGGCTCAGTCATTAAGTGTCTGCCTTCGGCTCAGGTCATGATCCCAGGATCCTGGAATCGAGCCCCGCATCGGGCTCCCTGCTCGGCAGGAAGCCTGTTTCTCCTGCTACCATTCCCTCTGCTTGTGTTCCCTCTCTCGCTGTGTTTCTCTCTGTCAAATAAATAAAATCTTTTAAAAAAAATTAGAGTAAATATTAGTAAAATAATATTGAATTAGGTCATTTTGGAATTTTGCCTTCCCCAACAATGAATTATCATTAATTCTATACTAAATAGAAATAAGAAAAATTAGAATTACCTTTATCTGCTTTATCTATTCTGGTAATACATAGGAAAAAAATACAATTTCATTCACTCCCTCCAAAATAAATATGCCCTCAATCAACAATAAATGTATTCCATATTCTGTTCCAGGTGTTGAGGGTGCTGCTGAGGGGAAGACACAAAATGCCTTGTTCTAATGGCATATTTCCTCTTGGTACTATTTACATATGGAGGCTCCCTGTAGATTAATGGTGTAAAATATTTATAATATGTGAGTTATCATGGGTTGATCCCACAAATCATTTGTTGAGTACCTCATACATTCCAGACACTTTTCTAGGCATTTATATCCTAGCAATGAACAAAATAAATTCCTTGCTTCCCTAAAACTTCCATTTGGGGTGAGAGAAGGCAGTCAAACAGATAAATGTAAGGCTGGTGGAAGTACTCTAAAGAAAAACAAACCTGGATGGTGAACTAGATATTCATGGAAGGAGCTCTATTTTATGTAGAGTAATAAAGAAAGGGCTCTCTCACAAGAAATGGTGTTGCTACAGACACTTGATGAAGTGAGGGAACTAGTCAGGCGGACTCTTTGGGGGGTCTGTTCCAGGTTGATGAATTGCAAGTGCAAGTGCTCTGATGCAAGAGTGTGGCTTGGTGAGTTTGAGTAGAAGAAGAGGGTGTCATTAGGAAGTGTGGGTAAAAGGGATTAGCGAGGTCAGATCAAATAAGACAGTGTAGTCCTTCATAAAGACAGTGTCGTCCATTCATTTTACTTGGAAGTGGAAAGCTGTAGGAAGGTTTTGAGCAGAGGAGAGAGATGACCAAATTTATATCATGAAATGATCACTCCGGTCGCTGACCTCAGGGAGGCAAAGGCAGAACAGTAAGAAGCTAATGTAACCTTCTAGGTGAGAGAAGATGGTGGCTTGGCCATACAGTGTTCACAGAGGAGAAGGTGAGAGTGGTCAGATTATGGATGTAGTTCCAATGCTTATACTGAGTGAAAAAGGTTAGACAAAAAAAGAAGACATACTGTATGACTCCACTTACATCAAATTCCAGAAATTATAAATCAACCTATAGCAACAGATGTTTGTTTGGAGACAGGCAGGAAAGAGGAGGAAAGGATTACAAAGGAGCATGATGAAATTTGCTGATTTCCAAATTAGCAAAGGAGCAATGACAAGCCCAATTGTCAATATAAGTTGACAATATAATGTCAACTATATTATCGGTGACAGATATAGTTAATTATCTTAATTATAGTGATGGTCTCATGAGTCAAAACTTATCTAACTGTACACTTTATTTTTTTTATTTTTGTTGAAGATTTTATTTATTTATTGGCAGAAAGAGAGAAAGTAAGAGAGCACAAGCAGGGGGAGTGGCAGAGGGAGAGGGAGAAGCAGACTCCCCACAGAACAGGGAGCCCAGCGTAGGACGGGGCTTGATCCCAAGATCCTGGGATCATGACCAGAGCTGAAGGCAAACATGTGACTGAGCCACCCAGATGCCCCCAAACGGTACACTTTAAATGTGTGCAGTTTATCATATGCAAGTTGTTATATGCAGTTTATTATATGTAATATGCCAATCACCACCCAATAAAGCCATTAAAATAAAGAGAGCTCAGGATTGCCTGAATGATCAGATTTGGGTGTGAGAGAAAGGGTTGCCAGGAAGTAAGTTTTTGACTCGAGCCCCTGGAAGGTGGGAATTAAAATGGCATTTATTGAGATAGGGAAAGACTGACGAATGCAAAGTGCTCCAGCCAGCTCCAGAACATTGCAGCCACTCTTCTCTGGGCTGATCTGGGCGCTTGTGGTCTTTCTTTCTTTCCTTCTTTGCACATATAGATAATTCAGTTACACTGTGACTTATTTTTTTTTTAATTTTAAAAAGATTTTATTTATTTATTTGACAGAGAGAGATCACAAGAAGGCAGAGAGGCAGGCAGAGAGAGAGGAGGGAAGCAGGCTCCCTACTGAGCAGAGAGCCCGTTGCGGGGCTCGATCCCAGGATCCCGAGATCATGACCTGAGCTGAAGGCAGAGGCTTTACCCACTGAACCACCCACGTGCCCCTACACTCTGATTTAAACAGGATTTTGCTTCCCCTAGTCAGAAAGAAAGTACAAAAGTTGCATGTTGCTTGATGGAGACTTTACAGAGTTGTGATTAAAAGGAAGGATATTCCCTGGGTTTGAATCTGAGCTCCGTCTCTCATTAGATGTGTGAATGCCCCAGTTTACGCATCTCAAACATCGAAGATAGTAATAGCATCTTCTATTGTTGTGAAAATTCAAAGAAGAAAGAACCCAGTAAAAGTTAGTATCATTTTATTAGCTTTTCCGTACCTGCTATTTATTCTTCAGCCATTTTTATGTCAGATGGCTTCCACTAATTTGTCGATTTCTTTAGACAAGGGCCAGGTAACTTGTCTTTTGACCTACATCTTTCCCACGCCACCCTAGTGTCTGGCATGCATAACTGATAGCATAAAGCGGAAGCCCAACACATTTGTGTTGAATTAAATTACTTCTTCCCTTAGGGATAAGAGGCCCAAGAATCCGAAGATCTCAGCACTGGTATACATTGCCAGCCCCCATCCTCCAAGGCTCAAAAAGAGACCAAGCTGGTTACCGGCTCTAATTTCCATCACCAACCCACCATTCCACTCATGCCCCTTCCAATCAAAGGGGATCATGGATGGAGCCCCCAAAGAACCCCTGGGAAACTGAAGATGGAGTTTGAAGCCAGAGACTAACAGTGGCAACTCGTGGTGGGATCTGGTAGTTTGGAAAAGGGGGCATCAAACCAGGAATGGGGGAGAGGGTGGCGAGGGGGCCGGTTCGGGCTGGATCAGAAATGAAAAGCTGCGAGAAGGTGCCAGAAAAGGACCCCGTGTTGGACTGGCGGGATGGGATGTCCAAGGTCGCAGAGAGGGGTGAGCGACGAATGCGGCGGCGCGGAGGGTCGGCTGCAAAGGGACCGGGCGAGCGAGGGGAGACCGCGAGCCGGCGGCGGGGACGGCCAGCGCAGGACCGCGTGGGGCAGCCGGCCGAGTCCCCCGGCCCCGGGGCCCGCCGCTCCCCGCCGAGGCCGTGCTGACGTGTCGCCGGGAACGCCGAGCCCTCCCGCGCCGCCCCTCCCCGCCGCGCTCCGCCCTCGGCCCCGCCCGCCGGCGCCCGCCCGGCCTCGCCCCCGCCTCCGCGCCGCCGGCTCCCCCGCGGTGACCACAACATGGCTGCGGCGCCGGGGCTGCTCTTCTGGCTGCTCCTGCTCGGGCCGCTCTGGCGGGTCCCGGGCCAGCCGCACGCCGACACGAGCCGGCGCTTCGCGGAGCACAAACTGTGCGCGGACGAGGAGTGCAGCAGTGAGTGGCAGGAGGGCGGCGGCGGCGGGGCCGCGCGGGGGCGGGAGCCGGGCAGCCCCGCGAGCCGGCCGGGGGCGCAGGCCGGGCGGGCGCGGCGCGGGGTGGGCGAGTGCAGGCACCCCGGGCCGGCCCCTCGGCTCTCGGCGCCCTCCGGCCCTGGCCCGGGGGTTGCGCCTCCCACTTGTTGCCAGCGTTTCCCTTCCCTCCGCTGATCTGGCGGGGTTTGGGGGTGGCGGTGGCCCCCGGTTTCCCCAGGGACGGCTCGCAGCGTCCGCTCCCCGCCCGGGCCCCAGGGGAGACGGAGCGGTTGGGGTGCGCGCCGCGCGCCCTGGGCTCCCCACGCTGCAGCGAGAGCTCTCTCCTGCCCCCGCCGTGGGGACCTGGGTGGGTGCAGTCGGGGCGCAGACGCGCGGAGGGCTCGGCGGGTGCATTCCCGGCCGCAGGTTGATGGTGGGGCTCGGGAAGGGCGCCGGCGCTGCCGCGTCGCCCTACTCCTCTCGGATTTGGGGCTCGTGCCGCCCTTTGACAGGGATTGGAGTTTGGGTTTGGGACGAGCCGGGAGCCCAAGCATGCAGTGCGTTCCAAGGTCTACGCCTCGGCTCTGCCTCAGTCCTGTCATTTCTGTGCTTGGAAGTCTCCTTGCAAACAGCCAGGCAGGGAGGGCACCTTAAGGAAGGCCAAAATCTTTCGCTGTCGAAAGAGGCCAAGAATCTGCATCGGCCACCTGGGACCGGCAGCCTCCTCTTTGCGCAGGAAGCGGAATTGTGCCCCAGTCCTAGATTGGGGGTGGGGGATGGACTGTGGGCGGTGAGGAGGACAGAGATCTCAGGAGAGATGAAGAGGATTCTTAAAGTAATCACAATAAATATTTATTTATTTTCATAAACCCGACCAGCCTTAGCCACTTGTGTTGTTGGAATCTCTTCCCATGTGTTTGTGGGACCGGGATCATTTTTGGGCCTCCGGGAGGGTCTTGAATAACCTTGCAACTTAGTGATAACCGCATCCGGAAAGGGTTCATGGATTGTAAACAATACGTATGGAAAAATGTTCATGCTGGAAAGGCCGTATGCCTCCAGTTTAGCTATTTATATTTAAAGTGGTGCTATTCAAAAACAGATTTCATAGTTGGGAGAGTTTAAATCTCGGCAACACACCGTGAACAGGAAGCGAGGAGGCATCTTAGCGTTAAGCCGTTCCTAGAGGTTAACCTCGGGCTGAAGCAGGTCAACAAACGCGGCGTAAGTGGAGCAGCTTCCACACTTCTCTCCTTCAGTTTTCTCTGAGCAAACCCAGATGATTAGCAAGCAGGGCTGGCTAAGACAAAGTGTTTGCCCTTCTTTGCTTTCAAGCACTCCCCACTGATTACCTGCAGAATCACATTGCTGATGCTTCCCCAGTACAGAGACGTGGTGTTGGAGGGGCCTTTACTTGTCACATAAGCTGAGAAATCGCGTGTGTCCAGACAGAGCCAAAGCACAAGGGGCCGCTGCCCCAAAGGGCCTGGGGCTGCATGTTGTGTAAAGTATCTAGTAAGGTGTGTGTGGGTATGTATGAGAGAGAGAGAGAGCGCTCGCTATTCTATTCTTTTCAGAAAGTTGTTCCACAGTGTGTGGTAATGGTGTCATCTAATTTATTGATACAATTTTTCATTGATCCCTTCTAGGTGGGAAACAAAAGAAACATTGCCATTTCCAGTTGAGATAGAATCCCCAGTCTTTAAATTGTCCATCATCTTCAAGCTGGCCTTTCCCCTGGTTATATCTGAATTACGATGCTGACATGTATGGGTTTTAGCTTCAAAATCCAAATCACTGCCCTCAAATCTATCTGTTTGTCCCTCAAATATGTATTTAAAGATACATTTTAATGTATTTATGGCTCACTGGCTCTAAGAAAGAGTGTTCTTTCCACGTCACCCTTCTTTTCTCTGCTATTTAATTGTATCTATTATCCGTTTCATCTTGTATCAGAAACTGTATTTGGTCAACAAAAAGAAAAAATGCTGCTTCTGCTAGTTTCTAGATCAAGTGTGATTTAAGTCCTGCATCTAAGACAGGAGGTAACTACTGAGCGATTCTCACAGTTTTGCTTGTCCCAGGAACATGTGATACCCACTTGTGATTTTGTGTATAGACATAAATATATAAGGTTATCTTCCTTTCGTGATGAAACCTTCATAATGTTGGGTACAGTCAACATTACTTTCATAATTTCACATTACCCCTTCATGTGATTGAACCGGTAATAGGATGTGATGTCCTTTCCCCTTAATTTATGCAGATACCGTAGGGGGAGAACAGCGTGGCCTCCGATGAAGTCAACAGTGTTTACTGCTACATGGTAGCAGTTACAGCCGCTTAAGGATAGTGCCTTTTAGTGTTAGTTCAAGTTAATTGACCCCTTGGGGTTCCTGGGTGCTCTCCCCAGCTCCCTATTACCTCTTCCATGCGACCTCACTTAAGCCAGCCAGAATTTGCCCTTGAATTTATCCAGTTGCTCCATGAAGCTTTTTATGATTACGAAACAGCAGAGATTGAGGACAAGAAGGTTAGAGAGGGGACCAAGCGTTTCTTTTGACCCCAGCTATGTGTGGTGGTGGACTCACCCATTGGGAAAAACAGGGGAAGGGGCTGTCTCTCCTGTCTACTTGTAGGGGATGATAAATAACGATAAAGGTCTGAAGATTTTAGATACTCGAGCTTATGAATTGGAAGTGATTGATTCCGGAGAGTACCGGAGAAACCTGATTGTTGTTTACAGAATAGAGGACACCCTCCTATTGCCTGATAAGTCACGATGGACTGTGAAAGTTGAATCCTGATACCTGTTCTCTTTTTCCCCCCTCTCTTTGCATACAGTGTTAATGTACCGGGGGGAGGCTCTAGAAGATTTTACAGGTCCAGATTGTCGTTTCGTGAATTTTAAAAAAGGGGACCCTGTGTATGTCTACTATAAACTGGCAGGGAGACCGCCTGAAGTTTGGGCCGGAAGTGTAAGTACAAATTTGACGCACTTTATCTTCTTACTTTTTATTGGCTTGTTTAGCACCGTAGAAGGAAATAACTGTTTTCCTGGGGTCTTTGATGGAGTTAACTGGTCCTCTCTGCTAGACTGGGAAAACCAAAGGTGGCTGTGTGTCCCCAGCAGGTGGCAGGCCCGGCTCCGGGTAGGGGCTCTGCTGTGTTCCTTAAACAAAACCGAACTGCTTCTGGTTGTTGCTTCTCCGCAGTAAGTTCGAGGCCTAATCAGCCCTGGATGCTGCATCCATAGGAGAGGTTGTAGTGGCGAAACCTGAAAATTCTGAACTTCGTTGCTTCACGACAGAAGGGGACACGAAACATTGGGCTTAATCCTGTAAACTGTGTGCGGGACAGAGTTTCACGTGTTCACATTTAAAGTTGATTGTATGTGTATTTTTTCCTAAGTTATTAATATTTGTGAAACACTGGCAGCCCTGGGACTGGGGCTGATTAGCTAATCATATGTCCTTTTATTAGGCTGTTAAAAAAGCAAAATGTCCTTTTCGTTGTTTTTTGTTTCCTTGTTTTGTTTGCAACTTCTGGGTCATCCTTTTCCTGCTCTTCAGACACTTGTTCCCGGAGGGTCCCCCACCTGCTCTCTTCCCAGCGGGTTTTAGGGTTTCCTGAGGGCAGACGGGGAAACCAATGACTCCATCGTGCCCTGATTTTTGTAAAATGTTTTTTGTTCAAGTATAATTAACTTAGAGTGTTCTGTTAGTTTCAGGTGTACAAGATAGGAACTCCACAATTCTGGGTGTTCCTCAGTGCTCATCACCGTAGGAGTACTCTTAACCCCCTTCGCCCGTTTCGCCCCTTCCTTCACCCACCTCCCCTCTGGCACCCCATGCTCTGTATTTGAGTGTCTGGTTTGTCTCTTTTTTCCTTTGCTCTGTTTCTCAGATTTCAAATATGAGTGAGATCATACAGCGTTTATCTTTCTTTGACCAACTTATTTTTCTTAGCATTATACCCTCTAGGTCCATCGGTGTTGGCGCAAATGGCAAGATTTTGTTCTTTTTTTATGGCTAATAGTCCACTGTGTGTGTGTGTGTCTGTGTGTCTGTGTACCACATCTTTATCCATTCATCTATTGGTGGACACTTGGGTTGCTCCCATGTTTTGGCTATGGTAAGATTTTATTTACTTATTTAGATAACGAGAGAGTGCACTTGCAGGGAGAGAACAGAGGTAGAGGAAAAGGGACAAGCAGACTCTATGCTGAGCATGGAGCCTAAGGGGCGGGGGGTGGATCCCACCACCCGGAGATCATGACCTCAGTCAAAATCAAGATCAGATACTCAACTGCCTGAGCCACCCAGGCACCCTGTTGGCTATTGCAAATAATGCTCAGGCTTTCGATGTTTTTAATGAGGAGATTCCCTAGAAGGGACCTAATCGAGAGGCTGAGGAGTTCTTTTTCTTTCCTTTCTAAAAAGCGTGATGTGTGGACTGTTTATTTACTGAAAGTTGTAAGAGTTCTTGATGTCCTTAGGAATGTTCAAACTTCGAGACATACCCAGTTTCCACCGTGAGAACTTTTACTCTCAATAAAATACCAAACCACAGAAAATAAGGCTGGAGAAACCTACACAGGAAAACACAGACTCATTTTTGTTGGTGCTCCGGGTTCCTAGGGAGGAATCTTGAAAGACCAACTAACTGGTCAAGTTCAGCCCTTGTCCTTTGGGCAGAATCCTGATTGAATCACTAGATACAAAGAAGGATCTGTTCTATTTCCTTCAAGTCAAACACATGAGATTTCTGGATAATCTTCACTCTTGGACAGTTTTTTTCTGTGTACCCGGGCTGCATGTTTTTTGTACAATGAGGTGGTTACGTTGGAGCGTTTTTGTACCATTGGTTGGTACAACCATTGGTTGGAGCTCGACATGCATTTTCCTATGGCCGCGGTCACCGCTCCTGCTGCCTTCTTAGGGAAGCACTGCTCTCAGCAGCCCAGCCAGAGGGCTCTGTGCCGGTGGAAGATGGCGCACAGGGCAGCACCTTGTTTGCCCTGCGCACGTGGCATCCCTTTTACTGCTTTGTATTGGAGTTGGTTTGTGTACCGTCTTTGCTCCTTTCAAGTCATAAGCCCCATAACGGAAGGGCCCATGTCTTACCCACCTTCTTTTTGAATATTTCCTTTCAGGGCAGTGGCACTTAACTTATATTTGTTCTGATAGTAGCTTATGCAGAATTTATTCTCTTGAACAAGTGTTCTACTTGTTTGACCCCCAGTCAAATCAGCAGTTCCTTGGCAGGGATGATACATGGAACAAAATTAGAAATAAAGCTGACGTCCAGTCCTGAGGGGCCATCATTCTGAATGCCCCCCCCCCCCCGTGTAAAAATATGGTTTTTTTTTCTTAAGATTTTATTATTTTTAAGAATCTCTATACCCAACATAGGGCTTGAACCCACAACCCTCAGACCAAGAGTTACACGCTCTACCGACTGAGCCAGCCAGATACCCAGAATATATGGAGTTTCATATGACCTGGGGTTTCAATGGGCAGAGACTACACAAAGACAGATGTATTTCCTTTTTCCATATATTTCTGATTTCTCTCCCTTTTCCAGATTTTCCTTTTTTTAAAAAAATATTTTATTTATTTATTTGACACAGAGAGAGGGAGAGACTACAAGCAGAGAGAGCAGCGGGCAGAAGGAGAAGCAGACTCCCCACTGAGCAGGAAGCTGGATTCGGGACTTGATCCCAGGACCCTGGGATCATGACCTGAGCTGAAGGCAGCTTCTTAACTGACTAGCCACCCAGGGGCCCCCCAGATGTTCTCTTAATAAAATTTTCCTGAAAAGGGAAAAAAGTATATTTTCCCTCAGTCTCTTCTCTTACTTCATGAAACATATACTTCAGGAAATTAAAAATTCTCTTCCCTTAGCTTTCAAAATCATTCCTGTTTCTGTTTTTTAGTTTTTGTGTTGCAGTCCTTTTTGGTTTCTTAGAGTTTTAGATTTTAACTGCCAGTAGAGTAGTTTTTAATTGCCCTGTCTTATCTAATCTTCAGGACTGTATTCTAGTACTCAGACCGCCTTTCACATATTTGCCAGGTATAACAACAGCACCCCTAATGAGGATATTTTAGGAGTTGGTGATAAGATAGCCTTTTTCTTCTTTGGTGTGTTGGATCTGCCTATCAGCCTCCTTCGGAGAGATCTGCTTTCCATTTCAGATGCAGCCAGTAGAAGTCAGTGTAAGCATCTCAAGAGGACCCTCTCTGTATTTTAGCCATTAGTGCTGTAGGTAAATGGTGTTATTTTCTCTAGAGGTTTACTTCACATAAAACTAAAGCTTGATGTATACATTAGTACAAATTTTATTTTCTCTCCAAAATACCAGAAGATCTAGTTTTTGAAAAAGCTACTACAGCCCATTCTATCAATAAATATTTGCTTTTTATCATATTGGTCACACATTTTAGGAATTTTATATTCTTTTTGCTTAATTTTCATGGCTGTTTATTGGTTTAAGAAAGACTTTTAAGTACCAGTTGATGAGCAAAGCTATGAAATATGCAGATAAATCATCGCTAGCGGTTATTTGCAATTCTGTTTCTAGCCAGCTTTCATTTGCATAGTTTTTGGTTTTGTTTTGTTTTTTTTTAAAGACTTTTATTTTTAAGTAATCTCTATACCCAACAGGGGGCTCAAACTCATGACCCCGAGATCAAAGGTCGCACAGTCTTCCGACTGAGCTAGCCAGGGGCCCCTGATTTGCATAGTTTTAATCATAAAATATACAATAACTTTCTCTTATGTAGGTCTTTTACCTACTTTAGAAATCTAACTTTATGTACTCTGTATTTAGAAGTAAGTTGCATGTTAAAAGGAAACCTCAGTGATTTTAGAAAAGCTGGCTTTAAGATATTCTGTACTTAATTTTCATTGGATTAATAATCTGTGTAATCGTACTGTTTCTTGTGGTTATACCTCCCTACTTATCTGTGTATTTCCTCTCACTACTGAGAAGTCTGTAAAAAGTCTGATAAAAAGCAAATATTCTTATACAGAATTTTGATTGGTGTTTGTTTCTTTTGCCCATTCTTTCATGTAGGTGGGGCGTATTTTTGGATATTTTCCAAAGGATTTAATCCAAGTAGTCTATGAATATACTAAAGAGGAGCTACGAGTTTCAGCAGATGTAAGTTATGGACTTTTTTTTGGTTCTTAATTATAAATTGCCTTTCAAATTCATCAGTGATAGTTAATGATTTTTGAAAGTCTTTGTGTTTTGGCCAGGGAAAAAACCAAGTTCACATTTGTGTATCAAGTTTTAATTTAGAATCAGATTACCTTTAAAAATAAAAAAAAGAAGAAAGAAGAGTTTGAAAAGAATTTATAGGAGACTCTATCATTATTTGGTAGTTGTCTAATATGTGTCTTTTTTTATTTTTTAAAATATTTTATTTATTTATTTGACAGAGAGAGAGATCACAAGCAGGCAGAGAGGCAGGCAGGGAGAGAGGGGGAAGCAGGCTCCCTGCTGAGCAGAGAGCCCGATGTGGGGCTCGATCCCAAGACCGTAAGATCATGACCTGACCTGAAGGCAGAGGCTTTAACCCACTGAGCCACCCAGGCACCCCTAAAATGTGTCCTCATATATAGGGTTTTTCTTTGCTGTTTTATGTGAGAAAAAATTAAAAATCCAGTATCTTCTTATTTAGTTATTTTCAAAGGTAAATCTTTTTTTTTAAGATTTAAAAAAATATGTATTTATTTATTTTAGAGAGTGAGCAAGCGCGAGCAGGGGAGGGGTGGAGGGAGAAGGAGAGAAACTCAAGCAGACGCTGCACTGAGCGCGGAGCCCGGTACAGGGCTTGATTTCAGACCCTGAGATCATGACCTGAGCTGAACTCAAGAGCCCAAGGCTTAGCCAACTTAGCCACCCAGGCGCCCCAAGAGGTAAATCTTTTTAGAAGTAAAAGGAGAAGGTATATCAATTAGAAAGCCACTCACTGAATAGCTCTCAGAAATTTTAAGTATAAAGGAATTGGGCAAAATTGACCCCTGAGTTATGTGTGAGGCCACAAGTGCCAGTTTACCTTGGTTTTCTTATTACGGAGTCTTAAATGATTTCAGGGGCTGTAGTTATGCTGTAGGTTTGGAACAGGGAATTTGAGGGATTCGGAGGCGGTCTGGTCTCGGACCTGCACAGCCCTGGCTGCACACCTTACACAGTGTCACTGAGGGCACTGACCTGCAGCTCTGTGATGACGAGGATCCTCAGTCCTGCTGACTGTTTGCTGGAGCTTTAAAATTTATAGTAATTGACAGTCACTTTCATTCAGGGATCTTTGAGCCCTTCTTTGCAGTGCTGCAGAACAGGCGTGCTGGTGGCCTTGAGCCGTTCTCAGGTGAGGCTGGCAGACTACACGGTGTCTCAGAGCCAGTGCTGTTCTTGATGTTTCTCAGTAATCTCAAGGGTCATAAAAATCAGCCCATAACCTGTCTGGCCTCATTCCAAACGAAGAGACTCCCCAGGAGATAGGTGTGAGATAGCAGTCCATTGCCCCCAGTGACCTCGCTGGTTTGGAGCCTGCCTTCTTACTGTACCTCCCACTGCATGCTTCCCTCAGTATTAAGAAAATAGCTTGGAAACACATGTAATGTAAAGTAGAAATCATCCATCCTTACTGCACTGGTCAGGGCTCAGAAGAGAATTAGTGGCTTTTTAACTTTCCCTCTGTGTATGGCCCCTTCTATGTCCATTTGCTTATTATTGGAGGAAAGGAAAAATACAGATTTATGGGTAGTTCTGAAAGCAGATCTTAGTGACACCTAGAACCCTGGTTTAGAGTAGATTATATTCCTTCCTGAATCTTGTTTCCAAGTTGTATTTGAGGTAAGAAGTAAGTGAGGAGTCCCCTGATACCCTTCTTTGTGCCTTTAAATGTTTAGTTCTTATGCCTCTGTATTTTAATAAGGTACTTCCTAAGCTGATTTATCTTTTCCAATCTAAAGAAAATATGAGCCAAAAATCCGTGTAAGACTTAGATCGTGACAGCAAGGTGATTCTGCCTGTCTCTCGCGGCGTGAACAGAAGTAGAACCTGGAGGATGCAGTGATAGGGAAGCTGGGTGGTCTTCCAGCTTCTTCTGCACGTACTATTATGTGATGAGTTCCCAGAACATCAGGCATAGATATTGGGAGTTGGGGGGACCCAACAAATGACACCCTGTTTTTTCTCCACTTGTGCTCAGAACCAATTGAGAGACCCAGGAGTTAGACACGTGGACACCAAATTGTCACTATTCTATTATTTATTGATAATGCCTTTCAGTGAACATGGCTCAGGTTGCAGAAATAGTGGGCTTTCTAACTCTGTAGTCAAAAATAAGACAGACTTCCCAGTCGCAGACAGACAGAACTAGCTAACAGGGGGCCACCCCCAGGGGATCGCCCCACCCCCTATAAAACTGACAGCGAGGGGGGTGGGGTGGAGGAGGATATGTGTTCCCTCCAGCGGGTCCCAAACAGAAAACAGGGATGGTGCAGAGCAAACATACCAGCTACATGAATCATGTTTTCTCTGGGGGAAGAGACAACGAAGGGCAGTCACGAATAGTACTTAGGAAGGAGTCCTTCTCCATGGAGTCAGGGAACCCGGGAAAAGTGGATTCAGCTTCTATATCCTTTCACTACCCAAGAAGAGCTGTTGCCCAAGGTAGGCCCAGAAGCTCCTCCAGAGCCAATTTGAGATTCTCTCTGTCGCTAGCATGGGTGAGAGTTTGCTCTGATGATACTAAGTGACGTGCTAACTTTTTTTTTTTTCCTCTTGTAGGAGACAGATTTTGTTTGTTTTGATGGGGGAAGAGATGATTTTGATAATTATAACCTAGAAGAACTTTTAGGATTTTTGGAATTGTACAATTCTGCAACTGGGGATTCTGAGGAAAGTATAGAAAAACCTCAGCACACAGCTCAGGACACCCCTCCTGAGGTATTTGAGGAACGTGACTTTGGACCCGAACCAGTAGAACTTAACTCAGAGGAGAGTGAAAGTGTCTTCTCAGAAAATACTAAGGAACTAAAGGAAAGATCTGGGGCTCAGAAGAACCACCCGCATGTAAACAGCCAAGCAAGTCATGCTCAGGGAGACCCAGCTTCGTTTGAACCTTTTGAGGAAATGCTACAGGACAAACTAAAAGTGCCAGAAAGCGAAAACAACAAAACCAGCAATGGTTCTCAGGTCTCTAGTGAACAGGAGAAGATTGATGCTTATAAACTTCTGAAAAAAGAAATGACTCTGGACTTAAAAACCAAATTTGGCTCCACTGCCGATGCACTCGTATCTGATGATGAGACAACCAGACTCGTTACTTCATTAGAAGATGATTTTGATGAGGAATTGGATACTGAGTATTACACAGTTGGCAAGGAGGAAGAGGAGAACGAGGAAAACTTTGATGAGCTGCCTCTACTGACCTTCACACATGGCGGAGAAGACGTGAAAACTCCAGTGAAGTCTGGAGTTGAGAAACATCCTGCCGATAGAGGGCGGAGTTCAAATGAAGAGGACAAAGTCGAGGCAACTCAGCCCCCTGGCATCAAAGACTATGAGAAAAATATACTAACAAGCTGGAAGGATACTATCCTCTCCTTCACGGAAGGGGACAGACAAACAGGTGTGGATTTAGGGAGTTCGGATTCAGAGGAAGGAGAGGAAAGTGATGATGTTTCTGTCCCAGATAGCAAATGGGGGAAACCACGACCAGCCACGGATTACAGTGACCCTGAAAAGGCAGAAGATAGCCTTTCGACTATAGATGTCCCTAAAACAAATAAAGACAAAGACCCGGAAATTCACATTCCAGAAAAAGGGAGGAAAGTTGAGGAATCCAAGAGGAGCCTGGCACAGGCTGAGCTGGGGCCAGAGGGGCCACAGCAGGAGGGCATGACTGCTCACGGTTCACAGAGCAGTGACCCCGGCTCTTTGCCAGCTGCTGGAAAGGGTAAAGAAATGTTGGAATCAGCCTTTGATAACAAAGAAAATGACCTAAAAGGAGCAGCTGTTCATATTTCAAAAGGAATTCTCCATGAAGAAAGGCCTGGAGAGCAGATTTTGGGAGGGGGCTCAGAACAGGACCCAGAACCTAAAGCTTCAGGGAGTCCAGTGAAGGAGGAAAAGAATGGACCGGAGTCTGTGGATGTCGCTCCACCGCCGGGAGGTAATCAGAACGCATCCAGAGACGGTGTGGAAGGAGTACGTGTTTTAGTAGGTGGACCAAAACCACACACACTTTCTGGGGAACATTCAAGTGAGGAATTTAAAGAGGAACGGCTTCTTAAAACTCAGAATCAACCTAGACCCTCCCCTCGGGACGGAATTGGTTTTCCAAGAGACCCGGAAGACGAGGGTCCCATTTTGGGAAGAAATCTTTCCTGGCCGCAAGGAAGAGAAGAGGCTGCGGCGCACAAGCGGATGGATGAGAAGAGAAGGCTCTCGGCAGACGAGGTCCGAGAGGACTCCTCCCGTGAAGAGGTTGCTGCTCACAAGCCTGTGGCGGGTTCCCGGGAAGTGGAGGCAACCGGCCAGGCAGAGAGCCGGCAAGGACCAGGTTTCCGTGCTGAGAAACCAGAGGCGGACGACGATGACAGCCCTGAGGAACTCCTGGAGGATGAAAATGCTCTAAGTGCGAAACAGTCTGAAGAAAAAAGCCCTGAGATCCAGGGTGGGCAGTTGGATGTTAATCTGCAGGCCCCCGAAAGAGCTGTTGTAGGCGCCCTTAATCCTGACGCAGAAACTGAAGGAAGCAAAGAAGAAACTAGAAATATCCCGGAAACTGAAAGAAAAAGTGAGACCTGGGGCAAAGGGGTAGACACAGGGGTCCGGGAAGTGGGGAGCGGGACGATGGAAGCAGAAAGCCCTCTTGGAGCTCAGAAAGCACAGAGGGCATCTGAAGTAAGGGACTCCCCTGACAAGAAAAATCAGACTCTAGAGTTAGGTGAAGTGTTCGAGAATCAAGATACTGATTATTTTAAGGAAGACAGTGCTGAGGAATCCACACAGAAGCCTGGGGTAGAGGAGCTCCCGGAGGAGGACCAGGACTTTGAGAGGTTCGCGGACACAGAGAGCCCGGGGACCGCCACCGAGGAGCACAGAGATGACCGGCCACCCTGGGCGCCCGGCGGGCACACACCGGCTCGCAGCGACGACGTGAAGGACCTGCCCATAATCGGCAGCTTCTTTAAAGAACAGCAGTCTCTGCAGAGGTTCCGGAAGTACTTTGATGTCCATGAGCTGGAAGCCATGCTCCACGAGATGGCGTTAAGGCTGAAGTCCGCCCAGCAGGAGAGCCTGCCCTATAATGTGGAAAAAGTCCTGGATAAGGTCTTCCGTGCCTCCGAGTCACACATTCTGAGCGTAGCGGAGAAAATGCTTGATACCCGTGTGACTGAGAACAGAGATCTGGGAACAAAGGAGGATAACGTATTTGAAGAGGCCGCGGCCCTGGACGATATTCAAGACCTGATCTATTTCGTCAGGTACAAACACCTGGCTGCGGGGGAGGCGGCCGCGCTGACCCCCGCCCCGCGCCCGCTGGAGGGCTGGGCTGGCGCGATGGAAGGTACGTGCCTGCCTGTGGCCTCGTGGGGGCGCGCGTGAGAAGCAGGTGGGGAGGGGGCGTGGCTGCCGGAGGGCCTCCTGCCTTATTTGTAAAGCTCTGCCCAGTTGACAGTGTGCCTGAAGGTAAGGGACGTGTCCCTTCCTGCCTTCTTTTAGGCCAGAGCGTGGGCAAGGCTTTCTCACTGTTTGCCCCTTCGGACAGTTGAGACTGGCAGCGTTTTCAAAAGGAGACTTGACAAGCAGAGAAAGAGAAAGCTATAGACAAAATAATGCACCAAGTAAACCTGTTAACAAAACACATCATATAAAATTACGAAAGGGAACTTTTTTTTTAACTTAGTAAATTCCCCCCCCCTTTTTTTTTTTAAATAAAATGAGCCCTATACCTAGTGCGAGGCTTGAACTCATGACCGTAAGGTTAGGAGTTGAGTGTTCCATTGTGCGAGCCAGCCAGGCACCCCAAGTAAATTGTTTTTTTTAATTGAAGTACAGTTGACACACGGTGTTACAACATAATGGTTCTGCAAGTCTATACAGTCACTGCAAGTGTAGCTCCCATCGGTCACCCTACAGGACTATTACAGCACCACCGGCTAGATTCCCTATGCTGTGCCTTTCATCCCTGTGCCTCTGAAAGGGCTCTTTGGAACACAGTTTCTTAAGCACAAAGTAACTGCTCTCTGACCAAGGATTAGTTGGCATAGTGTTTACTTATTTATTTATTTTTAAACAGATTTTATTTATTTTAGAGAGAGAGAGAGAGTGAGCGGGGGGAGGGATAGAGGGAGAGAATCTCAAACAGACTCCATGACCTGAGCTGAAACCAAGAGTTGGGTGCTTAATCGACTGAGCTACCCAGGCGCCCTGGCATAACGTTTGAATTGATGCCTTGCCTGAGTTTCTTCATCCAGCTCCCGCGCCCCACCTCCATTTTCATCTTTTGTGGGTTTCATGTTCTTTCTTGCCTCTTTGGAGCAGTCACTTAGGTCAGTTAAATTCTGCTGGGCCCTAGGATTCTTGCATTCAGATTAATCAGTGACTGAACTGGGATGCAGAGCTTTCTAACGCAGCACTTGACACATAGAACCCCTTCTGTAAATAGCGATTGAATTGACCTTGAGCCAGTGTCCTAATATAACCTGATTCCTAGTTTTGTGCCCTATTCTGTGTTCCCATGTTTTTCAGACTGAGGTATTTGAACTGAGGCATATGATGGAGTACCAGGGGGACATAAAGTCATAAGAATAAATGTATCTTCCCAGAGGACCAATTTTTCTGGAGAATTTGGGGAGGGGAACATTTTTGTGTGTGATCAAAGCAGATCTATTTTGCATCAGAATGCAAAACTCTAATGAATTCTCAGGGTAAACTATGAGGCTTTAAAGAAATTCATCTTTGCTGTGCATTGCATTGGGCTGTCCCCTGAGCCTCTTGGGGAAAGAAATGGGTTCCCTCTTTTTGATGATTAGATGTACCCTGGAAATATTTGAGAGGGACTTCAGCAGACTGCCTTTGTATGGAATTCCCTTATCTGTGCTAGCTCCGTGAGATTAGCATGCTCTTGTATGAAAGAGTTCATGTTCTTCCTGCGTGGACTAGATGTTTCATGTTTCTGCACTTGACTGGAATTCTCTGCTGTACCTTTATCTGTGTGAGTATGTGTTGGTTTGTCAGGGAAAGTTAGGTTTTTGAAGACCCTACCATAAATGTGTCTGTTTATAAAATACTTGGGATGAGAGTTTCTTTATAAGTTTTAGCCATCTGTGAAGTGAGACAAAAGCAGTTGAAACTCTTATTTCCCTGCTCCTGTGTGCTCCCTGGGATACCAGGATGTAGAGGACAGTAATAAAACGCCTGGGGGTGGTTGGTGGGGGAGAGCTGCCCAGTGGGAAAGGCAGAGTGGGGAGTGTCAGCAGGCTTTGCCAGCCCAAATGCATTCTTCTTCCCTGTAGGGATTCAGCCACACCTTGAAGATAATTTCCCACAAGATAACCCAGAAGACCATTTCCCGCAAGATAAGCCAGAAGATGGTTTCCCACAAGATAATCCAGAAGACAGTTTCCCACAGGATAACGCAGAAGACCTTAAAGTACAGATTCTCAAAGAGCCCGGCCAGTTGGATCAACCTATGACTGGTGACAAGGGTGGCCCAGAAGTGTCACAGCAGCCATATGCTGAGAAGGACGTAGACCCAGGTAAGGCTTGCAGATTTTTCTCCATGAAGTGGAGGCATGTCATAAAGAAGAGCTCCCAGAGCGTTTGTACTTTCTTTTTTTTTTTTCTCCCCTTTTAATATTTACTTATTTAAGTAATCTCTGCACCCAATGTGGGGCTCAAACTCATGACCCCAAGATCGAGAGTCAAATGCTCTACTGACTGACCCAGCCAGGCACCCCTGGACATTTGTTCTTTTTTTTTTTCTTGGACATTTGTTTTTAAGGTAGGAAATCAGAAGGGAGAATAAAAGAGGCATGAGTGAGTTTAAGAAACAAGAAACCCCAGAAGGGAAAGAAAAGCAGGAGTTGAGGTGGGTGGAGATCAGCAGTAGGAAAAAGGCCAGAGACTGTAACCAAAAACCAATGTTCGGCTGTCGTTACTTATGTGAATAATTTTAATCTAAAATACTATTCTTAAAAAGCCTTATGTTCTAAAACAGTAGGACGTAAACAGTTTTCAGCCAGACCAGAGGCATCGGGAACTCTGGGGGAGGAGACCAGCAAGCTGTGTTCAACAAGCCGTCCAGGAAATTCTGATCCATTGAAAATTTGAGACATTTGTGTTGAAACTCACAAATTCCGTGTTTTCTCCCCACCCCTTGATCCCCTCCACCCCGCCCTGCCCCCAAGAACATACACTGCGGTTTAGCTCTTTTGTTAATTTGCTACCTAGACTTGGCAAAAACATTTTTAAAAATAGCGAAGAGGATATTTATGCCTGGGTATCCCTGCTGTAGGGGACAGTACAAGAGGTGGCAGTGTGTGGTGCCCCATGTGGCCGGAGAGTAGAACTTCATCATAGAGCACAGCAAACACTTAGTCGAGGGCAGCTCATTTCACTTGAATCAAGGAAAATGTTTAAAACAATAACACAGCCCCGATGACGGTATCAGTAGGTTTCTAATGAAGGACTAGTTGTGCTGTTTTGCGTGTCCACTGTGGGGGCGGGATTTCATTACCGCGTTCGTGTTCTCCGAGGCTGGGGTCTCTCACGGGGGCTACGACATTACCCCGTGGTACTCCAGGACCTGCTAGCACTGCGTGGACCCTCCGCCTCTCTCCAGAGTACGGGAGAAGCCACAGCCCGAGGAGGAATCCTGCAAATTCGGGAAGAAATGACGTATCCGAGGTCTCCTATGTTCCGGGGGTATTGCATTCGTGCGTCATCCTCTCGGGTTCCAAACTCCTTTCAGGCAGAAGGCTTCTGCTTACTGAAGATGAGTCATATACCATGAAGTCTTGTTATTCTCTTGCTCAGAAACTTTCAGGGCTAGGAAAAGTTCTGCTTGCAGAATTGAAAATGGATTTTTTGCCCCGTCCTTTAAGGTCTGTCACAAAATGACATCAACTGCCTCTACAGGCTCATCTTCGCAAATATCCCTTCATGTGTCTCCGACACGGAGATGCTCACCTGACCCGGACACTTCCCCGGAGGTCAGGTGCCTAGATCAGTAGTGAATGGAATCTCCTGGTTGGAAGAGACACGAGAGGCCCCCTGCTCCACCCATCACTCAGTTGCTTTTTGAACTCCTAGTGGTTTCCTAAGAGTCCCAGACTCAGGTAACTCAGACTGAAATCCCCTCCCCATCACGGCCTCGGGTGAAACCCTCTCAGGCGATGGTGGAATCCTACCTCTCATGCGGAGCCCCCAGCCTATCAGTCATTCTCCTTCGTGTCTCTGGGCGTTTGCGTGTTCTCTTCTGTGTAGCTATCGTTCGTCCATTGGGTAGGCAGTCACTGAGCGCCCGTCCCATGCCAGGCACACCTGCGGGTCTGCAGACAGACACTTTCTACTCGTGGTTTGCCTGAAGTTTCTAACACAGTGCTTCACCAGCACTAAACGAATGTTTGTTAAATGCAACTGTGTCTGGGTGGAAGAAACATAGAATTCCGGCTTTCTCAGTTCTCAGGGCTGAATACTGTCCAGATGGCAGTTTGCCTTACCAGGGACATGCTGGAGGGGTTTGGTGAGGGGTAGATAGTGTTGGAGATGTGTTCATTTCTTAGTGGAAGGGTATGGCGGCTCTACTGGGCCTTCTGGATTTTGTTCTCTTTATAATTATTTTATTTGAGAGAGAGAATGCGAGCAGGGGGGAGGAACAGAGGGAGAGGGAGAAGCAGACTCCTTGCTGAGCAGAGAACTGGATACAGGGCTCAGTCTCAGGACCCTGGGATCATGACCTGAGCCGAAGGCAGATTCTTAACCAACTGAGCCACCCAGGTGCCCCTTCTTTTTATAATTCTTTAAGAGAACAATTGTATAAGTTATATAAGTCTTTTTATAAGACATATAAAAACTATGTGTCTTTTTTTTTTTTTTTTAGTAAATGTTTTTTATTTTAAGTAATCTCTACCCCCAGCATGGGGTTCGAACTCATGACCCTGAGATCAAGAGTCACATGCTTTACCTACTGAGCCAGCAAAGTGCCATTAAACCACATAAGTCTTTAAGAGAAGCCACTGACTAATATTCAGTGGGCACTCAATAGATATTTTAAATGGAGAGAAACAAGTCTTACTCTAAAGCATAAAATAAAATATTAATTTTCACCCTCAATTTTAGGGATAATTACAACAGAAAGCAGTCCTGTTGATGCTGTTGATGCAAAAAAGCAACTAGAAACAAATGCTGAAGAGCCAGCCAGTGTCACACCTTTGGAAAATGCAATTCTTTTAATATATTCATTCGTATTTTATTTAACTAAGACGGTAAGTTCAACATATATAGTTTCTTCAGATAGAATGCTGATTAATTATAGTTTTTGAGTTGATCTTGAGCATGAGGTAAAGAGCTTCAAATGTCTTTATGAAAATTTGTGCGGATCCTTTGATGTTAGCCTCTGAAACAAACCACAGGTGTATAATTTGATGGGTTCTTAGTGCAGTTCAGCCCTTGGGAGGATCTGCGGTGGTCAGTGCTGGGTATATACCTGTAAAACACGGCCCCTCCCCTCAAGGACCTTCGAGTCCTCCAGGTAGATAACGACTTCCACTGGAGGCATGATATGGGCGGAGAGTATTTACCTGATGGGAGAGTGATGTGTTGGATGAATTGATTCATCGTGGGGGGAGGATGGGCAGAGAAGGTCAGGAATTAGCTGAGACGTGTTTCGGCAGTTTGACATGTAGGGTGTTGCTAAATAGAAGGGGTAGGAGGAGGGAGACGGAGGTGGCATGCAGTTAGACCAAAGAAATAACATGGAAGCTATCACAAAGAAAAGGCCTTTTGGGGAAGCCAAGGAGGCCTTATTGGTGTTGAGCAGTCAAAGCGGGTGGTCTTTGGAGGAAAACAGGCCAACCGTAAAGGAGGTAGTGTATCATGGCAGGTAGTGTTACGTTGTTTGGAATGGGGATCCTTGGAAGGTTTTAAGCAGGAAAGGGATGTGGTTAGGTTTGTTTCTTAGAAAGAGCCACTTATGACAGAGTATCTATTCAGATTTATCTTTCTTAAGGGAGTCATTATCCAGATGAGACATTTAATCTTATCTGGAAGTATACCTAAGCTTTTTAGGGCTTAGCTCCCCCTTGTGGTATTTGTTGAAATTGGACTTTTTTGGGTAAATGAGCAAGCTTTTAGAAGTTGGAGGCCGGGTTGTCCTTGGACCTGTAGAGAAAGTATCCTCCCTCACACACAAATATTTTTCCACTAGTTTCTGTTATTTCAAGACTTGTGTAGGAAAGAGGTTTTTTGTTTTGTTTTGTTTTGTTTTCCTTTTTTTCCCTTTTCTGTTCCATAAAAATGCATGAGTTTTGAGCCAGGATGATCTGGTTTCAAATCTGAATTCAAATCAAATTCATCCTTCAGAAGCTTGGGCAAATTACTAAACTTTGTGTAGCTGTCATACATCTTCCAAATGCAGATAATACCCACTCCAGTTTTGGAAGATTTAAATGAATTGATAATAATGTGTCTAGTGCCAAGCCTGGCATTTTGTAGGATATCTCACCCTCTGTGTACTTCTCATTTGAGTAGCAGAGGGCAGTATAAAGACATTGCATACCTGGGTAATTCAGGAGAAAGGCCACCAGGATGGGAAAGATTTTTCAGTTATCCCTATGGCTGTGGTGGTTTGCAACCACCCAGGTAAAGGTGTGTATGACCTGTGCAGTTAGAATAATGAAATTTTCAGTGATTAAGGCAGTCTCAGAATTCAGATTTGAACTCCTAGTGGTTTCATCGGGATCATCAGGATGAATCCTTGTCATTTCAGAAATTTAACAGACTTCGGATGTGGGAGGAATTCTTTATTCATTTTCTTCATGGCTATGCACAGAGTCCTGTTCTAGGTCTGGGTTGAGGGACACAGAGGTTATATAGGACAGAGTCTCTGCTTGCAGGATGGTGGGAGAAGACACAGCCAGGAATGGTGAGGGAAAAGGGCACAATGTTACAAAGCAACATTGACCTGAAAGGTGTTGTCAAGAAAGCATTTTGACGGCCCAGCATGTACTACTATTGTGTTAGGAGTACAAGGTTCTGAGAGGTACGAACCATGATTCGGATTTTGAAAAGGTTTAAGAAAATGGCATCTCAAATACATATGAACATTGGGGAAAGTGGAAAATATTTGAAATTGTTTTTGTGAACTGTCAAACAGTACAGACAATTATTTGGTAGGGCTGGGGAGGAATGGGGAGCTGGCTGGTTTGGGAAAACTGAACCAGAAGACAGATTCAGGGATCCCCAGGTAATGGAATCTCAGAGCGGGAAGGGACCTTCGAGGACATCTTGTTCAGCTTCACAAATTGTAGGAATTTCCTCTCCTGCGACCTGGCAGGTAGCTACGGGATCCGGACGTCCGCAATTCCTAGCACGGGCGTCCTGACCTTACAAGGCCGCTCACGGATTGCTTTCTCGGCGCGTTTGTTCCTACTGACTCCAGATCTTCTTCCACATGACTCTTTCTCCTAGAACTGAATTCTTTTTCTACATAGTAACCCTTTCAATATCTGAAGTTATGCTGCTTTAATTTTTTTTTTTTTTTTTAAAGATTTTATTTATTTGACAGAGAGAAACACAGTGAGAGAGGGAACACAAGCAGAGGGATTGGTAGCGGGAGAAGCAGGCTTCCTGCCGAGCAGAGAGCCTGATGCGGGGCTCGATCCCAGGCCCCTGGGATCTGACCTGGGCCGTAGGCAGACGCTTAACGACTGAGCCACCCAGGCGCCCCTCTGCTTTAATTTTTTAAAAGTGTTTTTATCATGGAAAATTTCAAACATACAAAAACAGACAATTGTAAAATGAACCCATGGGCCCATTACCCAGCTTAGCAGTAATTCCTTAGTATCACCCAATGTTGGACACATCCGAAATCCCCTCCCCTGCTTTTAAAAAATTGTTCTTATTCAAATCAGGATCTTGTTGAGGTCCACGTGTCGTAGTAGGTTGCTCTATATCTTAAAATCAACTTAAAATCAGATATAAATTATATACAGTAAAGGGTACCCATTTTAAGAATACAGTTCAGTGAGTTTTGACAAATGTATTCACTCATGTAAAAAAACAATCATAACCAAGACACGGAACATTTCCTTCATTCAAACAAGTTTCTCATGTACCCCCCTCCCCCCACCAGTTTATCTCTCTTACCACCTGCTGCTGGCAGCACTTTTTTTTCCCACTATACATTAGGTTTTCCTGTTGTAGAATTATAATTATAAAAGGGAGTCATACCTAGGAGTGAAACTGCCCAGCCATATGGTCAGTTTGTTTTATCTTAAAAGAAACTGCCAAACAGTTCTCAGAAGTGACTGTCCCAGTTTATCCTTCCATTAGCGATTTAGGAGCCTTCCGGTTGGTCACATATTTGCTAACACTTGGTATTATCAGTTATAAATTGTAGTCATTCCAGTAGGCATTTCTTTGTGGTTTTAATTGTGTTTCTTGATGATTTATGATGTTGAGCAATTTTTTATGTGACTCTCTGTTTTGTGGGTTCATCTATGAAATAGCTTTTCAAATCTTTGGCCTTTTAAATTTATTTATGTATTTATTTTCTTTTGCCTTTTTTTTTTTAAAGTTTATTTATTTAAGTAATCTCTGTACCCAGCATGGGACTTGAACTCATTACCCCAAGATCAAGAATTGTGTGCTCTTCTGACTGAGCCAGTTGGGTGCCCCTCTTTTGCCTTTTTTTTTTTTTTTAAGATTTATTTCTTTGAGAGAGAGAATGAGCATGAGTGGTGGGGTGCAGAGGGAGAGGGAGAAGCAGACTCCCTGCTGAGTAGGGAACCTGACTCGGGGTTCAGTCCCAAGACCCTGAGATCACAGCTGAGTCAAAGGCAGTCGCTTAACTGACTGAGCCACCAGGAGCCCCTTGCCCATTCTTAAATTGGGTTCTTTTCCTTCTAAATATTAAAGTCTAAGAGTTCTTCATATATTTTGGATACAACTCCTTTGTCAGATGTAAATTATGAGTAATTTCTTCCAGTTTATGTCCTGGCCTTTCAGTTTTTTGACATTGTTTTTGAAGAGCAAATTTGTAATTTTATTAGAATACCATTTTATTAATTTTTACTTTTATGATTAGTGCATTTTGGTTAGTGTACTCAGCAGATTCCAGAAGAATCATGCCTTAGGAGCAGGGCTATACTAGTAGCTCTCAAGGAATCATAAGCCATTCCAAAGATGCAAACATTTTCTCATGTTTTCTTCCAGTAGTTTTATAGTTATACTTTTCATGCTTAGGTCTCTGTTCCATGTTGAGTTAATTTTTGTGAATGGTGTCACATTTCATTTCTTTCCTTCTATGGATATTCAGTCGCTCCTGTAGCATTTCTTTTCCTTTGAGATTACCTTGGTACCTTGAGTTGAAATCAGCTGACCATATTTGTGGGTCTCTCTGGACTCTACTCTGTTCCATTGATTTATATTTCTATTCTAAGATAATAACACACTTTTTTGATTAGTACATCTTTATAGTGGGTCTTGGAATTGGGTAGTCCTTTGGCAAAATTATTTTGGCTGTCTTGGTTTCTTTGCATTTCCATATAAATTTTAGAACCAACAGTAATTTCTATAAAAAACTTGGTGAGACTTTGTTATTGTGTTGAATCTATAGAACAATTTAAGAAGAATTGATATCAACAAATATTAAGGCTTCTAATCTAAGAACTAAGTTCATCTGCACATTTAGATCTAAAGAAGACCTAAGATCCAAGGGACCTAAAGACTGTTGCTGAGAAACTTCCTTAGTCTCTCTGTGTACAGGTTTCATGCATATTGCTTATGTACGCCTGTGTATTTTGTACTTTTGATGTTGTAAATGGTGTCTTTCTTACATCTCATTTACAGTTGTTCTCTATAGAAATACAGTTGGTGTTTGTATATTGACCTTGTATCTTAATACCTTATTCAATTTATTAGTTCTAGGATTTTTTTTTGCACATTTCATAGGTTTCTCTGCGCAGATAAATGGTCACGTCATCTGTGAATAACACACCTTTTAAAAGAGTCAGGTTAATTAAAACATTACTTTTAGTAAAAGTCGTTCTTACTGTGTACAGTTTGATGAGTTTTCACATTATTTCTTTAGATTTTTTTGTATCTCTCTTCTCTTGCCTTTCCTTCTTGGACTCTAATGACACATATGTTAAGACCACTATAGAGTTCCACAGGTCACTGAGGCCCTGTTCTTTTATTGATTTGGGGTCTCTTATGTCTTTGCTTCTGTTTAGATACTCCTGTTCCTGTCTTCACATTCATTGATCTTTTGTAGTATCTAATCTGTGGTTAAGGCCGCTAAGTGAAATTTTCATTTCTGATACTTTATTTTCAGCTCTTAAAGTTGCACTTAATACTATTTTATATCTTCCCCCTTTTGTGAGTATGGTCATGGTTTTGTTTTCATTCTTAATATACTTCAAAATAATTCTTTAAAGTTCTTTTAAGCAAATTAATTCTGTCACCCCTATTGCAACTTCTTGGTCTATTTTTAGAGACTAATTAATTCTACTAATAGAGATTATATATTTCTATATATGGAGATATATCGCCTCCTCATGGGACATATTTTGCTGCCTTTTTACACGTCTGGTGATTTGTTGTTGCTACAAGCTAGGTGCTATGAACGCTACATTGTTGAGTGCCTGGTTTTTACTGGCTTCCTTTAAAAAGGGTTGGAGTTTGCTTTGCCTAGACTGTTGTTACTTGTGGACCAGCTTGATCCTTTCTAGTCTTGTTTGTCGAATCCCTAAGATTTGTTAGAGATGTGTCAGCAGTAGTCTTTATTCAAGAGCCAGTGGTAGCCCTGATCCTAAGGCGTGGTTCTTCTGGAAGCTGCTGAATGCTTTGAGCGTTCAGCAGGGTCAGGTCACTCTAACTGGTGGAAACGTGATTTGCCTCCCACGCCCGTGTTAACTCTGGGAACTCTTCATTCAGCTTCTAGCTTCCTGGCAGATGGGCTTTTTGCCCATCCTCAAACCTTACCTTATAAACCTTACTTGATACAGATGCTGTCCCAGAGTCAGCAAAGATTGAAGGAAACGCCCTTGCAGATTTCTGGAACTCGTTTTTTGTTTTTTTTTTTGTAGTTCCCATCTTTCCGGTGCTTTTCCCGGCCTGGTTCCGGTACCTCAGTCTCCCTGACCTCTGGTCTCTGCCTCCTCGGCGAGATTGGTGGACTCACGTGGTTTCTCCCTCCCTGTACTGAGGCCTAGAAAGTGCCTCCCCGCAGACAGCTGCTTGATCCCCAGGCTCACCTCATTTGTCTCCCTTCTCTCAGGTTTCACAGTTGTGTGCTGCCTCTTGTTCTCTGCCTGCTTTTCTAGTTATTTCAGTGGGAGTGCAGGGATATCATTCACTCTGTAGATTTCTCCTTTTGTTTATTGTTGTTGGCAGGTATTCATGGCAGAAATAGGTTTGTTTGTCTTCTAGGGGTTATCATGGTCTGCATTTTTCTAACCGCATCCTCCAGTATAACTGAACGTGTTTTCTGCTCTTTATATTTACTGGGAACCGGGAGTCGGATTCAGGTTCAATACTGATTGGCAAGGATACTTAACAGGAGATGTGTATTTTCAGCAGGAGGCGTCTAATGACTAGATGTCCATCTATTTTTTTTATATTTTATTTATTTATTTAGAGAGAAAGAGAAAGAGCGTGCACAGAAGCAGTGGGAGGGGCAGAGGGAGGAGAGAGAGGATCTCAGGAGGCAGATTCTGCACTGAGTACGGAAAACAACATGGAGCTCCATTTCATGACCTTTAGATCAGGACCTGAGCTGAAATCAAGAGTCAGGTCACGACTGAGCCACCCAGGCACCCCCGTCCCTCTGTTTTTGATGCCACTAGTTATTGGTGACATTGACTAAATCTGTTAATATAAGCTGCAAAATGCTGATATGCTGATCATCTTATTCTTGCTTCATTTAAAGGCTGGATATTTCTACGAAAAGAAGTTTATAATCAAGTATTCTTTATACTAAGATTTAGTTTGTATAGTTCAGGAAATAAAAATATTTGATTCTCTTTAAATAGTTTCCAAAATAATGAGTTGTCTTCCTGGCTTTATCAAAAGATGCCAAAGGGATTTTTTGGTGTGTTTCTTCTAATCATTATGATGTCATGAATTTAAAAATATTAGCTGTGGTTCTTATTCTTATCAGTGCTCAGTTTCTCTAGAGTTTTGGCTCATGGGAGCCTCTTCATCTTGGCTTCTGGGCCTTTTTGACACCACCCAGTGGTCACTGATACCTTCCTTGCTTTTTAGTGTGGTAAAGTGTTCTAAGCTCATCTACATTTCTTGCCCAGATCATGAAAGAGTCCTCTCTCTAGGGAGCCCCTGATTACTTTTCATAGGAAATGGTGTTTAAAGACTACAATCTGGGGCGCCTGGGTGGCTCAGTGGGTTAAAGCCTCTGCCTTCGGCTCAGGTCATGATCTCAGGGTCCTGGGATCGAGCCCCGCATCGGGCTCTCTGCTCAGAAGGGAGCCTGCTTCCCCCTCTCTCTGCCTGCCTCTCTGCCTACTTGTGATCTCTCTCTCTGTCAACAACATAAATAAAATCTTAAAAAAAAAAAATAAAGACTACAATCTGGGTACTAAGATTGTTTATTGCTTTGGAGTTGGCCAACATTTCTAGACCTTTTCAGAGGACCAAGCTAGGACATACAGAGTTTTTCTGTGTGTGTGAACATTCATCTTGGTGCCATATGGATACTCCCAAAAGAAATTCAGGATGCTGGAGGGATTTTACTTAACTTCATCTAGATCTTACACATGTATTTTCTTTCTCTGGTGTCGGAAATCTCAGGTTTCGATGATGTCAGCATATTTATTTTTTATTGTACAATATTCAAACAACTTTAAAAATACCAATATTAACATTGCCACCCATGTTTGTTACTGAAAATGTTTTCAGTATGTTTTGCAGTTATTTTTGTTTTTAAGCTATATCCCTTTAGCACATGCTTAAAATAATTCCTTCCTGTTGTCCTGCCATCAGTTTGATTCACAGTTAGGTCATTTTTGCTTGCACTTTTTAGGAATTACTTTTAAATATTTTTTGTTTTGTTTTCTCTCTCTCTTTTTTAAAGATTTTATTTATTTGACAGAAAGAGAGAGATCACAAGTAGGCAGAGGCGGCAGAGAGAGAGGGGGAAGCAGCCTCCCCACTGAGCAGAGAGCCCGATGCGGGGCTTGATCCCAGGACCCTGAGATCGTGACCTGAGCTGAAGGCAGAGGCTTGACCCACTGAGCCACCCAGGCGTCCCTTGTTTTGTTTTCTATAAGTATCTAACATATTTATTTATTTATTTATTTATTTAAAAGATTATTTATTTATTTATTTGACAGAGAGAGAGAGACAGAGAAATCACAAGTAGGCAGAGAGGCAGGCAGAGAGAGAGGGGGAAGCAGGCTTCCTGCTGAGCAGAGAGCCCAATGTGGGGGCTTGATCCCAGGACCCTGAGATCATGACCTGAGCCGACGGCAGAGGCTTTAACCCACTGAGCCACCCAGGCGCTCCAGTATCTAACATATTTAGATTATTAAGATTTATAAAACAATTTATAAAACTTAGGAGAAGTCTAGGTTTTGTCTCAGTTCCATTGAACCTGTTGTTACCCTCCTCTGTGAGTAATTTTAAAAATTAATTTCATTATCTTATTTAAAAATAAGCAAATGATTTCTGCATTTAGCCAAGATTCTGGCTTTATATACCTTCCTTACTAAAACAACTGAAAAGAAAAAAAAAAAAACCCCAGGGAAAATAAATGAAAGTTTTTAAGACACTGGACATGAGGTAACAAAGGAGAGTAATTCCTGAAAGACAAGGAACCAGTGCTGTGAGCCCTGCAGTTATGCCTGCATACTGCATTGAAAGAGTTCCCTGGTTGTAGCATAGACATGAAGAACCCTGAATTGAGGAGATGGAGCTGAGTCCAGGGAAAGCAAGGTGGCTAGAGTTCAGTAAGGCTCGGTACCAAGAGGAGAGCGCTGTACAGAGTGAGCTCTGGGATCTGTGAAAGGTTCCCTTTGAGTATTCATCAGCGTATGGGTTTGACAAAATTACTCAATGTCAGAAAAACTGTCTAAGTGATTAGAGGGAGTAGTTCCTGACACAAGGCCAAGAATATACCTTATAATTCCAGAAGAATTGGATAAAGTACTCACAAGGGTCTCACCTCAGACGAAATCTGGTCTTGTCTTGCCTAACAAGCCTTAAAAGCAAGATCCAAAAGAATTAAACTATTTCCTAGTAATTTACCTGAGCAAACAGAACAATGCTCAAGAATGTTTGTTAGTCAACGTTCTCTAGAGAAACAAAACAAGTAGGGGACGCACGTACACAGATAGATAGGTAGAAGGGGTTTATTATAAGGAATTGACATATACACAGTTGGACGCTGAAAAATTCCACAGTCTGCTGTCTGTACGCTGGAGACCCAGGAAGGCACTGGTGTAATTCAGACTGAATCCAAAGGGCAGCTGATGGTCTGAAGGCCTAAGAACCAGAAGTACTAAGGGTCAAAGAAAAATGATGTCCCAGCTCAAGGAATCTGGTAGGAAGGGGTGAATTCCTTTTTCGCAGTTTGTTTCATTTGGGCCCTCAAAGGATTGGATGTTGCCTACCCATATTGGGAAGGACAATCAACTTTACTGAGTACATCGATTCAAGTGCTAATCTCACGTGGAAACACCTTCACAGATACACCCAAAAATAAGGTTTAATTTGTGTCCAGTTGACACAAAATTAACCTTCACATTTGTTCATAATATGTGACATCCTGTCAGAAATTACCGGGCATGCAAAGAGGCAAGAAAATAAAAACATGAAGAGGAGAAAAATCAGCCTATCAAAACCAAGAACTACCAGAGATGCTAGAATTAGGCAAGGGTATTAAAGTAGCTATTGCTGTATTTTGGATGCTAGAAGTTAAGTGGAGAAACGAAAGATATTAAAAAAAAAAAAAGACCCAAATCAAACTTATAGATTTGAAAATTACAGTACCAGAGATAATAAATATACTGGGTGGGGTGAATGCTAGACTAGAGATTGTAGATGAAAAGATTAGTGAACTTTAAGGCATAACAATAAAAGCCATCCAAAATAAATACATAGGGAAAAACGACTCAAGAAGAATGATCAGATCACCTGTTAGCTATGAGACACTTTCAAGCAGCCTCATAAGTGTAACTGGAATCACTGGAGGACAGGATAGAAGAGGTGTTCAGAAAAATATTTAAAGACACAATGGCTAAAAATATCTAAAATTTATGAAAACTGTAGATCACATACTCAGGAAGTTCAGTGAAACCCAAACAGACGAAGCATGAAGAAAACTACATTGAGGTATATCATAATCAGATTGCTCAAAATATATGATAAAGAGCAATCTTAAAAGCAGAGGGGAAAAAAAAGACATTTTACATAGAGATTAAGATAAGGTTAATGTCAAGATTTCTTGTCAGAAGGCAAGGGAGAATACAGTAGAATAGTAACTTTTAATGTACTTGAACAATATTGTTGACCTGTAATATCATAGCAAAATAATTTTGTAAAACAAAGATTAAGTGAAGATTTTTTTCCAACGTACAAGAGCTGAATGAATTCATCAGCACATCTGTGCCATAAGAGATGTTAAAGGAAGAACTTTAGGCCTAAGGAAAATGACAGATGAAAATAGTCGAGCTATGGAAAGGGGGTGAAGAATGCCAGAAATGGTAACTGTGTAAGTAATCATATAGAACCATTATCTTACTATTTAAATATCTTCAAAATTTAACTTTATGTAGCATGGGGTTTCAAAAATGTAAAAGTAAAATATATGACAACAGTAATATGAAGGTGAGGAGAGGAGGAAATGGTAATAACTGTTGTAAAGTTCTTATGCACATGATGTAGTACAGGATCACTGGAAGGTAGCGTGTGATAAGTTAAAGATGTATGGTATAAACCCTGAACCAACTACTAAAATAGCAAAATAATGAGTTAATAAGCTAACAGAGGAGATAAATTAGAATCATTAGGAAGACTTAATTGATCCAAAAGAAGGCAGAATAAAAGTAAAAGGGAACAGAGAACAGATGGGATAAATAGAAAAAAAGATGGTGCTTGGGTTTAAACTTAACCACATTAGTAATCACATTAAATAGAACGTGTCTAAATACCTTAATTAAAAGGCAGAGGTTGTTGGATTGGGTAAAGAAGCAAGACCCAAATAGATGCCTTCAAGAACCACACTTTAAATAAAAAGACATAAGAGAGTTAAAACTAAAAAGATTGAAAAAGATATCTCACTTAAAAAAGCTGGGGTGGGTATATTAATATCAAAGTAGATTCCAGAGGAAAGTATATTACCGGGGATAAAGAAAGTTATTTTCTAGGATAAAGCAGTCAGTCTGTCAAGCAAACATAATCCTAAATGTTTGTGCTTCTAATAGTAGACCTTCAAAATACATGAGACAAAAATTGATAAAACTAAATGGAAAAACAGATATAATTGGAGATTTCAATATGCTTCTCTCAATAATTGATAGAAAAGACAGAACATGAATAAGGTTCTAGAAGATATGAATAACACTGTCCACCAACTTGACCTGACTGACATTTATAAAACACCCAAGAAGAGCAGAATATATATGCTTTTTGAGTGCACATGGAGCATCTACCAAGATAAGTCATATCCTGGACCATAAAGCAAGTATCAAAAAGACAAAAAGATTTAAATCATACAAAATATGTTCTCTGGCCACAGTAAAAATAAATGGCAAATCAGTAATGGAAAGATCTCTTGAAAGTCTCCAAATATTTGGAAACCAACTGACATACTTCTGAATGACTTATTAATCAGTGTATATCACATAGTAACAAATTTAAAAAATAAAATCCAAACAGTTCGATAGGTAAAGCATTTGGAAAAATCAAGTGTTGATTCCTGATAATAAAAAAAGAAATGGTAGCAAACTAGGAATAGAAGGGGGCTTAAAATAGCCTCTGAAAAACTGACTAACATCATACTTAGTGGTGAATAATTGAATGTTTCCCCCTAGGATCAGAAACAAAACAAAGATGTCCACTCTCACCGCATCTATTCAACACCCACTCTGTACAGTGGGCTCAGTGAGACAATGGCCAGTGCACTACGGCAAGAAAAAGGAAGAAATACAGATTAGGAAGGAACGAGTAAAACTGTCTTTATCTGTAGACATTGAATATCCCTGAATAAAATCTGGCGGAATCTACAAAAAAGCTACACTTTAGTAAGGTTTCCAGGTAAAAGATTAACATCTAAAAGCATATGTATTTCTATATACTAGCAATGAACAGTTGGAAATTGAAATTAAAAATAAAATCATCTGTGTGCAATAGCATCAAAAAATACGAAGTACTTAAGGATAAATCTGGCGATACTGTGAGACTTAGAACTGAAAACTATAAGATATTGCTGATAGAAATTGAAGACCTAAATATGGAGAGAGATCTATTGTTTGAGAGTCAGAAGACTAAATATTGTTAAGCTATCATATTGTCACTGTGACAAACAGTATGTCAAATATTAAGCTCCCCATTTTGATCCCCAGAGTCAACATAATCCTGATCAAAATCTCAGCAGGATTTTTGGTAGAAAACAACAAGCTGACGATAAAATTCGTAGAGAAAATTCCAAGGACCTTGAAGGACACAAACATGCCCTGATTTCAAGACTTACAATAAAGTTACAGTAATTAGGAGATGTAATATAGACAAAAAGATCACTGGAATAGAACAGATAGTCCAGAAATAGATCCATATGTACCTGGCAATGGACTTCTGACAAAGGTGGAAACACAAAGTGGAGAAAGAGATGTCTTCAACAAACTATTGGATATATCCCTATGTAGAAAGTTGATTCACATCTCAGTCATAAACATAAATGAACTCAAAATGCTTCATTGAACTGAATGTAATAAACCATAAAACTTACAGAAAAAAGTTAAGCAAAGATTTCTTAGATCAGGATTCATTTATAAAAGAAAAATTTCATAATTTGGATTTCATCAAAATAAAAATTTCTGCTTTTCAAAATACACTGTTAAGTGAATGAAAAGACAAGCTACAGATTAGGAGAAAAATCATTGTAAAGCATATATGTGAACAAGGACTTATATCCAGAATATATAAAAAACTCTTAAAGCTCATTCACAAGAAATAACCCAGTAAAGTTAACACCTTACCAAATAAGATGTGTGCATAGGATATAAGCACATGAAAAAATGCTCAACATCATTACTTCTCAGGTATATGCAAATTAAAACCACCATGAATTATCATGCCATACTTATTAGAATGACTAAAATTAAAAAGAATGACTCAAATTAAAATACCAAGTGTTGGAGAGGATGTGGAGAAGCTGGAAATAAACACTTCTGGTGGGGATGTACAATGGTACTAACAATGGTTGTTAGTTTTTTTTTTTTTTTTTAAGATTTTATTTATTTGACAGAAAGAGATCACAAATAGGCAGAGAGAGGGGGGAACCTGCTCCCCTCTGAGCAGAGAGCCTGATGCGGGGCTTGATCCCAGGACCCTGAGATCACAACCCAAGCCAAAGGCAGAGGTTTAATCCATTGAGACACCAGGCAGGTGCCCCTGGTTGGTAGTTTCTTATAAAGGTGTAGGTCAAATGCTCCAGCCATCCCTCTGCTCCGCATGTACCCTTGAGAAAATTCTGCATCTACATCCATCTACTTGTATATCAATATTCATAGCCTCTCTATTCGTAAAAGCCAAAACCTGGAAAAAACTCAAATGCCCATCAACAGCTGAATAAATAAATTGTGCTAGATCCATCTAGTGAAATGCTACTCAACAATAAAAAGGCAAAAAAACAAAACAGAACAAAAACCCCAGAACCTATGGATATATGCAGCAACATGGGTGAATCTCTATGCTGAGTGAGATAAGCTAGAGCAGTAGAATACATGATGATTAGATATTTCATATGTAAAACTGTAGGAAATACAAACTATTAATGATAGAACTTCTGCTTGGGCAGGCCCAGTCAGCAAGAGGCAGGAAGTGGGATGAGGAGACACGTGGAGGTGAAGGATATGTTCAGTTTGAATGAGATGAGGTTCTCACCAGTGTGTTCGTATGGCAAAACTTATCAGATAGTGCACTTTGAATATGTGTAGTTTACTGCATGTGAATTTTATCTTAGAGCCATAAAAAATACTTGTCTCTCACTACTTTCTTATGTAAAAGTAGTAGTCTACACTTTTCTCCACCCCTCCTTTAAAAAAAGAACATTCTGGATATCACACCCTAGCAGTATATAAAATTTATTTTTTTTCAGTTTCACAGTGAACTTTATTCAACTCCTGTTGGTGAACATTTTGGCTGTGGTCTTTTGTTATTATAAATAATGGGGGAATAACATAGTTCCGTTTATGTATCTTTTCAACATTGGTTGTTGTGTCCACAGTATCTTTGAGATCTTTACAAATGGAATTGTTGCATCAAAAGGTAAATACCCAGTTTGGGGAGATGTTGCTAAATTCCCCATTCATAAAGGTTGCGTCATTTTGTGTAAGAATGAGCAATGTGTGAGGGTACTTGTTTCCCCTACATTCTCTCACCAAGAGTATGTTGTCAAATGTTTAGATCTTGGCAGTATGAGAAATGGTATTTCAGTGTAGGTTTAATTTGTATTTCTTTTATTATGAGTGAGGCAGAGCATGTTTCCATATATTTGTGAGCTATTTCTATTTCTTTTCCTGAGAATTGTTGATTCTTTTATTTCATCTCATTTTTCTATAGGTTTGGGGCTGTTTTCTTCTCTGTTTACTTGTATGGTTCTTCATACTTTAGGAATATTAACCCTTTGTCTCTAGTGTTACAAATATTTTTTCTTTGGTTGTCATGGTCAAACTTTTTTGATATTTTGCTATTTTTTTTTTTTGCGTGCAAGGTCTAGACAAGTTAATTTTAAGTAGTTGTTGGCAAATCTTTTCTCTTGGATTTTGAGGCATAATTAGGAAGGTTTTGCTCACTCATAATATATCGAGAAATTCACCCATGTTTCTTCTAGTACTTGTTTCCATTTTTTACATTCAGGTTTCTTATCATTTGTAATTTATACTTATAAAAAATCCAATTTTAACATTTTCCATATGGCTTAGTTATACTAACATCACTTATTAAAGTGTCTTTTCCCCTAGCTGACTTTTATTGTATCCTAAATTTTCAATGCTGTTAGGTCTATTTTTGGATTTTCTGTTCTGTTCTGTTCCACAATCTATTGTATTCTTGGGTCAGTTCCTTACTGTTTTAATTGCACAGCCTGCTTTCATCTCCCCCCCTCCCACCTTTTTGAGGATTTTCCTGATTGTTCTTGATTGATTGTTCTCAATTAACTTAATATTAAACTGGAAGACATACCTTTAAAGATATGCAAACATCATTTTACCTCCGGGTTAAATGTCCCCAGTTTTTTCAACTTTTAGAACGTGCCTATGCATAATCCTCGTCCTTTTCCAAAAGTCACATAACTGTAAAATACGGGACCCTTGGGTACGGTGTGGTAATGACATGACTCCTTAGAAGAGGCCTTATTCCAGGGCATCAGCAGGAACGTGAGAGAGTGTGAGCGTGTGGACTAGGAAGGGGAGAAGCTGAGCGGGGAACTGGCGCTACCCGGGAAGGCAGGCCTCGCCCCGGAGACCGGGGAGGGTGTCGTTGGAGAGGCTGCTCTCCCGTCTGGGCCGTGCGACAGGTGCCTGGGGTCTCGGCCCGCAGTGACACAAGGCTGGCCCTGGGGGGCGTGAGCGGGAGGTTTCTCTCCAGCCCCAGCCCGTGCTCCTTTTCCACGGAGCCCCCGCGCCTTTTACGTGGCGCGGTCTCCGCCGGCTCCTGCGGCAGGCGAAGCCCCGCTCGGGGCACCTTCCTCAGTTTCTTCGCGCAGGTCGCCTCGGCGAATGTTGCTCTCGTCCGCCATGGCCCCGCCCACCGCGGGCTGGGCCTACGTAGGCACGTTCACGTCCTCCGCGGGGCATTATCTGATGACGTCTTTTCCCGGAGGTGTAGGGCGGAAAGTGCTAGCGGCTGGGGAAGGCGAAGTTCACTCCCAGTGTCCCCTTCCTCAGCCGGCCCCTTCCCGGAGGAGGAAGCGGTGGAAGAGTGGGCTCCGGTGCTGTTCCGCGGGAGAACGTCGCTTCCACTCAGCCGTCCCCTCACAATGGACTCTGTTCCTGCCACTGTGCCTTCTGTCACCGCTTCCCCCGGGGACTCGGAACTTCTGGGACCCCTGTCGGTCCTTTACGCAGCCCTCATAGCCAAGCTACTGGAGGTGACGGTCCCCATTCCCAGGGAGGGACCCCAGCTCCGGCAGGCGGGTAGACGAGTTGTGAGCGGAGTTGGCGCGCGGACGGGTCGGGGGAGAACTGGAGTGGGTCAGGTCTGAGGCAGGCAAGACGTTGCAGTGCTGTTTAGGGAGGCCAGGGGAAGTGATTTTAAGGTTTCGTCACTTGTTCATTTGTTATTCTTAGATTCTTCCAGGCGCTCTGATATTTTCTGGTAGACAGTCACGATCTCTTCGGGTCCTTTTCCAGTGACCTCCGGCTGTGTTGTTTAGTGGGGCCAGTGTCTGTAAGTGTAGAAGCAGGCAGGTGTTAAATGCAACTGTATTCGAGGAAGCGTTTAAAATCAAGGCGCTGCGTTATGTGGAAGACAGTTAAATTCAGAGCAGCAGTCTGGACCAGTTATCAGGAGCCGTCTGAGTTTACTCAGCATTTGTTTTTATATAAGAGTAGAATAAAGATCGAAAATCTTAGAGGAAAACCATTGTTTGGGTTATTCACTATCATTTGGGTTTTATTTGCAGCCATACAAGTTGATTATCTCTAGGGTGTTCGATTTTGTGGTTTTTTTTTTTTTTCACTTTAATTACGATTTTGTGTTTTATGTGACTTTTTAAGTTATAAAAATCAAGAGGAAAGTCTGATCTAAAGAGATTGTACATACACATGTCCTAGACAACATGATGTGGTAGGTCCTATTGCCAGCTGGAAATATGTGTTCAGCTTAAAGACATTTAGATTCATAATATCCAAAACCTTTTCAACCCAAACAAGAAATAGGAGGCTGCCAGTATCCCATCTTTACTGAAGCAGTGGAAGCTATTGAAAATTTTTGAGGGGGTAGTTATCTGATGGAGGTTGGTTTAGAATTTCTCTTGATGATTCTTTGTGACTGTTCTGTTATAAATTCTTCATGGCTTCTTGTTATTTCCAATATTTCTGTTTCAGTTAGTTGCAACATTGCCTGACGATGTTCAGCCTGGGCCTGATTTTTATGGCTTGCCATGGAAGCCTGTACTTATCACTGTCTTCTTGGGAATTGGTTCATTTGCCGTCTTCTTCTGGAGAACAGTCCTTGTTGTGAGTAAATTAAACTTATACTTTGACTCATCAGGACAACAGGTATTTTATAATTGCTAGCCCTTTTGTTTCTTTTTCATTTACTAACATGAACACAAATGCTCATAATCTCAGCTAACCTTGTGAAGTAATTCGTTATAATCTTTGGTGGTAAAGACTTAAGTTAGCAAGACAACATGTATAATTTTTATGGGAAAACTTCAATTTATAAATCTTAAAATCTAAAGATTAAATGTATATGTATCTACCTACTAGGGCACATGTGTAGGTTCCTAGTAGAACTGGGAAATCTTACAGCCATCTTGAAAAGCAGTTAAGTAATATGTATCAGAAGCCTTGAAATTTTCATATCCTTTTGTTATAGTATAAAACCATGTCTAATTAATCTCTCCTAGAGAAATAACCAGTCATGTGTTTAAAGTCTTATATAAGGGTGTTCAATGAAACACTGTTTGTTAGAATGAAAACTTCGGACGAACTAAAGGATCCGTAGTGGAATTGTTAAATTACTGTACATCTGTATAATAAGATACTAGGTAACTCTTGAAATTTGTTATTTCAAAGAGACTGGTGCCCAGCAGATGCTCACAATTTAATATTAAGTGGAAAAAGCAGAAATCAGGACTGTAAAGTATAAACTATATGTTGCATATATAAATATATAAAAATTTACACATACATAGAAAAAATGCTAAAAGAGAACAAAATAGTAAAAAATATTTATATGTAGGACGCTTGGTAATTTTGCAGTACTTTTCTGAATGTATCTGTTTCACAGATTTTCTCATTTCATCATGTGCTATTGGGACTCATAAAATATCTTCTTATTTGGAAATACAGATTATGTAGTATCCAAGGACACACTACTAAAATTTTTTATTCTTTAAGAGTATCTTTCCATGCAGAAATTGTCTTTCGTGCTTGTCTAGATATGTATGCTCATACCTATTTATTCTTGTGACTGTATTATGTCATTTTTGTTTCATAGTTATCTAATATAACTGGAGGAAAAATCCTGTGTGAATGAGCTTTGCAGATGAAAAGCTTTCAGTTTTAGTTGAATCTTAACAGTGAAAGTAGCCAAAGCATTGGATGCATGTCTATTTCTTTTTCTGATTTCTTAATTTTATCAGACATATGATTGTTCATAAGCTTTCTCTCCTTGCACAAGTGATGATAAAATCACTTAAAAAGAAGGGCCATTTTCCTGGATTCCTGGGGAGAGTCCTCTAACCTCATGGGACTTTCTCTCAGATGAAAGGAGAAAGGGAGCATAGAAAGGATGAGTGGAAGGGGAAAGGTGAAAACGTTTTTTATTTCCCACTTTTGTTTCTCCCATCTTAAAAATCCTAACACCTGTTTACATTTTCACAGGGTGATACAGGCTTTATGTCCTAACTGCTGCTTTTCAGCCTCAGCATTTGACTTTGGAACCTTGGTCCCTGCTCTCATTTGCCTGCTTCTTGCTTCTTCCTACCTCTTCCTGCCTACTGATGTGGGGGAAAGGAGGGCTTGCTGTCTCATTAGCAAGGCTATGACATTAGAAAAACAGTCGTTTCTTTCCGTGTTGGAACTCTGAATGCATTTTCCTATAATGTTATTATACATGCTGTTAGATACTGTAATAATAATGAGATATCATGGATGATTTATGGACTGATCTGAGTGTCTCCTACCATTTATAACTTTTTTTTTTTTAAGATTGTATTTGTTTATCTGACAGAGATCACAAGCAGGCAGAGAGGCTGGCAGAGAGAGAGGGGGAAGCAGGCTCCCCGCTGAGCAGAGAGCCCGATGCAAGGCTCGATCCCAGGACCCTGAGATCATGACCTGAGCCACCCAGGCACCCCCCATTTATAACTTCTGAAAGTGGAAATAAATTCCGGGTTACAGAGACTTTCGATGGTGCAATTTTTAAAAAATTGAGTACTGCTTAGTTTTTTTTTTTTTAAGATTTTATTTGTGAGAGAGAAACTGGGGAAGAGGGGCAGAGGGAGCAGCAGACTCCTTACTTTGCAGGGAGCACAACATGGGGGCTGGATCCCAGGACTCTGAGATCATGACCTGAGCCTAAGGCAGACACTCAACTGACTGAGCCATCCAGGTGCCCCCTGCTTAGATTTTGCAACCCTATAATTCAGTGCTGTCTTTAGAGAGGATTTAGAGGTTAGTTGTCATTTCTCTTGTTGCTTGTGTATTTTCCTCTAGTAGCCTTCTTTCCATTTCAGGTTGATGACCACTATGTTTAGGGGTTTGGGAAAATCAGATGACCTAGAGTAACTATTAGATCTCTAAATTCAGCCAGTTGCCAACTTGTAATAGGATTCCAAAGGTGTTTTATGGTGAGGGAGAGAGACATATCTTAGTACAAAGATTATGCCTTTAATTTTGTTTCCTGAAAGTTTCTTTGAATGATCATTGTATCATTATCTCATTTGAACCTCATTCTGGCTCTCTGGGGTTGTCAAATAAATGATTTGGGGTAAAAGAAGCATTGATATATTTAATTTGAAAATACCCATTTTCATTATTAAAATTAAGTGCTTCCTTAATAAGATTGGTGCTCATTTAATACATAAACCTATCTTTATTTGCAAAATGAGGTATTCACGTTAGTGCTTCTACCAGAAATTGTGAGGCATTGCTACAATTACATTTGAAATGCTTTTTTAAAAATATTTTTTATTTTTTTAAGATCTTATTTATTTGTTGAGAGAGCATGAGAGATCACAAGCAGGGAATAGAGGTAGAGGAAGAAGCAGACTCCCTGCTGAGCAAGGATCCTGATGTGGTACTTGATCCCAGAACCCTGGGATCATAACCTGAGCTGAAGGCAGATGGTTTCAGATGACTGAGTCACCCAGGAGGCGCCTGACATTTGAAATGCTTTTTAACCTTTTCTTATTTTTTAATCCTATGGATTATTACAGTGAACCAAACTGTTCCTAAATTTTCATTTTGTTATGATTTGACTATTGTATATAGTATTTTCATACTATTATAATATCATACTGTAATATTTCTGTTATTAAAATGTTTTGACATCAAATTTATTTTTCTTCTAGGTAAAGAATAGAGTATATCAAGGTAAATATTTAGGCTTATTCTGTTATTTGTACTCTTCTCTCAGTATTGGTGTTTGATATGAGTTTTATGTGAGCTAGAAATAGATATGGTGACTTCTGATGTCTGACTGATTCGCTCCTAAACATTTTAATAATCCTAGGTTGCTAGCTTGGATGACAGAGTGTAGATAGTGATGCCACCAACTGAGCTAGGAGATGAAGTGGAACAAATTGTGGGAGTAGGAAGAAGATGATTAGTTCGATTTGGGGTAGATTGGCTTTGTTGATTTAATGCAAATTTATTGCACATGAACAGTGTTCCTGCACTAATGGTTTAATCAATACAGTATGTATTGATTTAAGGAGATAATTTGAGAAATAGAGATGGAAATCAGTGTGCTTGTATTTTTCGTCTTTTTCTTTTTGCAAATGACATATTTGAAATGATCACATTTTCTGAGAAGAAAGGTACTCCATGAAGGGAAGGATATTATGCTAAAATATTTTATTATATTTCTTATTTTTGAAATAAATTTAAATTGGACTCTCACTGAAGAAAGGGTCCTTCTTTAAATATTTTATTTAAGATTTTATTTATTTCAGAGAGAGCTAGAACGAGATTGAGACAGTGAGTGGGGGGAGAGGCAGAGGGAGAAGCAGGCCCCCCGCTGAGCAGGGAGCCCAACCTGAGGCCCAATCCCAGGGTCCTGGGATCATGACTCAAGCAGAAGGCAGACACTCAACCGACTGAGCCACCCAGGCGCCCCTATTTTTCTTATTTTAGTAGTATTTTTATACACTTATTCGCCATTAACTGCAGGTTGCTTTTTTATTTTTATTTTTTTGGTTTTTTTAAAAGATTTTATTTATTTGACAGAGAGAGAGATCACAAGTAGGCAGAGAGGCAAGCAGTGAGAGAGGGGGAAGCAGGCTCCCTGCTGAGCAGAGAGCCTGATGCAGGGCTCCATCCCAGAATGCTGAGATAATGACCTGAGCGGAAGGCAAAGGCTTAACCCACTGAGCCACTCTGGCACCTCCTGCAGGTTGCTCTTTTAAAAGCATAATAGTTATGTTAAGAAGTTCTTTGCCTTACAGTGCTAGATAATGTACTGCTAATATTTTGGGCAATTTAGTTTTATTTAGTCATCATAATAAACTTGTGGATTTCCTCTCCCCTTTAGTCACTGAACAGCAGATTTCTGAGAAGTTGAAGAATATCATGAAAGAAAATGCAGAACTTGTACAAAAGCTGTCAAGTTATGAACAGAAGGTATAATTATTCTTTCAGTATTTTCCCCTCATGATTCCAACTTGAATTATTTCCTCCTATGTTGTGGTTCAGTTATGGTATTTTAAAATTTCATTATTTCTTACAAACCAAATCTGAAGAAGTCATCATATGTGTAAAGTATGGCTTTCTTCTCTAAGGGGTTACCTACTCAGATAATTTTTGTTACCCCTGTGATTTATAATTCTGAATTCTGTGTGCTTTATTTTATATAGATTAAGGAGTCAAAGAAACATGTTCAGGAAACTAAGAAACAAAATATGATTCTATCTGATGAAGCAATTAAATTTAAGGTAAAAATCCCTTCTCTTTGAGATTACATTCTAAAAACAAAAGAAAATAATTGAGTAGTTATTATTAATTTTAATGTCTTTTTTAATAGGATAAAATCAAGAAACTTGAAGAAACTAATGAAATTCTGGATGATACAGCTAAAAATCTGCGTGTTATGTTAGAATCTGAGAGGGATCAGAATGTCAAGAATCAGGACTTGGTAAGAGTTTTATTGCATATCATTAACTGTAATTTAGCTTTCAAACTGTTTTGTAGATGAGGTGGATTGAACTCTGCATTTTCTCAGGCTATAACCAAAGGAGGGTTGGGAGACAGGGAAGTTGAACCTCCAGTTGTCTTCATGGAATCTTAAATACTAATACCACAAGCTGTTATTTTCATGGTCCTAGGAAGTATTTTTGTCCTCAGCCCTGGATATTTTCCATATTACTTGGCTTTACTGTCTGAAACATGGAGAGCAACTAAGAAACCGTAGCTCTGTTGAACAGTTCTAGTACTTTGTTTTGTTTTGCTTGATTCCTTTTAAAAACAAGCTTTTTAGAACTGCTTTAGAACTACAGGGAAGTTTCAGAGGGTTCCCATATATTGCACACCCAGTTGAGCTTGTGACCTGGCTGCCCAGGTATTTGCCGGTTTCTGCACTCTAAATTTACCCATTCCCACCCTTGGTGTACTGGTCACTTCTAAAGGAAGTACCTATGCCCAACCTGTGGTTAAGAGAGTGAAGAGTATGCTCTACTCCTTGAGGAGGCAGTACCTTCACCAATTATTTAGAATTCTCAAGTCCAACCATTTTTAGTTCAGGCAAGAGAATTTTTAAAATGACCTTGGGGATTTTTTTTTCCTCAACCAGTAGGAAAAACCATTGATTTCAGCTGGACTACTTGAAAATTTTTTCTTTTTTCCCCTGCTTTTTTTCACCTTTCTGTCTGATCATCTACCACATGAGCTCATACCCAGGAAGGTTGTGGATGGCATGTGATAGAGCTCCAGTAATTTTTTTCTTCTCTTACCTCTTTACATCCTTGACTTTTCTTCTCAGCTAAAACTGAATTACCTGCTTTTATCTGATACGTAGGGGATGACTCAGGGATAGAATTTTATCTTTTTAGCATGTACCCTACTGTTTCTACTTACTAAAATCCTAATACATTTTTTGTGTTCTTCTTCCACATGGCAGATACTGGAAAACAAGAAATCTATAGAGAGGTTAAAGGATGTTATTTCAGTGAATGCCTCAGAATTTTCAGAGGTAAAGTCGCCTATATTTTCTGCAAGATGTTAATAGGGTGCCTTAGTTTTGTTGAGGAGCAATCATTTGATATGTGCTAGAATATGCAATAAATGAAAATTATATGATGTCTAATTGGGAAAGTGTAACACCTCTCCTTTGGAATTAACTCACTGATGGGAGTGTTTTGCATTAGGTTCAAATTGCCCTTAATGAAGCTAAACTTAGTGAAGAGAAGGTAAAGTCTGAATGCCATCGGGTTCAAGAAGAAAATGCTAAGCTTAAGAAGAAGAAAGAACAGGTAAAGAAAAATTAATGTCCTAGATTATGTGAACTAAGGGACCAAGTATCATTATCCCTCAAGTATCTTTTCTCAGATTGTTTTTAAGGAAATGAAATATGTATGCGGCAGTCTATTCTTAGATATGCAAAGTTTAAGCTCCCAAAACTGAGTGCATGTATATATTCTCCATCTGTTCTAGATTTTCTGTTCTTACCTATAATTTCTTTTAGCTGTCAGAGTGTTTTTAGTCTTTGTGTTGTTAAATACCAACCAGTTATTATTCTTACCTATAATTTCTTTTAGCTGTCAGAGTGTTTTTAGTCTTTGTGTTGTTAAATACCAACCAGTTATTAACTTGAATATCCTCAGTAGGATGATGGATTTGCTTCTTGACCAAAGAATTAGGTATTTATAGCCCTTCTTTGAGCAATTACTGCTTCACTGACAAAAGGAAGGTTATGTGATCTGGAGTGTGGACATGGGAGACAGTGAAATGTGTTCTTCCATTCCTATGAAAGTGAATTATTGGAATGGGCTGCGATTTTTTGAAGGCTACGATAACTGGATTGACTTGCTTGACAGCTCTCATGTGCTTACTGCAGTTCTGAGGGTCGGAGCCACTCTTCCCTCTCCCATCACCAAGGCCTCAGTCCATAGAGACAGGCCAAGAGTAGCATGACTCCTTGCTTCTCTGTCTCCTTCACATGTTCCTCATATGTCCAGTGCAAGAGTGCTAGCCTTGGGAAATTCATGTGTTTTAATTTTTCAGTTGCAGCAAGAAATCAAAGATTGGAGTAAATCACATGCTGAGCTCAGTGAACAAATCAAAGCATTTGAGAAATCTCAGAAAAATTTGGAAGTAGCTCTTACTCACAAAGATGATAATATTAATGTAAGTGTATTCTCTTGAATACATGCTTAATTTTCATGAAATCTGCTTGAGAAGCTCTTTCTAATGTCCCTTTGCTTCTCCTCTAGGCTTTGACTAATTGCATTACCCAGTTGAATCGGTTAGATTGTGAATCTGAATCGGAGGGTCAGAATAAAGGAGGAAGTGAGTTAGAAGAATTAGCAAATGGAGAAGTGGGAGGTAAGTTTGGTTTCAGGGAGGTTGGACCCCTTCAAGTACATTGATGCTCCTTTTTGGCTCACTAACTTCTTTTTTTTAAAAGATTTATTTATTTTAGAGAGAACAAGCAAGGGGGAAGGGTAGTGGGAGAGGAGCTCAAGCAGACTCCCCGCTGAGCAAGGACCCTGATGTGGGGCTTGATCTCAGAATGCCAAGCTCATGACGTGATCTGAACTGAAGAGTCAGATGCCTAACTGACTGAGCTACCCAGGCGCCCCTGACTAACTTCATAAGTGTTAGAGTTGTAGATGCCTGTCACCGGACTTGGACGCACTTCTGTGTGCGCTGGGCAGAGGGGCTGGGCTGAGGGCTGTGGTACAGCAGTGGGTGTGCAGTGAACACGGACTCTGCTTTTCCACCCCACTGAGGACTGTTGGTGTGCACTAGAGTGAGAGCAGCATAGCTATGACTTACACCTCAGAGTGTGAACACTATTCAGTAGGAGAAATTTATTTCTCAGTGCCATGGGGATGACCTTTGAACTTAGTACTCATCACCTCTGTAGCTCTGCAGTTTTAAGGCCCACAACCGATTCCAAGAGTACTGAAGTGGGGGGGGGAAGCCATAAAATAAGGCCGTGAGAGTGGAGCTAAAGGAGCTAAAGGGTAGCAGTGTTTACTAATGAAGGACATGTTTCTGGACATGTTTTTCAAATCAGATATTGCTTTCACAGTGGGCATATTCAACCATGCCCGGTAGCAGATTCAAGTGGAGAACAGAAGAGAAAGTCTTTCTAAATAAGACACATGACCAGGTGGACCTAGATCTGAATGAGAAGAAAGAGCTTTAGTTCACACATCCCTAGTCATGGAGCCTGTGGGGCGCCTGGGTGGCTCAGTGGGTTAAAGCCTCTGCCTTCGGCTCAGGTCATGATCTCAGGGTCCTGGAATCGAGCCCCGCATTGGGCTCTCTGCTCAGAAGGGAGCCTGCTTCCCCCTCTCTCTCTGTCTGCCTTTCTGCCTACTTGTGATCTCTCTGTCAAATAAATAAATAAAATTTAAAAAAATTAAGAAAAAGTCACGAAGCCTAATTAGTTCTCTTGGTCGATTTGTTTTTTCTTTGAATGTTTGAACATGGTAATTGTTTAGTTTTGGAGAAATCAAGAAAATACATTTAAAAAGCAAAAGAGGAAAAGGCAATTAGAACCTTTTGTATTTTAGGTGACCGGAGTGAGAAAATGAAAAATCAAATTAAGCAGATGATGGACATTTCTCGGGTATGAGCTTTTTTTGTGGAGTACCGTAAGTGCCTGTGGATTCTCACTGTGCCTCCCTTGTAAGGGTAGTTCTCTCTCTTGGAATTTTTAGACACAAACTGCAATATCAGTAGTTGAAGAGGATCTAAAACTTCTACAATTTAAGCTTAGAGCCTCGATGTCTACTAAATGTAACCTGGAAGGTAGGCTGCTTCCTGAGAAGAAAGTGCCGAGTTTCTAACCCCTTCCAGTGCCACCCTCTCCACCAGTTTGTGAGCCCTGTGCACACACCCGGCTCAACCATTTTATCCTTTACAGACCAAATAAAGAAATTAGAAGATGACCGCCACTCACTGCAGTCGGCCAAAGCCGTCCTGGAGGAGGAATGCCAAACCCTGAGGCAGAAAGTGGAGATTCTGAACGAGCTCTACCAGCAGAAGGAGATGGCTCTGCAAAAGTAAGCCGCTCGTGCCTGGCCGCTCGCTGTGCAAGCCAGTGTGCGGCCTCCTGGACAGAAGTTTGTCTTTTTTTAAAGATTATTCATAGGTTTTTTCCTGTCCCTATTTGGTAGAAATTTGTCTTCCTTCCTTTCTTGTTTCCCATAATTTGCATTTTTCTTTCCCCTGGAGTCAGTGGTCATAGGGGTTGCCTGCAGTAAATTTGACAGGGATGGTTTACTGGTGCCACCGTGGTGCACTTCGCGAACACCCAGTCTCTTTGGTGGCTTTGCCAAATACTTGACTTTCTTTGTGGCATTTAAATAAGTGTGACTTATCCTCTATCTGTTCTGCTACTTTTTTTTTTTTTTTTAATGACTTATTTATTTGAGAGAGAAGGAGAGAGGGAGAGTGAATGTGCATGAGGTGGGGAGGGTCAGAGGGAAAAGCTGACTCCCCAAGAAGCAGGGAGCCGGATGCGTGGGACTGGATCTGGGACTCCAGGATCATGACCTGAGCTGCAGGCTGTCGCTGAACCAACCGAGCCACCCAGGCGCCCCCATTCTACTACTTATTAATACAGCCTTTCAGAATCCTGAGTGATTTGTAGGACATGATGGTTAGTAGAATAAATACTCCAAAAGGAGTATTTAGTTATTTGAAGGTATCCTAAGTTTTGGAGTTTAGTCAAATGCTCAGGTTAAACGTTACCTGCTGTAATTGTGGCGAGGATGTTTGGAGTTTTAAATATAGACATACCTGTTCCGTGTGTACATTTAGGTATTAATCTCTTGAAATCTCCATCTGAAATCTGAAGTTAGGTGTTTTTTGAAAGACTTTTGTAGTTCATTTTAAGTTTTTTTTCTCCACAAAAATACCAGAATTCTCTAAAAATAGGTTGTCTTTGGTGGTGGCTATTCGTGTTTGCTCCTGTGCTTTACTCCAGCATATATGGCGGCCTCTGAGAAGGCTTTTTCTGCTGAGCAAAGTTCATCTTTTTTAAATGCTTGGGCTGCTATTGCCTGATGCCATGAAACATCAAAAGCATACCACTAACATTTTCTCTGATTCTTTGCTCACCATGCAGTCAGTTTAGATTTGTCAGATTTTGTTCAGGCCAGCTCTAAATACCTGGCCTGTTTTCAGAGAAATACTTCTAGTTTCATTCCTTTTTTTTTTTTTTTAAGAGCACTTCTCTGCCACCATAGTCTTAATTTTCTTAATGACAGTTGTTTTTCTTCATGATAGTCATTGTGGCACTGTTGTATTCGGTTTGTCCAGCGTATCTGGTATGTACCCTGCTCTCCATCCCCAAAGCCTGGGTTAGTTCAGGTCCACATCCTCTCTCCTGCCGGTCCTTGACTGGACCTCTCGCCACCTGCCCTTTCTCATACCCTCTCTTCCAGGCTCTTACTCATTCCCTCTCTCGGCCTTGAGTGAACTTGCTTAAAATGCAAGTCTCTGCATGGCCTCAAGTGCTTAAAATCTGTCAAGAATGCTCCATTCTCTTCTGGATCAATTCCAGACTTGCATAGGCACGCAGGACACATCCCCTCAGTTGCCTGGAGCTGCTTCTCCAGGTGCATTTCCTGCAGCAACTTCTGATGCTTTCTGACCTGCAGCCACACTGAACACAGCTCCTCATGCCACTCTGAGCCTCGCTGTTACTGTGTATGCTGCTTTCTCTGCAGTAAAATGCACTTTTACGGTTTCTTCACCTGGCAGTCTCTGCCCATTGAAAGGTTTATGTTTCTTAAAATCTTTTCTGGAGTGTGTGGTAGCATAAATAGGTATGTAGCTATAGAGAGTGGGTGAGTGTGCATTTTTTCTATAATAGAACTCCTCTCTCTGTATATGTATAGGCTTACATCCACGTGTGACCGGGACACCAAGCTGGCTCACTTGGTGGTAAATTTGACATCACTTGCTGGCTCACTGGTAGAGCTTATGACTCTTGATCTCAGGGTTGTGAGTTTGGGACCTATGTTGGGTGTGCAGATTATTTAAAAATTAAAAAAAATTAAAAAATAAAATAAATCTACCTATTAGTGTTTGCTTTCTGTCTGATGGCCTGTTCTGTGTTCCTGTGTTTCTTCCTTCTTTCTGTCTTTCGGATTCTTTGAATATTTTTAATAATTCTGACTTTCTGCTCTTTAAGCTTGGTAGTTAGAGGTTGCTCTTTCTGTCCTTCTGTAATTACCCTAAAGACCACAACATATGTCCTGAACTTGTTACAGTGTGACATACATAAATAAGGGTACCTCTTTCTGGGCTTTAGCTCCTGTCTGACTTAGATGCCATCTGAATGGCATCTTAATTCTCTCTACACCTAAACTCTTTAGACCTTCTTTCACTGTCTACTGCATCGCTGTCCAGCCATGTTATTCTGCTGACACACACACATTCATATTTCTGTAGCTTTTGCTCCTCTCCCACATCTGTAGTTTTTCACTGGGGGTCCCTTTCATTCTCCTTGAAGGACATCCTTTAGTTACAGATATGATCAGTTTATCTTTGTATGAAAACATCTTTCTAAAGATTGTTCTCCTGGCTGTAAGATGCTCGTAGTTACTTAATTTCATTACTTTGAAAGTAACCAGTTACTTTCTGGTTTTATAGTTCCTTTGGGGAGTCCAGTATCCATCATCTTTTCCTTCCTCAGTGTCTCACCACTGACCTTGGAGGCTTCAGTCATTCTTTCTGGCTCTTCAGCAGTGTTTTCAGGAGGTGTTCTGGTGTGTGGGGGTGTGTTTACATTTTTTGTTTCTCTGCCCTCTCCCCATCTTGTTTGTATTTATGCTGCTTGGGTTCACCGGCACCTCTTGATTTGGGGGGCCTTGCTTTGTATATTGATTCTGCTTCATTCTCTCTTCTTGTAAAATTTTTTTTTTTTTTTTTTTTTTCTTCTTGTAAAATTCTATTTAAATTTTTTTTTTTTATATTTCCCCTGTGTCTCCTACATTCTTACCTGATTTGTTGCATTCTGGATGGCATTTTTTCTGACCTGTCTCCTCATGTGCTAAGATCTCACTTTGTCAAATCAGCTGCTAAAATCATTCATTGAGGTTTTTTTTTTTTTAATGTATTTATTTGAGAGAGCGCGCACACGTGTACACGTGCACAGGGTGCAGGAGAGGGCAGGGGTAGGAAATTTAAAGCAGAATCCTCTCTGAGTGAGGAACCTGATGTGGGGCTTGATCCTATGACCCTGAGATCATGACCTGAACCAAAATCAAGAGTCAGACATTTAACAGACTGAGCCAACCAGGAGCCCCTATTTATTGAGTTCTTAATTTCAGTTACGGTTTTTCAATTTTATAGGTTCTTTTTTTTTTTTTTTTAATGATTTTACTTATTTATTTGACAGAGAGAGAGATCACAAGTAGGCAGAGAGGCAGGCAGAGAGAGAGGGGGAAGCAGGCTCCCTGCTGAGCAGAGAGCCCGATGTGGGGCTCGATCCCAGGACCCTGAGATCATGACCTGAGCCCAAGGCAGGGGCTTTAACCCACTGAGCCACCCAGGCGCCCCTCAATTTTATAGGTTCTGCTAAAATTTATAATTTTGACTTTTACTTCTTTGAGTATATAAGCATAATTATTTTAAAGTCTGTAAAGATTCAGCTATGGGTCCATCCCTCTTTTTGTTAGGTTTTGATCTCAATGTTTTGTGAAGTGCCTGGTCAGTTTTGACTGAGTGGCAGAAATTGTCTGTAATAACTGTAGAGGACACTAGAGGTCTAGGATGATGTTATTTTCCTACAGAAAAGATTTGAGTTTATTTCTGGCATGAGTTACTTTAATCTAGTCGGCAATTCACGTCATATAAAAATGGCCTCGTCCCTTCAGAGGACACTGTGTTGCCTGTTTGCACAGCTCTTTCTAGTCCAAACCCAAAGCCTTGGACTTTTGTAGGTCCCCTCGTTGGTGACCTTGAACCCCATTTTTCTTTGAACCCAAATCTGGTGCAAATTCTTCTCAGTCTCCTTTTGTCTCCATTGTCTTCAGTGCATGGAATGAACTTGGAGGAAAGGTGGCTTCAGATGCCAGGCTTTCTTGTAATTCTGAGATTCCTTTTTCTCCTGGAGCTTGGCCTCATATATTAACTTGTCAGCTAATATATTAGCTCTCTGATGCCTTCAGGCATAGTCTTGATATTTTTGTCCGATGTTCTAATTGTTCCCAGTATTCTCAGACCAACTCATTTATTACTGGAAAAAAAATTCCAATTGATTTTTCCTTCAAGACTCCCATTTCTCACTTCTCTTCCTAAGCCAGAGTCAGGGAATTTTCTGTTCTTATGTGCTTTTACGTATTAAACTATGAGCTCTGTTAGTGCAGGGATAGTACTTTGCTCATACTTTTATCTTAGCATCTTAGGAGGCAACCAGTATAGTACAGCCATTCATAGAATACTTTGCTGAGTACTGAATGAGCAGTTATGAAAAGAATACATAAACCTTTTAACCATATAGCTCTTCTCATTTTGCTTCTGATTCATAGAAATTTAAATTTCAAGTTAAGTGTCTTCTGAATTAGACTTCTAGGCAAATGGTAACAAAATAGCATTTTTGAACCCGTAAACGTTGCTACCATTGCAGTTGATTTTATTGGAGATGTGCATCTTGAGCTTGAAGGTTAATTGGGTTAAAACCAGTTTCCAGTAGGTAAGACCCTGATTATAGAACAGCTGGGATTCTTTTTCTGTTTTATTCACTAGACATTGCTAATTCCGAGGTTTTTCTCTTTCTCATATCATCATGCCATTGAAATAGGTAGTAGGAGTCCCATATCTGAAGTGCAGGAATGTTCTGTGGTTGGTTAACTACATGGTTTAGAAGCTAGAAGACATGTTTTAGAAGGCTCTGTCTTTCTCTGGCTATTTTATCACAGTACCCATCTTGGATTGAGAGGCAGTCCTTCCATGGTAAAAACAAGGGAAGTAATTATAGGTTTTTCTGTGGTAGAAATAAGAGAAGTCATTATCCCTTGCTGTGGCCCGAGAAGCTTCATGGTGTGAAGTTGATCAGCCATGGCCGCCTACAGTCGAGTAAAATGATCTTTCAACGTGTTAAGCACAAGGAACTTGCCGGTGGGCATAGAGTGACATTTGCTAAACTACTTACCAGTGTGTCAAGAATTATGAGAAATTAGAAAATGCAAGTGATTTGCCAACAGGCCAGAGATTGATTTTTATCCTGGAATGGGCAAGTTTGAATTCTTTCCTGACTTTGTATGTCTGTGCATTTTGGAGCGCAGGGGAGGAGGTGATGTTTGAGTAGAGGCATTCGGACAGACTGCCGGGAAGACAGAAACCCATCTGACTGACAGCTGATTTTTGTCTTAGGAAACTGAGTCAGGAAGAGTATGAGCGGCAGGAGAGAGAGCAGCGGCTGTCAGCTGCTGACGAGAAGGCGCTTCTGGCTGCGGAGGAAGTGAAAACGTACAAGTGAGTTCAGCTTCGAGAGCGGCATCTGTGCTGAGGGGACTGCTGTTGGCGTCTTTAAAATCCGTGTTACGTTGTGTAGAAGAAAACAGCACAGAACATAAGTAAATGGTCACAGGACGTGAATAGTTAATTCTTATGGGAAAAAAAACGCATTTTAAGTTAACAAAGGGAACAGTGTCACATTAACAACCATTGTCATACACCTGGTGCTGCGAGACCATCAGGGAACTTGGTTCGTGCTGGCCGTGCGGGGCGGTTCTGTGTGTGGGAGGGATTCTTCCAGGAAGCCCACCTGCTGTAATGTATCCGAAATCATTACAGCTGTCCTGCCACGGGTAGACCCGCTAGTCACAGCTCCGGGCAGTTTTCTGCGGCTGTCATTAAAGGAAGAAAAAGCTTTGTGGAGGAAGATAGTCATAGCAGGATTGCTCAAGAACGTGGAAGAACAGGCAAGAAGATTATAGTGTCAACTCAGACTCTTCAGCCACTAAATAAGAAGGAAATTAGGTCATCTTAGGTTTGATCGTGTTATACTCTGATTGTAACCACGGGAGTGCGGGTGTTGCAGCAGGGGCACATGGTGAGACGCTTTCAGATTTCCTTAGTTGCTCTGTAATCGATAAAAACAAGTGTGATTCTTAGGCGCAGAATTGAAGAGATGGAGGATGAATTGCAGAAGACAGAGCGCTCATTTAAAAACCAGGTAATTCCCCTCCCCCGAGGCTGTGGGGCTCTTCTGTGTCTGGGAGACGCTGGTAGTGGCTGCAACGAGGACTTCCCACATGTCGTCGTCCATGTGTTGTCTTTTTCAGATCGCTACTCATGAGAAGAAAGCTCATGATAACTGGGTAAGATTTTTTTTTTCTTTCCCTTATTTCGTGTAGTCGGCCACCACTGATTTGGATCTGTTCGTCTCCCATAGCTCAAAGCTCGTGCTGCGGAAAGAGCCATCGCCGAGGAGAAAAGGGAAGCCGCCAACTTGAGGCACAAGTACGTGCTGTGGAATTCCAGTTTCTCAGCGCGTTCTCGGGCTTTCAGAGGCAGTGCTGCTCGGTGTCTCGTAAGCAACGGAGGTTGTATTTCATATTTAATTCCATTCTTTCTCTGTATTCAAGGTTACTGGAATTAACCCAGAAGATGGCAATGCTGCAAGAGGAGCCTGTGATTGTGAAGCCGAGGCCGGGCAGGCCCAACACCCAGAACCCTCCGTGGAGGGGTGAGCCGCACTTTCGGGGGCAGCGCCCGCGGCTGTGTGTGTGCATTACGTTCTGGTTCTGTGTGTCTTCGTTCTGATGAACTTGCTAAAGAAAAGAAAGGTTGCCTCAGGGCGGTAACAGTTCACTGTTGTCTTCAGGTCCTCTGAGCCAGAATGGCTCTTTTGGTCCATCTCCTGTGAGTGGGGGGGAATGCTCCCCTCCACCGACGGCTGACCCGCCTGCGAGGCCTCTCTCTGCTACGCTTAATCGAAGAGAGATGCCTAGAGGTGAATTCGGTGAGCATTCACATTTTACCTTATAATAAACTGTTTCTAGAGGATCCCCCCCACCCTTTATTTGAGATTTTTAAAAAACTTAAATTCACTTAGTTAACATATAATGTATTACTGGTTTTGGAGGTAGAGTTCAGTGATGTTATCATATATAACACCCAGTGCTCATTCCATCTTGTATGCCCATCCTTAATGCCCATCATCCACTTACCCCATTTCTCAGCTCCTCTCCCCTCCAGCAACCCTGTTTGCTTCCTGTCAGTAAGAGTCTCTTACGGTTTGTCTGGAGAATTCTAATGCAAGCAGCGTTTTCGAATTTGGGTCTGTCCAGTTTAGGGAAGAAAATGTCTTAATTTGTCTTGGTGTCTAGTCTGCTACAAGATCTGCTTTAGAACAGAAAGCATTTATTTACTGTTATTAACATTACTCTAGCATATGTATTGTAAAATATTTGCTTTTTACTTTTTTACTGTGAAGTGTAAGTCTTTATCTTTACATTTCTTTGGAGTTCTTCTCTTGGACATAATAAAAGTAGCTTCAAGATTGTATAACTAAAGCAGCTTACGTCCATTTCTCGTTAACACATGGTGCTGTGAGTCTGTTTCTGATCAAAGACATGTGTCTGATACTTGGTGAGATGTGGAAGTCAGATCACACAGACTAAAAACATCAGCCTATACAACTATATCAGGCCTGTAACTCGAAGCACCAGCTGGCGCCAATAATATGCAGGTTTTATTGCTGTTCTTTCAATTCAGTAGTTCTTGTTTTAATTTTTTTTAAGGTTTTATTTATTTAGGGGCGCCTGGGTGGCTCAGTGGGTTGAGGCCTCTGCCTTCTGCCCAGGTCATGACCCAGGGTCCTGGGATCGAGCCCCGTGTCGGGCTCCCTGCTCAGCGGGAAGCCTGCTTCTCCCACTACCATTCCCTCTGCTTGTGTTCCCTCTCTCGCTGTGTTTCTGTCAAATAAATAAAATCTTTTAAAAAAAAAAAAAGGTTTTATTTATTTATTTGACAGAGAGAGCACAAGTAGTGGGAGCAGCAGAGGGAGAGGGAGAAGCAGACTCTCAGCTGAGCAGGGAGCCTGATGTGGGGCTCGATCCCAGGACCCCAGGATCATGACCTGTGCCAAAGGCAGATGCTTAACCAACTGAGCCACCCAGGCGCCCCTCTTGTTTTAATTCTTTAACTCTGTGCTTAAGTTGGGATTTCCCCTTCTGATTAGGAGACCCATTTTTAATGTTGCTTTCTAGGTAGAGTTGAACCCTGATCTGTCCACAATTGGTTTGTTTATTCTGAAGAATCCATACAAAAGCTCTGTTCTTTCTTTCTCAAGGGTCAATGGACGGACCTCCATCTCGTCCTCGATGGTCGTCTGAGGCATCTGGGAAACCCTCTGCCTCTGGTAAGGGATCTGAGTGTGGTTCAGAGTCTAAAACCATGGAGGAAGTGGGCACGAGGGTCTCTTAGTTCTTCCTCAAAGAGTATATAATCAGGGTAAGTTTAAATCCGTTCTTTGGCCTTCAGCAGATCCGGGATCTGGTGCAGCTCCCATGATGAACAGCAACTCGAGAAGCTCTTCCCCTACTAAGGTGATGGATGAAGGAAAGGTAAATCCCACAGTGGCTCTGAATTATAATTAGGTATTTCAGGAAACCTTAAACTTCCGTTACAACACCCTCTCTTTGTTTGCGTCATCCATCTCTTGTGTGTCTGTTATAGCTGTACTATCTCCTTTTTTAAAAAAGCAAACTGTTCCCCAAGACCCTGAAGGCCCTTCAGTTCCCAGCAGTGCATCTGTGGCTGAGCAGTCAGGAGTAGTAAGTACTTGGAGGTTAAGGACTGAGCTGAGCTTTTAGTTGGTGTATTTCTGGAAAGGATACGAAGGGCATGACACTAATCTGCTTTGCTTTGAATTGCACGGCAGCATCGATCTTACTGTTGGCCTGGACTTGAAGTGTTGCTGGGTTGCTGCAACCTGACTACTGGCTGGGGTTTTTCCTCCCTGTTCGGGTCAGGCTGGTCACCTGAGGCTGGTCACCTGTTGGGAACATCTGTTGCAACTAAAGGCGGAAAGCCATTGCTGCAACTTTATACCGTGTGGGCTTTGGCGTCCAGTGTTCTGAGGCGGAGTAAATTAGTCAGCTACAGCACCGTTCCCCGCTTATGTGTTTGCAAGTGTGTTGCTTGAGAATATTGCCAGTTGTATACTAGGCAGACCCTGTTTTGAATACCTGAACTTACAGATTGGTAATGGAAGAATGCTTGCCGGAAGTGAAATACTGACGGGTGAAAACCTGTCAATCCTGCTGTGCCCGTTGTCAGCAGTAGCCTTCGGGGCCGTGCACGTGTTCTCTGCGAGCGCTGAGCCACTCCTCTGAGCATGGCTCACAGTGCTCGGTGCTGAAATCAAAGTATGTGTGATCTCCTGATGGAGAATTTCCAACCCAGTTTCCCATGGGAAAGGTCAGTGTCTCTCAATAGAAAGCATAGCATTACTGGTGCATGAAGGTAAATATTGGTGCCGTGCTTGCCTCCTTGTATATAGGACATTGCTTCGGTTGGAAAATGCTTCCACGTTTCAGCACAGGACTCCAGGAACACGGATCTCTTGAGATCTTTCCATCCAAGGGCAGCTTGGACCTGAGACCCTTTTGGAGTAGACTTCAGAGAGCAGAAGCCCCTTTATTGGAGAGGGAGGCAGACCTGATCCTAAATCGCAGTGGCTTCTTAGATGCTGTGTGACCGCCAGCAGATTATCTGATACTCTGTGTCCTCATTTAAAACAGGATGTTCCTGCTAAGAGGTTGAGAGATCTGAGGATGAGAAAAAATATGTTCAAGGACATTGAAGGCACTCTGAAGAGTGACTCTTGTGACATGTGTAGATTGGGCTTTTCTTTGCCCTTTTGTTCTGTCCATGCTCAGTATAGAAATAATGCACTGTTGTGGCAGTGGGAAGGATGTGGGGGTGCAGGGGTCACCCTAGGAATTGATCACGGTGTTTGTGGGAGTCACCTCTGTTAGCATCCTTCAGACATCCTCTCGCTCTCTTCCCCTTGCATATTCCAGCAGTAGTGCGACTGCAGCGAACCTCGTGGCTTCGGTGCCATCCCTTTAACCTGCCTCAGCTGCCAGCGGGCACAGACAGGAGGGGTCAGGTTTTGTCGCACTGGCTCTGTTCTTTGGACAGGTGCCTGCCATCTGCTTCGCTGGGTTTCAGCTTTTACTGGTGTTGGTGCTTGCGTGTGTGTCACACCAGAGTCTTTCAGAATTGTAATTGCTGCTTCTCTCCAGGTGACTATGGCTGCAAAAGGGCCCCCTCCTTTCCCAGGGGTGCCCCTGATGAGCTCCCCCGTGGGAGGCCCTCTCCCACCACCCATTCGATATGGACCACCTCCTCAACTCTGCGGGCCTTTCGGGCCTCGGCCACTTCCTCCACCATTCGGTATGATGGTTGAATAGGAGTAACTGACTCGAGTATATCCCATCTGTTTGCTCTGTTCCTTGTTGAAATTTTAATAGTGGCTTTTACAGGCCTATGTGATGAAAGTGCAAGACAAGTGAGTGCATCTTAACTTTTCCTCAGGTTTTTAGCGCACATGGGGGGCTGCATAATCCCCCTGTAGAGGTGAGCAGTAGACCTCTTGTAGACCAGAGATATTAATAGAGCCAGGAATAATACTTCTGCAGATGGCTAGAACTAATTCTCCCAGCTCAAGAGCTTACAAAGACCCCTAGAAAATAGATATATAGATTATGAAACACAAAGCTTATAATCACCAAGACGAAAGTATAAACAATGGGTCATAGAATATAGAAGAGGGACGATTCAACTTTCACTTCCTGCCTTGGCAATAAACGAGAAGGAAGTGTTAGCTCTAGAGAAGGTCAAGTTTAATGCCTAATGAATGTTGCTGAATTTAACTAGGGGGAGCTGGAAGTCCTTTCCCCAGCAGGGCAAGCGCCTGGATTTGGATGGCATGTTGAGGTCCGTGGGAGCTACCGCGTGAGATGGAATTGCCCTTTATCAAAATGTTTTTGTTGCAGTAAAGCCCTTATTTCGTAATCTGTCGTCTTTGAAGTATTAAACCAAGCCCTTGTGAGAGAAAGATGGCAGAACTGGGTATAGAAAAACCAGCCAGCTAGAGCCAGGTTTAAATCCTGCCCATGCGGCTTCCTGGCCGGCCGGCGGCATACAGTTTGCCTTGTCTCTGAGGTCGGGGATGCCACCACCTGACTTGTGAAGTTGTGAGAAATGAAAGACTGTCATACCCAGAGTCTTCTGTGTTTCCATGTGTTCATATGTATTTACAGGACTTTTTATTTTTCCAGGTCCTGCTTTACGTCCACCACTAGGCTTAAGAGAATACGCACCAGGCATTCCACCGGGAAAACGGGACCTGCCTCTTGATCCTCGAGAATTTTTACCGGGACACACACCTTTTAGACCTTTAGGCTCTCTTGGTCCAAGAGAGTACTTTATTCCTGGTACTCGCCTACCGCCCCCCACCCATGGCCCCCAGGATTACCCACCTCCACCTGCTGCGAGAGACTTACTGCCTTCTGGCTCTAGAGACGAGCCCCCACCTGCCTCTCAGGGCAGTAGCCAGGACTGTTCACAGGCTTTAAAACAGAGCCCATAACTCTGACCTCTGACATTTAGTCTAAGAAAGTGGACTGTGCACTATTCGCTAGAGTAAAGGATTTCATTGGCTTCAGAATCCAAAAGTTTATTTTAAAAGGTTTGTTTTTAGAATTAAGCTGCCCCGGCAGTGTGCATTTTTGAGCCAAACTATTGAAAAAACATTTCCCCCCCTAAATAAAAACCACCTCATAAGCTAGAGTCTCCTTACAACTTTGAAATGTGCAATAAAGAATACCTGTGTTTTAGTTAATATAGCGTATATAACTGCTAAATGATTTAGAATGTCATGGAAATACGAACATTTCCTGTGGAAATGCGAGAAGAACGTGTGTTTCCATTTATTATCCTATTTTTAGTGTACACCAGTTGAACACAGAGCAATGGTGTTTATTAGCTTGGTTTTTTAAAATACTGGTCGCGAAGACTGTTACGCTAAAAATGTTTACTAAAAGATCACTAAACTTTCCCTTCTTGCTGAAGTTCTTTGTAGTAATAGTTCATAAAAATTTGGTTATTACAAGCGTCTGTTGCTTCATTGGGTTGTTTTCTCACGAGACTTGGACCATTCTGGAACCACGTAAACTGGGGCTCGCAGAGCTGCCCACGGTGACTGGGCAGCACGCGCTCAGTGCTCGGGAGGTTCGACCTGAAGTCCCCTGGGAACCCCCCAACCACCACATGTCTTCCGTGGCCTTCAGAGAAGTCAGGGGGCCCAGCGGTGCACCATTCCCGGGCTTTCCAGTGGCTTTCACTGCCCACTCGAGGATGGTCTCTGGAGTATGAGCTCATGGTTGTAGTGGGAGTCGTCCGACCTCATGGTCTGTTGCTTTTACCACCCCGGCTCTAAGGGTGCATTACGGGAAACGGAACGGTATGTTGTGACCATAAAAAATAAGGAAATTTCTTTTTCAAAAGGTACAGTCTATTTCTCCCATACCTTGCCTCTGGTTTTCAAGGAAAATGGCAAGAAAAGATCAGAAGAGTGCAATACTATGAGAAAGAATGATTTAGGACTCTAAGGTTTGTAGGCTGCCCGCAGTTCTTTTTGTTGATCCAAATTATAAAAGGCTGGTAGTATTCACTGCTTAGATTATACTTTCCCCTTCTCCAAAGTTCATGTCATGATACTATAGAAACCTAGACCATGACCTATCAGTTACAATACTTAATGTACTAATGCCCTGCAAGATAAAAAGAAGCAGAAGCTTCACTGTGAAACATTTTTTTAAATACTAAACTACCAGAAGATAGCACTCTGGAAAGGTAAGGACCACTAAAAGAAGACAACTCTTTAAAATTCGCAAATAGTTCTTTAGAAAGACAATTCATATGTGTCTTCCCATTTAATCTCAAGAACAGAGGAGACTAAAGAACACCTCCAGAGTTCAGAGCAGAGGTTATTTTTAACCATGTAAAGGAAGACTGAATCCACAAATACAACTCTTGAGTAAGGTCAGTGTCTTCAGGACACAATGATGAGGTTAATAGAATTGCTAATGTTCGGTCACACTGAAATAGATGATACCCGCTAGCACAGATAGGTTGGAAAGGCAAATGAGACCGGTTTTAAAACCAAAGCTAGTCTTTTTTACCTCTACATATTTTTGGTGTTTGTCCCGATCTCCTGTTCCCAGGAGTCCTTAAGTTGCAGCAGGCTCCGAGGCCACAGCCGAGCCTGGGTGGCTCCCTGTCCCAGCGGCTTCCCGGGGCCTCTGCAGTGCCTCGTGTGCCCGGGCTTAGTTGGTAAAATCCTCTCATTTATGAAATGGCAACAGTTTGGCCCGAAAGCATTTCTACTACAGTTCTTGTCTAATAGCTGCTTTTTTTCAGTGGAAAGTAAAAAATAATTTGTGGGCAATACAGTATTCTGAGTTACTCTTCCGGATGATCGCCTGTCACCCGATTCAGGTCTGAATTAAAGCTACGCTAATCACACGGCATTCCATTCAAGCTGCTTTAATTCTGAAAGGCACTGTAGTTCATACAAACCATACTTATGTGAACGACAGCTGATGCTTCTTCCTATCAATTATCACTGACATACATGTCTTATCCTCTATGAGAAAAGAGAAAGACCCACAGATCAGTTTTGCTACATTTTAATAGTAGGTACTTTAAGGGATTCTTTGTCTGGGTCTCGTCAGCAACATCAAACAGAAGGTACTGAGTACTCCACAGGGTACAGAGCGCTGCCAAGCACCTTAGAACATTTACAAGCCTTGGAGAAAATGTGGTTCTTGCCCCTGGAGGAGCTGACAACTAAGTCTAAGGGTTGAGTCGACAGCAAGGTAATTTATTAAGGCAAATTCTTCATCCCCTTGAGCTACTGTGACTGAATCATTTTTGGAATTAATCTAATTAAGAGACAAGACTTAAATTTGGTTGAGAATTCATTCAGGCTCCAAGTTTTTAATACCCACCTTAAGCAGAACTGACAGACAACCGGAAGTTAGGACTGGCTCTCTTGAAGTGCAAAGGCGAGAACACCTATGTGGCTGCTTATTTTAAAAAGCACACATTGAACTGTAGGACTGGGATTATTACACTAGTTTAAAAACAGGCCAAGTTCCCCTTGTGCTAGCACTGGTGATTCGACATAGTGAATGTTAAACGTGTGGGTCTGCACTGAACTCCCAGAGAGCCCGCCCCCAATGTTCACGTCCTGTGTACCAAATACCCACCTCGGGTGTCCTCTGAAAGTCTGATTTATGCCCCATTAAGTCAAAAGTACTGTAAATAGTCAAATTATAATAAGCTAATGACCTGCATATTTCCATATGGATGAAAGTCAATATATCTACATAGGAAATAAATGGCAATCCTATCTACCTATATAAAAACTAGAGTAGCTCCAGATTTTGCATACTCACCACTCTAAGAAGAGGTATGCAGGCTTTAAGGTTTCACAATCAGTTGTCAGAAAAACAGCAGTTACTCCTGCAGTATCTCGTTAGCATCTGACTCAAATTAGATTACGTGATTTAGAAGACGTCACAAAGCCATCTAGAAACCTGCAATTATTCTGACACGGTTCCATCATTAACCCTAGAATCACTATCAGAGTAACAACGTGATGCAGAAGAACAGCCAATCAACGGACTACAAACATGCTCCTTCAGAAAAACAATCTGGTCACCTGGAAAAATCAAGCTACAGCCTGGAAACCCTCCCATCTGGGAGACTGATCTGGCTGAGACACACGATTTCTAACCAGGAAATCTACGAGAACAGGGTGAATTCAGGCCACCTTGGAGGGGCAGCCTATCCTTTTCGACTGACCTCCCTGGGCAGCAGAAGCGGTCCGATTCCTCCTCAGAACAGTGTCATACTCTCCTACCCCCATCAGCCCAAAGTTTGGCATCAACTCAAAAAACCAAAAAAGCATACTGGAGCAAAAGTGAACGGATGTGTAAACTCTAGCACATTCTTATTGCTGTATTAATTTTGAAAACGAGCAGATCCTACCCACAGCAGTGTTGTTCCAGGAAGCAGGGCAGGAATAGTGGTAAGTTAGAAAAGAGACTATGAATTGCACAAATACTATAAAGGTAAAAACA
>CM053618.1:7117207-7151081 GCA_028646535.1 Procyon lotor | reverse complement strand
CATCAACTCAAAAAACCAAAAAAGCATACTGGAGCAAAAGTGAACGGATGTGTAAACTCTAGCACATTCTTATTGCTGTATTAATTTTGAAAACGAGCAGATCCTACCCACAGCAGTGTTGTTCCAGGAAGCAGGGCAGGAATAGTGGTAAGTTAGAAAAGAGACTATGAATTGCACAAATACTATAAAGGTAAAAACATGTTTCAAAACTACAATAAGCCCGTATCCGAAGGAGTCGTCTAGGTCGGTGGCATGCTGGGCTGTGAATTCTGCGGGCTCGCGCTGGCCTGCCGGCGCCCGGGCGGCCCGCCTCCTGCCTGGTGGAGGGGACTGCGCTACTCGGAGCTGGGTTGGTCACTACTGAGTGGGAGAATTCACAGACGTTCCAGGTGACTCAGGTCAGGATCATTCCTTGTGCAAAGTCTGATGTAGATGAAGATAAAGTGGTTTCTTGGTCAATAACTGCAATTTCTTTCTTTTAAAGTCAGTGGGTTTCTTGTATCTGTAACCACAGTAGAAAAGTCATGGTTTAACATACCCGGGTAACTGACCTGCTCTACAGTCACACACTAAGGCGAACTACGTCAGCACTAAAGCGGCAGGAAGCCTGCGTGCGCGTCACTTACAGTTCTATTACAATTGGCCCGGCTTTAATTTCATCCATCTCCATGAAAGCAAAGCACTTGGTGCTGGTGAACCTTTTTTTCGGCTTGTAGTGTTTGAATTCGAAGAAGATAGCTGCACCTACGGAATACAAACAAACCACATCAGCCAGATGGCGTGTTCGCACTGTGCTCATCATTTTCTTCCATCACCCGAAGCATCTGGGCAGCAGCAATCAGCACAATTTTACAAAGTAACCTTTGTCAAACAGTCTCTCTGAGACCACTGTGGTTGTCACCTAAAAATCTTCATCTGAGCACAGTGACGTTTCTCCGAATCCTCCAACCCTACACGGCACCGCAGAACTTCGTGAGCTGGGCTCACTCGAGGATGTGCGTGAGTCACACAGGCAGGACACCTTACATACCACGCAACGATCACAGGACGCTTGCGAAGCACGAGCGTTATCCACAGACAAGCGGCAGAGCCCCGTAAGGGTCCGTCAGGACACCCAAGCTTAAAGCACTGCTCCTCCCCGAAACAAAAGCTCAAAAATTCAACTTTTTTGGGTGTTTTCAAACATAAGTCATGTGCTGGTTCACTTTTTAACTACCACCTGTTTCCTAAGACCTTTCATAGTATTCAAAGCGCTGTTTTGTTTTTCCCGGAACCACATATGTTCCGGAAGACAAAGGTCTAAGGAGCAAGCCCATTCCTATTCCACCCCGACCCCAGGGAGCAAGTGGCAATGGAAGATTCAGATGTTTTTATCTCCCCAAAGCCCAACAGAGAAGCTCTCCCCACAGAAAGAAGCTTAAAACAGAATAAGCTGCCTCATCAATGTAGCCAAGGACAATTTTTTTTTTTTGCCAAGAACAATTTTTAAAAAGAGTTTATTTATTGGAGAGAGGGAGTGCACCCATGCGTGCGGGTAGGGGGAGGGGCAAAGGGAGAGAGAATCTCAAGCAGATTCCGTGCTGAGCAAGGAGCCCAAGGCGGGGCTTGATCTCATGACCCTGAGACCATGACCTGGGCTGAAATCAAGACCCAGACACTTAACCAACTGAGCCACCCAGGCGCCCAAGAACCATTAATTTCTAAAGGCGGCATGCAAACTAGTCGGAAGGAAGTTGGGGTCTTACTCTAAACTGGCTACTTATTAGTTCTGCCCAAACCCGAGTCGGGCTGCGTCTTGCTTGGCTTTTAAGGACAACACACATCCAGTACTTTTTAAACTGATGACAAAACTCACAAGTGGCAAGAGGTTTAACAATGTTCAGAAACGTGTGCACCGCCCTGGCACCTGGGTCCAGGCGGAGCCCCTCCTGTCACCGGAGGAAAAGAGAGAGCAATTGCTCCAGAGCGTGGGATGCGGGGGAGGGCAGACGGGCACACCCGGCCATCCACTCCCTGCCCCCACACGAGGGTTACAGTTCCGTTACTGGTGACTTTCAGTGTCCAGGGTATGACCCTCCGTATCCGCCGAAGGGCAGCTTCTCTTCTCCTTCCCACAGAGATAACGGAAGCAACTGGTCATTAAAAACCATCACAGATTTCTCAGATAGCTGATCGCCTTTCTTCCTCTCTGCAGCTATGATGCCCATCGCCCTGTCATCACGACCGTGTCTCAGGTCTGAATAAATGTGGAATAAAGTCACATTTGAAAACAGTACTAAAGTTCAAATATAATACCATCATGTTAAGGAACAGAAAATGTTTCATTATTCATCTGCGTCACCAGTAGATCATCTATTTCCTGCAACGCGGGTGCGCACAGCTTTTCCTTCGTGGTATTTCTAAGAAACGGAATGTACAAGGAGACTAGTGTACGGAGGTGAACGGAAATGCTTGTAAATAGGAAGAGCGCGTCTTCATCAGCGTTGTACCCATTGGAACCACAGCGATACCACACATCGTAAGGTCAAAGCTCGAGAAAATGAACCGATTCTGAATCCAGTTCTATGTCTGGCATCTCGTGAATCCTCCAGAACACAGTGTGCTAGGACAGAGAGGTCAGCCCACCGAAGCACCCCACCACCCCCAACCACTTCCACCACCCCCGGCCCATAATCTTTCCCAAAGCAATGGGCTTAAATGGAAAAAAAAAAAAAAAGTTTTGTTCACATTTTTATGCAGATGTTCTAACACTTCAAACTGAAATTTCTTTAACATTATTTCTTCAGCCCATCCTCTCCATATTCTTTTTTTTTTTAATTTATTTATTTGACAGAGAGAGAGAGAGATCACAAGTAGGCAGAGAGGCAGGCAGAGAGAGGGGGAAGCAGGCTCCCCGCTGAGCAGAGAGCCCGATGTGGGGCTCGATCCCAGGACCCTGAGACCATGACCTGAGCCGAAGGCAGAGGCTTAAACCACTGAGCCACCCAGGTGCCCCTCTCTCCATATTCTGATAGTGATTCTCCAGCTTTGGTGTGTATGAGAACCAGGTGCAAGGCCCCCGAGAGACTGCTGAGCCCGGAGATCTGCCGGGAGGCGGGGGCCCCCCTGAGTACTGGCATCTAATGTGGTTCCAGGCCCTACTGCTGCTCACACTCGCGGCCACCACACCCACGGAAGCCCCGTGAGACAAGTCTTCCAAGGATGGAGCCGAGGCAGCAGCAGCACCAGGTGTGAGAAGTAAAATGTCGGGTATTTTAGAGAATGCAGCGATGGTTCCAAAGGCACTTCTAGATCTCGCTTCTTGCAAAGTGTGAAAATGCAAGAACTGCAGCGGAATCTCAGGTGATGGGGGTTCCCAAAGTCTTGTTCTAGAACGCAGACATCCCGCGGGGTGCACGGCATGGAAGAGTGTTTAGTCTCAGGAACCAAATACTTGGTATGCAGAAGAAGGTAACTTCACCTTCTTAAAAATGGGGTTTTGTCCTTTCCCAACCTCCTGCCAACTAAGTACAAGTTATGGTATCTTTCTGCCCAATAAAATCAGCTGGAAAAACAACAACTTGTTCTTTCAATTGCTAGAGACTTGACCACCAGGGAGCCTTGGGGAGCCTCTGCCTCCCTCCACTCTTCCGTAAGAGGAAAACTTAGACATTTGGTTCTGTCGTCCAAGATGATGAAATTTTATAATCAAAGAGTATTTTATTAGATAACTGTTATTTATTATACAACTAGATCATATGACTCCTAATGCCCACATTTAAAAAAAATGATCCTTCAATCATTAAACACTACATGACCTGCACTTTCACCCACCGCGCTGGGTCACGGGCACACAAACCCCAGATGAGAACTCCGGCCATAAGAAGCCAATGTTGACCACCACAAACCAACCTTTGGTTAATTTTTCCACATGCTTCTGGAGCTCGATGTCCACATTAAAATGAACATATGTATCTTCTTTTCTTGAGGCCACAGGAGTATCTTGCACAGGAGTTAAATCTATGCCATTCAGATCTAGAGAGGAAAAAAAGAGTTTCAAACATGTACACTCAAAAACTGCAAACAGAGCACAGAGGGTTGGGTTTCCTAAAGAGGCCTGGTGAAAGCTGCGACGAGAGTCTCAGATACCAGACTCTCCCTTTGGTGTGAGCTCGGACGTAGGGGGTGGCTGGTTTGCGGCAGTGTGTGGACGGAGCGGAGGACAGAGCCCCGGGGAGGAAGCCTGGCCGGGTGCAGGTGCTAAAGAAAGCTTGAGGACAACGCAGTTTGATTCTTATTGTTAAGAGGGGAAAAGAACTTTGGTCTTCCTTACGCCACTATACTGTTGGATGCAACAAAAATCTGGAACACGAATGATATTCCACAGCGGGGCTGCTCCCCCTATTTTCCAACCTTGATCGAGCACACGGCGTGGAAAGGCCTTTCATCAAACCTGACCGAACTCTCCCGCCGCTCTTCGGGGAAAGCCAGAACAGTGGAAGCTGCCAGTGAAACCTTTCTCTAAATGAGTCATTCTGTAGACCTGTCACCTAAATTCTGACTGTACCTGCCGTAAAGTACCCAGATTTACGACAACCAGATGGTACACGAGGGATGGTGGACTGGCCAGTTTAATCAAATTCGACACGGACTCAGTTCATGACTGGTGTTTATGAATTACTCAACAGACTCCCATCTGAGAGAACTTAAAACAACATAGTATATTTGATTATTTCAGTGTTTGCAACGGTACCAGAGCACCCAGAACCTCACCCCCAGTACTATGGTGTACGGTCCCCCATGAGATACGTAGTTGTGCACTTGGCCTACCACATGACGTAGGGTCTCAGGCCTTTGGTAGACCATGGACTTGGGAACTGGTAACATCACAGGTTCAAGTACTTCAGCATTAGTGCTATGGATCGTGTGGTCCATGTGACAATTCTTCTCTGTGTTTGAATTCATTTTTCTTTTATTTGGTACTAATGAACCCAGGGGTCTGAATTTATTTCTATGATTGGTAAAAGTGTAATTTCAGCCCCTGTTTTTTTGGTTTGCCTCAAAGTGCAGATTAACTGTAGATGAAAACTGATGATGCAGGGATTTCTGAATAATAGTATGACCACCTTATCCTCAATTACCCAATATTTATTTTTAAAGGACCACTGAGTACTTTCTAAATAAAGTGCCATATAAAGGCTTGACATCAACATAAGGATCCATCAGTGCGGATTCCATCCTAAACCAAAGACTCAAAAAATTGTTTTCAAGGAATAAAACACTGGATGGGAGAAAACAAACAAATCCTGAAGACGACCATGCTTAGTAAGAAATACAACACTGCTCTCATGCCCCAGCATTAGGCTCAGGGTATGGATGTTCATGGATGTATCCTACTTCCCTGTCTCCACGGACGGCTCGCTGCACACGCACACCCCTGCAGGGCTCCCCAGGGCCTAAGACACAGCGGCAGGAAGCAGAGGGCCCGAAGGGGAGGCGTGGGGAAACAGAAGAGCATGGGGCTAGCAAAAAAACACACACACCCTGAGAAGGTGGAAGGAAGCACCTGCCGTTGAAGACAGTGTGTATGTCTAGTCAGCACCCTGGATCGGATTTTAAGAATATGGAAATTTACAAAAAAAAAAAACCCAAAAAACCCTCAAAAGCAAATGTGCATGTCAGTTATAAATGAAGTATTTTTAGAAACACTCTCAGAAACACTCAGTGAAGGGACGATGACGGCTGCCCAGGGATTTTCCCTCACTGTAGGACGAATGCAAATAAACCGTCACAGGTGCCAGGACCCACCCCCGCACCTGCCCCATGTCCCAAGTGCAAATCAACATCACGCAGTTCGCTGGAAGGGAAAACGTAGACAGTTATTTACCCTTTACGCTAACTGTGATATAGGGATCGATGCACTGCCCTGCATCCTTCAGTCCGATTTTCTCAATTCGGATGGTGAGTGACGTCATTCCTGGCTCTGATGGCAGCCTGGGTAGTAAAGTGCCTGATGAGAAAAGAGCAAAAAGTGAGCTCCGGCTGCAACTGCAGCACAAATCCTGGAACAACACAGAGAAGATACAGCCTTGCTCTTAATGGACTTAGCAACTAGCCAGACATTGTTTTAGTTTCCAAAACTCCCAATCGATGTGATTCTTTTGGACAAATATTTAATGAGACACAATATACATCTGTACTTCTTAATTCATATTCAACACTAAAGCGTAAATCGGTCAAATCAGTTAAAGATTCAACTCACTGTGGGAAGCCCAATTATACCGCATACTTAATATACTCATGTCGTATATATATTTCACATTTACTCATACTACATAAGATATATTTCATATCTCTACATGAAGTGGTAGAAAAAGACAGCCTTTTAAACTTTTCTTAAATTAACCCGAAGTTTGAGAAGCTTAATACCAGAACCAATCAACAAACCTTTTTTTTTCTTTTAAAGATTTTATTTATTTGAAAAAGAGAGAAAGTGAGCACAAGCAGGGGGAGCAGCAGACAGAGGGAGAAGCAGGCAGAGGGCAGGGTGCCTGACATGGTGCTCAATCCCAGGATCCTGGGATCATGACCTGAGCCGAAGGCAGACGCTTAATCAGCTGAGCCCCCCAGGTGTCCCAATCTCTTAATTATTAATGGAAGAAATAACTTATAATTTAATATTTATGTATTCAATTAAATAATTTTATAATCTAATTTCCCACCCCTTTCTGCATCCTATTCTGTCTGATTTCTTCTCTTGGAAATTAATCCTGCCGAGAATGGCATACACAAGAGCAACTGTGTTATTTAAAACCTCTCTTACGTATCAACTAAATTTTTTTATTATTATTTTTTAAGATTTTATTTATTTGACAGAGAGAAACATAGCGAGAGAGGGAACACAAGCAGAGGGAATGGTAGCGGGAGAAGCAGGCTTCCTGCAGAGCAGAGAGCCCAATGCGGGGCTCGATCCCCAGGACGCTGGGATCATGACCTGAGCCAAAGGCAGACGCTTAACGACTGAGCCACCCAGGCACCCCTCAACTAAATTTTTTAAAACTGAAAAATCACCCAGAAGAGCACTCCCTACCAAAAAAATGACATCAAGAAATCGTATCATCTACTGAGAACAGAGGTGAACTAAAGTTGATTTTAATCTAATATGCACATTGTATCTCAAACTAAAGTATCTAACATTTTTAAAGGACTTTGACATTTTTCATGTGTGTCCAACAATGTGTTATCCTACTTCTAATGATGAAGTATTTGAAATATGTGAATCAACTTACTACCTTCAAAACAGAACATTCACTTAGCTGCAAACAGGTTTGAGGGGCCTTTGGGGGGTGATGGAAATGTCCTCAAATTGGCTCACAGTGGTGAGATGTACGACACTGACGTCACTGAACTGCTCACGTGCGATGAGTGAATTTTATGACAGGAGAATTACTATAGAAATTCAAGAGTCTTGGGGAGCCTGTGTGGCTTAGTTGGCTAAGCTTCTGCTCAGGTCATGATCTCAGGGTCCTGTGATCCAGCCCCACGGCGCATCGGGGCTCCCTGCTCAGTGGGGAGCCTGCTTCTCCCTCTCCTCCCCATTTGTGTTCTCTTTCACGATCTCTGTCTCTCTCAAATAAATAAATAGAATCTTTAAAGAAAACAAAAATTCAAGACTCTTAACTGGTGATATTTGTTAAAGAAAACTTTTGGCTTTTGAAAAGTTAGAAATTAGAAAACCAAAATGGAATACTCAAAGCAGCATTTCGAAAGGAAAATTATAATGTTACTTTTTCACGTGAAATAGGTCTTTGCCATTTTGCCATATTTCAACACATTTTCAATATTCAATGGTTTTCTTAAAAACAAAAGGTCTACTACATCCGCTGTCTCTTTTAAAAGATTTTAATTGCGAAATCTAACAAATATTTAGAACGACAAATAAAACAAATGCACGACGGCCTAATGAAAACTGGAAAACCAGCACCCAGGTAACCATCCCGTAGGTCACAAGATAAGCATTACCCCCGGGGCTCCATTCTATCACCACCCAGTTCTTCCTAATCCTGCTCCACTATCCCGGCTTCCAGGATAATTGCTGAAAAGCGCTGTATTAATAATGTTTTGCCTTGTCGCCGGTAGCTGTGACCATCAGCACTGGTGTACCGCGCACGGGTTTTATCCACACGGCATGGCTGACGCGTCCACTCTTCTGCTCACAGGCATTAGGAGTTGCTCCGCGTCCTTGGACACTGAACGTTGCCACGGTAACATCCCTGTGCACATGTTCTCGTGCATGTGTGCAACATTTGCAGAAGAGAGGGATCACCAAGTCACCTGGGGCACTGCCCTCCTGTTTACCCCGTGAAAACAATCTGTGTCCAAAGCGTTCCTGCAGACACCCCCCTACAGAACTGCCCCCGCACCCCCAGGATGCTTGGAGCGGTCAGATGGTTTTTAGCCAGTTTAAGTGGGGAGAAATGACCCAGTTTTCATGTGTGTTTCTCCAGTGACTGATGAAGGTTGAGCCTCTTTTCATTTCAGAATGAGCATTTGGAGTTCTTCTCTTCTGAAGTATCTGTTCAATTATTTTGCACATCTTTTCTCGGAATGTTTATCTTTTTCTTATTTGTAGGAATTTTCTAATATTTTGATATAAGCTTTCATTGGATATGTGTTTGTAATTAGATTCTCAATGGCTTGCCTTTAAAAAGAAACTATCGGTGGGGCGCCTGGGTGGCTCAGTGGGTTAAAGCCTCTGCCTTCGGCTCAGGTCATGATCTCAGGGTCCTGGGATTGAGCCCCACATCGGGCTCTCTGCTCAGTGGGGAGCCTGTTTCCCCCTCTCCCTCTGCCTGCCTCTCTGCCTACTTGTGATCTCTCTCTGTCAAATAAATAAATAAAATCTTTAAAAAAAAATAAAAATAAACTGTATACTGAAGGATAACATATTAAAAAGTATATAAATTATGTACAAACTCTAAGTACAGCCTAATGAATTTTCACAAAGTGAACAAGCCTGTGTAACCACCAGCAGATCCGGAAAGACACTGCCCGTGTACTGGGAGCCCTCCTGTGTCCCCAGCAGACCCAAGTCATTTTCTCCCCCAACTGTTCAGATTTCTACCACCACAGATTAGTTTTATGTGTTAAGCTCGTCTCCGTTAACAGTGTCTTCTGATTATGATAACTTCTCAATGTTAATATTTCATATTTCTTAATCTCTAAATTCCTTTACAGTCACCACTTTCTGTGTCATATTCCCTATCTTTTCTTACTCCAAGATCACAAAGGTATTTTCTTATCTTGTAAAAGCCTTATCATTTTCCCATTTGCATTTAATTCTACTATCAATTTTTGTCTTTGGTGTGTAGTAGGAGCCCAATCTCATTCTATCCAACATGGATATCCAATTGTCCCAGCACTACTTATTTATTTTCTTAAAAAAAGATCTATTTATTTATTTGAGAGAGAGAGAGAGAACACAAGCGGGAGAGGGAAAGAAGAGAGAGAGAATCCCATTGGGCAGGGAGCACGACTCAGGGCTCAATCTCACAGCCCTGAGCCAAAACCAAGAATCAGATGCTTAATGGACCATGACACCCAGGGGCTCGGAACTACTTAGTAAAAAGACCGTCATTTCTCCCATTGATCCGTAGCGCAAATCAAGCATGGGCTGTTCTGGGCTTTCCATTCTGTCTCACAGGACTCTTTGCTGTCCTTGTACCACTACCACAGTGTCTGAATCACTACAGTTTTCTAAAAAGTCTTGATATTTGGTAAAACAAATTCTCCCCTCTTAACATTATTTTCCAAGAGTCAACTACTTTTGGCCGCTTGCATTTCCATGTAAATTATAAAAACAGCTGTCAAGTTCTTAAAAAAAAATCTATTGGAATTGCAGTGAAGTTCAGATCAACTTTAGAAATAGTCACGTCTTTACAAATTGCTTCTTCCAATCCATGAACTGAAATATACCTTTCCATTCTAAAGACTTCTTAATTTCTCTTGATAGTTTTATTATTTTCTTCACAAAGGTCTTAATACTACTTCTTCTGGCATTTACTACTAGGTATCTGATACTCTATGATACTATAATAAATGTTATAATATTTATTTTCTAGGCAACTGTTGCTTGTTGATAAAAAAAAAATCTGTACTTAAGAATAGATTATTTCAAGGAACCATGCCTGCTAAAATCTCTTATTAATCCCAATTATTCATCTATTGATTCTTCTATATGTACTATATATGTATTCATAACACCTGCATAAAGGGAGGGGATTTTCTTCTCCTAATGTTTATCTTTTACCTTTCTTGTCCTAGCGTACTGGCTCGCACTTCCAGACAATGTTAATAAAAAGAGGTAATAGTGGGCACTCCTATTCTTGCCTTGTTCTTGATCTGAAAAGGAAAGCTTCAATTTTCACCAATAAGTCTGGATTTGGCTCTAAGTGTCCCTTAGAGAACACCTGGAGACGTGTTCTGTTCTCAGTCTGCTAGGCTTTCAGATGTATTTATTTATTACTTTAGGAGGGCGGGAGGGGCAGAGTAGAGAATCTCCGGCAAAAACCCCTCCCCCACCCCCGAGCATGGAGCCTGATGCGGGGGCTCCAACTCACAACCCTGAGATCAGGACCTGGGCTGAAATCAAGAGTCAGACACTTACCTGACTGAGCCACCCAGGGGCCCCAGTACGCTAGAATTTTTTTAAATTCAAGAACAGATTTAGAATTTAATTAATTTTTTAAAATTTAATTTTTTTATTTATATGAGAGCAAGCAAGCGTGAACAGTGGGGAGGGGCAGAGGGAGAGGGAGACAGGGAGCCCCACGTGGGGCTCGATCTCAGGGTCGAAGGCAGATGCTTAACCAACTGAGCCACCCACATACCCCTAGAGTTTAATTTAAAACATTTTCTGCATCTATTGAGAGGACTGAGATGCCTCTCAATCTCTTAAGGTGAATCACCTTGATGTACTTTGTTTATTTAACAATATATTCCAAAAATCACTCATTAGTTTGTGAAGATTTTCCTAACTGTGATCTGTAGTATTCTATTTATCACAGTGTTTAGGCTGTTTCTAATATTTTACTATTACAAATAATGCCACAATAAATAATCTGATATATGCCAGTCTTTTTTTTTTTTTTCATTTTATTGGAGGTGTGTCCTTAGAATAAACTGCTAGAAGTGAGATGGATTGCTGGGCATAAGAATAAAATGTCTAATTTTGTTGTTATTAGACACTGATTCCTTCCAAAGGGCCTGGACCTGTTCGTACTCCCACCAGCAATGAACGGGTGTGTTCCCCGCAGCCTCAGCAACAGTAGTTTTAATCTGTACGTCTCTTATTTTGTTACATATCTTTTCATATGTTTAAGGGCTATTTTACATATTTGTCTGTGTGAGTTAACTGTCCATGTCCTTTGCCCAATTTTCTAATGTGCCTGTGGCCTTTGTTGTCACTTAAAGATTTCTTAGGTATTAAGGATGTTAGATCCTTATTTGTCTTTTTCACTCTGATTAGGGCTTTTTTTTGACAGTCAAAAAGGGGACTGCTGGGGCATTTGGGTGGCTCAGTTGGTTAAACATCTGACTCTTGATTTCGGCTCAGGTCACAAACTCAGTGTGTTGAGATTAAGCCCCTTGTCGGACTCTGCACTGAGTGTGGAGCTGGCTTAAGATCTTCCCCCGACCCTGCAACCCCCACCATGCAAACGCTCTCTCTCTCTCTCAAAAAAAAAAGGGGGGGGGGTGCTGTGTATCTAACTTTCAAAACCAATGGTAGATTCTCCTTTTATGAAAGATGTTTTTTCCAAGTGAATATTCAAACTGTTTCCACATTAAAGAGATAAGTCACATTCTTTATTTCTAGTTTCAAAAATAAAACATGTGTAAACGTATTTAAGCCTCTATAGAGATAAATCAACACACTCGTATAATAATTTTGAAATGGCTAAGCCTATATTTGAGATTGATCATGTCATTCAATCCTAAAATGTTTTTTAAAATCTTGAAAAATTGTATCTTGGGCTATTTTGAAATTCATACTGCTCTATTATTTTAAAATGTAGATTTACTATTCAATGCTGTCAGTCAATTTTCTGGACATAAATAACAGGTTGTAAATTTATATCCTTTATTTAAATGAAATCTACCAAGCCTACCTTTATTTTTTAGTTTATTTTTTTATTCTTAAAGATTTTACTTATTTGAGAGAGAATGAAAGGGATGAGAGGGAGATAGGAAGACTCCCCAGTGATCGGGGCTCCACTTCAGGACCCTGAGACCATGACCTGAGCTGAAGTCAGACACTTAACTGACTGAGTCACTCAGGCACCCCACCAAGCCTACCTCTAGACAAATTAAATGTCATTTTGACTTCAGCCAACTATTTAACAAATTTATTATGTTTGCCTTATGAGATTTAAATTTTTTTTTATAAAGATTTTATTTATGTATTTGAGAGAAAGAGTGAGAGAGGGCATGAGAGGGGAGAAGGTCAGAGGAAGAAGCAGACTCCCCATGGAGCTGGGAGCCCGATGCGGGACTCGATCCTGGGACTCCAGGATTATGACCTGAGCCAAAGGCAGTTGCTTAACCAACTGAGCCACCCAGGTGGCCTGAGATTTTAAATTTTTGAAAAGGAGAAAGTAGTTATTAAGAAAGCTAAGATTTTTTTAAACTCTTTTTTTCTTCAAGAAAGGCTGGATGAAAGTAATTTTTAATTTTAAACGGGAAGAAACCATTTGGTTTGGGTGTCATACCATACCATATACGATACTGCATTCTTCATCAGCCTTACGGTAGTAGTGTTCACATAACTGTATACATTTGTCAAAACTTATAAACTACACACTAAAAAGCATTCATTTTATACATGTAAATGGTATTTCAGTAAATCTGACTTTAAAAAAGTCACAACAAACTTACAACTCAATAAATTATATAAGAACGAAGGTGACAGGGGTGTCTGGGTGGCTCAGTCGCTTAAGTGCCTGCCTTCAGCTCAGGTCATGATCCCGGGTCCTAGGATCGAGCCCCGTGTCGGGCTCCCTGCTCAGCAGGACAGCCTGCTTCTCCTTCTCTCCCTTGCTTGTGCACTCTCTCTCTCTCTCAAATAAATAAAACCTTAAAAAAAAAACAAAACAAAGGTGACAAATAAAAAGTCACAATTATTAGAACCCTTAGCCACCAAAATGCAGACCGCCTAGGCATCACTGAAATCTTGAATTTCCTCAGGGTAATAACAAAAAGAAATGTTTTCCTGCTTTACAATTAAATGTCAAATGTCACCTTCCTATTTCAATGATGATTTCAGTAAGTATAACTTTACAAAGTACTTTAAAAAAAAAAAGATTTTATTTATTTGAAAGAGAGTGAGGAAGAGTGAGAAAGCAAGAGCTGGGGAGTGGGGAGAGAGAGAGGGAGAGGCAGACCACCCTCTGAGCAGGGAGCCAGAGGAGAAGCTGGATCCCAGGACCCTGGAATCATGACCTGCGCTGAAGACAGACGCTTAACTGACTGAGCCGCCCAGGGGCCTCTACACATTACTTTACTTAAATGACATGTGCTCTCTTACTTTGAGAAAAAAGAAATCAGCAAACACAAGGATTCGGTAACCTTTCTGTATTTCTGAAATGAGATACCACAATGCTCTATCGGAATACAAAAATCTATTTCGTTTGGCCTTCATCCTATAGAGCAAATGGAATTAGTTTATGGTTCAAGTTTCTCTTCAGCTCAGCAACCTGAACCCCACAAAGACCTTAATCTGTATCACCGTTTATATCATCTACTTTAAGGATCTTATCTGCTATCAAAGTACAGCAGTGAGCAAACCACCAAATCAGATTGAAATTTATAGCCCTGGAAGCTACATCAATTACAATATGCAGTTTGAAAAGGGAATGACAATTATTCAGTCAGGAAAACAGCAAAGTAATTTCTCTCACCAGCTCGGCCAACGCGAAATTTCCTACATAAATGACAAAAGTAAGAAAAACACACCATTCTTCAAAAAAACAAAAAAAAACAAAAAAACAACACACCATTCCTCATAAAGCAAAGCAGATTGGAAATAATGCCCTCGTGCTGAAGAAACATAGCCACTATCTCTAGTGCCTGTGATTTCCCCAGTAACCCCAGAGCGGAGGTTCTGCCACCCCCACTGAAGGGAGGGCACGGTCAGAATGACAGGTGTCACGGAACGCAGAGCATGTGACCCCAACGGCACTCAATAGCTTTAGCCGTCGAACCATGTTTCAACTTCACGGTAACCTGATGAGTCAGGCACTGATATTATCCCTGGTTATAATGAAAGAAATTGAGCTTCAACTAGTCACTGTCAGAGCCTAGACTCCAGCCCAATTATCTGTTGGTCTGAGTCTAGGCTGTTCCTGCTCCATAACGTCTCCTCCCCACGGAGTAATAATACTGGAGTATTACTATACTTTTATTACCAAGAAAGTTACCTGGACGACACACAAATTGTATTTAGCTCTACTGTAAAGCTGCTAGAGCCTATTTTAAAATGCATAATAATCTTACAGCATATTGTTATCACACCTCAAGTGAACTAGTCTATCAGAAATGAAAACTATGCACGTGTAAGAGTAACCCAGTGATTGGGAGAGGCAAGAGACTTCCAGGGTGCCTGCCTAGGTCATTTACAGAAAGGGAAGATCCTCATCAAGATCTTCTGCAAATAAAAACGGCTTGTCATACATTATTTCCTTTCCTAAAATAAGATGGGGAAAAAGAGCAATTGCTCAGTATCCATTCCCCTTGGATCCAGTCTTAAGGACTACATTTGATTAATTAAAGAAGTGCTTACAATAGCCTAAGGAAGAGGGTTGCTACAGCAGGCCTGAGACTGTTATTGTCAGAAAGGCCTGCTGGCAAGGCCGCCCCTTGGGGTTAGAGTCCAAGTACTTGGATTCGGGGCATGTTCCCGCCATGCCCCAATAAGGATGGTCACTGCGTGTAAACTGTGCAAACAATACGGTTTACGTGGAGTATGCGCTTTCCTTCTGGGAGTCTGGAACTCTGGCCAGTGCTAAGCAGAGGGCGCCTATGTGATCAGCCCCTGAGAATGGTGCTGGGCACGGAGTGTCCGATAGCCTCTCCCAGGCACATTTTATGTGGAGCACAACCCACATGACTCCCCAGGAGAGACTCTCAGAAGCTCGCACCTCAGAGGGTAGTGGGGGATGGGCACTAAGGAGGGCACCCGTAATGAGCACTGGGTGTCGTATGCAAATGACGAATCACTAAATCCTACCCCTGGAACTAACAATACACTCTATGTCAACAAACTTGAATTTAAACAAAATCTTAAAAAAAAAACCCTGTACCTGGTTTCCTCCAGACTTTGTTCACTTGTGCACCTTCTCCCTTTGTTGACTTTGTTCTTGTCTTTGCCCATTGCAGTAATTCACACCTGTGAGTACAACTATATGCTGAGTTCGTGAGTCTTCCTAGCAAATCATCGAAATTCGGGTGGCCTTGTGCACCCAACACAGATAGTAAGATACCTTCAGACTATATGTATAATATAGCTCCAGCCAATAACATGGCTGTGAAAATTTGCTTAAGATTGGCAAGTACCAACGTAAGTTCTAAACACCCTAAGCTTGGATTAGGCTATGCCTGTTTTGAAATCAGTGATACTCACCGGGCACTCTAGCAGGAAAGGAGTCAGGAGACCCTGCCCCAGCACCACCCTCGTCTTCATCTTCTTCAAATTCCAAATTCTCTTCTTCACCAGGTGCTAAAATTCTTCTACATGCAAACGGCAGACAAAATAGTGAGCTACAAAACTAACTACCCTAGAGAGGCATTATAGCTACCATTTCCCAGGTAAGATGTGGATACAAAAAGTGTTGACACAAAATACTGATCTACTGATATTAAAGATACTAATACTGATAAAAAAAAAAAATGCAGAAATATCTGAAAAATCGTTATAAAATAGGACAATAAAATAAGACAAATATTGGAATATTGGTGCTTATTTATTTTACCTTAAGGGGACAGGCTGAACGTCAAATGGGAATTCCTTATTATATGTGAGAATATTCTTTAGGACTAGAATAAAAACAGAAAGAAAGACACATAAATTCTTCCATGAATCAAAACAAAACATTTTATTAGAAATGACTAATTTTTAGTCAATTTTACTATGCATATTAATACTTAAAAAAATTCCCAATCTTATCATCATTCAGAGCCATGATGCATTTGTCCACTGAAGGTCTTAGCAAAATGAAAATATCCATAGTATCCTCCAGGTACCAGCACTTTGTCAGATCTCAAGGAAAGTAAGTTCCGGAGTCTCAGAGCCCTCACAGAAAATAAAGTCTAAAACAGTTGTATGTACAAGGCCCTAGGGGAGACATAGGGCAGCAGCAGAAGAAAAGATCTCCTTCCTGGAGTACTTCCATTACAAGACTGGTTCTAACCAATTAGAGGCACATGAGCTTATTTAGGTCTATGTCCTGATTAGATTTTCCCTCAACTCCATAAAACTGGCAAAACTGGATAAAACCGGTTACAATTTCCATATGCCATTTACGACAGTTTATTACACAGACATCTATCTACACACATACACAAATACACAAAGAGGGATTTACCCTCCGGAGAAGTCTTCAGGTAACATGGAGCCCACCACCTCGTGCATCAGGGTACGGTCCATGATCATATTCTGGTATGCAAACTTAAAGACAGATGTTCTATAACTCTGCCTATGTGTAGAGAGCTACTATGAATGTGGATACCTTACAGAGTTATTAAAAGTATTAATTTATTTTATTTTTTAGAAGATTATTTATTTATTTGACAAAGAGAACATGAGAGTGCAGGGCGGGGGAGGGGGGTGGGAAAGGGAGAAGGAGAGGGAGAAGCAGGCTTCCCACTAGGAGGGAGCCCGTTGCAGGGCTTGACCCCAGGACCCTGGGATCATGATCAGAGCTGAAGGAAGATGCTTAACAACTGGGCCACCCAGGCAGCTCTAAAAGTATGTAACTTAGTGCTTCATATGTGGCGTTGTGAGTCTTCAGTAACTACCTGCAATTACATGAAGGAGGAGTAAGGGCATGAACTGAGCAATCCAGAAAGTTCCTATGATTTTTGTACTCAACTTATTTAGCCTCATTTTGGAGAGCTGTAGTGTAGAGATAAAATAGCTGTGGTGTATATGTTGTCATCCCAAAGTAAAAAATGCCAGAGCACGTGCAATTTTATGATTTATTCCAATAGGAGTCAGAGGTGTTTTTCAGACTTCTCATACATGCACTCTTATTGAGTCCTTCAGTGAGGGGTCTGAGACTTGTCTATAGCTGCTCGTTCATTCTTACTCCTTCTCTCCCTCCAGCTCTCATACTCATCTTTCCTTTCTCTTTCTTCTGCTCAACAGATGTGCAGCGAGTGCCCACAATGTTCCAGTCACTGTTTTAGGCGCTAAAGATGTGGCAGTGATCAAGACAGAGGGTACTTGCTCTCATCTATGGATCTTAAGACTCTAGTCTTAAGAAAAGCAGGTAGCAAATAAACCAACAGATCAACAAAGTACTGTTAAAACTGTGGTCTGCATCATGAAGGACAGGGTCAGGATGAGTGTATAAGTGCAGTGGGGGACTTTGGCTAAGGTGGATAGGGCAGGCCTTTCAAAAGTAACTCACTGGAACACAAGTGAGCCATAACGTGGAATGAGAGGAGCGTCCATAAATAGCACTGGGGTAGGGCTTTCCAAGTATTAAAAAACAGGCTAGAGGAGGCGCGCCTGAATGGCTCAGTCGGTTAAGCGTCTGCCTTCAGCTCGGGTCGTGACCCTAGGGTCCTGGGGTCGAGCTTCTCATCAGGCTCTCTGCTCAGCAGGGAGCCTGCTTCTCCCTCTCCCTCTGCTGCTTTGTCTATAAGTGCTCTCTCTTTTCAAATAAATAAAATTAAAAAAACAAAAACAAACAAAAAAAACCCCACAAAAAACAGGCCAGAGGGGCGGGCACCTGACTGGCTCAGTCAGGGGAGCATGTGACTCTTGATCTCAGGGCCGTGAGTTCCAGCCCTACGTTAAGTGGAGAGATTACTTTTTTTTTTTTTTTTTAAGGTTTTTATTTATTTATTTGACAGAGAGAGATCACAAGCAGGCAGAGAGGCAGGCAAAGAGAGAGGAGGAAGCAACTCCCTGATGAGCAGAGAGCCCGATACGGGGCTCGATCCCAGGACCCTGAGATCATGACCTGAGCAGAAGGCAGAGGCTTTAACCCCACTAGTGAGCCACCCAGGCACCCCAAGTGGAGAGATTACTTAAAAATAACATCTTTGCAACAACAGCAACAAAGACTGAGGCAGGTACTAGTTTGGCTTGTTCAAGGAATAAAACAGACTATATAACTGAAGTTTGAGAAGCAAGGGAGAAATCTCATAGTTATGTCAATTGTCATTGTGTCATTTATATAACTACTCTGAATCTGTTTCCCCAATTCTAAAATGGGAATACCACTTCCCCACTGTGGAAAGAACTAAATTACTGTATATGAAACTGCATGGGAAATTTAAAGTCCCATATAAGTAGAAGCTCACATTATTATATGGTAATTTATTCTCTCCATAGTTTTCCCTATTCAGCTAACTAGAATCCTAGTATTTCAGGTCCAAGAAGTATTATTTTTAAAATTATAAAAATGTCCTTTCTAAACTTGTGCATGATTGCTCAGTGTGAACAAACTATTAATTCAACTCAAATATCAATTAATCGCTTACACAGTATTGTGCTAGAGCCCAAGAATAGGGGAGTGGATGACAAAGAAGCCCATGTAGCATTCATTATCAGAAAAAAAAGCACTGAAATGATATTTTAATAATAAAAAGGAGGAAAAAAAATCAACCTTTACAAGTATAAAAAATCAATTAAAAAAGTCAAAAACTATCAGTTATTGAGAATACCTTACATTTCTACTATAATACGAGAATGAAACAGTATTTCTTTTCTTAGGTACCAATGCTATGAAAGGAAAGGCCTGACTGGGCACAACAGCCTGTCATTAGTTTCTATTTACAAGAATAGAGCATACCAGATATTTAATTCATATTCTTTTGGAAGAAAATAACAGCTCCTTTCTCATTTTCTTAAATTATAGGATAGGTTTCTATTCTCACCAACTATGGAATAACAGAGATTCTAATGTGCTTTTACAATAGGGTTCTACTTAAAACTTTATATAGGATTTTTCTTACACTGATACTAGTGCTGATATTTTAGGAAGATTTGGAGAAGAAGAGAAGCAGTTTGTAATTTCCTGGAAGGTATTATCATGAGTACGGAGTCTATCACGGTTTGGGGACCACGTGGCTCACCCCGTGGCTGACATCTGACGGTGCACCTCTGCGACGAAAAACCCAGCACTCGTAGAGCATGGCCTCCCACCTTCCTGAAGACCCCACTCTAAAAATGACACATAGTCAACAACGCGTGTTCTGCTTTTGTGGCTGATTCGTTTCATTTTTCTGGTGGGCAAAAATGAGTAAGTGCTTCCTATCTGAAAGGTTATTTTTTTAATTATGGGAGAAGATTCCCTGAAGACATTCAACGCTATTCAACTTAAAAATTTGCCAAGATCGTATGATATGTAGAGTGTTGAGTTGGGCTTTGTGGGGAAAATAAAGGTTACTGACAGTCTCTTTTAGGAGCAAAATGAATTTAAGTGAGCATCATAGAGGGCACACTACGATAATGGATATAAAAAGGTCAGGAGGTAAAATTTAATGAGGGCTGGGAGAGCAGAGAAAGCTTTCAGAGAAAGGTGGGATTTCTCTGGGGCCTTGAAGGATCAATCAATAGAAGGAACTTTACAGAGTGGTGGTGGGGAAGATATGTTCCAGTGAGAAGTAGTATATTACCAAGGATTAACATCAGAAAATGAAATAAATAGTACTTTCAAATTCTTAGTGGTAGTACTAGTTTCAGACAGGCTTATCAAGAGACTTTTTTTTTTTTTAACCTTAAAGGAAAAATACATTTCCTTAGCAGAGTAAACCAAGTCCCATATATTAATTTTCCTTTCCTCATAGTTTTAAAAGAGGCAGAAACTAGCTTGACTTAATCTGAAAATACTCAAATACTGATTTGTAGAAAATGTTTAATTCTGATAAAATACTCCTAACAAGTGCCTAGCTTTGATAAATGCAAAATACAGAGCATATCCTGAGATATAATATACACATTTACATCCCTTTAAAAGGCAAGAGCAAATTAAAATCACCTAAAAAGACAACTAAGTACGAAGAAGGGAGAAGTCCAAATGAAAGGCACTATATAAATTCAAAATATAACAAAATAAATCCCAGTATTATCTTTCCTTTCCATTCCCACACCTAATCTTAAAAAAACAAAAACAAGCAAACACACAAAAAAGCAAGAAATAGAAGACTAATGCAGATTTTAGTCCAATCTGCCACTAATACATGGGTCAATAATCTAAGAACCTGAACTGGAAATCCATGATATTTAAGATTGATGTCAGTATTGCACCAGTATAGGCAGTACAATACAACAGAATATAGTGGCAGGAACATAGGCTTTGGGGTCACTTAGAACCCTGGTTAAAACCCAGTTCTGGCATTTATAAGCTGTAGGATCATGCAGTTAGCAAACTGCGGCTGAGTGGACTTATCTGAGTGTTTGGTCCCATGAATGGTAATGGTAACCATTAATACAATAATTAATCCTATAAGGCAACAAGAGAAATCTGTAACACTCTAAAATTTTATTTGGAAACAAACAAAACTAATGGAAAACAGTGACTAAACAGAAAGCCAAAATCCTAATTATTCTCATCAATAAAAAAAAAAAATTGAATACTATAATCTTTAAAACCAGCACACAATAGATAGCCTTACTGCAGCTAATCTTTTTTAAAAGCCATCAATGTGCTTTTCTTAAAATAATCTTACATATAATCAGTCACAAAGACCATATGTGATATGATTCCATTTATACAAAATGTCCAGAACAGGCAAAATCACAAGACAGAAAGGGGATTAATGGTTCCCTGGGGCTGGGAACTGAGGAGTGGGGGAAGCAGGTGTGTGCTAAACACAGACAGGGTTTCTTCTGGGGCCATGAAAATGTGGTGCACTGTGGTGATATTCAGTACTTGTGCTTTTGCCTACTTTGCAAAAAGAACATTCATATGAATGATAAGAAAACATTCCTCTAAGAGAACATTCATGTGAACCAATAAGAAAATCTTATTTGGCACATCCTAACCACCAAAATATTTAAAGCAACTGTTTACTTCAAAGGAACAGGAAAATAGGGACAACAAGGAATTCTTTTGTAGAGAATCCCAAGCAGCTGGACTATAGTTTTCAAGGACACGTAGTATAAATGGGCATCAGTAACTGTAACTTTATACTCTCCAGTAAACCCTACTGTAAATGCTTACCAAAATAATTATAGTCTTTATTAAAGTGATTAAAACAAAGGCCAAAACATATGAGTGAGGTAGAACCTAGAATGAATTTTTCACCTTCTATAATGGTAAACAGAAGTATAATTACTATAAATATTACAGGAATTATAAAAGCACAAAAATCACCGAGGACAAGGTAGGAACAGAAATGAATAAACATCTATGCTAAATAACCTTAATATCTATAATGGATTAAGTAGTTTTCTAAAGGAGTCCACTAAAAATACAAGATAAAACTTACTTGGTTCTAGCTTCTTCAGGTCCTCCAGTTTAAATTCTTCTTGAGACTGTGTGGACTGAATTTAAAATATGCATATTACACATCTTTTTACTACAAAGATTTCACTACACCTTACGTCTTTTAAGTGGCAAGAACTAGATATTCAAAAAGTGTACAAAATAAATGAATCCATTTCACACTTTCTTTTTGTTGTTGTTGTTGTTGTTTTAAAGATTTTATTTGACAGCGAGAAACACAGCGAGAGAGGGAACACAAGCAGAGGGAATGGTAGCAGGAGAAGCAGGCTTCCCGCCGAGCAAGGAGCCCGATGCGGGGCTTGATCCCAGGACTCTGGGATCATGACCTGGGCCGAAGGCAGACGCTCAACGACTGAGCCACCCAGGCTCCCCATTTCACACTTTCAAAGTAGAAAATGAAAAGTCCCAGGATGCCTAGGTAGCTCTGTTGATTAAGCCTCTGCCTTTGGCTCAGGTCATGATCCCAGGGTCCTGGGATCAGGTCCCCCATCGGGCTCCTTGTTCACCAGGGAGCCTGCTTCTCCCTCTGTCTGCCGCTCCTCCTCTGTGCTCTCTCTCTCTCTTTCTCTGACAAATAAAATCTTCTAAAAAAAAGAAAATGAAAAGTCTCCAACTGGTTTTGTTTGTTTTTATATTTTGGAACATTCGGGCTAAAAATAACAAAAAAACCTGGAGTTATATCTTTTCTCTCTATGGTTTATTAAATATGAACTAAATCTCTTAATAGGAGCTTAACCCATGCATCCCTATTGTTAGAAATCTCTTCTGAGACAATACTGCTTTTAACATTAATGCTTAAGGTTTACTAAAATAGTTCATAATGTATTTTTCTTATATTAGGAAACAGGAAAAAAAAAAACTGTGTTTACCTGCAAAGCTGCACTTCGTAATTCCAAGCATGTTGCAATTTTGCCTATGGTTTTCTGCAGGAAAAAGAAAAAGCTATAAATACCGAATATATTGCAACTGTTAGTTGTGAAAACCATGGAGTTAATTTTTAGAAGTAAGGGATCTATAATTTTTTTCAAGTTAAATTTTACTTCTTTGTAGCATCTTGCAGATTTTAAAGAAGAGAAATGGGAAGCAAAGGGCTAGGATAAGGGAGAGAATGTGAGTCTATATTCTCTCCTGACCTGTGCCACGACCAATTTTAAATCAAGTTTGCTTTGATGACAGCTTTAGATTTACTTAAAGGCCAATGAGAAGGACTTCCAATATCTTCCCTCCCAACCTTTACCTTCTCTTTATCTCCATTAAACCTGAAATTCGCTAAAAGATTTAAAATTAAAAATATCTGAAAGCTAGCGAAATGGTATCAGTTGACTTCGACATAAATCCCATCTTGACTTGTGTAATTAATTATGGAGGTAATACACAGCAAAATCAATACTTGTGATGAATGGTGGCAAGTTTTATAGTCAGATCTGTCTTAGATGAGCTATAAGATGAATATAAATGATAGGGTATAGTCCTTGCTTTTAACAAGCTCAAGTTCTATTATGTGACATGAGACTCTACAAAATTACTGTAATATAAAGAAGAGACACTTGATTTTTATAAGCTTTAGCAAAGCGAACCATTACATGTGTTCTGAAGAAACAGTACAAGACCCTGTGTTAGAACTCAAGCCCCAGTGACTGGGAGGATGTGTAAAACGGAAGAGTTTAGAAAATTGTCACGATTCAGTGACAGCAGTGGTTTTTCTGAAGGGGACCTTCCATGACTAGCTGAGGAATCTGTTATTACTTTAGCAATAAATCACACAGAGGTTTTTGAATAGAAGAAGGACAGTCAGATTTCACCCTTAGGAAGACTGGTATGACAACGGTCTCCATGGGCTGGGGGAGAAGAGGGAAAAGACTACCGGCCAGAGCGGTCAGGTTACTCCAGCTGTCCAGGTAAATGTGAATCTGAACAAGAACATGAACGACTAGAGTGGAAATAAAGAGGAGGAAACAAGAAATACCTACAAGAGCAGCCAGCTCAATTAGGCCCATCGACGTTTTTAAGTCCTTCCAAAAAAGAGCATTTCTTATGTTTTTATTAGGAATAAATCCAGACCATAAAAGTGAAGTATTTATGTACAGTATTTGCAATGCCTTCAGCACAGAAACATTCTTGGGAAAAAAATGACATGTTTTTTCTACATGTACTGATCACTTGCAAAAGTTTAGTAAACTGGATTTTCACTTTTTTTATAAGATAAACGAGGAGCATAACAAGTACTGTCCTGGCCCCTGGTACTCAGGCTAGTGGGCACTATGCAATTATCTTATTGACAATCAGCAGCTGCCACAGCCAACTCCAACCAGTCCTGAGCAAGACAGGACCCTTGGCCAAGGAACAAGTAATGCTCCACAATCTTTAAAAAACTCCTTTTAATCCCGATACCACTGTTTAGAAAAAACCCAATTTTATTCTGAAATTTTACATTTAAAGATTACATTTAAATTTAGTAACTTTAAAAGGACTCAAGATATCTCTTATATTTATTTACTCTCTCAAATAGCTATTGCATAGGAACCAGCAATAGTCTTTTCTACAAAAAAATCTAAGATCCCACTGTTGTTTAAATATGCCACTCAACTCTGACAAAACTAGGTGATTTAAATATATATATAAATAAAATTTATATAATGTTTTATTTGTATATATGTGTAAAAACATAAATACAAATATATATAATAATAGAGTATTGGCTAACAGCTGCTGAGTACTCAAGTTTTCCTAAGTGATTTTTAAGCAATTCATATAATCCTCATTATAACCCTGAGTTAGAGACTATCGTTTTGTTGATGTGAAAACTGAAGAGAGGTTAAGCAGCTTGCCCTAGATATCCATGTCTTCTATACATATAATAGTCATATGTACGATAAAGCAATATACTTATTTTAATACCACTTGGCCATACTTTTTAGGTTCTTTTAAAAATGCTTTTTAGGAAAGATTCTGTATTAAGTGAGATGCATCAATCAGCAGGTCTTTAGAAATATTAGTTAACTCCTTTTCTTTCATTTACTATAAAATCCATTTGATTTGAGGCTGTTAACATTTAAGGTAAAATGCAGTTGAACAATTACCATTCCACTAATAACCTATTTTAAATTTAAACATTTCTGCAAGTTAAGCAGAAGCAACAGTTCTTTACACAGAGTCTACTGAACTATGGCAAAATACCAACAGGCATTATTCATAACTACTTTAAGGGACCACACCCAACGTCAGTATTAAAAAGGGAGCGACACACTATCATTTTCAGCTGCAGCAATAACTTTGAAAATATGTAGCCTTTATTGACGTGAAAATCAAGTGCTTGCTACTGTAACTGTGTCACCTTTCTTAGAAAGAAACGGTTAGGAAAAATGACTAAGCAGCGTAAGGTAAATGTGTCCCCATATAAATACTATTAACTAACGTACATTAAGACTAAGCACTGAAGGTAAACGACGGTTAGTTTTGAAAGATTTAAATTATTAGCACCTCATTCAAATTAGCCGCTCAAGCCTAATATGGCACAAAAATGGAAAATGTTCCCGTTTTCAGAATATTGGCTATTTTATTTTGTCAAAGGTTGGGAAATTAATAAAAGAGCAGCTAAGAAGAAGATGGCATAAAAACAAAGAGCCAAGTTAATTTTGCTAAAACATATTCAATTTACATATGGAAAAAGAAGTCTAAAAAACACACATAAAGTAGCACAGTCTCAATCCAGACTTAATTTTTTTATTTAAACAGCCAGTCATCTACCCTCTCGCCAGGGGGAGGCTCAGTGGGGGAAACGGGGAAGGCAAGGGAGATGGTGGAAAAGGGAACCTATAAAATAATAAAACAAGCACACAGTGCTGGAACTCTCATTATTACCAAATTCGATTCAAAACAGGGAAAAGCCTTCTAAGCATCATGAGACAGGATGTTCGATTCTGCCCAGAAACTTACATGAGAAAATCTGCGACACCAAAGTAGGGGAGTTAATGGAACGAAAGCTTTTGGCAGCTGTTCTTTGGCTACTAAACTCAGTTGTCATAATGACAAAACTATTGAGGATTGAAATGAAAGCTAAGTCAACTAATCATGAGGGAGGATCGAATAAGAATCCTAAACTTTCTCATTTTCCACCAGAAATCTTTGAGAATATTACGAATAACAAATTCACGTGAAGATTTTTTTAAATCACTAATTAATAAAATTCAGAGAGATCAGTGGGTCTGCTCTAGAGTTTAGATTTAAAATAAATACTGTGAAGATGTATGTTATTTTCTCAAAAATTAGTATTTCTTTGGTCTTAAATAATTATATATGGATAAATATCAATAACCTGAGACCCAACAAAGCATTTATTCATTAACTATTTTTCAATGCTTATTGTGAGCAAGGAGGTTGGTTTTTAAAAAAATTTTTTGTAGTCCCACAAACTATGAATGATTAGCATAATTCTAAGATTTGTCACTGCTACAAAAACACTGAGAATAGCAAAAAGCATAAAAAATAGAATTCAAAATAGAAAACATAAGGACAATTTTGCTTAGAATAATATAAGGTATATTCTGCATTGTTCCTCTTTTGAGGAAAACGCAATTGAGTTTCTTCTCCTTTGGCTTATGTGCCAGGTCTGGCATTCAATTAATTTTGCAGACCTAACGGTTGGTTTCAAAATCTCCTATAACATGTTCTTCGGAACATTAGACCCAACAACGTGTTCTATAAAGGTCGGGGCAGGGGGTAGCCTCCAAAAGCAAACAAATTTAAGAAACATTCCATTACCAAAATCTTTTAAAAAATTCAACATACACATTAGCATATTAAAAGCCCTGACAAGTCACAAACTCTCTGTTCAAATAACATCTATTCATTTTTCAGGGCCAGTGTTCCCCCAGATCACATCTGGGAAATCGTTGTTTCCTAAATTATTAATGTGGAGCCTCTAACTTTTTCCTTGTGTGACATTCAAAAATAAGGTCTATATGGCAGTATGAGTTTTTTGGCCCACTGTGAATGTTTCACCGGTATTTTTAAAGAAAATTAAATTTTTTAATGCATATAACTTGCCTTATGCTCCTAATGTAGTACAGAAAGATTTGGGGGTCCTTCTCCAAGCCCAGGGAATAGGCAGGCACAAGCTCCCTCTAGAGTCACAAGTGCCCCTCTGGCAGGTATTATAAATAACAAATACCTCCAAAATCAGGCCTCCAGGAAAGAAGGAGGTACAGAAAACTTCAAAGGTATAAGTCATTAGAAGATGTAGGAAAGATCATTTAGGGCTATCTAATCCCTCATTTCATACCGTAAGGAAATTAGCTCCTGGGACAGAGTCCAGGTTCAAGACCAAGTCGTCTGACTCCAGATCTCAAGCTTTTCCCCTTTTCATGCTGCCTCCCAGGCCTTATGGAGTGTAAGACCCGGGGGTCTGTGTAAACTGAAAACAAGGCAGCATCAGTGGCTACTAAGGAACAGCTATAAATTAAAGATTAAAGAGCATTATCATATATCAGCTTCAGCCTTGGAAAGTTAAAGAAAATTAAGAAAAAGCTTATTTTTTCTTGTTAGTTTAATCACTGTATGACCAAGCTCGTTTCTTGATGGCATTTAAAAAAATTTTGCTTTGTTTCAGGTCAACTCACGTACTGTTTGAGGTCATGTTGCTCAGAGGTCCTATACCTAAGCAAAAGGTGCTGGTGACAAAGCATATAAGTAACGCCCGGGAAACAGGTGATTCAAGTACGGGGGCGGGGGTCATGAAACTTTTTAAAAATTCCCTAAGCTTTCATCTGTTTCCATATTCATAACACATTGTCAGCTATTAATTTGCATACCCAAATATTTGAGATTGTTTCAAAATGAATTTTGTGATGCCAGCGGATCACTTCTTAATTCCTAGAGTTCACATATTTTATAGAGGTGATAAAGCATATACTTGTTCCTTTGCTCAAGCAAACTAATCATTTCCTCTGTGACAATTAAACCTAAATATCCCAAATCTACTGCATACATTAACAACTGTAAAGGAAAGAAGAAAAATGCACCTGTAAATTGTAATAACGTGTTTTTTAAATACGAAAAAAGTACAGATGATATAGATACTAAGTAATTTTAAGATGCCAATATACTGACCTGTGTAAGAAATATCCTAACCCTAATCTTTAGGGTTTTTATCTGTTCAAATGCCTCTAAATAAGAGTCAAATGAATATAGGCAAAAGGACTAAAATAAATTTTAGGCTTATTTAAAATGCATGCAGAAAACCACTCCCACTCCTTGTACAGAAAAAGGATTAATAAAAACAAAGTCACTATAGTTTTCAGTGTCTTTTCTTAAGAGATGGTTTCAGTGTCTTAAGAGATGGAAAAACTAACAGTAATTTTTTTTCATTATCTACAAGATTAAAATTTGACTTAACACTAGATACTCTGAGCCAAGAAAAAAATGGGACTTGTTTCTTCCTGTTTCTTCTCACTCTTTGAAAGCAAAGCTTCTTAAAGTATCCACTTCTTATAATCTCTAAAAGTCCAGGGCATCAACTCAACACGTTAAAATCTTAATTCAAGAGCACCACTGAGACATTTTGCAACTTTATGCATTTATTTTGCTGATGGATTCTTATGCCAAATTCTTAACTTGAACTATTTTTTTAATTATTATTTTACTATTAATTTTTTTCAGTGATGGCTTTTGGGAGTTTTGCATTTTTTTTTTTTTTTTGGCTTTGTGTTTGTTTTGAGAGGAGGAAGAAGGGGTTAAGAAAATTCAGAGTTAAAAAAGCACTGAAGTTGGACATAATTACTCAAACTTCAGCCTCTGGAACCTACCCCTCTTCCAACCAGAGTGTAGACAGTCTCCACTGAAGTTAAAGTCTAAACGGCTGAGTCGAGAAATTCATCAAGTGAGAAAGTCACTAAGTGGTAAATCACGTTATCTCAGCGATCACTTTATGTTCCCCAAAGCATAATCAGTGTCATTCTTTATACTTAAGTGTACGTTTTGTTGTTTTTGCTTAATGGCTTGAAAGAATCCTTTTCATTTGGTATCTGATAATATGTAGAGTTACTTCTCTTAGAGTACCTTCTGTTCTTCTGTGAATTCAGAATTATTGTGTTGAGCTTGGGCCTCTTTTTGTAGATGTCTTGCTAATCTGTAAGAAGAAAAAAATATATTCTTCAGGATTGAAAGCAAACTATCTCAAGTGCAATAAGATGACATAATTTAAATCTTTTAAAAAAGAGACAATGAAGTGTGACAATATTTTGCTGTGTTTTCAAAATATAAACCTACATTATCTTTAGAATCAAACTCCACACAACAAAAACGAAAATAAGATATGATACTTTTGGCTGAGTGGCTCAGCCCTGAATCAAGCTCCCTGCTCTGTGGGAAGCCTGCTTCTCCCTCGCACACTCCCCCTGCTTGTGTTCCCTCTCTCCCTGCCTCCTTCTGTTAAATAAATAAAATCTTAAAAAAAAAAAAAAAATATATATATATATATATATATATTTCTATGTATAAATCTATGTATATATATGTATATAAAAAATACTTTTTCTACCATTGCACTGGGACAAATTTCAGCTCCAGGCAGTAAAAACAGAATCTTAGAGCTGGAAAGAATCTCAAGTGGCAACTAATCCAGCTTTCTTTCGTATGCATGAATTTCTTCTTTAACAAGCCAATAAGCAGTTGTCCAGATTCTGTTTAAATACTCACCAGTAATAGTACAAGCCAGAGACACTTTATTAGTCTATCATTAATTTGCTGATAAGATTAGTCCAAATAACAGCCATGACAAAATGATAAGTCTATTAAATTATGCTTTTCAAAATATTTTTCATGAAAAAGAAAATCTTCCACCAGACATGAAAAATCATTGTTTGTCCAATTATCATTCTTCAAAATAGCAGCTAGGCCTTGGATGAGTTTTCGAGGATGGATCTGTGTTACTAGTGCAAACTCAACAGTAAGGATCCAAAGCTCTCCCTCTTTTTTTTTTTTTTTTTAAAGATTTTATTTATTTATTTATTAAAAAAAAATTTTTTTTTTTAAGATTTTATTTATTTGACAGAGAGAAACACAGCGAGAGAGGGAACACAAGCAGAGGGAATGATAGCGGGAGAAGCAGGCTTCCTGCGGAGCAAGGAGCCTGATGCGGGGCTCGATCCCAGGACTCTGGGATCATGACCTGAGCCAAAGGCAGATGCTTAACGACTGAGCCACCCAGGCGCCCCTATTTATTTATTTTGACAGAGAGCATGCATGCATGCACAAGCAAGGGAAGGGGCAGAGGCAGAGGGAGAAGCAGGCTCCCAACGAGCAAGGACCAATGCGGTGACTCTGCGCCTGCTATCATGACCTAAGCTGAAGGCAGACACTTAACTGAGCCACGCAGGCATCCCCAAAGCCCTTTCTTAGACAATAAAAATTAAAATTGATTCTTACGATGAAACAATAAAAGCAAGTGAGGAAGCCAGAGCCGGGGAGGGGCATAGAGAGAGAGGAAAAGCAGACTGCCCTCTGAGCCTGGAGCCTGACTCAGTGCTTGATCTCACAACCTCAAGATCGTGACCTGAGCCAAAACCGAGAGTCAGACACTTAACCGACTGAACTACACAGGTGCCCCTTGAACATTTTTCCAAAGACATAAAAATGGTCAATAAGCACATGAATATCATGTCATTAGTCATTAGGGAAATACAAATCAAAACCACAATGAGATGCCACCTCATAACCACTCAGATGGGTACAATTTCTAAAAAGAGAGAAAAAACATAATGGTGCTGGCAAGGATATGGACAATTTGGAACCTTGATACAGTGCTGGTAGGAAAGTAAAATGCTGCAGTCGCGGGGGAAAACAGTTTGGCAGTTCCTCAAAAGTTAAACACAGAGTTACTATACATATAACCCAGCAATTTAAAAAAAGCCTGGACACAAATGTTCACAGCAGCAGCATTATGCACAATAGACCCAAATGGAAACACCCATAATGTCTATCAACTGCAGAATGGATCAACAAAACGTGGTGCATCCATTCAATGAAATACAATTTGGTAGCAAAGAGGAATGAAGATTGATACACGCTATGACACGGATGAACGTCAGCAACATTATGCTAAATGGAAGAAGCCAGATGCAAAAAAAAGATCACATATGATTCTATTTACACAAAAAGTCCAGACGGATAAATCCATAGAGACAGCAGATTTGTGGTTGCCAGGGCCTGGGGTAAGGAAGGAATTGAGAGTGACTGGTATCAGGTACGGGGCTGAGGATGAGGGAAATGCTCTGAAATGAGATGGTGGTGATGACTGCATAACACTATGAATACACTAGAGCGACCAAATTGTACAACTTTACAATGAGAAAGCTTAATGTGCTAGTTATCTCAATTTTTAGAAACTTGTGGAGAAAAAGACCCCAAAGAATCGAGAGATTCTTTGGTGAAACATTTTGTAACTGGCAAAGAGGTTAAAATCTTAATTCTCAAGCACACTATTCTGGGTGGGGAACAGAAGCAAGAATGCAAAGGGTAGCAAGTATTAGATTTCCTACTGAGCCCACTGCAAAAGACAGTTCATTGAGTTTCCAGAAAGTCTTAGTTGAGAGTTCTATTCTATGCAATCATGTTTTTAAAGATCAGGTGTAAAGTTCATTATATTTGATGGCATCCATCCAATCTAACTCCTACATAAAATCATTGACATTTGCCAGAAATCACTCTACTATGTTACTTAAGCTGTTTCTATCCATTTATTTATTGTACCTCAAAAGTAGAATCCCCATAATATTATCCTATGATGTCATCTAGAGACCCACTCTTTGTTGATTCTATATAGGAAAAAGCACAAATAGAAACAGACATAGCTATTACCCTTGTCCTTGCTCTGCACTTGGTTTCTAACTCTTGCTGGCCTAGCACTTACATGAAGTGTTCTTTTAGGAATCATACTCTACACATCCTCATTCTCAGGGAAGTTATAATGTGGCACAGTTTCTTTATTGGAATAGTTCTATACACAATATGCTAATAGTGACTGTTAACTTAAGCAGGGTCACTGTCAGAAGAAGAGGGGTGGCTCTAAACTGCTCAAATGCTATAGACAGCAGGCAAGGATGTTAAATTCAAACAGAATCCTGCTTTTACTTATTTTTTTCCTTCCTTTTTTTTATTAAAGTTTTTTTAAGTTTTACTTATTATTTTTTTATTATTTAAAAAAATTTTTAATTAACATATAATGTATTATTTGCCCCAGGGTACATGTCTGTGAATCATCAGGCTTACACATTTCACAGCACTTACCATAGTACATACCCTCCCCAATGTCCACAACCCATCCACCCTATCTCTACCCTTCCACCTCCCAGCCACCCTTAGTTCGTTTCGTGAGTTTAGGAGTCTCTTATGGTTTGTCTCCTTCCTGATCCCATTTTGTTTCATTTCCCTCCTCCACCCCCACCCCTGATCCCTCACCCTGCGTCTCAGATTCTTCAAATCAGAGAGATCATGTGATAATTGTTTTTCTCTGACTTATTTTGCTTAGCCGAATACCCTCCAGTTCCATCAATGTCGATGCAAATGGCAAGATTTCGTTTCTCTTGATGGCTGCATAGTATTCCATTGTATATATATATACCACATCTTCTTTATCCATTCATCTATTGATGGACACCTAGGTTCGTTCCATAGTTTGGCTGTTGTGGACATTGCTGATATAACGGGTGCACGTGTGCCTTCGGATAACTACATTTGTGTCTTTAGGGTAAATGCCCAATAGTGCGATTGCTGGGTCGTAGGGTAGCTCTATTTTCAACTTTTTGAGGAAACTCCAAACTGTTTTCCAGAGTGGCTGTACCAGCTTGCACCTACCAACAGTGTAGGAGGGTTCCCCTTTCTCCGCATCCTTGCCAACATCTGTCATTTCCTGACTTGCTAAATTTTAGCCATTCTGACTGGTTTGAGGTGGTATCTCACTGTGGTTTTGATTTGTATTTCTCTGATGCCGAGTGATGTTGAGCACTTTTTCATGTGTCTGTTGGCCATCTGGATGTCCTCTTTGCAGAAGTGTCTGTTCATACTTTCCGCCCATTTCTTGATTAGATTATTTGTTCTTTGGGTGTTGAGTTTGAGAAGTTCTTTATAGATTTTGGATACTAGCCCTTTTTATCTGATATGTCATTGGCGAATATCTTCTCCCATTCTGTCAGTTGTCTTTTGGGTTTGTTGACTGTTTCCTTTGCTGTGCAAAAGCTTTTGATCTTGATGAAGTTCCAATAATTCATTTTTGCCCTTGCTTCCCTTGCTTTTGAAGATGTTTCTAGGAAGAAGCTGCTGTGGCTAAGGTCGAGGAGGTTGCTGCCTGTGTTCTCCTCCAGGATTTTCATGGAGTCCTGTCTCACATTGAGGTCTTTGATCCATTTTGAGTCTATTTTTGTGTGCAGTGTAAGGAAATGGTCCAGTTTCATTCTTCTGCATGTGGTTGTCCAGTCCTCCCAACCCCATTTCTTGAAGAGACTGTCTTTTTTCCATTGGATATTCTTTCCTGCTTTGTTAAAGATTAGTTGGCCAAAGAGTTGGGGGTCTATTTCTGGGCTCTCTATTCTGTTCCACTGATCTATGAGTCTGTTTTTGTGCCAGCACCACACTGTCTTAATTATTATAGCTTTGTAATAGAGCTTGAAGTCAGGAATTGTGATGCCGCCAATGTTGGTTTTTTTTCAACATTCCTCTGGCTATTCGTGGTCTTTTCTCGTTCCATAAATATTTTAGGATTATTTGTTCCATTTCTTTGAAATAAATTGATGGTATTTTGATAGGGATTGCATTAAATGTGTAGATTGCTTTAGGTAGAATAGACATTTTCACAATATTTGTTCTTCCAATCCATGAGCATGGAACGTCTTTCCATTTCTTTGTGTCTTCCTCAATTTCTTTCATGAGCACTTTGTTGTTTTCTGAGTACAGATTCTTTGCCTCTTTGGTTAGGTTTATTCCCAGGTATCTTATGGTTTTGGGTGCAGCTGTAAATGGGACTGACTCCTTAATTTCTCTTTTTTCTGTTTTGCTATTGGTGTATAGAAATGCAATTGATTTCTGTGGATTAATTTTATATCCTGACACTTGACTGAATTCCTGGATGAGTTCTAGCAGTTTTGGAGTGGAGTCTTTTGGGCTTTCCA
>CM053618.1:7098883-7116707 GCA_028646535.1 Procyon lotor | reverse complement strand
GCATGGTAAATTGTTTTCCACCCCCGGGAGAGAAATGAAACAGGAAGGGGTGGGGAGGGAGACATATCATAAGAGACTCCTAGACTCTAGAAACAAACTAAGGGTGGCCGGAGGGGTGTGGGGGGGTGTGGGTGGGTAGGGATAGGGTGGCTGGGTTGTAGACATTGGAGAGGGTATGTGCTGTTAAGTGCTGTGAAATGTGTAAGCCCGACGATTCACAGACATGTACCCTGGGACAAATAATACATTATATGTTAATAAAAATTAAAAAAAAAATTGTTTTCCACCCCCTCACTTTAAATCTGGAGGTGTCTTTGGGTCTAAGATGAGTTTCTTGTAGACAGCATATCAATGGGTCTTGTTTTTTTATCCATTCTGATACTCTCTGTCTTTTGACTGTGGCATTTAGCCAGAATCCTGCTTTTAAAAATTAGGCAACAGACTGGGAGGAAATATTTGCAAATCATGTATCTGATAAAGGACTTGTATCCAGAATATATAAGGAACCCCTTTAAACTCAATAGGTAAAAGACAACTCAATTAAAATATGGGCAAAAGATCTGAATAGACATCTCCCAAGCCAGATTTGCAGAGGGAAAATAAGCATCATAAGAAAAGATGCTGAGGGGCACCTCGGTGGCTCAGCAGGTCAAGCCTCTGTCTTCCGCTCAGGTCATGATCTCAGGGTCCTGGGATCGAGCCCCACATCAGGCTCTCTGCTCAGCAGGGAGCCTGCTTCCCCCTCTCTTCTCTGCCTGCCTCTCTGCCTACTTGTGATCTCTCTGTCAAATAAATAAATAAAATCTTTAAAAAAGAAAGAAAAGATGCTAAGCATCATCAGTCGTAAGAGAGAGGCAAATTAAAACTACAGTGAAATACACTATATACCTACTAGAATGGTTAGAAAAGACAGACAATGACAAATGCCATCAAGATGGAGAAACAGTAACTCTAACAGACTGCTGATAGAAATGTAAAACTGTACAGCCGGTCTGGACAATAAGGCAGTATCCTTCAAAAAGTACACATAAATTTATTACATTAACCAGAAATTCCACTCTTTGGTACCTACCCAAAAAGAATGAAAATACACGTGCACACAAAGACATGTGAATGTTCACAAAATTACTGATAATAGTCAAAAAGTAGAAACAACTCAAATGTCCCTTAACTAGGGAAAGGATACACAAATGCGGTATATCCATACAAAGTAATGCTATTCAGCAGTAAAAAGGAACAAAGTACTGATATATTGTCAACGTGGATGAACGTCAAACACATTATGCTAAATCAAAGAAGCCACATACAAAAGATCGCAATTTATATGATTCAATTTATGAAATGTCCAGGAAAGACAAATCTTTAGACACAGGATATAGACTAGCAGTTGCCTTGGCTGGAGCAGGAATATGGAGTGATTGCAAAGGGGCACAAAGGAATTTTGCAGGGTGATGGAAATGTTATAAAATTTGATTATAGTGGTGGTAGTACAACTTGGTAAATTTACTAAAAAATAACTGGACTGTACATATAGAATGGGCAAATTCCATGGTACGGAAGTTATACTATTTTTAAAAACTTTTTTAAAGACCTGGGTTAAAAAAATTAATTTTCTAAATCCATAAACGACCACACAATTTTAAGACAAAGTGAGACATGATTTTGTCCACTGAGGGAAAATCCACATGCTTTCGATATCAGATGAGCAGCTAAAAGAGTTGACATTCTATTAGGAAAGGTGAGCAACCTCTCAAATATTCTCTAGAGAATAACCTCATCTTACAAGGATGCCTACAGGTCAAACAGCACTATTCTCAAGAGGGAGTTTAAAATATACTTCAAACACATAAACAAGTGACTGAAAGAAACCCCACAACAATCCACAACAGAAATTAGTGCTTCTCAATCTGTAGTAAAGCACTAGTTTCTTTCCCCAATCTGTTCCAAGCTAACATCTCTATAAAATATAATAAAAACTCTTATGAAGATGTCAAATTGCTATTAAGTTTCAATTTTTTTATCTCATTGCAGACCAGAATCCGTCTGTGGACCCACTCTGAGTAGCACTTGATGAAGGCATAATAAAGAAGATTAAGAGCAAGTACTATTCAGTCTTCAAACTCACTCATTCATTTAATAAGTATTTATTGAGCATCCGAGTGCTATGTTAATACCTCAGCATCGATCCTGTGAAACATCTGATTCTGAGCAACAGCATCCATACTGAGCTACCGTAAGTATGGGGTCACGTATCCCCAGGATGCTGAAAGAGCTAGACTGCCTCATGGAATTGTTTGTAATTAACCAGGTATATTTTGGCTAGCAATTCTAGTTTTGACATATTCGTTTAAACCTTCCAACAGCACTTTAATATCAACTCAATGCTCCCACGGGTCACGTATCCCCAGGATGCTGAAAGAGCTAGACTGCCTCATGGAATTGTTTGTAATTGACCAGGTATATTTTGGCTAGCAATTCTAGTTTTGACATATTCGTTTAAACCTTCCAACAGCACTTTAATATCAACTCAATGCTCCCACAGCATACTTCTGAATCCATATTCATTTAAAAGAACACAACATATAATATCTAAATAAACAATTATTTAATAACAGCCTAGCATCACTAGGACACTAAGTATATAGTAAAGAATAAGACAACACCTCCAACTCCGCCCTGAGTTTACATTCAAGTGGGGAGAGAGACAATAAACCAAATGAATATGTAAAATACATTGTATTTTAGATGGTGATAAATACTATGGAAAAAAATTAAGCAGGATTTGGGGGGGGCGGTTAGGATGTGCAAGACTGAGATAGAGGGAGTTGGGGTGGATAACAGGTTTCACAATTTTAAATAGGTAGCCAGAGAGGACCTCACTAAGATAATATCTGAACAAAGACCTGAAGGAAGTGACCAAGGACCCAAGCAGATAATGAGAGAAGAATGTTCCAGAAAAAGTACAACAGCCCTAGGGCAGAAGCATGCTCCTGGAAACAGCAAGCAGTGTGGTAACACACTCTTTTTCTACTTCTATAATAGCAAAACCCATTTACTTTAAAATTCTCCATTAGACTCTCAGGGCTTTGAGGGTGGGAATCAAATCTTACACATCTTTACATGCCCTGCTCTTGATGTTGTTGAATGAAAAGATTGATTAAGCTATAGTATTCTTACATTGTGATGGTACAAACATGTTTCTTTCCTCCTCAATATCCCCTCTCCCATAAATTCCCTGTGTGTTGCAAGACCATAAAGTCCGTGCTGCCAACCCAACTAGAAACGCCAATTATCCTAGACTCTCCCTCTTTCACTCTTGATCCAGTCACTAAATGCTGTCCATTCCTTTTTACATTATTTAGTGGCCCCCAAATGGTCTCCTTTTCTGCAGCCTTTCCTCCCAGATAACTGAAATAAAAAAGACAATTTGTCTTCATTTTTAATATATTAATTTTAAACTCAACCCCATTTTATATGTAGCCTGTGTGTTTATAAAACTTAAGCCAATCGTTACTCCTCCACCTTGACACTGGCAGTTTTTATCATTTGAAAACTTCTCTGAATCATGAAGTTCCAAGGTTAGTCCTGTGGTTCAACAATAGATTTGTATGTGGCTATTACTCTCATTGAGATGTTTCTAGAAATTCCAGCTAAACAGCTTGCATACTCAATTTTCCTTTGTAATTTCAATTGGACATGGTATTCTTCACTTTCCATTGTGAAGTCTGCTGCTGAGTGCCAACAGCTGCTAAGTCCCACTGCATCACAAGTGAAGGCAGCTTTACATTTCAGGGTATGTGATTCTAGTGAACCCACAGAATGAGTATACACAGGTGCTCACTAGCTACGGTAAGGTTAAGATATGTTCCCTGGTAACGTAGGAAACCTCATTTGTCCAATTCACACACAGCAGGCATGTTAAATAAAGCATCTTAAGCACTATGTAGTACAGCGATCAGGATTTGGAGTTTAAAAAAAAGTCCCAGATTTCAGCGGTAGTTTTATGAACCCCTGCTAATTTGTTTAACCTGAGCTTCAGCTTCCTCCTTTTGTAAAATGAGAGTAATGTTCTAAGTAGTTGCAGGAGGGCGTGAAATCAAGTGAAGATGCAAGACAGACGCTAGTAGTTGTTATACTTGGCAACACGGCCCAGAGTTGTTTTCAGGGGCTCTTTGAAACTACAAGTCAGTACCATGGGGGTAGAAAACATCTGCACATTTAAATTATCTTAATGGTTAGATAAAAACAAGAAACTATTGTAGGGAAAGGAAAAAGAATTTAAAGCTTCCAAGACTCAACAGTATCTTCTTTCCAGAAGACACTGAGGGGGGGAAAAAAAGATTTTACTCACATGGTTTCACACTCCGTAACACCTCAACAATAACTTGCTTTTAACCAAGAAGTAATTAATGGCAACAGTTTGCAAACAATAGCATTTTAGCAGGCAGTTCTTATTTTTCAGTAAAAGGTGCAAGAAACCAAGCAAGGTTTTATATAGGCGTAAATCTTGCCTTTTAATTTAAAAAACATCCCTGAAGTTTTTTGCGAGTTGCCAGAAAGGCTTTAAGAACTCGGACTCCGGGTCAAAGATCCAAGAAACTGGTACTCACAAAGTACCCTGCGGCTATACATTGGACACAGGACAAGGAGGAGGGACCCAAAGAGGGAGAGGTGGCTCCCGTGCGTGGTCTATTAATTCAGTTCACTCTCTTCTGTTCACATCCTGCGCGGACTCCACCCAAAGCGACCGAGCGAGGGGGTGGGTGGGACCCACACAGCCAAGCAAATAACAGTCCCAGAAACCGAAAGGGAATCGAGGTGAATTGTGAAAACACGGCTCACCAGAAAGGAGTGGAGAAGGGGCGCCAGAGGGGACCCTTCCCTTGGCTGGTGAGGCGCCCCTATCCTCGCTGCTTCCTGGGGGCGCCCCCTCCCCTCAAGCGCCACCAGTTCCCTCCTGTCCTACACATGGGAGGAGGAAGGCACCATAGAGAGCAAGGCCACTCATGCCTGGAACGTGGGCGGGGAACACACAAGTATCCCTCAGAGATTCAAGAAGAGAAACTGAGCGGCAGCAACCTGAGAGAGGCGAGGGAAAGGAGGAAAGGAATCCGACTGCAGAGCAGGGGACAGAACTACAGAGGTGGCCTGCTAGTGCGGGCGCCCCAGGAAAGAGGGGCTACCTGTTGAATGGGACTGACCCTGTGGCGGCGGAGGGGGAGAGGGGCGCGAGAGCCCAGCGAGCCGACTGCAGTCTCCAGGGCAGCCGGTCCCGGGGCCGGTGCGATCCCGGCCCCAGTGCCTTCGGGGGCCCCACCCTGGGATAAGATAAGAGACACCGACAGAAAAAAGGGGGAGGCGGCCGACTGAAGCCCGGCTGGCCCGCTCCCGCGGTTAGTCACTCACATCTGATACTCGTCTATCGCCTCCACCAGCTGGCCCCAAGAGTCGAAGTCGGCGCCTCTCCTAAAACTGGCGCCCCAGCGCTGCAGCAGACTCCGGGTCACCTCCGACATGGCCAGTGCCCACCCCGTCCCCTCCCGCCCCTACCCCAGCGAGGCCGGGCTCTAGGGCGCCATCCTCCCCGGGCCTGGCCCCGACATTAACAGGGCCAGGAGGAACCGCTACGGCCACCACCGCCACCCGCCGAGGAGCCGCCCAAGCCCATTTGCCGCCACAGCCAAACTTTGCGGCTCTGAAGAGGCCGCCCCGCCGAGGCTCCGCCCCCGAGGCCCCGCCCCGCGTTAGGTTGAGGCCGCCCCGCTCCCGCGAGGGCCGCCATAGCTATTGTGGCCTTCTTCCTGGGCTTGGGAGGCCCGGCCGCGTCCTTTCCTCCTCTCAGGAGAAGAGAGTGAAGCTCACGATTAAAGACTAGGGAAGAGTAGCTAGGACACGGCTGAGGAACGGAGCGTTCCGCCGGGGCTGCAACACGCGGCGCCTCCGCCCCTAAGCGGCGCGTACTGCGCCTCGGTAGCTGTCATGGCGGCCATGGCCACGTGACCCCGTCTCGGCGCAGGCCTGGTTGCCCGTCGCTCTGGTTCTCCTGGCTCTCCGCCTCCCTCCCTTTCTAGTTTGCGGACTTGGACATTCCCTTTCTTCCCTCAGGAGGGCTGCTACACAGATTTCCGAGAAATCCGGTAAGTTTGTCATGAGAATGGGCGTTTCCCAGTAACACCCCAACCCCGGCGTTATCCCGGAGTCCCAAGCGATAGGGTCACCCTCCCCCCCCTTTACAGTCTCCATAGACTCCTGGATAGGGATCCAAAAAAGTCTCCTTCTAATGCCTTGAAACAAACGAAAGAAAGAAAATGCCTGTTGGCCCTGCGAATCGATCGTATGAACAGCTAGACCCGGCCGAATCCCTTGCCGGCGTCTCCACTGGCAACCGGGGAAATCTTAAAAGCTAAACGGGGGTTTGTTCGGCCGTTGTCTGCCCGCCTTCCCTGGGTGGAAAGTATCGGTTTTCCACGAAAATGCCTGTTAGGATGTGGGGCTCCCAGGGTTGGCGCCTGCGCAGGGTCGCCGCGCGCCACCTCCAGGGTTCGGGACTCGGGAGGAAGAGGCTGGGTGGTAAACAGGAAGTGGGCGCTCCGAGCTCGGGGGTGGCTTTCAGGTAGGTTTCTGGGGGGCCTGGGGCCTCGCGAGTGGGGGACCCCTTTTAGTAATCGGAGGCAGGGGAGGCGGCAGCTTCAATCCGACCGCTGTGCTGGTGGCTCTAAGGGCACCCTTGCACCTGCAGCTGGGTGTGTCGCTGTTCTCTCCACCCTCCGAATCCCAGAAAACATGAATGGCAGGTCTCAGAAAGGGGCAAGATGGGGCCGGGCCGGAGAGTGCAGTACTTACCGTCTTCGTTCCTGAAGTCAGGATAAACAGAACTTAGGACGTTTTCATCCAGGAAGTGGAAATCCCCTGGAGAGGGTATGGGTAGGAAATTTGCCGTCCCCAAATCAGGTGTATGGTGTGCCATTATCTGTAGAAGGCTGGATTTCTGTGTACGTACAAGCAGTATTAATTTACTTACGTTATGAAGTTGGTTTACATGGATGTTTAGAAGATTATATATGTTCTTAAAAGAACTTAAATGTTTTGAGCCACAAGTGAACTGCTCAATTTTTCATTGAGTATACAATGCATTGAATACCAGGTGCTCTCCCAAATCGGTTTTGTCGGGAATAGGTGAATATTTTAAAGAAGGTGCTCCAGGAGATATTTCACGGTGCAGCCCACGGTGGTTGTTTTTTTCCCCAGTAAGGAAAGTCGACCAACAACATTATAATGCCTTTAAGTTAATTAAACCTTACCAGGTTTTCTTGACTATGATTTCCTGGAATCTGGTTGCCACACTTAAGTATTCCACTGGGCCTTTCTGTATTTGCACTCTATCTCCTAAGGACCATTAGGCAAGTGATATGCTTTTTTTTTTTTTTTTTTAACCAAAAAGGGGTGGGACTTGGTTGTTTTTTTTAATGATTCATTTATTTATTTGAGAGAGACTATGGCAGGGGAGAGAGAGAGAATCCTAAGCAGGCTCCACGTTCAGTGCAGAGTCCAACTCAGGGCTGGATCTCAGGATCCGGAGATCATGACCTGAGTTAAGAGTTGTACACTTAACCAGCTGAGCCACTCAGGAGCCCTTGGGACTATTTTTTAAGTTGGCATTTCACTTAGGTAGTTTTCAAATATTTTGGGTATATAGGATAAAAATTATTGATCAAGTATTGTGGCTTTTTATTCATGAAAATTCTGATTCTTATTACTATTCTGTGGAAAGTGTATTTATTATAGAAACACATGTTGTAACCAATAAATTGGCATCAGCGATACCGTGTTGGAAATATAGTTGATTTAAAACCCATTTCAGGGGCGCCTGGGTGGCTCAGTGGTTGGAGCCTCTGCTTTTGGCTCAGGTCATGATCTCGGGGTCCTGGGATCGGGCCCCGCATCGGGCTCTCTGCTCGGCGGGGAGCCTGCTTCCCCCTCTCTCTCTGCCTGCCGCTCGGCCTGCTTGTGATCTCTCTCCTCTCTGTCCAAAAAAAAAAATAAAAAAAAAAATAATAAATAAAACCCATTTCAGTTAACCTTAGCAGTCTAATTAAGGGTCAATATTTGTACCTCTGTATGTCTCGTATATATGTATACACACACACACACACACACACACACACTTTAAAAATGTATACATATAGTAAGGATACATTACTATATCCTTAGTAAACTTTTAATTTTATACTATTTTTGTTATTAAATGTTTTATTTTTATTTTTTAAACATTTCCTTTTATGTTTTATAGGAAACAGCTGGAGAAAATGACACATTGGTTTCATAGAAACCCATTAAAAGCCACAGCTCCTGTCACTTTTAACTACTATGGTGTTGCCGCTGGCCCTGCTGCTTCAAAAATTTGCAGGTTAGTTTTAGTCAATCTCAGCAAGTACTGATTGAGCCACTTATGGATACAAGGTACTATTTTAGGTTTCAAGGGCAATATAGAAGTATGTAACACATTGCCCTACCCTTAGACTCCTTATAAACTTACAAATGACCTGTGAAGAGTCAAATAATAGATTATTTAAAGTTTGGCAGTCATTTAGACTGCAGTCCTTAATTTTAGATCAGTGAGTCCCAGAGAGACTAAAACAAACACAATAAAAGAGTTAAGCTATATATTAAAACAGTACAAGAGACTTCACAAAGCTGTATATGGATATTGCTAATTAGCCAGATTGTAAACTCATGGAGTTCTGAGCAGGGAGAGAGCCCAGTAATCTGGAATAGGCTTTAGTGTTCATATAGGAGAAAGGACTTGAGTTGGAGGTTAAATAAATTGTATGGCTCAGTTCTGGAGTTGCTAAACTGTCCTGCAGATTTTTCCCACTGTCTATTTTTATAAATAAAGTTTTATTAGAACACAGCCATGTCACTTCACCCCATTTATTTATATATTGTCTCTGGATGTCTCCGCCTGGTTTCCTCTGCAATAGCAGAGTGGAGTAGTATCAGCAGAGACTTTATGAACCACAGAGCTTCAAATATTTACTTTCAGGCTCTTTATGGAAAAGATTTGCTAATACTTGATTTAGATTGTAAGAAGTGATAAAAAAATCATTTCTTTCAGAAAAATCTTTATTCTAGAGGTAGTGAGTAGATCAATTTAGAACAAATGAGATATTTCAGAGGAGAAGTCAGCTGGTCAGAGTGTCTAATTTGCTCTGGGAAGCTAAAAAGGATTTAGTCTGTATGAAATACAGAACCTAGATGATCAAGACCTTTATGGTACTAAGAGTGTTGCTGCTTTTTGTGGAAAGAAGTGGAGCAAAAAATAGGAAAACGGGCTTATATATCTAGATCAGAGGTCATCATACTTTTTCTGTGAAGAGCTGAGTACTAAACATTTTAGACTTTGTGGAGCTATATACAGCTGCTGTTGCATATTCTTTGTTCATTTTTACAAAAACAACCTGGGAACCATACAAAAACAAGTTAAAGGTTGTCATTTGCTAACCCCTTATCTTATAATCACAGAGGTTGGTCGTAGCTTAATTGTTTTATCTGTAGCACTGGGCAAGTCCCTTAAGTTCTTTGGGTCTCATTATTCATCTGTAAAAGATGAATATTTAGATGCCTAAAATAGACATTTCTAAGGTACTTTTTTTCTGAAATTCTGTAATTTTAAGGTGAATATAACTTTGTACAGTTGGGTTGCTGATGATTGAGTGACTCTCCGGAAATAGCTAGCAAACTATTTGAGCCTAGAATACGCCTTAAGAATTCAGCCCTTCTTCTGGTCCAGGAATTACTCTTGCCTAGCTTCTAGTTAAAAAACTCAGTAATGACAAATTCATAAGGTAATCCATCCCATTTCTGGGCATCTGCATGTAATGGTTGGTATGTACTTTCTTGGAATAAGCCTTTATGGAACTTGTACTAGTGAGTAAACATTCCACCCAGACCATTTAAAATGAAGTCTGCACTTTCTTCTAAACATCACTGCTACATTATAGGCCTTATAAATCTTAAAATATTTGTAATGTTAGTATTCTTTCATTCAACAAAGAACTTTGAGTGTGTGCTTTATCCTAGGCACCTACTAAGTTCTGGATGTACAGTCCCAAGTCTCTTGGTGCTAACAATCGAAGTGTAGTGTTTCATTAATCATTTACATGCAGGTGTCTTCCGTCATCATCCCTTCGGTATAATTTCTAAACCTCATTAAGCAAGTTGCCTTCTGAAATTAGATGTAGAACTGGAATCTGACCAAGTTTGAGCTGATGATGTAGATCTCAGATTGGATGTAAAGTTGTTAAGACCTCAAAAGAGAGAAAGGCAGAAAACCAAAGACTAAACATTTTAAGGAACTTTTAGAAATAAGAGGAGATCCTGGAAAATTTAATGTTAGTGGAATAAAGGGAGAAGAGAAATTCAAGAAGGAAATGGTGGATCTGCAACATTTATTGCTGCGGAGAAATAAAGGAGAATGGAGACCAGGGAGCAGTTTTAAAATGAGTAGTGGCCATGTGTTCTCACACACATTTGATGTATATGTTGAATTAAAGGATGCAATTTAAAAATAGGGTTTCCAATTTAATAAAGTATATTGATATAATGTCAAGTTTTGAAATTTTAAGGAGATGCTAAAACGGCATAAGCATGTTAAATTACCATTTTTCAGAAAACGTTTATTGTGAACTAGTCTGCTTAATTTACTCATCCTTAATTCCTTTCCTCCCATCTTACATGCTTGTGTTTATTTGGTTTTTTAAAATTAAAACTTGTTGTATATTGTTATTACATAATTATATCCATGATTTGCCCCTTAGATTAGACTGAGTTTATTTTAGTACACCTTGTAAAACAGTTGTTAAATTTCACTTACCCCCCGTGTTAGTCTTAATTAAGTTTATTCCTGTGTATACCTTAGTCATACCTTAGAGGAAGTGTATGCGTGTGTATTATCTTAAAGGTTTTTACAGTTGAAACTTTTAAGCCACTTTTACATGGATTTATCATAATGCAGCTTACTTAATTTTACTGACTGTTCCTGTCTCCTGTAAGTGACCTGAGATCATCCAGAGCACAACTGCTTGAACTCTTCACTGATTTGAGCTGTAATCCAGAAATGATGAAGAATGCATCAGATTCCTATTTTTCACTTTTACAAGGTTAGTTATTTATGGGAACTTAACAAGTTTGCAGAAATTCACATTTAATTCTTAAGACTTTACAAATTTGAGCAGTTTAGTCTTCTAGTCTGTATTCTTTGATCTTAATTCTTGAATTTCAGAAACATGAGAATGTCAGGGTGGTTTTGTGGTTCCTTTAGTGGTTCCTTCTAACACTTTGAAAATTAAATGTGTACATATTTCATATTATGTTACCTTAGAACAAAGTGTGAGGTAAAGAAGGGGAGAGAGGGGCTAGGAGTTTTCTTCAGGTATCTGGATAAGTCATTATCTGAAAAAATTTCCAAGCCGAATACTTGTATTTCTTCTGAAACTGAAATGCTGTACCTTTTTACAGGTTTTATAAATTCATTGGATGAATCTACCCAAGAAAGCAAGTTACGATATATTCAAAATTTCAAGTGGACTGATACATTACAAGGACAGGTTCCAAGGTAGGCAAGCACATAGTACTAAACAGAAGCCGTTTTTGTAACTGTTTAGCCAGTGGTTAACCCATAGCCTTTGTATTTGAACAAATAGAACATAGATCTGATGAGCATCTTCTCTTACCAGGTAATTAGTTTGACCTAATCTCCTAATACATTCTGTTAAGTAAAAATATAATTTATTTCTCCTGGACCAAATCTGTTTTTGAGATAATCTAAACGTTAATCAGACTTGAACACTCTTGGCTTTATTAATAACACACAAAGAACAGTTTGGGAATTTGGAATCCAAATCTGTCTTTTAGGCTTTGCCCACCTTCAAGGAGATCGAAATTTTGCTTTTCACCTAGTTTTTTATTTCAGATGTCTTTGGTCGGTCTCTTTCTTTCTCTTTGTCCCTGGTTCTACTCCAGCTCCATACTCTTTTGAGTCATGGTTTCATTTTCTTCCTAATTTCTCTTCACTGTTTCTGCTCTTTTAAAAAATTTTGCTTCAGAACTTCCTTATCACTGACTTGAGACTAATCAGAAGAGGTCTAGTTATAACCAGAAACATCATAACGGTGCTAAATTTTCATTGGACTTTTTTTTTTAAGCACCATTGTGTTATTTAAATGACCGTGTATCCTGATTTCAGTTTGCTGTAGACAGTTGTGTAAAGTCAGAAGGGAAGGAAGTGGAGCTGGTTGAGAGACCCAGGGCAGGCCCTGCAGCAGAAGGGGTGCGGACTTTGGATTCCTGCACATTCAGGTGTAGTCTCCGGTCTCTGTGTGAACACCTCCTTCAACTCTGGGCTGGGGTGACCGGTACAGGGCTTTTATGAGAAACGAATAGGCAGATTTATGGTAAGTGACTCAAATAATGCTAGGTGTGTAGTAGATATTTACTAAGTTGTTAGTTTCCTTCCTTCCTTGGCAATATTGTATGTAGAATTAATAAATTTGGTAGGAAGTTGGGGACTGTGGATTCTTTCCAGATTTTAATATTCTGGGATATTAAGGTTTTACAAGTCTTCGTTTTATGTTTTTCTTTATGTGACTCCTTTGTACTCTATCTAAAATTAAGGAATGTTTTTCTTCAAAAAGACTTTTTTTAGGGTCAAACCTCTATCATTATTACATCAGAAAAGTTTGGCAGATTACATACATTTGGCATTTTTCCCCACCATGCCAAATCTTGATTCCTTGTGACAGCTTTTTTCAGCGAGTTTTATGAGACAATGAAAAATTAAGTAATGAAGCCCTTAAGGAATGATATCCAATATTCTCTACATCTGAGATTTTTAAGTTGCTTTATCTTTGATTGTTGTTTATTGAGTAAAAAGTCTGCTGTGAATATATCCGTTCCAAAAAATGTTTTTTCAACTATATGTATTCTGACTACTAAGATGTAGTACAATAGAAATGGAGTGTTTGGGAACAAGTCAGACTGAAATAAATGAAGGATAAAAACAGAGACAGTTATTCATGAGAATTTTTATAAATTAGCAAAACTATCTTATGATTTAAAGGTAAACTTATAAATTAGATATGCCTACCAAATTATCAGATGTAATTCATTTGAAGGTCCTCAATGCTGAAAAGAATAAACATTTTTTTTTTAAGAACTTATTTATTTATTTGTTAGAGAGCATGCAAAAGCAAGGGGAGAAGCAGGCTCCCCACTGAGCAAGGAGCCCTATGCAGGGCTCGATGCTGGGGTCATGACCTGAGCCGAAGGCAGACATTTAACTTATTGAGCCACTCATGCGTCCCAAGAATAAACTTTTAAACTATGCATTTACAGTTTTCTTCAGTAGGGTAAAACTGTTTTAAGAAGTTTGTTTAGTGCTCACTCCGGCACACATTACTAAAACTGGAACAGTGCGGAGATTAGCATGATCCCCTTGAAAAGATGACACACAAATTTGTGAAGCTTTCCATTAAAAAATACATAATTCATATTTTTGTGTATTAAAACATATTAAACAGGATAGTATGTAAGTTATTTTTGAATTGTGAATGTTTTATAACACCCATCCATTTTTTTAATCTCAAAGTTTTCCTGTCTCCATTCTTTTTATGAAGCAGCAGTTAAATAATAAAAAATACGGGGGGAGGGAGTTACCTGGGTGGCTCAGTCAGTTAAGCATCCAGCTCTTGATTTTGGCTCAGATTGTGGTCTCGGGGTCATGAGATCAAGCCCTGCACTGGGCTCCGTGCTCAGCAGGGAGTCTGCTTGAGATTCTCCATCTCCCTTGCCCCTCCCCCCACAAATGCATGTGCATGCACGGACCCTCTCTCTCAAATAAATAAATCAGTCTTTAAAAAAATACAAAGTGGGACCATGATTCTAGTTTCTTCCCCGCTGAGTAATTTTTCTGTATCTTAGTATTATGGGTACAAAAGAACGATATTAATTCTGTTTTCTTATTTCATCATTTGAGATAAATGGGATAATATCTTAAAAATTTTCAGGTTCTTATCAAAACAGGAATGATTAAAAATTAGTATTACCTTAGTTGCTAAATAAGCTCTTGCCATCTTCTTGGTGTTATGTCTAGTAAAAAAAATCCAAAGGAAACAAATAAGATGTTTATAAGACCTTTTCCTTTGGTACGCACACTGATTGGCTTGGCATTCGAAGTCTACCAGTTTCACTTCAGCTTGGTTTTTTGACCTCAATTTCTTTTTACAAACCGTGTGCTCCATCACGCTAGTTGGGGTCACTCTTCTCAGAAAAAATGTTTATGCTTTTCTTGTGCTTTAACAGCATCATTCCCTTACCTGGGTTATCCTTCTGCCTCCCTTCTGGCCATCTTCCAAGGCACAATTCAGAGGCTGTCTCTACCATTAAACCTTCTTTAATCATTCTGGCCTGAAACAATCTCTCTTCTGAATTCCATTGCTTTTGAATTGGTGTTAAGAACCACCCACTCCAGGATCAACTGGGTACTTACTAAAAATATAGATTCTGGGCCCCTCCCACCACTTTCTGATTCTCTGGAGTTGAGTCCCCATAATTTGTATTTTTAAAGCTAGTCTATATACAGTATTGAGAACCTACTGTTCTCATGTTTACTATTATGGGCCATTATTTTTGGTCACTAAACACAGGACTGTTTTCTTCATTTTTCCAGTTACCAGTTCTGGAACTGGAGAACCAGTTTCCAGTTCTTTTATAATTTTGAATTGGATGTACAGGAGCTTCCATGTCTCAATAGTTGACAGAATTTAATGATACCCATATTTTTAATTCTAGTGCCCAGCAGGATGCTGTTTTTGAATTAATTTCCATGGGATTTAATGTAGCTTTATGGTATACCAAGTATGCTTCAAGACTGGCTGGAAAAGAAAAGTAAGTCTATAGGGGAAAGTTGTATATGTATGTGTTATTTTTCAAATATATGGAGCTGGGCTATTGATTAAAAATATAGCATTAGTATTTTAAGTATCAATTTTGGAGCCCAGTGTTAAAAGGGGAAAAAATTAATCTTGTCATGAGGAAGGTCTTTCTAGATAAAACCCCAAACCAAGAAAAGGAAAAAAATAGAATATTTGACTGCATAAAAAGTACCATAAATGAATTTAAAAAACAAATAGACGATCAGAAGAATTATGACGCATGTGACACATTGGTTTTATAATTGAAAAGGAAAGGAAAGGAAAAGACCAACAAATCATTTGAAAGTAAGTGAAGGATATAAACAGGCAACTCATAGAAAAAGAAATACAAAGATGTGAAAGATGTTTTGAAGGATTCAAGAATTGCGAAATGAAATAAGATGCAACTTTTATAATAGTAAAAATGGGCGTTAGCAATATGAAACTGGCAACTACAATTGTGGTGCATCTGATCATGCATCTGAAATGCAGCCATTTAAACATAAAGTTGAGGGGCGCCTGGCTGCTCAGTTGGTGGAGCATGCGACTCTTGATCTCAGGGTTGTGAGTTCGAGCCCCACATTGGGCGTAGAGATTACCCAAAAACAAAATCTTAGGTAAGTAAAATAAAGTTAATTATATGTGCCGATGTAAAATTATCTGTAATTAGATGATCAAACAAGAGTGGAATAGCAAATATTGTGTATGTATATGTTTTGTTAAGTGTGTGAGTGCATTAAGTGTAGAATATTTTGCACTTGTTTAATCCACAGAAGATTATCTGGAAGGAACAGCAAGAAGCCTTTGTCCCAACTTATAGACAGGGTCTCTCTTTTACCATTCATAGTGTTTTCTGTTGATATTTTTCATGGGCATTTGTTACTTTTTTAAGTGTCAAATTAGATTTTTTTAAAAGGGAGAAAACTAGTGGTGAGAAATACAAGTGACTAATTTGGTTTTATGATAATGCATTAGTTGTTGGTTTTAGTACAAGAAACAGGATTCATCCTCTAACTGATGTAACCACTATCTTTAAGCATAACAGAAGATGAAGCAAAAGAAGTCCACCGAAGCCTAAAAATTGCTGCGGGGATTTTTAAACATTTAAAGGTAAAATAATAATAACAATAAAATATATTCCTAACACTTTAATTCTTGAATACTTATTCGTTCTTGGGGTGCGGAAGAAGGAATTATTTCACTTTGTAAAAAGAACCTAGTATAGGTTGTTTTTCTTATGTTGAACACTTCATTTATTTGTTTGTTTATTTATTTATAAAAGATTTTATTTATTTGACAGAGCGAGATCACAAGCAGGCAGAGAGGCAGGCAGAGAGAGAGGAGGAAGCAGGCTCCCTGCTGAGCAGAGAGCCTGATGCGGGGCTCGATCCCAGGACCCTGAGATCATGACCTGAGCCGAAGGCAGAGGTTTTAACCCACTGAGCCACCCAGGCGCCCCACGTTGAATACTTTATTGACGATTGCAGCCATTACAGAATAGCAAATGTCTTCATTTTAGAAAATCATCAGTGAATCTTACGATTACAAAATTCAAGTTGTAATTCACTGGTTATTTTTTTTTTTAAGATTTATTTATTTATTTGAGCGAGAGAGAGAGGGAGAGAGAGCATGAGAGGGGAGAAGGTCAGAGGGAGAAGCAGACTCCCCATGGAGGTGGGAGCCCGATGTGGGACTCGATCCCAGAACTCCAGGATCATGACCTGAGCCGAAGGCAGTTGCTCAACCAACTGAGCCACCCAGGCACCCTCGATGGTTATTTTTGTATCCCTTCAGTAAAGATAGAAAACAAAGCACGGAAATTTGATGGTTCTTACGATTTCTCATTGCAGTCTGTGGCAGTTGCCAGGATAAATCATGATTCTGCAAAACTGAACTGAGCATAGTCTAGGTATCTCTGGAAAGGCTAGGGGGTGGGGGGGCAATCAGTATGCACTAATTATATGAAATCTCCAGTAGTAGAAATTAGGAGAAAGACTGATGTATTTTGCAGTCAGGTTTACCCCCACCTCATCCTCGTTAAACCACTATTTACTAGACACCCTCCAGAAGTCAGTGATGGGTTTTCTCATGATAAAATAAGATGCTTTTACAATTATTAAAATCCTGTGATTCTGAGTTACCTACAGAATTGTAGACCTTTTTCTCCTCTCCAGTTATTAATATGAATGAACAACTCTAGCTATCATGCAAAAGAGAACTTTGGTTACTGTTGCAGTTAAACATTTTCAAAGATGAAAATGTAACTTGCATATATCTAAGCTATCTATTCTGACCCAAGTTTTGCAGATGCATATGAGAAGCTTTAAAAATTTTAGTATACAGGAGCTTTTGTTCTCTAGAAGCTTGATATCGTTCCTTTTTTGTACGATTTTGGTGCCCTGAATTTATTTTGTTTAGGATTTTTTTTCTTAAAGACATTTTTTAAAAGATTTTATTAACTTTAATTTTATTTATCTATTTTTAAGACTTATTTATTTTAGAGAGAGGGGGGAGGGGAGGGGAAGGGAAGGGTAGAAGGAGAGAGAAACCCAAGCAGACTCCATGCTGGCCCACAGAGCCCGACAAGGGGCTCGATCTTAGAACTCTTGAGATCACAACCAGAGCTGAAACCAAGGGTCATACACTTAACTGACTGCACCACCCAGGGACCCTAAGATTTTATTTTTAAGTCATCTCTACACTCAGGATGGGGCTTGAACTCAAAACCCTGAGATCAAGAGACACATGCTCTACTGCCTGAGCCAGCCAGGCACCCCCTGAATTTCTGATAAATCTCCAAACTGAATGTCTTCCATTTTGTTCATCTCTTAACAACTGGGTTAAAATAAAATGTG
>CM053618.1:7070638-7098783 GCA_028646535.1 Procyon lotor | reverse complement strand
TTCCCCCCCCCCCCCCCCCCAAATCAGAGCTGGATTTGAGTCTCACATTTGAGAAATTTATTGTGAGGAACAACTTTACCTTCAGCATTTGCCTTCATGGATAGTTCACAGGAAAAGGCCTTGCAGTTTAATGGCTCTTTTAAAAAGCATTTTGATGTCATGCCATTTCTGACAACATTAGACTAATTCTGTGACTGCTTTTTTCCCCGTCTACCTTGCTCTTTCCTTTCCCTCTTGCACTGTTTGGTTTGCCTTTAAATCTTCACCTTTCCGTGGCAGGAAATAAGGGAAGAAAGACTCCAATAAAACCAATAAAGAATCTTTATCGGCTTTTGTTTTCCTCTATTTTAAATTCCAGTGTCCTGGAAGTGTTTGTTTTCCTCTGACATGCTTTGTTTTGTAGTAGTAATTTTTTGTGATTGGCTAGTGATTGGCTAGTGATTTAAAGAAACAGTGTATCAAAATCAGCAAGTTCAGTGTTTTTGGTTTATATTTGCATTTTCTGTAACTTACTGTTCATGTTAAAATTCTTAACTATTAAAATTCCAAATAGATTGTTGGGCTGTCTTTTGCTATTATAATTTAATGAAGGAAACTTAATTACACGATCACTGTATTGTGCTTTGGTTATAGTAACAATTGCTCGAGCAATTGAACTGAAACATGCACCTGGACTAATTGCTGCACTGGCGTTTGAAACTGCCAACTTCTATCAAAAAGCTGGTAAGTTTATAATTCTTTATTTTTAGTCTTTAGATTTTCAGATTAAACTCTTGGCTTAATAGGGAACAAGCAAAACAAAAAGATTCTCAGCTTGTTTCATGATTTGCAAAACTGGAATAATAACCTGCATTCTTTTATTACCTTGTTTCAGAGAATGAGAACTGTTCAGTTAATATGCTACATAACTTTAAATGGAAAGGACAGAGCAATCCTTCTTAATAAGTTATATGTAATGATTATACAGGTGTTTTGGGGCGCCTGGGTGGCTCAGACGGTTAAGCATCTGCCTTCAGCTCAGGTCCCAGGGTCCCAGGGTCCTGGGATCAGCGGAGAGTCTGCTTCTCCCTCTCCCTCTGCCTCTCCCCCTGCTTGTGCTCTCTCTCCCAGATGAATAAATAAAATCTTAAAAAAAATAAAAAGAGAGGTTAGGAATGAAAAAAAATTATTATACAGGTGTTTTAATTTTGAAGTTTTTTTGATCTTAATAATAACCTTACAGTTGCTGTCATTAAAGAAACTGAACCCCAGAGAATTAACTAGCCTGTAATTTAACGGTTAGCAGGCGTGAAGGTGATACTAGAATTCCGGTCTTCTCATTAGCCTATTATTCTTTTCATTCACTTATTTAGGAAACAAGCATTTGTTTCTATTTATGGTATGATTACTATTTTAGTTGCCAGCTATACAAAGATCAGTAGGAGAGAGTCAGAGTCTGGGGAAGGAAGCAAACACATAGCCACATTATTATAGCAGAAAATAAGATGTTATTACAGCAGTGTAATGAAAACCAAAAGGATGTAGGCCTGTTAGAGGAGACTGTCTAGGGGGAGGTGGCCTTTGAGCCTGACTTTGAAACATAAATAGAAGTTCTAAGTTTGCTAGGAAGCTTTACCATATGGAACATTCTGTAGTACTTTAGAGATAAGAAGGAATTTAGCACATTCTGGGACCTTTAAACGGATGTCTTAGCTGAAATACAGGGTGAATGATAGGAGAAAAGGTTAGGAAAGTATGCGTGTGTGAGGTCCTGAATTGGTTTGTAAGCCTATCTAGGAAGTTTGGTTTTTATTCGGTAGGTAATTGTGACCCATTAGAAGATATGAAGCAAATCTGATGGATTGGATTTGAATTTAAGAAAGGTGCTCTAATTGTAAGATGCGAAATGGCCATGCTAGGTGAAGGACTACTAGGCTTGACTACGTTTAGGAAGAAGTGATTATAGTATGTGGAGGAAGTGATGGAAGTCTTGACAGAGACAGTAAAGTGGGGATTGGAAGAGAAATGGATTAGAGAGAAGGGGGCAGGATGTGAATGTGTGTGTTCGGCAAGATTCAGTGCTGTGATGATGGACCAGTAAGGCGAGTGTCCGTGTTTCTGACTTGGTTGACCACACTACGCATTGCTGCACAATATAATTTTAAGAAAACAGTAAAACAGTGTATAATTTGTATTTACCTTGAAGTTCTGTTGTTATCATCATCTTAAACTTGGGGCGCCTGGGTGGCTCAGTGGGTTAAAGCCTCTGCCTTCGGCTCAGGTCATGATCCCAGAGTCCTGAGATGTGGATCAAGCCCCACATCGGGCTCTCTGATCGGCAGGGAGCCTGCTTCCCCCCCATCTGCCTCTCTGCCTACTTGTGATCTCTCTCTCTGTCAAGTAAACAAATAAAATCTTTAAAAAAAAATTTTTAAACTTATTACATTACTGTCAAAAGATGTGCCGTGGTATTTAAACAATCTTATCATGTAGTTAAAATATAGTAACGGGAAAATTAAAGCAAGGTTTTTTTTGGAAATGTATAAATGCTTGAGTTTTAGACTTGAATGGCATTCTGCTTTTAGCATCTAAACACATGATCTAAAAGTCTTCTAGTGAATCAGGGTGAAATTATATTTTGCTTTTTAAAATGTAACTTTAGATCATGCTTTATCCAGTTTGGAGCCTGCATATTCTGCTAAATGGAGAAAATATCTTCACTTGAAAATGTGTTTCTACACAGCTTATGTAAGTATTTATAACCTGAAAAACAATGTAAATTACTGTCTTTCCAGCCCCATGCGTGCTAGGTCTGTCATCTTAATTAGCGTTTTACAAATAACGGACAGCTCTCAGTAAATGTTGGCAGACAGTGTGGCCATTGTGAGCCGAAGTGGGTGGGAAGATGATGCAAAATCGTAGAACTGGGTTATAGCAGTGGAATTACTATTTAGCGAAACTCACTTTTAAGCTGGAACCTTCTGTCTACTTAACGAGAATTCTCTCCTTTCATCTTGTACATTGAAAAAGGTTATCTCCTGATGCTAATCTTAAGGCACACCACCCAATATGTCACCTAGATCTGTGCAGAACCATCAATAAGCACTCTTTGAGAAGTTACTTATCAGTCTCTTACGCCCATTAAACAAACTTACTTTTTGTTGGTTGGAATATCATGTGAGAGATAATCAATATCTTTTTTGGATTCAGGTTGATATTTTATTTTTTATACCTTAAAAATCTGTTTTCAAGCATACGGTGTTGGACCATTTGCAGTCCTTGCATTTGATACAGACGTTAAAGAGAGAGCAGGGCGTACGACAGGCTGATAACATTTCCCTTGAAAACTGTTTGGTCATTAGCCTTAGAACCCTCCCTCCCTCTCCTTCTGCATTAGCACCGGGATTTCCCTCCTTTATCTGCTGTGCCCAGATTGTAAAAACAGATTTCATTATTCAGAAAAACTTTTTGCTCTCAGCCCATAGTTAGAAGGTTAGTTTGGCTCAAAGCTTGACATAATCCCACTTTTTATATTAACAGAGATTGGGGGAGGCTTATTCAAGTAAAGAAGTGTAAGGGGTTGCATTGATAACTTCTAACAGTGGACAAAGGCGCTCATTCATCTGATGCATATGTAAAACAATGACAGAAAGCATCATTTGTGATGAGAATTAATAAAAATTTGTTTCTTTATCAGGCTTACTGTTATCACGGTCAGACTTTGTTGGCTAGTGATAAATGCGGTGAAGCAATCAGGTCTCTCCAAGAAGCAGAAAAACGTAAGTATTCCTGCCAGAATATTAACTTCCTTTTTAAAGACAAATGTTTTATCCTAAAAGGAAATAAGCAGTTAAAAGAGATTTTGGCTGAGTTAATGCAAGAGAATGGGACCAAGGGAGGGAATTGGAGAGAGAGAAACAAAGTTTCAAAAACCAAAAACCCTGTCCAAAACAGTTTCCCCTTACACTATTACTGGTATTGCTATCCTACTAGTAAGGTGCAGGAAAGTTCCTGCCGTGTCTGATGCAAAGCCTAGTCGATAATTAATTATAATCCAATGATTTTCCCTTCCACACGCAGTTTATGCAAAGGCAGAAGCATTGTGCAAAGAATACGGAGAAACCAAAGGACCTGGACCAACGGCCAAACCTTCGGGACACTTATTCTTTAGGAAACTTGGGAATCTTGTGAAGAACACCCTAGAGAAATGTCAGAGAGAAAATGGATTTATGTGGGTATCGCTCAGTGTCATTTAGTAATATCACTACAGTATGTATTTATAACGTTCCAATATTTATATTGTATTAGTAATCACACAGTTTCTGTTAGTCTCTACCCTAAAGATTTTATGTCAGGTTGCATTTCACTTTAACTCTGATTTTCTCTTTAAATTGGACCTGACTAAGTTCTGTTTCCGGTGATGATATAAAAAAGCAGATTTTAAAACGTAAACATCAGTTATTAACATCTAGCTCACTCACAGTGTCTCAGTTTTCTCTCCACTGTGCCTCCCTGCCGTTTCTCCCCATATGTTACAGATGGCTTCCCCGCTCCCTCTGCACATTCCTCTCCCTCTGGTTGCCACTGTCTGTAAGGCAGGGAAATGTCCCCGCTTTTCTCTCTTTATGTTCTTCTCCTCATATCCTGCATTTGGTCACACTGAGCTCCTTTACTTGCTTAAACATACCTAGGATAACTTGGATCACTTCTCTCAGAAAGCATTCCTGAACCACCCCCACCCCCTAACCTCGGGGTTCATTGCCCCCTCCCGTGTTCTCATGGTATACGGCGTCTCTTATGGCCTCAGTTACGGTGCGTTGTTGCTGACCAGTTTTCCCGACTGTTTCGTCTACTCATGCAAGCTGCACGAGGCAGGAAAATCTTGTCTGTCTTATTCATCAATACTGTCTTTCTCTCGCACAGGGCCTTGAACACAGTAGACACTCAAGTAGTTGATGAATGAATGAATTGCTTTTTAAATTGCTTTTTGCAGTTACTTCCAAAAAATTCCAACAGAAGCTCCACAACTGGAACTAAAAGCGAATTATGGTCTCGTGGAGCCCGTACCTTTCGAATTTCCTCCTACAAGTGCGCACTGGACACCAGACACACTGGCCGCATTTGATCTCACCAAAAGACCCAAGGATGACAGTGTATGAGATTGGCTTTCTTCCATTTGTTCACAAAAATTCGAAAAGAGAATTGAGAATTAGCATTTTGATACATAAGTAGATATATACGTTTGTCTAAACGTAAATTAGCTAACTGCAGTGTTTGGTGTAACGTGTAGTTGAACTCTCTCAGAGAGAAGATCTCTAGGCCTTAATTATCTTCTCATTTTCTACATAATTGAAGTTGTTTTCCGATACTTTTCTTGCCTTTCTGTAGTTTTTCAGAGCCTCCTTTAAGAAGAGTCTGGGAGAAAAGGTCTGAAACAAATGGCTTATCCATGTTGATATTGCTATAGCAATACTTAGTTTTTGAGTTAGCATACCACAGGGTATTTGAAGATTTGATCTAACTTCAATATTCCATGAAATCATCCAGGGGTAAAATAGACTGTTTTTTATTCATTTATATCTAAGGACATCTAGGTGTGCTAAATCAAATAGGAGAGTAAGTGGATAATTTGAGGTTTCACTGCCAAAAGAGGAGGGGTCTGAAAAAAAGGGAATGGGAATTAATTTGTAGCTATAGCTCCGTCCTGAAATGTTTTTACGTAATTTCATAATATAGTTTTTAAAACATAATTTCCTCTCCATTCTAAAACTATTGTTAAAATGACTTAAGGGGCACCTGGGTGGCTCAGTCGTTAAAATGACTTAAAATGACCATCTTTTTATCCTGTTGAGCCTCTAAAGTAATGCTGTAAGAGGTAGCCTGTTACTCTCACGAGGTATTTTCAAACTGAAGAGTTTCGCACGCAAAGATTCATCACTCAGTTTCTCCCTCATCAGAAAGAGGAAAAGCACCATTAGCTTGATGTTTGCCTCCCCATCTAGGGTCTCATTTTCACTGAAATGTTGCTTTCTGATTTCGTCTTGAATTGATACACGTAGCTTTTGGAACAGCTTTTTTAATCTCAGTATTGTGTAATTTCATACAGCATCTCTTATAAGTCTAAGGTGAAAAAGATCTAGTGTTTGATTTTCAAGTCTTACTTTATGTACTTACCACTGTGTTTCTCTTTCTCCCTAGACCAAACCCAAACCCGAGGAAATGGTGAAACCTGTGAAAGAACCAGATATCAAACCGCAGAAGGACACGGGGTGCTACCTCTCCTAAAGTACATTGATAACATGTGCGCTCTGAATTTCTCTACTAGTAGATAAGATAAACCATGGAACTTCGGTTCATAGTTCTTGAAATGTTTCCTCTGAAGCCTGTAGAATGATTTCGTACATTCAGAGGGAATCTGTCTTCAGTTTATTTGTTCTCAGTTTTTAATATAGTAGCAATATTTCATGCTTCGTTTCCAGATTCCTTTGTAATCAGGACAACATGTAAAAGATTTTATTGTGCCTCTGAAGGGCATATTGCGTTGTTGGTTTTTGTCTCTGAACTCTGGGTAGTTATAAGTTTCTGGTTAATATAGGCCAGAATCGTGTGGTTTCAGGTATGTTTTTCTATCTTCACACACAAAAAAGTTTATTTTCCTTTCTCTTATTGGATGCCAGAAGAATGACAGGAGTTGGTTTTTAACCAGGAGGTTTTCCCCCTTCACCATTACATTGTCACGGACTTGTTACGTTCTGAGTCTATTATCTTTTCTGGTAGAAAATCTTCCTATCAAATTCTTTATATATATAGAAGAAGCGATAATTTGTTAAAAAATCAGTGCTTATAGGTATTTTGAGACCATTTAAGAACTTATCCAGGGGCGACTGGCTGGCGGAGTGGGGGGAGCATGTGACTCTTGATCTCGGGGTTCTGAATTCAAGCCCCATGTTGGACATAGAAATACGGAAATAAATCTTACAAAAAAAAAGTAAATACTCCTGTTCTGGTAGCCCTGCACTTTATTTTAATCTCAATGAACGTACAGTGATTTTTACAAGTACCTTTCCTAAGGGTTTTTGTACTTAGAGGACAGAACTTTGTGACAGCTCTTAATGAACAAAGACTGAAAATGTTTTTGCAGAACTGAGATACTGCATGATATAAAGAAGAAACTTTAAACCTAAATGAGATAGGTTGTCCTGAATTACACTGGTTAACTCTACATTTTGGTGACAGGAGTTATGGTAAAATGCCTTTGTTACCTGACTTCAGGGTGCATTGTTTCTGTATGGTTTTCTACTACACATGTCCTATCCACAGTGTATTGCTTTGGGCCAGAGGCCATAACAAAAACTTAAAGAGCAAACATACAGTATGATCTTAAAAATAGCTCGTAATATTGAAGTAATTAGTTTAGCAGATACTCGAACCTGGGAAATAGTGGATGCGTAATACTTTTAACAAAAGTCACATATCTGTAGCTTTATCTTTTGATTATTCTTCTGGGGTGTTAGCTAATTTTCCTATCGTAAATGACAGATTAGTTCACTTAATAGAAATAATAGTATTGTACATTGGGCACTTACTATGTGCCAGGCCCCCTGCTAAAAACTTAACATCGATAAACCATTGAATCCACACAGCAGTCCTGTGACAAATAAGTAAAACCTGCATAAAGTGTTTAAATAGTAATAAACACTTCATTATGAAGAATAAATAGGGGCGCCTAGATGAATTCTAGTTGTATGGAACATACAACTCTTGATCTTGGGGTTGTGAGTTCGCGCTCCATGTTGGGTGTAGAGATTACTAAAAAAAATAAACTTAAGAAATAGATTATGCCTACCTGAATCAATATGTGTTCAAATAAATGATTACTTAAATCATAGTTTTCACTCTTGAAAATATATAGAATCAGTGAGGGTTTTAAATATGTGGAAATGCTAATTACCCCTTGCTGTGTAACATTTAATGTTCGAAGCTGCAGAGTCTAATAAGTGGACTAATAACTAGATATTTAATTTTATTTTGCTGTGTATAGAAAAAATATTTTAATTAAATTTCACTATATTTTGTGTGCTACTACAAAGTCATTGGTTTGCTGTATGCCGTTTACTGACAGAACTTCACTACTTGATGCCAGCTTGTTGCTCTTGGCCTGTAGGACCTATTTATCTTGGGTCCTAGTGTTTATTAACCTAGTTAACCAAATGTTCACATTGACATTTTTGTGAATCATACTACCATACATGGAATGAAAACACGTCATATGGTCAGCGCTTCTGTAAAATGCAGAAAATACTGGTATTACTTTAAATCAGTAATCGGCAGCTTCGACGTGAGCAAGTAATAAATATCATGTTGATTTCAGCATAAGTGATGCTCTGTGACTAGAGTCCCCCATTTTTATCACATTCTTTAAAATGGTGTTGGAAATTTTTGGAAGTTAGCCGACGTAAAGCACTTGCATGAGGGCTGTAGAGGGATGTAACTACGCATACATCTCATTCTTAGTTTAAACTGGACAATGACAGTTAACCATAGTCTGCTAAAAGTGTTGTTTGTATAATGAATCATCTTTTTATTTATGAAAATAAATGTAATTTTACTTACAATTTTCTCAGGATTTTTTTTGACAAATATGTTTTTACATTTATTAAACCAGTAACGATTAATATGACACAGAAACCCTAATTCTTCACAGTCGCGTTTTCAGATTACATACACACATGCATCAGTTGCTTTACGCCACATGAGTTCATCAAATAGCCAACATTCCTCAACCTATCTGGTTTCTGTTTGTGTTTATTGGTACTTACCACCTCTGAATCTCCAAGTAGGAATTCAGGTGGCCTGGATCTACCTTACTTGTCGCATTACCCAATGCGACGCAGTGGCTTGTTCTGTGGGAACCTGGGCTAGAGAGCCAGTCCTTGTGGCTGGGCAGTGCTCTGTACTCAGCTCTCTTTGGAAACTTGAGGTGGCATTTCCAGTGCTATATAAATGTACTTGAGACATAAAGCCCCATTTGGAAATCTTTCCTTATCTTCCAGAGTATGGTTTAGAAAATACCCCATTTTTTATATCTTAATATGTGTATAAAAGTAAATTTGTGGGGTGCCTGGGTCACTCAGTTAAGCATCTGCCATCTGCTCAGGTCGTGATCCCAGGGTTCTGGGATCAGGATCGAGCCCTGTGTCAGGCTCCTGCTCACTGAGGAGTCTTACTTCTCACTCTCACTCTGCCAGACCCCCTCCGCCCCACCTTGTGCGCTCTCTCTCAAAATCTTAAAAAGAAAACTTGCAATGTCATCTGGGTTAACATAATTTTGTGCCTAAAGACTTGATATTTGAATAATTTGCTTAGAATTTACATTTTAATTTTATTTTTAAGATTTTATTTATTTGAGCACAAGTGGGAGAGGGGGGCAGAGAGAGAAGGAGAAGCAGACTCCCCATTGAGCACACAGCCCCACGGGGAGCTCGGAGCTCCATCCCAGGACCTTGAGATCATGACCCCAGCCGAAGGCAGATGCTTAACCGACTGACCCACCCAGGTGCCCCTTATATCTTTATCCTTAAAAATGTTTTAGGGGCGCCTGGGTGGCTCAGTGGGTTAGGGCCTCTGCTTTCGGCTCAGGTCATGATCTCAGGGTCCTGGGATCGAGCCCTGAATCGGGCTCTGCTTGGCGGGGAGCCTGCTTCCCCGTCTGTCTCTGCCTGCCTCTGCCTGCTTGTGATCTCTCTCCCTCTGTCAAATAAATAACTAAAATCTTAAAAAATGAAATAAAAATGTTTTGGTAGTAAACTAAAGGGACTAAATTAAGGGGAGCCAACTCAGAATTATAGAATAAAAACCCACCTAACCAGAAGGCCAGAGCTATCATTTAAATGCAATTCCATGTATCTAAAGCCTTTGATATGCTTGAGGTAGGTGTGAGTTCATATTGTCATTCAGAGTGCTTCCTAGAGAAAATGTTTGTTCACCAGTAGCTTGAGTTTTAATCTCTAAAAGAAATTTTTTTTACAGTTTTGCTTACTTACGTGATCCCTACACCCACTCAACACGGGGCTGGGACTCGCCCAGCCAGGCGCCCCTTGGGGTTTTATTCTCTAGAGCTTCCCTGGTAGTCTGCCTTGAGCTACGGATCTCAGCCAACTCAGCCTCTCTGTTGGGCAGAGTGTAAGGTGGCTGGAGCTCCCAGGCTGGTCCCTCCCGAATTTCAGAAAATTCCCTACTTCCTCTGCCATGACATAGCAAAGGTTGAGAATCACAGCAAATCCTGCTCTGCCAAGTGGGGCTCTGGCTGAGGCAGGCCTGCGTCCACCAGAGGCTCGACCTTCAGACCCCCAGCCCGGGCAAGGGGGGAAGGTGGAAGCTGGGGGAACCTGCCTGGGCCAGGTAGCTCCTGCCGAACTAACACCCCTGCTCTGCTGCTTGGCTGCCGTTGAACCTGGTTCATTCGAAGTCACGTCTTGCCTAATGAAAATTGAAAGAACTGTGGGCAATCTTAGGTTTGATGTCTTCCCGAAGTTAAATGCCAAGTCTATATTTGTTATTTTGTTGGGCCAGGTTACAATGCTGTTTCAGTGAAGGAGTTAATGAAACGATTCATGTGTAAATGTAATGAGAAAAATATTAAAAAGGCAGCCATTTTAGCTTCAGAAATAAAGCCAATTACAAGTCTCTTCTCTCCTTTTTTTCTCAATCTATTACATAATCCCTCCCCCCACCTGTTCAAAGGATCTGAACATATGGTTAATTTATTAAATAAATACTGAGTTGCAGCCATGTCTCTGTAGGGGCAGGAGAGCAGGAAGCACATAGGTAAAGCCCCTCCCACTCACTGAGGGGAAGGGGAGAGGGAGATGAGTGAAATGCAGGGTTTGTTCAGTGATGATAGGGGCTCAGGAGACACAATAGTGACGTGGGCTGTTGAGTGGTGGTGGCAAAGGGAACGGGAAGGGGCCTCCAGAGACAGAGGAGCTCAGAGCAGACCATTTGCATTAAAACCCTGAAGGAAGTGGGGGAACAACGTCCAAGGGAGGAAGGGGACTAGTCCTGGGAACTGGGGGCGCAAGGTCCCAGCCCCGGCTGCCTTTTGAGTATAGACTGTAGGGGGCCAGTCAGGAGCGACTGTTCTCACAGGAACAATCCATGTGAGAGATGATGGCCCAGATCCGCCTGGAGAGGCGGTATGAGGATTCCAGAAATATCCAAGAGGATTTCCTGATGGATTTCATGGGAAATGTGATTAAATGAGAAGAATCAAGAATGACTCCAAAGTTTCTGAACAACTGGAAGGATAGAAGGGTCAATTATTAAAACGGAAAAGACTCCCAGAGGAGATAGGAGTGTGTGTCCGGGGGAGGGGCGGGCAGGAAGTGTGGGAGTGTGAGCAGAGGTTTAGGTGTGTCAGGGCCCAGCGGTCTATTAGACATCCAAGGATGTCTATCTGAGATCCAAGGGAAAGTCTGCCCTGGAGATAACACTGTTGGTTATAAATTTGTGTGTAGATCGTACTTAAAGGCATAGGGCCAAATAAGATCATCAAAGAATAGATAAAAACAAAAGATTCAATCACTGAGCCCTGACATACTCCAATACTGAAAGGTTAGGGAGATTATATGGTCTGTTAATTATACACTTAGGCACAATCCTTGATAAGCTGAATTTGGGGTTTTTAAGAAACAAAGAAGTAGAGGTGCTCATAAGAATTAAATGGAGGGGGCACCTGGGTGGCTCCGTGGGTTAAAGCTTCTGCCTTCGGCTCAGGTCATGATCCCAGGGTCCTGGGATCGAGCCCCTCATTGGGCTCCCTGCTCAGCGGGAAGTCTGCTTGTCCTTCTCCCTCCGCCCCTCCCCTGGCTTGTGCTCTCTCTCTCGAATAAATAAATATAATCTTTAAAAAATAAGTAGGTTCCACAATCTCTAGTAATTTTGCACAGCACATCCTAAAAAGTCCATTAGGTGGCACACAAACATTCACTAAATCAACTGTAACCTAGGTCTCTCACTTTCTTTTCTCTCTCCTTCTCTCTCCCCATTCCCTCCCTTTGAGCCCCCCTGAATTAAAAGATATAAGTGCCTGTTTAACTCTCAACACTATTATCATGAAGAACCCAGACCAGTATTTTCTTCAGAGAGCCAACAGGTATCATGAATCTGTAACACAGGTAACCGGTAAGCCAGGTATATGGGGGAAATGCATGAACTGAGAGATGGGCTTCAGGAGAGTAAAGCACAGTAAATGACGGTGGGACTGTTAGGCCTTATTCTGAAACTTTTTATATTTAAGCTTTTTAGTTTGAAGCAAGACTGGGGGAAAGGCTCGGAAACCAAAAAAAAAAAAAGCCCTCTTGAAAAAAAAACAACACAAGGTGTCTTGGCACGAGCTCAATGTACACCAAATTACCGAATCTCTTCCTGCTTCCTTGGGCACTGCAGAGTGGGATCACCTGGGCAGCTTCAAACATAACCGATACCCACGTCCCACCCACAGAGATTGTGGTTTAAGTGGTCTAGGGTGTGGCCTGCCCTTAAAATTTCTTAAAAGACCCTTAGATGCTTCCGATCTGGACAAGTTTAACTGCCACTGGGTTTGTGTAATACCGAGTGTGTGATGTAACTGACCTTCCCACGACTCAAACATGGTCCACCCTAAAGACACACACTAGGGCACGTCCACGTCAGCAGTCGAGGGCTCTGCACGGCCTCGGCCGAGTTGCATTGACCTACAATCTCCCCAACAACTTCCGGCACCAAATCCTGCACCTAATCCCGTACTACTTTCCAAGCCAAACATAACTAGTAAAAGCAATGAAAGAAAATGCAGAGGGATGAAGGCAGGTGAGTTGCTTTTGATTATTGCTGTAGGATGTGCTTTATTTCTCACGGCACTGACAATTTGGTCTTAAACACCAAATTAAAATGCTTACTTTTTGCTGCCCCTTGGCATCAGGAACTAAATGGTAACAACTTTTCCTACTTCTTGCTGAGGCTCTGTTGTGATGCAGTCGCTAAGTTAAGCAGGGGAAACCCAGTTGTATTGCTCAAGTCTCCTCTGCCTTCAGCTCAGGTTATGATCCCAGGGTCCTGGGATGGAGCCCCGCATCAGGCTCTCTGCTCAGCAGGGAGCCTGCCTCCTTCCCTCTCTCTGCCTGCCTCTCTGCCCACTTGTGATCTCTGTCTCTGTCAAATAAATAAATAAAATCTTAAAAAAAATAAAAGAAGAAGAAGTCCCTGTGCTGGGTGGGCCTCCCGTCACCTTGCTGAAGATAACAAATTTAACCCTTGATGGGCCGTGTGCAACTCTCACCTTGGCCAAGGACATAAACGCAGCACAGTGCCAATAAGATCCAGTGATTTCTTCACATATACTGAAGGGCATGAACAATTCTTTTCTATGCTCCAGGTCTTCCAGTTGGACTAAGAATTAAATTACGGAAGACAGATTAGCAGGAGAAAAGAAAAAAAAAAAACCCACAAAGTTTTATTACTTACACAGAGAGACCCCATAATGAAATTGAGACCCAAAGAAATGACCAAGGCAGGCAGATTTTGTACTTTTTAGACAGAGAGACAATAAATCTGTGAAGAATTGACAGGACAAACAAAACCTTCAGAGCTTCAATTAGTACGGACTTGTAAAGGGACTCTGGGCTGGGAGAGTAAATCAGTAAAAAGTAACAAGGGTTGTTTCTACAGTCTTCTCGGCTCTAAATTTCCCACCTCTGGTACCCAGGGAGGGTACCTTTCACATAGATTTCCTGCTTTCAGGGGAGGGTCTGAGTGTCCTTATCATACAGGCTGGCTATTCATATATACATAAACATATGTATTTCTGGTCTCAATTGTTGCTGATCTAAAGGCAGCCACTAGTCTGTTATTCCTTTGTGAGTGATCTGCCTTGTCTATTGTAAACTTCAAGATTTTCTGTAATTTCCATGACCTAGATTTGATTTCATTCTTACTTACCCCTCTTAGGATTCTTTATGTTTCCTATATTTGAGGATTTATGTTGTTCTTCAAATTTTGAAAATTCATAGCCATTACCTCTTCAAATATTGTGCTCCTCGTTTTTTTTCTAGTCACTTCTTCTGAACTCCCAATCAATAAGTATTGAACTTTCTCACTCATTCTTCATCTCAAAACTGTTCTTTCACACTAATGGAATACATACCTCTTTATGTTGTGTTATGAGAGATTTCTTCATTGTTCAATCTACTTCCAACCTATCCTATGTTGACTATTATTTCATTTCTAGAATTTCTGTTGAGTTCTTTTTCAAATCAACCTCTTGGTTGATTTGATTAATATCAATCAATTAATTTGATTAATATCCTCTTGGATATTATGTTTTGTTTCCTTTATCCCTTTGGATAGATGAAACATATTTATTTTCAAGTTTTGTGTTGTTCTATTATTCCTAACTCTTGGGTGAAGACTTTCCCAACTTTTTTATCTGCTTACCCTTCCTCAAGACAACTGGTTTCTTCCGGGGATTTGTAAGTTTTTCAAGTGTCTCCTCAGAAAGGGTTGTTTTTAGGGGAGAGCCAGCGTACCCTGCTTCGGTCACGGTTCCCTCTAAGGGCAGCTTTGTGCTTGCTACCAACAGAGTTCTGTGGGTTATCCTGCCTTTGGTTCCTGCCACTTCACTTTGGGTCCTCATACCACAGGAGGACTATGAACTTCGCCACTGACTTATTTTTTATTTGTTTAATTTTCTGTATTTGGAACAAGAAAGAAGTCATTCACATCAGCTCAGTCTGCCGTATTTGCTGATATACTCTTAAAATATGTTAAGTACTAATTAATACAATAGTGTGCTTACCACATTAGAATAGTGTCTAATACATACACTATTACGTGATAGGTACTTAAAAGCTAGCTTTTACTAGACACTTGCTATTTGCTAAAAATTGTTCTAATTCCATGGTGCATCTTTATTCATTGAATTCTCATTTTATAAGGTTGGTACTATATTTAAACGTACACTCAAACTGTATTCTTCTTTTATTTTTTTAAAAGATTTTTATTCATTTATTTGACAGAAAGAGAGAGATCACAAGCAGGCTCCCTGACGAGCAAAGAGCCCGATGCAGGTTCGATCCCAGGACCCTGGGATCATGACCTGAGCCGAAGGCAGAGGCTTAACCCACTGAGCCACTCAGGCGCCCCTATTATTCTTCTTTTATAGATAAGGAAACTAAGGCACAGAGATACTAAGTAACAGGATTTTTTAAAAGATTTTATTTATTTATTTATTTGAGAGAGAGAGTGAGTGAGCAGGAGAGAAAGCACAAGCCAGGGAGGAGAGGCAGAGGGAGAGGGAGAAGAAGACTCCCCACTAAGCAGGGAGTCTGATGCGGGGCTCAATCCCAGGACCCTGGGATCATGACCCAAACTGAAGACAGATGCTTAACCAACTGAGCCACCCAGGCGCCCCTCTCTGCTCATATTTCAGTTGAGTTGTTTTGTCTTTTACTTATTGAATTATAATAGTTCTTTACATATTCTGAAAAGAAGTCCTTTACCAGGTATACTTGAAAATTTTTTCTTCTTTGTGCAAACTGCACTCTTAATCACTACATATGTTGTCTCTCACTATTTATTGCAATAAAAATTAGGAAATTTCCACAGGTTAATGGCCTCTTCCTACCAGTATTTGTTGGTTTTGTAATTAATAAGAGGTAAGGAAACCCTGCTGAAGTTTTTGTTTGGAGACCCAAAGTTCACATTTTCACTACTAATTAAATTTTTTCCATTTTGATACAGAACTGAACAGTCCTTGTTGGATTTGAAGAACTGATGAGATCACGGCTATGATTACATCTGAAGTCTCTAGCTTTACTACCCACTGAGAATAACTAGACACCTCTCAGCTATAGAAACACTGCCCAGGGAAACCTGCCCGAAGGTGTCCTGTTTTTAATTCACTAGTTGTTTTATTTTCTTATGGAAAAAGACATTTTCCAGGAGTCTGAATTAGAGAAGAATGTATCTCCCAAAGGAAATACTCCCAAAAGAATTATCCATTTTGTCGATGGAGACATCATGGAAGAATACAGCACAGAGGAGGAGGAAGAGGAAGAAAAAAAGGAACAGAAAGCAAATTCAACACATCATCCCGTAAGCTTACAGTATCAATATCAGTGAACATGTGGGCTGAGTACATGAGAGATTAAGCCAGACAAAGTTTGTAGAAAATATAGTTTTAAGCTAACCCCTTATTCCCCTCAGTTTGCTTTCTAGATCCATTTATAGTCAACTCATAGTTTTGATAAGCTTATATTTTTCCTCTAGGAGAAAGAAAATGGAATATACATAAAGCATTTGGAACCTCTACATGAAACACTTTGTATCACCACTGCTGTTAATAATTACTCTAATAATTTCTCTCTTTTTTTCAGTCTGCACTTTCATGGTGGCCCTATCTATGGTTTTGGGCAGGGCGAATAGCAACCACCTCATTTTCTAGTAAGTACTGCCAACGCTATCTATCTATCTATCTAGTCCTAAATACTCAAGGATAGACTTACAGATCCTGAGTTAGGGCTTCCCATAGTTTATTCCACTCCATGGCATCCCAGAGAAGGAATGACTTGGTCACTTCTCACTCTAGGATTCAACATTTCCAAAGGAATAGAACCTCACATCTTTAGGCAGACCCTCCAGACTCTTTCCAATTCTTTTTAGTAAATTCTACCGAATATTTTGACTTCTTTTAAAGTTAATCCCATTGACCTTAGTTGTCTTATTTAAGACCATACAAAACAAGTCCAGATTCCTCTTTCACAGGACAGAGTTGCAAATATTTGAAGACGATAATCTCTCCCCATCCACAGTTGACTCTTTATCTGAATAAACTTCCAAGTTTTTTTTTAACTATTGTTATGTGACACAGTTCCAAGTTCCCTCATCATAACCACTCCGTTATGAATAAGAACTTCATTGACCCTTCCCAGGGACACAGTGAGTGGCCTAAGTGTCTATTAATAACAGATGAAATACTAAATCTCAGTTTGCTCGACATTCACCCATTTTCTTTAAAACACAATTGGCAATATCTAATTACTTATTTCCTCCTAACCTGCAGATGTTGTGTGGACAAGGGAGGGAATAACTTTAAAAATGTGAGAAAATATGGAGTATAGCTATAGGTCCAAGGAATTGATCTTCATTCATTCATTAAATAAACATTTATTGAGTGCCAATATGTGTTGGCACTCTGCGGGTCCCTGGGACACGAAGACAAATGACAGTCTTTGCTTTAAGGGACTCAATGTTCAATGGATATTACAGGCCAGTAAACATGCCTATAATTATAATTTGTTGCCACAATTGCCAGGGTAGAAAGAGCATCAGGACGACCGATGGGGAGACTCAGTAATGCTGACATATGGAGGCAATAACATCAGAGTGCTATGAAAGTATGGCTAAGGTCAGCGTGGGGACCATGAAAGTCACTGGGGGCAGGGGAGGGGAGGGGAGTCTTTAAATTACAGTAAAAAAGTAATGATGGGGTGATTTAGTCAGATGGTATGAGCATTAAAGGAGCAAGTGCTTTCACATCAGGGTAGACGGTTAGGGATTTGGAAGTTACTTTGGGAACCCGGGTGAGATACCCGTCTTGCCTCAACCATAACATACTGGCAGAATATATGCTCTCAGGGGTGCCTGGGTGGCTCAGTGGGTTAAAGCCTCTGCCTTCAGCTCAGGTTATGATCTCAGGGTCCTGGGATCGAGCCCCACGTCGGGCTCTCTGCTCAGTGGGGAGCCTGCTTCCCCCTGCCTCTCTGCCTACTTCTGATCTCTCTCTCTCTGTCAAATAAATAAAAATCTTAAAAAAAAAAAAAAAAAGAATATATGCTGTCTTCCGGAGAGCTCTGTGCTTTAGTTGGGGAAAGACCGTTTAAAAAGGTGAAATGTTTTGGAAGGAGAAAGCCTTAGGAGAGTAGGTCAGGTGAAGAAGAAAACCCAATAGAGCGATATGAAAATGTGAAGGCGAACAGGGACTGTAGTGATTTCCATGTCGGGCTTTGACTTAAGATGGCAAGGACAGGACACAAGGGGAAACAAGCTGCCTTCCAGGTTCCAAGCAGAACTGTGGCATTTCAAGCGCATCTGCGTGGGGCTTCCAGGAGGTAGTGGAAGCATGAATATGCCAGCATTCGGCACCCTGGTCTCCACACAGAAACTCTGGATAGAGCCGACACCCAGATAAATCTGTAATGAGTGTTTCAGCTTGAAATTCTAGTAGGTCAGAAACAGGAAAACTTCCTAAGATTTATTCTAACATTTTAGAAACGTCTCTTATACACATATACCAGGCACGGTGGCAAGCAAACAGATTAAAGAGCTAGAGTATTTTTGAAAAGATAAAACACATTAAAAAATGGAGAGCCCCGCTCTGATATGCTATATGAGCAACATCCCAAGAAGAGGAATCTGTCATGGGGATCAGAAAATTGTGTCACCGGGGACGGGGCGTGGGGTGGGGAGGTGTCAGAAATCCTACAATTTTAAAGGGAAACATTTCTGTGAGACACCTTCAGGAAACTACTATTAATGCTAAACCTTTATCTCTAACTTTCATAACCAAAGTGACTATTCTGATTGCTTAGCACCAACGCTGACCCTGGGTAGTAAGTATTTTGAAAACTCTCTCCAGGCAAACGCAACTGGAAAGGACAGTTTAGACTTAATCCCATGTGAAGATAGATTTAACAATTCCTTCTGAGTCCTAGAACTTTTTGAGAATCCAGAGCAACTGAAATCTTTTGTCAGCTTTACAGTTAAGTTCAGTAAAGGATCACCTGCAGGCAAGTGTAAACTCTTACCCCCTCAACTGACTCTAAGTTTTAGTTATTAATTCAGCTTAACCAAGTGCTTGTTCTTTCTTTTAGCATGTGAATTTCTTGGCGGAAAATTTGCTACCTTCTTTGGTCTTAATCAACCCAAGTATCAGTATGTGTTAAATGAGTACTATAGGACACAAAATAAGGTATGTGACATCCTGATGGGAGAAGACTGGATGCTTCCACTTCGTATAAATTATTCTCCCTCCTGGTAATAATGTACGATTCCACTCTGTGATACTTTGTAGTTGCCTCTCTTGTGTGAAGTTCCAATGTCATGAGATGGGTCGTACAAGTTGGCTGAATGTGAAGCCTGAGATTAATTAATAAAGAAGCTTCGTACAGGGATGTCTCTGCAAGAGGGCAGTTCAGGGGTATTGGTTTGCAGTTAAATTTTCTGTATTTCTTTCCATAGCAGGAGACTGACAAGGAAAGTGAAGGGAATGGATCAAAGGCCCAGCCAGCCAAGGTTCCTAATGAGAAGTGTCACCTGGAGGCTGGGGGCCGAGAGTATGGAACCAGACAACAGGACACTGCCCAGGGTGTTCATCAGTGGGGAGCCTCATCCAGGGAGGGCCTGCCAGCAGATTTCAGCTCATAATGGGCCCCGGGACCGTAGTTCCTCTGAATGTGTGTTCCACCGCCATTGATGACTGGTGGCAACAGCACACAGGTTGTGTTTCTGAGCCAGATCTGATTTTAATCTCCTTGTGATTTATTCTGTAGCATCCAGTGATTACAAGCAGTAATGAGAATTATGGATGTTCTCCCAATTTTATAAGCCCCTAGTCAACCCCCTTCCCCTGCCCAGCTGTGATGGAAATCTTGCTAGTCTTTTATTATTACGTTTGCAGAGAAATGCAAATGCCTTAAGGAATTTGGATCTGGCAATTTTGGACTAAAACTCTTCGTCATGGGACTTGGGTGGGGAAAAGAAGCTCTCTGTCTCAGAAGAAACTTTGGGTATTATGAGGTCTAAATAAGTCCCCTTTCAGGGTCTGACCTAAGGTGTGTGTTTCCCAGTAGCCACAGTAGTCCTTCCTTGGGGCTTGCTTTACAAGAAGCAAACATCGCTAATAACTTTGTTACAATATATCAAAGTCTTTGAAAATTGGGTGCATTTCCTCCCCCCCCACAATTAAAAACAATAATCTAAGCTTAGAAAAAATATTTGAAAAATGGATGATTTTGTTTGTCAGCAAAATTTCAAAACCTGGAAAGATCCAACATGCAAACCATAGCTAGATATCCCAGGTTGTGCTGTGATACAATAGAAAGACACTTGTTGCAGTAATAAGACCTGAGGTCAAGCCTCAATTCTGCCATTTACTAGTGGTGTGATTTTAGGCGTCCAGATTTCGGAGCGCTTGTCGCCTTCTTTGTAAAATAGGGGTGGCATATATTTATTCCCCAAGGGTTACTGTTAAACAAAAATAAGATAACCAATGCAGAAACACTTTTGAATGCTATATAATGGCTGTTATAGACTGTTACCTTGAACGTCCCCAAAGAACCATGGCTTCTGGAATCCACGCCCTGATACCGTCCCATCTGCCTTGATGCCGGGCTTGGTCACGTGACTTGTTTCAGCCAATGAGACAGCAGCAAACGTGCCGGAAGTGGAGGCTCACGAGCACTTGCAAATGAGAGCCTGTCCTCTTAGAAACTAAGCTTGGGCTAGACTTCTCAATGGTGAAAGGCCACGTGGAAAGAGACTCCCAAGGATGAAAGACTCGCGCACATTCCCGTCCCAACCAAACTCCTCACGAAATGGAACCACATAAGTGACCTTCTGTTAGCTCCATGTGGAGCAGATGAATGCTGCAGCTGAGTCCAGTCAACCCGCAGAATCATGGGAAATAATAAATCATCATTATTTTAAGTGTTACAGTGGTTTATTTTGCAGTCACATGTAATTGAAATAATAGCTCTGAGAGAATGAGAAGTTGGAACTGATTTGATATGAGATCGAGAAGAAGACCTTGGGAAGAAGGTGTGGTTGGCTGGATAGATGAGAAGACAGGTTTTGATGCATAATCGGACAATTCTAAAGCTCAGTGGCTTGAAACAACAAAAATGAGAAGTCATGAGAAGTCCACTGTCAGTTCAGGTGGCTTCCCAGAGTGTCGGCTCAGAGGTACATGCATCTTTGATCTTAGGGTTCCTCCATACTGTGATGCGCTCAGGGCTGCTGAAGCAGAGAAGGAACGGCCAGTTAAGCAGCAGCAATCAACGCCTCCACTAAGAATGAATCATGTCACTTCTGATTATGTCTCTTCCACCAAAGCAAGTCACATGGTCACAATTAACTTCAAGGATGTGAGCCTCCTAGGACAGCTGAGAAGGGGAAACACTTTCTCCTAGTGGCAGTATGGGATAAATGATGGGCTCAAGAGTCAATACGATATTGATTTAATCTCAGCTCTGCTGCCCCTTTGTACCCTGATGGCCCTGTGCAAGTGACTCAACTTTACAATGTTCCTGTGTGTAAACCAGATTTGACATAGGCAGCAACTTCAATTTGAACTAGTTTATGCAATAAAAAAGAATTTTTTGGAGGGATGTTGAGGTATCTCATGGACCCCAAGAAGAGATAAATTTTAGTGGGTCTAGAACAACTTCAGTAAACATATACATAAGCAATACTCTCTTCAGTTCTCATCTTTCTTTTTTTTTTTTAAAGATTTTATTTATTTGACAGCGAAAGACACAGTGAGAGAGGGAGCACAAGCAGAGGGAATGGTAGCGGGAGAAGCAGGCTTCCCTCGGAGCAGGGAGCCCGATGCGGGGCTCGATCCCAGGACCCTGGGATCTGACCTGGGCCGAAGGCAGACGCTTAACGACTGAACCACCCAGGCGCCCCAGTTCTCATCTTTCTTACAGGAGGAAGAAAGATAACTCCATAGCTCTTTTATTTTGTAATCTTTATTTTTACTGAGCTATAACTGACCTATAATATTAGTTTCAGGTGTACAACCTAATGATTAGTATTGGTATATATTACAAAATGATCACTAGTCTAGTTAACATCCACCACGCAGTTACACATTTTTTTCCTTGTGATCAGAGCTTTTAAGATCTACTCTCTTAGCAACTTTCAAATATATAATGTGACTAACTATATTCATCATGCCGTATGATTACATCATCATGACTTATTTATTTTATAACTGCAAGTTTGTACCTTTTGACCACCTTCACTCATCTCCCCCCCCCCCCCATCATCTTCCACATCTGGCAACCACTGATCTGTTCATTTTATCTGTGAGTTTGGATTTTTATTTGTTTTTGTTGGTTGGTTGGTTGGTTTTTAGGTTTCACATACAAGTGCGATTATGTGGTTATTTATCTTTCTTTGTCTGACTCATCTCACTTAGTGTAATAATGCCCTCAAAGTCCAACCATGTTGTTGCAAAAAGATTTACTTCTTTTTCAAGGCTACATAATATTCCATGGTGTGTGTGTGTGGGTGTGTACCACATTTTCTTTATCTCTTCATGCACTGACGGTTCCTAAGGTTGCCTCTGTGTTTTGGCTATTGCAAATAGCACTGCAGTAAACATGGTGCATATATCTCTTTGAGTGTTTTCCTTTTCTTTGGATAAATGCCCACACGTGGAATTGTGGAATCACTGGTGGTTCTACTTTTAATTTCTTGAGAAAACTCCATACTGTTTTCCACATTAGCTGCACCAATATATTTTGCCACCAAGAATGCACAAATGTTTCCTCTTCTCCACATCCTCACCAACACTTGCTTTTCCTTGTCTTTTAGATATGAGCCACTCTAACAGGAATGAGGTAATATCTTATTGTGGTTTCAGTTTGCATTCCCCTGATGATTAGTGATGTTAAGCAGCTTTTCATATATCTGTTGGCCATTTGTATATCTTCTTTGGAAAAATATCTATTTGGACACTCTCCCATGTTTTTAATCCTTCTTTTTTAATTTGCTATTGATTTGTATGAATTCTTCAGATATCTTAACCCTTTATAAGATAGATGATTTGAAAATATTTTCTCCCATTCTTCTTTTCATTTTGTTGACAGTTTTCTTTGCTGAGTAGAAGCTTTTTAGTTTGGTGTGGTCCCACTTGTTTACTTATGCTTTTGTTATTTTTGCTTTTGGTGTCAAATCGATAGCCTTTTATAACTCACCTGTTCAAGGTGAGGAGAGGACTGCCGCTCGGTCCCCATGGAGAGGATTGCAAGATTGCAATCTTATTGCAACTTGTTGCAAGATAAGTTCATATTTCCCTTAATTCATTCTTTTAATTTATTATGAGAGGACTGCCTCTCAGTCTCCATTCCAAACATACAGGACATGGAATCTGATTAGCCCTTTTTGCTCAGGTGACCATCCATCATCTGATCAACTGTGACCAGGGACGTGGAGTCAGGTATGTGGACCTACTTCTATTGGTAGGAATAGAGGACCTACTTCTGGGTTAAAGTGAACTAGGCAGACACATCTCATGACCATTCTAAGGACAAAATGTGAAAACTGAGGAAAAGCGCATGGCTCTAATTAGGTATTAAACCATAATATCAATTATAATTATTAGTACTGATAAGAATTGTGAGTTGGAGGAGTCTGAATGGTTTATCCTCACTAAGGAGTCAGTCTTAGTTCTTCATTTGACAGGCCCTGTTAGTCCAATTTCAAGATAAAGTAAATCTGAGCTTCTGATAATGCAGAAAACGTGGCTAAACCTACCAGTTAAGCATTGGTTATCTGTACTTCAGATGTCACACCACACTAAAGCCCTGCCCCTGCTTTATTTGCAGTTGCCTCAAAACAGACCCCACGATGGACTCTTTTTTACTCTTCTACTTTTCCTAAAAATTAAATGTATCCTGGAAGATATCCACTTAGTGCTGATTCTAGGGAACTAGGCAAACCAAAGTGTAATATTTGTAGGAGTGAGTTTTATCCAGCAAATAGTACACTCTCAATCTATTTTTCTTTTCCTCTCAAAGAATGGAGGTTGCTTTCCCTTACGGTCAGTGACCACATGCAAATCAAGCAGATCCTGGGCTAACTATCCTAAGGAAAGCAAATGGGAACCAATCCCCAGATCTTACCAGGCTGTGGCTGCAAGATAAGTTCACATTTCCCTTAATTCATTCTTTTAATATTAATTGGGCATCTTCCCTGTACCAGTTACTGTTTTAGGTGCTATCAATCAAAGAGACAAAAATCTCTGCACTCCCCTTGGCCTTAAATTCCAGATAGCTAAATTATCAGGACGTCCAGGCTCTGTGTGACCAGCCTCTCAGATGGTCCCAATAATCTTCACCTCCTGGTACTCACATCCCATGTAGCCTCTCCCACACTGAACCAGGGACGTCTATGTGACCAACAGATTATGTCAAAAGTAATGATGTGACACTTCTGAGATAACTGTAAGAGAGACCATGGCTTCTGTTTTGGTCTCCTTCTTAGATCACTTACTCTGGGGAGAGCCAGCTGCTATACTGTGAGTACCTCTGGGCAGCCCGTGGACGGGTCCATTTGGTAAAGAACCAAAGTCTCCGAGCAAACAGCCAGTGAGGAACAGAGGAGTTCTGAAGACTCAGTTTCTCCCAAGAGCCAACTACAGCATCCCCATTTCTCTGAATTAGGTCCTGGTGGCTACAGGTCACACGCAGGCTGGTATATCCCCCTGCTCGGAGAGCTGCCAGGACCCACACGCGCAGCGTCCCCTCCTGAATCAGGATTCTAGCAGCACAGGCCTTTGGGCGGCCAGGGCTCCCAGGTGTCTCTGATAGAAGGTAACCCTAAGCCCAGCTCTGGGAAGATGTAAGTCTCCCCCCACCCCCAGATCTGCCTTTAAGGGCAACAGACACCATTGGATAGGTTAAGGCTTGTAGTTATTCAGATGCCTTGGGTCCCCCAAGAGCCTGAGCCATTGAATCTCCTGCTTAGGACAACCACTGAACTGTTCCAGATCTCCAGCAACCACTACCTAGCAGGCACACACAGAGCACACGCCCCTTGGGCAGACCTTGGGCAGCCAGGCCCTCCAAGCCTCTGATGCCATGGCTGCTCTAACCACCTGGATATTCTCCTGGGATGGTCCCACAACAGGATATAGTCCTGGGGCTACAAAGGTGTGAAAGTCAATTCCCTTTTAAAAGTGCTGCTAATGGGACCCAAGGTTATCAATAAACAAGGGCTCCCCAGTGTCTCATTCAAGGACAACTCGGTCCCTCCAAATAAAGCTTTGGAATTCTCTCCAGATCTGGCTTCAGAGGAAACAGGAGTCTTTGTGTGGTGTGAGCTTGGACATTGGCAGATGCACACTTTCCCCAAGAGTTCACAACTGTGACTCTGCTCTCCTGAACTGGGTCGTGGTCCAGTCCCAGGGCAGGGGAAGGCCCTTATTACCCCTTGCTCCAGAGCCGTGTGGGAACATCAAGCACAAACCTCTCTTGCACCAGGTCCCAAGAAACAGGGGCCTCTCCAGCAACCAATCCTTCCAGCTGTCTCTTATCAGAAGACACCCCAACACGTCATCTTGGCCTTCCCCTGGCAAGGCAGTCCAATATCCTCCAGTTCTGCCGTCAGCAGAAATAGGCACATTTGTGTAAGATAAGGCTTGGAATTAGGCAGATGCTAGGTATTCCAAATGGCCTGCTCTTTGACCTGGCCTCTCCCTCCACGTGCTCTGTTCCAAGTCGCTGGCTACCCTGATCTGCGAATCTGTAGTCTGCACTTTATCTGCTGACCTTGGACTGAAGGGGTTTCTCCAAGCCCAAGGAGCTCTGAGAGGACCCCCAACCACCTGAATGGCTTCAGGGTGGAGGGAGCCCAAGAAGGGAAAATATTTTCCTCCCTCCTTCCCTCCTTCCCACCTTCCTTCCCTCCTTCCTTCCTTAAGATTTTATTTATTTACATTGAGAGAGAGTGTAAGCGTCTACTAAGGGGATCTCAAGCAGAATCCACGCTGAGTTCCAAGCCCAAGACGGGGTTCTATCCCAAGACCCTGAGATCATCACCTGGGCTGAAATAACGCTCAACGGAATGGACTGAACCACCCAGGGACCCTGATGGAAAAATATTCAGGGGTGGCAGATTTAATATGGCGACAGTCAGCCCCCACTGGGATTGGCTGCCCAATGGGTTCCCAGGGTTCTCCAGCCATGCAGGCTCTCGGGTGCCTCTAACTGGAAGGTCTCCCAACCACCCTTTTTGCCTCACCTGGCAGGGCAGTCCTGATTCCTCTAGCCCTTCCCTCCAGGGGGAATATGCACATGTGCGTGGTAAGCCCTTGGAATCAAGCCCCATGACTTGTACCCCCAGCATCCCTGTCCCGCGATCCTGCTTGCCCAGACCTTTGCCCTGTTCCAGGTCTCCGGCCATCCCGACTTCTCCGTTCGCGCATGCGCACCAAGCACCTCCTCAGCCCACGGTGGGGGAAACCAGGGCCCTCCAGGCCTGTGGAGCTTCAGCATAGCCTCCAGGGCAGAGGGAGCCCTCTCTCTTACCCCCATAAAAAATCTTTCTGAAGCAGATATTTTAAACTGGTGGCAGTTAGTGCCCATTTGGACTGGCTGCCTGATGGGGTCTTCGACTTACCAGTAATCCATGCTCCCAGGTGTTTCTTAGTGAAGGTAGGCAGCTGCCAGGCCCACACCTGGCAAGGCAGTCGGGACTCCTCCAGCTTTCCCTCCAGGGGGAATATGCACACTTGCGTTGGTTAGAACTTGGAATCAGGCCCATACCTTCTATCCCAAAAACCTGTTCCTGCGACTCGCCTCTCCAGGAACTTGCCTGCTCCCAAATCACTCGCTCCCCTGCTGTGCGCGGCCGGCGCATGCGTAGTACCTGCCCTGCAGGTCTACTGAGGGTCCCTGGCCTGGACCAGCTGCACAGCTTTCTCCTCCCAAGCCGAAAAGCTTTCTGAGAGGGCACCTTAAAACCCACAACAGTCAGTCTACATTTGGACTGTTTGCCTGATGGGGTCCAGGGCTTCTCCAGCAATCACAGCTCCCAGGTAGCTCTCTCCTTCTCTTTTTTAAGATCCTTGTTTATTTGAGAGAGAGTGAGCAAGTGAGAGAACACGAGCAGGGGAGGGGGCAGAGAGAGAGGGAGAAGCAGACTCCCTACTGAGCAGGTAGCCCCACGTGGGGCTCTATCTGGGGACCTCCAGGATCATCGCCACCCCAGCGGAAGGCAGGCGCTTAACTGACTGAGTCCCCCAGGCATCTCCTCCCAGGCGTCTCCTATCAGAGGGTTTCCGCGTGTAGTCCAGGCCCCACCCTGGCAAGGCAGTCCAGTGCCCTCCAGCTCTGGCTTCAGGGGAATACGGGCATCTAGGGCCTGGATTGGGAAGAAGCTTTGGAACCCAGCAGCCCAATTCCCATGACCAGGCTTCTGGCAGTTTCTTGTAATAGGTACCTGGGTCCCCTGAGCTGTGTGCCACATGCGTGGGCTAAAGGCACCTGTCCGCAGGCGCTGTGCTCCTGCAATGATCCTAGCCCTTGTTGATGAGAACAGAAGTGGTGAAACAGCAAAAAGTGAAAACCAACACTGTAGGGCTGTTGGGTGGCTCAGTAGGTAAAGCAACTGACTCATTTCCACTCCAGATATGATCTGGGAGTGCCGGGCGTGGGGCTTGGGGTTGTTGGATCAAGCCAGCATTGGGCTCCATGCTCAGCGGGGAGTCTGCTTGAGATTATCTCCCCCACCCTGCTCTCTCTCTCTCAAATAATAAAGCTTTAAAAAAAAAACACCAAAAACCAGGGGTGCTTAGGTGGCTCAGTGGGTTAAAGCCTCTGCCTTCAGCTAGGGTCATGATCTCAGGGTCCTGGCCCACATTGCGCTCTCTGCTCAGCGGGGAGCCTGCTTCCCCTTCTCTCTCTGCCTGCCTCTCTGCCTACTTGTGATCTCTCTCTCTCTGTCAAATAAATAAATAAAATCTTTAAAAAACAAAAACAATACCAACCCTGTGAACATGCTCACTTTATCATTTTCCGATGGCTACATTATCCTAGGTTCATTCATTCATTTAGTCAACAAATATTTATATTCACATATTTAAATACATTTAAATTTTATTTAAATTGATTCTATTTTTTGGGAACAGTTTTAGGTTCACAGAAAAATTGAGCAGAAGGTGCAGAGATTTCTTGCATACCTCCTGCCCCTGCACCTGGGCAGCCTCCTCCATTATCACCACCCCCCACAGAGTGGTACTTCTGTTTCAATTGTTGTACCTACATTGACACATCATTATCCAAAGTCCACAGTTTATGTTAAGACTCACTTTTGTTTTACATTCTGTGGGTCTGGATAAATTT
>CM053618.1:7037255-7070138 GCA_028646535.1 Procyon lotor | reverse complement strand
TGGATGGAACTGGAGGGTATTATGCTAAGTGAAATAAGTCAGTCAGAGAAAGACAATTATCATATGATCTCTCTGATATGAAGAATTTGAGAGGCAAGGTGGGGGTTTGTGGGGGTGTGGGGGAGAGAAATGAAACAGGAAGGGATGGGATGGGAGACAAACCATAAGAGACTCCTAGACTCACGTAACAAACTAAAGGTGGCTGGGAGGTGCGGGGTAGGGATAGGGTGGCTGGGTTGTGGACATTGGGGAGGGTATGTGCTATGGTAAGTGCTGTGAAATGTGTAAGCCTGATGATTCACAGACATGTACCCTGGGGCAATTACATATATAATATATATAATACATTATATATATATATATAAATTATATATATATAATTATATATGTATATAATTATATATAACATATAATACATTATATGTTAATTTAAAAAATAAAATTAAAAAAAATTAGACTGGTAAATAGAACAGATCCCCTCACTTGATTTTGGGTGTATTTTGGTCTGTTTGAAGAAACTACCTCGCAAAATTTTAAAGAAAGAAAAGTTTGTAAATATACAAAAATAAGGGTAAACATGATGAAGGGATGGAATATGAGTATAAAGATAAACATTAAAAAGGATTCTAAAAAAAGAATTGATAAGGTAAGAGGTTATTTGAAAAAAAAAAAGGAAAGAATGTGATCAGTCTGAAGACTAGAACAAAGGTGTGTGCTATATTTAGGGTATATTTTAATCTGTTAAAAGAAATTGTATCCCAAAATTTTAAAGAAAAAAACCCTATATGTATACAAAAAATAAGATTAAATACAATGAGGAAATAAAATATGAATATAACAGTGAAAATTAGAAAAGACTTTTAGAAAGGTATCGATAGAATAATGGTTGAAAAACATTAAAATAATAAAGAAGAAAAATAAAAAATAGAATAAGAAAAAAAAATTAAAAAAAATTTAACTTTGAAAGACTAAAGGATCATGGGGAAAAAGCCATGAATTCTATGTGTTGCTTTTTCCTAACTCTGGAGTTCTGCAGTTCTCATTGATCGGTGAACTTAGTGTTGGCTAGATGTTCTCACTGATCTTCTGCGGGAGAGGCCTGTTGCCATGATTTTCAAATGTCTTTGCCTGAGGCAGGATTGCACCGCCCTTACCAGGAGCTGGGCTAAGCCATGAGCTTGGGTTCACTCTTGGGACCTTTTGTTCCCTGAGCGCTTTCCGTACCGCCCTGGAGGAGGAGAATGAAGATGGTGGCCTCCCAGTCTCCGGCCATAGGAAAGCTCAGGGCCCCACTGCTCAGTGCGCCCTCGGAGAAAAGCAGTCCATTCCTCCCGTCTCCCTGGTCTCCAGCCATGCTTGAGCTCACCTGGCCTGTGACCTGGTGTGTCTTTCTCTGGCACACAGCCCTGTTTTGAGTCTCCAAACCCAGCTGATTCCTGCCGCCTGCTCCCATGCCACTCCTCCCGAAGGAGGAAGGAAGGGGTCTTTCCAGATCTACCCCCTCTATGGGGTCCCTGCCTGCAGAGCAGTGGCCCGAATGTGCTTTGGATCACAGTTTAAGGTAAGCCCGAGCTGAGAGCCCCTGGCTCAGCTCCATAACCACTGTTGGCTTCCCTGTTCCTATATCTGGGACCTCGGCCACCTTCACATGCCCCCGGTCTTATTGTGTTCCCGCGGGTCCTGAAACCACACTGTCCAAATGAGGGCTCCACCCTCCCCACCCCCGCTTACCCTCAGGAGCGAGGTCCCTCAGCGGAGCAGACTTCTAAAAGTTACAATTTTGTGCTCTGCTGCTCTGCGGCTGCCGGGATCCAGCCCCTACATCCCCATCCCCCCACCGCCAGGTCTATCTTCCCGTCACTTCAGATTCACTTCTCTGCACGTCCTACCTTCCAGAAAGTGGTTGATTTTCTGTTCCTAGAATTGCTGCTCTTCTTCTCTTCTATATCCTGTTGAGTTTGTAGGTGTTCAGAATGGTTTGAGAACTATCTAGCTAAACTCCTGGGATCTGATGATATCTCAATCTCCTCCTCTCCTGAGAAGTCTCTCTACTTTTTGGTTGAGCATTGGTAGATTATGCCTTTTAAGAAATTTGTACCATTTAATTGAAATCACTGAACTTATTGGCATAAAGTTGTTTATCCTACCCCTTGTTATCCTTTTAATTCTATAGGATCTGTTATGATATCCACCTTCTCATTCTGATATGGGTCATTTTAGTTCTCTCTTTTTTATTCATGATCACTATGTGTAGAGGTTTATAGATTTCATTGACATTCTCAAAGAATTGGCTTTTGGTTTCCTTTTTCTATTGTTATTCTTTTTAAAATTTAATTGATTTCAACTATTGGCATTATTTCCTTCTTAAACTAGGGCCACCAATTACACATATATTGACTTCTATTGATTGATTTTTCTCCTCATGAGAGGTCATACATATTTTCTTGTTTGTATGCCTGGTCATTTTTCATTGGATGCTAAGCACTTTACATTTTATGGTTTTGGGTGCTGAATTTTTGGTACTCCTTCACATGCTTTTGTGCTTTGTCCTGGGATGCAGTTAAGAAAAAAACAGTGGGGTCCTTCTGGGACTTGCTGTTGAACTTTGTTGAGTGATACCAGACAATCTAAACTGGGAATAGTCTTTCAAATATTTTCCTGATATCCCCCATATTTCAGGTTTCTCTGCTTTAATTGTTGCCAACTATTTCCATCTCTGTGTGAGCTTTGGGAGTGGTTTCTCCTCTTCTTTTCTGGTGGGTCTTTCTCCTGTCTCAGCTAGTTTCCTCACATGTAAGCGCTAATCGGTACTCGGCCAAAAAATCCGAGGGAACCCTCTGAAGACGTCTGCAGTTTTCTCTCTGTGCAGGTCTGTTTTCACAGACACTTGGCTCCATGAACTGTAGCTGCCTTGGGTTCCAGAATCTTCCAACTGCATCTCCCAACTCAGGGAGAGTCTTTGCCTGGGTCTCCTCTCTCTGTTTTATGTCCTGGAAACTCTTTCCTGATGTCACTCTGGGATACCATTGGGCTTCCCTTGTTCTTTCTTTCTCAGGGAACCCTGTCCTTTACTGCCTGTTGTCTAGTGTCTGAAACCTGTCGTTCCATACATTTTGTTCAGTTTTTAAGCTGCTTAAGAAGGGAGAGTAACTTCAGTCATTTTGACCCTATCTTGTTTGGAAGTGGAAGTAGACATAAAATAACTTAAAATGAGATTGCTAGAGACTTGGTTTTTAAGAAGCCTCAGATCCAAAAGAATGGGGCCATCATCATGAAAACCTAGAGTGTGGACACCTGGAGTATGGTAAGGAGCAAGAGACTAATCCCAGTATACCTAAAATCTGTATAATTGGTTCTACACTGCCTTCGATCAGAAGTCCACACTATACCCCTCTGAAAGCTTAACTAAAGCAAGATATAGAAGCCCCCATTATCATTGGGATCTGGGGCATTGACCTTACCCTTAATTCTGGTGAACCCACTTACCCCAATCTGCTGGAAGTTGCTGAAATCTGCAGGTGGTGTTGGGCCTGGGGCCTTGGTCATGGTGGATTTGTTTGGCTTCCCTGAAGACTCTTTCTGCCTGTGTTTCCAGGGAAATAGGCCAGAACCTCATGGGGCCTCCTAACCCCTCAACACTAGAACTCAGGACTGAGAAGTGAAGCCATCTGCCTGGGTGCAGTGGCTCTGCTGGGGTGAGCAGTAAGAGTTAGGCAGCTCCCTGGGCTGCAGGAGAGCCAGTGGCATGGACAGTTGAGCATCCCTGAGCATTCCTTCTTGGAAAGACAGATGGAAACAGAGTTATCACTGGGTTAAGCCTCTCCCCCGGGCCTAGAGTCCTCATTTCAAAAACTAGGTAGCCTACAAGGCTACCTACAATCAGTACTTCTTCCTTCTGGGATTCTTTTTATTGAGTCAGTGTCCATGGAAACCAATGCCAAGTAGGGATAGCCAGGGTGGCTATCCCTCCCAAAGGAGGCTCTGACCTCCCTGAATGACAAATGAAGGCTACTTTCCCAGGGCAAACTGTGATTATTCCTATAAGGATGGTGGGTGACCACAGTGATGACGAATGTCAGGCATCATCCCTGTGCACTTTGCACAGCAGGCCCAGTGACTGCAGGGCACAAGCCCATGTGTGCCCAGTACAGGGGCTGAGTCAGCTGTGGTGCCTGCCATAGATTAGGACACACGGCAGGTACGTGGTGGAGTCTCCCCGAATGAGCAGGCACAAAGGGTTCTGTAGTCGTCGTGGGCTTGGAGACAGATGCATTTAGGAGCTGCTCCTGGTGCGTGGGGTCAACAGTGTGGCACACAAAGCCAAAATTGACACCTCACCTGCCACAGGGAGTTTCCCAGTCTGGGGAAAAGAACTATTGTACAAAGCAAAAAGTCGCGATGTCTACAAAAGCAGCGACTCGCCAAATTAAGTGATTAAGAGATCACTTAATTCCAGTTGCTGCTTCTTCACCCAGGAGCCTCTGGAGCTAATATTTGTCTATTTCCTGATCATATGCTCTAAACCCCTCTTATATTTGGGGTGTTTTCTGCAACACAAGCCTCCCCTCCCCAAGCAGAAAGGCTTCCCGGTCTTCCTTGTTGCTGAGGTTCACTCACAGATCCAAGTTCTGACAATCAGATACGCTGCCTGGAGACTTCGATTAGGGAAACAGCAGACTAAGGAAGCAGGCGCTGGAACCTGCTTTCTGTTGAGGGAAACCGTGGAGCACCAGGCTGCTGGGGGCAGGAGAGTTTGGGGCTTCCAGGGTCAGGGGTGTGGACTGTGTGCTGTCATGCCCCCACCCCACAGTGGGGTCTCCTCAGAAGCCATCCACAGTGTGGTCCCAGTCCGACCCCAGTCTTGTGGCTCCCAGGCCTAGCCCTCCCGCCCTCCTGGACATTTTCTGAGTTACTCAGTATCTTTTAATAAATTCGTTTCCTGCTTTGTGGCCAAAGGGGTTCCGTTATGTGTACCTGGAACCTAGGACCAGCGTTTCCCCGCTCATGTGAACCCAAATGGGACTCACTTGTTCTGTGGCTCAGGTGCGACTTCCTCACAGAATGAGTAAGTAGGTCTCAACCCACCCTTCAACGAGGGAGCACAAATCTCATTTCTGGAAGCTTCCTTGCAACATCTGCACTCTAAACATACTGTTAAGAACAAAATTCAGCTGAGTACATTTGATGGAAAGGAAGGAAGGAAAGAAGGAAGGAAGGGAGGGAGGAAGGGAGGGAGGGAAGAAAAAGAAACAAGTCCAGAATGGTGTCATTTGTCCCGATAACAGCAAACCAAAATTTAATTATAGTTTTAATCGTGACCTTTTAAAAGTTAATCAGAAGTTTCCTGATCAGCACTAGTGAGGTAACTTGCATGAAAAAAAGAAAATAAAAAAACCCTCCTGTTGTGTGTCAACTATACTTCAGTTAAAAAAAATATATTTTAAAAACTGTATTTTTATCCATAGCAAAAAAAAGGAAGAAAGATAGAAAAAGAAAAAAGAAACTGCTGTTTCCTCCCCTGAAAAAAAGATGGCAATCCTGAAACAATCCTTTCTCTCTCTCTCTGTTTCTTTTTTTTCCCCTAATAATTTCCTTGCCCCATCTTCTTGCCTGTAAACACCTTCCATTTCATACAGCTCCTTGGAGTATCTCTCTACCTGTTGGGTGGGATGCTGCCCAATTCATGAATTGCTTAATAAGGCCAATAGATCTGCAGAGGTGCTTCTCTCCATCTACACCACTGCTCCCCCAGATTGGACCTTCGTCCACTGTATTTGTCCCCCCATTCAGTTCCCTGCCTCCAGCCCCTTCCTTGCCACCAAATTTAATCAGTTCCCCTTCTAGGATAAAACCCTTTGGTGGCTCCTTATTACTTGTGGACTAATGTCCAATCTCCCTTGTGATCTTGCCCCCACCCTGAAAACTGGTTTAAACTCACTTTCTGCTCCTCCCTCATCACTCCTGTGTCTAGCCACCCACCAGTCTCCAAACACCAGGTGCTCAGAGCTGCCTCTGACACGCATTCCTCTCTCTTCTTGAAATGTCCTTTGTCACATTATGCATTTGGCATACTCCTACTCAGCCTTCAGGATTTCGTGAGAATGCCACCAACTTTGGGAAATGGGTTTTGCCATTTCCAGCAAAGTGTAGCACTTCTTTTCTGTTCTCTCTAGGCTTCTGGTAGAGCACTCACCACATTGCTGTGGTTCTGACTTACCCACGTGGCTTCCCACTAGATGGTGAGGAGTGAGTGGCAGGGCTGAGTTCCTCTGCTCATCTCTACATCTTGAGGGCCAAGGACAGTGCCTGGCACTTAGGAGATACTCAGTCGATGCTCGGGAATTAACTAACTATTAATGAAAGTGATTGCAGGAAAGAACCTTGAAAGTTATCTAAAACATTGGCAACCTGTATTCCCAAATAGAGGTTGTCATTAAAGTAGGAAGATTCTAGCCACTCTGGCCGCCGCCAACCCCTCTCCATGGACTGTAGGCATCTCCTGAGGGGAATCTTTCTGCCCTGGCAGCCTAAAGACAGGCCCAGGAAAGGAAGTGAAGTTCCTGCTAACTTACCAGTCCCTAGGAATTTGGAATAGTAATTTACACAAAGCTCGCTAATAGTTAGAGAGTAATTAATAGCTAAATGTTGGCATTTAGGAAAATGATGTCTTTCCCTTTTTCTATCCAAGCAATGATTTTAAGTTGAGGATGCTGAAAACGGCTTGAAATGGGAGGAAATCGTTCCAGACGGCACGCGTACTGAAAAGGCAGTGCCACTGGTGGGCGTCCATCATTGCTATCCCCCACAATGGCAAGTGCAAGCATTTACTGAGCCCCCGACAGCCAAGGCAGAGGTGGAGAACTGAAGGCAGGCCCGCTTTCTCAAAACCTCTCAGATGAGAACGAATTACACTTGCAAAGCACATGAATTGAGAGGGAGGCAAGGTTATCATTCGCAGCCCAGAAGGACCCTTTGCTATACAAAAGGGTCTCCCACAGGGCCCCTTTCAATAGGGAACTCCTGGAAACACTTAAAATATCATCGAGTTTTTAAAGAATCAATTAAGAACTAATTCTTTCAGCAACCGTTCTGTGGCACAATGGGGGTGTGAGCTACTTTCGAATTGCTTTGCCATCAGCCTTTGCCAGCAACCAATAGGCAGCAACACTGTGTAAAAGAAAATGCATGGACAGGGTCAGGACCCCTGGGCGTGAGCCTGGCTTTTGACCATGCTGGCTCAGCCTCAGTGTTCTCATCTGGAAATGGGGCCAACAGTCTTGGGGGCAAGGGAGTGGAACAGGAAATGAGTGGAAATGGCCCATGACAAAGGTAGTTGCTCACTCCTGTCTTGTTTCGCTAGGGCTACTGTGGCAAGTAGCACAGACTGAGTGACTTAAGCCACAGAAACATACCATTTTGGTTCCGGAGGCCAGAAGTCTGAGATCAAGGTGTTGGCGGAGTTCGCTCCTTCCAAAGGCTGTTCCATGCCTCTCTTCTAGCTTCTGGTGGGGGGCTGGCTGTCGTTGGGGTCCCTAGCTTCTGCTGCATCACCATGACTGCTTCATCATCACAAGTCTGTTCTGTCTGTGTGCATGACCCCATCTTAACTAATGGCTTCTGCAATGACCCTATTTGTAAATCGGTCACATTCTGAGAGCCTGGGAGTTAGAACTTGAACACATGAATTTTGAGAGGCCACTACTCAACCTGTAATAACTCAATAACAAATCATTGTTCTGGCCCTAAGTCCCTGAGATGACAGACAAGCTGTGTTTTTTTTTTTCTTGTTAGATATTTTCCTTTTCTTGGTTAGGATGTTGCCAAGTAAAAGACATTTTTAGAGAAACAACAGCGAGCCACAAGGAGAAGATTCGGAACAAAGAAATCAAGACAAAAGGAAACGTTAGCCGAGAGCAGATTGGGGCAGCCGCCCCAGGAACACTTTTTCTTTCTCCTGCCAGGTTCTTTCATTTCTTGCCTCCCAGGAAAGGGAGTGCACTCATCAGGGATTTGGTCACATTCTCCTTGCCACACTGACGAGTACGAGGGAGGTCTGGCACTCAATTCTTACCATGACTCACTTTTTACAGGAAGAAGATTTCTCACACCCAGTGGAACCATCCTTCTGTCAGATGGAGACAACTTTGCTTCCAGAGTTCTGCCGAACCAGCCACAGGAACAATGAATTGGTCATTTCCTCCCAAGCTCGGTTTCCAGTAAACTCCAAAAAAAGCCAACTGATACTGTTGCCCCCAACCCCCAACATCGTATTACTATTGCTGGAGGTTTGGAGGTCAGGGCTAGAAAGTCGGTGACACAGTTGTTTTGTGCTCTGGTCCCCAAACAGTGATCCTTGGCTCTTGGGGTAGATTGGTTGTGGTGGGAACCACATTTGCCCCCACCTCCTGTATCCCAGCATTAGCTAATGCCCTCTCACGCCACTGTTGGCATAACCACGTGTCTTGATTTGAGTGGAAAATAGCTGTGTGCTGAGGTTTCTCCTCTTGCTGCTCTTGTGACCTTGGCTGCTGCCACTGACCCATCAAGCTCAGATTAGCCTGCTGGAGGAGGAGACACTGCATGGAGCAGAGATAAGCCATTTCAGCCAAGCCGTGATGGACTAGCCGGCCGCCAGGCAGCTCCACAGCTGAGGACAGATGCTTGCGTGCTCAGCTGGTATTTACAGAATCTGGCCCAGGCTGGAAGAACCATTCAGCTGGAGGACGCCCCAAACTGCACACTCTCCAAACCGTGAGCTACAATTACGTTGTTCTTTGCCTTTTCCTTTTCATTGTTGCTGTAGGCCACTTGGTGTTGAAGTGCTTTGTTATGTAGCAAAAGCTCCACAGATACTCTCCTAAGGGTTCTCCTGGAGCCTAGCACTACTCATGGAATCGTGTGTGATGGAATTTTAGGGACAGTGTTCTCTGCAGCCAGGTGTAATTTGGGGAATCTGGGCTAGAGGTAGGATCTGTTTTCAGTCATGCTCTGTGCCCTTTGGGACCACAGGCTTGGAGTCCAACTGGCCTTGATTCAAACTATGGCATTGGTGTCTGTGGTGTAACAGTTGTATAAACAGGAAAATCTTGGTGGCTTCACATCACAAAGGTGCATTTCTCCCCCATGTCACAGCCCATTTATATATTTATATACTGGGTGTCTCCCACATATGTGAGAATCTGCAGAGCTAGCTGGGGCTGGCTAGTCTAAGACGGCTTCGGGGAGAGGGATGGCTTGTCCCTGCTCTGTCTCATCCCCTGAAAGGCTAGCTTATGTTTCATCACACTGGCATGTATCCATGTAGAGATTCGGGGACCCAGGTTCCATCTAGTGCCTCATCTGAGCCCGCTACGTGATCCTTGGCATCCAGCCAGGAGACAAGAAAAAAGAGTGTGGAGCATCTGGTAGGACTTGTTGTAGGGGCCAGGGCTGGAAGGGGCATAAACCACTTCCTTATTCCATTGGCTAGCACTAGTCATATGACCCTGCCTAGATGCAAGGGGACTAGGAACATGATCTAGCAGTATGCCAGGGAAAGAGAGAAGACAGATGTCGGTGAGTTCCAGAAGTCTGTCTCATGTAGCTACTCATCAACTAGGTACTTGGGCAAGTTATTTGACTTCTCTGATAGTCAGTCCCGCATGGCTTGTGCAATCTATGCAGAAGGTGCTTGCTCCAGTCTGTGTCTCTTTATTCTGGTCTATGGTCATTCAGACTGGGGGAACTGAGGTCGTTTATACTACATCCCTATGCTGTTGTTTTCCAGAATCAGGCTCTGTTTGGCGTACCAATGACAAGGCAGTGGGAATGGTCCACTGTCGGTCTAAGTAATAAGTAGGTGGTGCATCTCCTTCTTCTTTTTTCTTTTTTTTTTCTTTTCTTTTTTTTTTTCCTTCTTCTTTTTTCAAGATTTTATTTACCCATCTTTAGAGGGAGGGGAGGGGCAGAGGGAGAGGGAGAGATTGGATCTTGAGCAGACTCCACAATGAGCTCAGAATCCAATGGGGGGCTCTCTTCTAGGACCCCAGGATCACAACCTGAGCCAAAAACGAGAGTCCGATGCTCAACCAACTGAGCCACACAGCTGCCCCTGTGTAATTCAGTACATTTTCTGTGGAGACTTTTTTAAATTAGAAAATGAACAGGAAGTTGGTGTATTTCGTAATGTCACCATGTGCCGCCAATAATAATAAAGCACTCCTTCCTAAATAAAACTTGTATCAAGTGCCGAACAGTAGTGGCATTACTACTGAGCTTTTTAAAAAACTCTTTATGTAAATTCTATTTAGTTCGCATATACTGTATTACTAGTTTCAGGAGTAGAATTTGGTGATTCATCAGTTGCTTATAACACCCAGTGCTCATTACGTCAAGTGTCCTCCTTAATGCCCATCACCCAGTTACCCCATCTCCCCACCCACCTCCCCTCCAGCAACCTTCAGTTTGTTTCCTAGAGTTCGGTATCTCTTATGGTTTGCCTCCCTCTCTGTTTTCATCTTACTTTATTTTTCATTCCCTTCCCCTATGTTCATCTGTTTTGTTTCTTAAATCCCACATATGAGTGAGATCATATGGTATTTGTCTTTCTCTGACTGACTTATTTCACTTAGCATTATACCCATAATACCCTCTAGTTTAAGCAGTCCTGTTTACAAATGGCACCAAAACCCATAAGATATCTAGGAATAAACCTAACCAAAGAGGTAAAAGGTCTGTACTCTGAAAACTAAAAGAACACTTATGAAAGAAATTGAGAAAGATGCAAAAAATGTAAAAACAGGGGCGCCTGGGTGGCTCAGTCATTAAGCATCTGCCTTCAGCTCAGGTCATGATCCCAGGGTCCTGGGATTGAGCCTTACATTGGGCTCCCTGCTCACTGGGAAGCCTGCTTCTCCCTCCCCCACTCCCCCCTGCTTGTATTCCCTCTCTTGTTGTCTCTCTCTCTGTCAAATAAATAAATAAATAAATAAAATCTTTAAAAAAATAAAAGAAATGGAAAAATAGTCATGTTCTTGGATTGGGAGAGCAAATGTTGTTACTATTGAGGTTTAATGATACACATAGCTACGACTGAGTCATTATACATTATACATTATACATTATATATTATAGAGGTATCTAGATTTCAGATTCACTTAAGCATGTTTTCAAATGATCACTCCAGCAACTGTGTTTCACTGTTTAAAAGTTCTAAACATGAATAAAGAACTCCAAATGGTCACACAGAGTGACAAAATGGAAGTAACTCCAGTTCTGTTTTGCCGTCTTCATAGGCATTGTTAATTTTTACTTTCTGGGTTTAAGGCAGGAATATCTAGTACCATGGAGATTGGAGACACAAGCTGCTCTCTAGGAGAGCATGAACTATTCTGAACCACTGTGAGCTTACTGAGAGTTCACCAAGTTCACTTCCATGTAGAATACAGCATCTATTTAAAGGGTAAGTGTCTTAGTCAGCTTGGGCTGCTATAGTAAAATACCTTAAACTGGGAAGCTTAAACAATAGACATTTATTTTTCAATGTTCTGGAGGCTGAGAATCCAAGGTGAAGGTGATGACTATTTGGTTCTTGGTAAGGGCTCTTTTCCTGGTTTGTAGACGACTGCCTGCTTGCTACATCATCACTTGGTAGAGAAAGGAAGCTCTAAGGTCTCTTCCTTTTCTTTCTTTCTTTCTTTTTTTTTTAAGATTTTATTTATTTATTTGACACACAGAGAGAGATCACAAGTAGGCAGAGAGGCAAGCAGAGAGAGGGGGGGAAGCAGGCTCCCCACTGAGCAGAGAGCCCAATGCGGGGCTCGATCCCAGGACCCTGAGATCATGACCTGAGCCGAAGGCAGAGGCTTTAACCACTGAGCCACCCAGACGCCCCATCTCTTCCTTTTCTTATAAGAGCACTGTTCCCATCATGGGGCTCCATCCCGGTGACATTACTGCAACCTAATCATCTCCCAAAGGCCCTCCATCCTAATACCATTGCTCCAACAAATGAAATTGGGGTAGGACACAATCATTTGGTCCATAACAAAAAGTAATAACACTGTGCTACTTTGAAGATAATTTGTGGGGAAGCTGGAAAATTATTTGCCCTGGATTCGAATTCACTAGCTTAGTCATTGGCCCCTCCACAGAAGATTGGTCTTTGGTGACCTCTCCTTGTCAGCACTCTGCTCTCCACTGGGGCTTCTGCATCCACCCTGATGTATTAGGATCTTCTTAGAAAGGAGGGTGACTGGAAAGGACTCCAGAATTCCAGGTCTCAGACCCAGACATTAACTGTGACTTGGGCAAAGCTGTGTACTGGCAGGTGGGGCAAAGCCATGCCCATTGCAAGTGGGCAGAAGCTGCAGAAGTGAGCTTCTGCAAGCACAGAAGCTCTTGAATGCCTACCTTCCTCTTTCTTACCCATAGTCTGATGCTCCAGCCTTTTTTGTTTTACCATCAACTTCTTCTACAATAGCTGTGTTCAGTTTTCCTCTTATCCAAATGAGTGAGTCCAAATCTGGATGGATCTTTTCTTCCTATATATGCATGACTCTTATTTCAATTATCCCACATTTCCCTTCTTTTATTCTTTTCTTTTTTCCTTTCCTTTCCTTTCCTTTCCTTTCCTTTCCTTTCCTTTCCTTTCCTTTCCTTTCCTTTCCTTTCCTTCCCTTCCCTTCCCTTCCCTTCCCTTCCCTTCCCTTCCCTTCCCTTTTCCTCTTCTCTTTCCTTTCCTTTCCTTTCCTTTCCTTTCCTTTCCTTTCCTTTCCTTTCCTTTCCTTTCCTTTCCTTTCCTTTCCTTTCTCTCTCCTCCCCCCCTTCTCCCTCCCTCCACCCCCCTCTCCTCCCCCTTCCTTCTCATCCTCATCCTCCTCCTCCTTCCTCCTTCTCTTTCTCCTCCTCCTTCTTCTTCTTCATGACATCACTGTTCTCCCAGTTTCACTAATCTTTGGCATGCTTTCTTTCATTTTCTATAATTCGCTAAGTTCTATAATCAAGTTCTCTCCTTTCCCATCTACCCTGGTTTGGATGCAGGTCAGCTTGCATGTGAGCTCATGCCTCATTACGCCACCCGCACACTCTGAAACCTGTCTGCTCGCTGCTGCCAGATGAACCTTCCCAAATACTACTTCGTCATGTCACTGCTGCCCCTAGCATCTGTGATAGTTCCCTGTTGCTAAGGCATCGAAACCACCTCCCTCAGGCCTCAGGACACTCCAGCCAGTCACAAACAGACTTAAAACTTTTAACCAAACTAAACATTTCAACTTCCAACTAAAGATGTTTTCCTAAATCTAAATCTAAGCTTGGTTTCTGAGGAGAGAGGAGAGAGTGAATGGGGCAAAGGAGACACTGTTTTCCTCTGCACACAAGAAGGATGTGTTGACTGATGGCAGGGCTCAACAAATATTTTTTAAATAGAGAAAAGAAACTCATGGATAGTATATGAAAATGTCACTTCCTCGGATAGTGTACTTTGCTCATATTCATCCACTGATGCTGTTTTAGTTATCTATAGCTGCACGAATGAACTACTCTCGGATTTGGTGGCTTAAAACAACCATTTTATTATCTTTCAAATTTCTGTAGATTGAGCTCAGAGAAGCAGTTCTTTTGCTGGTCTCTCTCGGGGTCTCTCTTGCCATTGTACCTACATGAAGGCTTGCCTGGGATGCTGGCACTTCCCTCTTTAAGTGGTCTTACCTGTCCCTCTCCATGTGGCTTCTCCATGTTATCTCATCATGTGATCTTTCCAGAAGGAGGGCCAGACTTCCTATGTGAAAGCTCAAGGTTTCCAAAAATGAAATAGTGGAAGCTTCCAGGCCTATGAAACTGAGGCCCTACCTGGCACAGTGTCAGTTCTGCCTTATTCTGTTTGTTAAATCAGGTCTCGGGGAAGCAAGTTCAAGTCTCAGGTTCAGTGAGAGAAAGGTCTATACAATGGTGTGATGCAGGGAGGTGTGGTTCATTGGGAGCCAGTTTTGGAGACTAGCTACCATCTTCTGGCTTTTAATGATTCATTTTCTTTCTTTCTTTCTTTCTTTCTTTCTTTCTTTCTTTCTTTCTTTCTTTCTTTCTTTCTTTCTTTCTTTCTTTCTCTCTCTCTTTCTTTCTTCCTTCCTTCCTCTCTTCCTCCCTTCCTTCCTTCCTGTCTTTCTTGCTCTCTTAAGATTTTATATATTTATTTGAGAGAGAGAGCGTGAGAACGTGAACTGGGGAGGGGAAGATGGGGAGGGATAGGCAGACTTTCCTTTGAGCAGAGAGCCCGACTCAGGGACCCCAGGATCATGACCCGAGCTAAGGCGGATGCTTAACCAACTGGGAAACCCAGGCCATGATTCCTGATTCCTGTCCTTTCTATGTTAAATATACACTCACCCCTTTGAATCTCAGCCTAATATGGCATCAGTTTAAAACCCAGGATGTTGTCCAATAAATCAAGTGCTGGTCTGGATGGGACAGTCCCTGGAGCAGTCTCTCACATGTACGTCCTCTGGTTCAGAGACCACCAAAGGACAGGTTATCTGCCCCTCACCCACCCATCATATAATAATGAAGGAGAGATAGAAAAACTACAATTGACTTCCCTGTGTAAAAAGAGAGAAAGGGAGACACAAGCAGCCACTGATTTATAGCAATTCTGAAAGATCCGGCCTGGCACATGTCCCAATTTCTCTGACTCCAGGCAGGGAATGTTCCTTGATGAAGGTACAGTTTTGCTTTTTAGGAATGATTCTTCTCGGCTCCTGGTTGCATCCTCTAGGCTGGTTCAGAGTCCTTCTTCCCTTTCCATAAGAATGGCCCATGTTTGCAGCTCTGTGGCCCTAAGGCTGCTTCCTGCCTCAGTGGAAGTTCCTGGCCTGGAGGGAGGACAAGCTGGTGGGGCCAGTCTACAAAAACCGTCCCAGTGAGCTACACCTCCTCTTCCTATCCTTCTGTGGTTCCCTCCCTTACTGACCCTGGGCTGGCTCTGTGACTTGCTCTAACCCATGGACTATGGCAGAAGGGACACCATGCTCCTAGCTCCAGACCCGAGTCTTCAGAAGCCCTGGCAGCTTCTGATTTCTTGCTTCGGGGATCCCTGAGCCACCACCCTGGAGGAAGTCTGGCTGTCCTGCTGCGAAGACCACAGGGAGAGTCCACATGCAGAGGGGGAGGCTTGAGACCACACCAAGAAGGCGAGGAGCCTCCAGATAACTCCACTGCCATCTGAGTGCAAACACACGGGAGAACCCAAGTGAGACTGTGAGAAGAATTTCTCACCAAGCCTAGTAAACCTAGGGAACTAGAAGACATAAGAAGGCTGTCGTTTTAAGCCATTCAATTAGGGAGGCGTGATATGCAGCAGTAGGCAAACAAAACCCATGTGTTTATTCACAGCAAGCTCTTTAACTCTCCCTCTGTGCCTGATACTGTGTTAGGAAATGTGGATGCTAAATTAAATAAAACATTGATTCTGAACTTTTATTTGCTAATGAAAAATCTTAAGTAGGAATATTTTAATTTTATATTTTTAAAGGTGAAAGATTCTGTTTCATATAAATATCCATGCAGAGAATCTTTTTTTTTAATTAAAGATTTTATTTATTTATTTGAGAGAGAAAGAGAGCACGTGCACGAGCAAGGGGAGGAACGGGGGTGGGGGGGAAGCAGAGGGTGAGAGAGAATCCCCAGCAGACTGAGCATGGAGCCCAACTTGGGGCGTGGGGCTCCATGCCATGACCCTGAGATCACGACTAAAGCCAAAACCAAGAGTTGGAAGCTCAGCCCACTGAGTCACCCAGGGGCCCCAGCCACGAATCCTTTTGTAAAAAGGACTAATCACTCTGAGATTTTTCATACTTTTGATTTTCTTCATGTCAGAGTTTTTACATAGTAAAGCACATCTGACCTTTTAATAATATAATTTAGCAAATATTTTTTGAGCACATACTATGTGCTTCCTCTGTATATTTTTGAAAACTGTGCTGAAATTCGCAGGCTATTTTCTACCTGGTATCTATCGGCTTGCCTGGGGCTTATTTTCCTGAGTTACTTGGGGGATCCGGGGGATCCTGTTTTTGTCTGTTAGCATGTATTCCTGCTCCTATTATGCATCCCCTGGCTGTTTTCTTATTGCTTCAGCAAGAATTACATTCAGTTGTTCAGTTTCTAAATGACCTAATTAGCAGTACCTTTCCATTCTTTCTTTAGAATTCTCAGTCTCCAGTTGGACTCCCTCCCCATTACTCTTTTCCTCTCTGAGTTTTACTCAACATCCTGCTAATGAGTTCACGTTCCACTCCTGTCCCTCCATGGATTGCTGCCCAGGCATTTGGAGGCCTCCTTGCCTTAATTATCAGGAAAGAAAAAAAAAAATCTCATCTTGGTCTTCCCTTGCTAGACTCTTTTTTCTCTGCCTTTCCAGTTTCTTACCTCGTATGTGTCTGTTTTTCAGGCAGACAGAGACGGTAAAGCAGAGAGGAGCCCTGGAGATCACATACATATACGAACAAGCAAACTTTGGCCAGAGAGCCAAGTGACTTGTTCAAAGAACCACAACCAGTTAGTGGTAGAGCCAGGCCAGGGCTTGTATCTCCAAACTAAGAAGTCCCGGCTTCACTGATGGAATGAAGGCCGTATCAAGCCACATCACATGAATGCAAGCAGACTAACTGATGATTGATAGATCAGGCCTATTATAATTAATTAATGGATCTTACTTACATCTCTAGTCTTAGTTCTGGATTAAAAGTGGGGGGAAAATAAGAGAAAAAAGAAGAAGCACAATGGATTGAGAAGCTGGAAGATGTATAGCAGTAGTTCATAATATTTTTTAGGGTTTAAGATTTTTAAAAAAGATTATTTATTTATTTATTTGAGAGACAGAGGGAGCATGAGCAAGGGTGGGGAGGGAGAGGGAGAAGCAGATTCCCCACTGAGCAGGGAGCTTGACTCAGGGCTTGATCCCAGGACCGTGAGATCATGACCTCGGCCAAAGGCAGGTTTTTAACCGACTGAGCCTCCCAGGCGCCCCTAGGGTTTAGGATTTCAGTGAACACTCTCGAGCCCCTCGTTAATTTATTCAGTTAATATTTGTTGAGTATCTCCTATGTGCACGCCTCTATGCGTGCATGTACACATATAAACATTTCACCAGATCTTCTTTTAAGGGGACACTGCAAAATAGCATACAGTGTCCTCATAAATATCTGCACAGTGCATAGTATTGCAAAGTCCATGCCCGTAGCAATGTATCACAGATTTGTTGCTTTTTTTGAAAAATGGACACATTAATTCCTTATAGATACTTTGTCTTCTTAATCACTCATGTCCCAATGCCTAGAGCCATCTGATCCTTGTATTTCAAATGCCTTCAAGGGCCACACAGTTAAGGTAAATAAGTGGAGCAGGCTCAGTGGTGCAGAGGGAGGACACTGGGGACTCTGGTGGCGCTGAAACCACAAATCGCATCGAAAGAGCGCGGTGGCTGCTACTCAGTGTTAGGTGACTTTCATCATGTGGGGATTCAAAGCCTGGTATTTCTAGAACTTCTGCCTCCTAAGACAGGCTGGAGGTCTTTATTTTATGTGAACTCTTCTGATTTTTAAAATGCTGGCGAGGGGCGCCTGGCTGGCTTAGTCGGTGAAGTGTCTGACTCTTGATCTCAGCTCAGGTCTTGATCTTACAGCTGTGAGGTCAGGCCCCATGCTGGGTTCCAGGCTGAGTTTGCAACCTCTTTAAATAAAATAAAATAAAATAAAATAAAATAAAATAAAATAAAATGCTGGTGGTTAATTTAAAAATCATAAAACCACTAGGTGGGCCAAATAAAATCTGTTTACCAAATTCAGATCCTGGGCAGACAGTTGGTCCCACCACCCAGGTGAGCTCTTTCTTCATCAGCAGACATGGCAGGATTCCAGCTCCCTGGCCACAAAACTCTACCATTTGCTAAGAGTTCTGTAAATAAGGGCTCAGGAGCTGGTGGCTGGGTGGCTCAGTAGGTTAAGTGTCTGACCTCGGCTCAGATCATGATGCCTGGGTCCTGGAATTGAGTCCAGAATAAGACTTCCTGCTCAGCAGGGACCCTGCTTCTTTCTCTGCCCCCTCCCCCTGCTCATACTGTCTCTCTCTCTCTCTCAAATAAATAAATAAATACATCTTTTAAAAAAGATTAGGGTTCAGGGGCAACAGTTCTTACTCATCGACCTCTATGGAGTAGCTCAACAACCCATTCAGTGATTTGCTTGGTCAGTCTCCCCTTGATGTCACTGAGAAAAATCAAAGTACCTAATTAGAAGTAAATGGGGAAACATTCCTCATTCCCTGCTGCTTTTGCAGGGATCCAAATGTAGAATTGTCTTACTTTTATTAGTTCAAAATGTATTCGTTATTCTAGAAATGAGAATGTAGTATTGGCAGAGTCACCTAATGAGTCTGTTAGATACCCGTTTCTACCTGGGTCATGCTACCCCAAACCTATATGTGGCATCAGATCCTGCTTCTCCAAACCCAACAGTAAGTGTCTGGTATTAGCTCAAACCACTTGGTTCAAGGTCCTCAATAGTCTCCTCAGCCTCAAATCTAATTTCCTGCTTTCTTTGCTTGTCTTATTTCATTTGCTTATGTGTCAAATATTTATAGAGTGCCTTCTGGGTGTCAGTTATGTTTTAAACACTATAGGGATGAAAGACACGGTCTTTCCTTTCATGGAGTTTACTTCCTGTGAAGGAGAGGGAGACAGCTGGTAAACAAATGAGTATGTAGCATAGTTGCAAATAGCAGTAACTGTTAGGAGGAAACGGGATAAGAGTGATTGAAGAAAGGTTTACTGCAGAGTCATTTGAGCTGAGACTTGCATGGGGAGGAGCAGAGAGTGGTGCAAATATACAAGGGCAAAGGATTCCAGCCAGGGAAAACATCTGGTGCAAAAACCCCGAAACAGGAATGGATTCAAAGTTTTAGGAACCAGAAAGAAAATCTGTGACTGGAATATCTCACTTGAGTTCTTTCCCCGCGTTTGGCATCGTTCACAGAGCTGGTTCTGACAGCCCTTGCCTGCCTCTGCTGGCTCTCTCCAAGGTCCTGAAGAATGAGTGTGCCCTTTTTGGAGAGTTTATCCCCTTCGACAGTCTCATCTGTTACCTCAGTGTTGTAGTCACTGAGTACACTTACAAACCTATGAATTCAGGTAATTTTCCATGCATAGAAATGGCAAAAAGGCTTACAGCATTTATAGCTTTCTTCTCCCTGGAACACAGAAACATTTTGCAGTAGTTCGGAAAGATAATGTCCTGAACTAAAGTAAAGGCTAAGGTAGAATGACTGGTACCTGGTAGCCTGTTAAGACGTGTGTGTGTGTGTGTGTGTGTGTGTGTGTGTGTGTGATGGCAGTGAGGGGCATACCAAGCAAGGATGATTCCAAAGTGTCAGACCGGAGTCCCTGGGTGGTGCCATTCACTGAGATTCATGAAATAGGAAGAGAAGAGGCTTCCATTGGGGCACAGAGCAGGATGACTAGGTGAGTACAGGTAATGGAAAGTAAGACAGAGTAGAAAGGGGGTTAAAAAGGAGTTCCTGAATCTGAAACTGGGACTCCAGCAACAGAATGTCTCTTTCTGCCATCTCAGATTGGAGCTCCAAATAAATGTTGCCAAGTAAACATAATTACATGGTTCTGTGCTGCTGTTGAACACCTTTATTCTCTACATTGAGATACAAGAATCTTATAGTTGGTCTAGAAACTTACCCACCAATGATAGAATTGCTTTCATTAAGGTCAGAATGCTACCAGTCAAGCAAGTTAAAAGTTGGGGCAATTCCTTAGGAATTTCAGGCCAGTGTTTTTTGGTGCCATTTTGATTTTCCTTCTGCCCAACAAAGTAGATTTCCCAAGCATAGTCATTGGTTATTGAGAATCAGAGCACAGTGGCAGGCATGACCATCATTATAAGCTGGCTAAAGTTCATCAATCATTAAACAAAATTTATTGGACACTGACTGTGCACCAAACATTGTTCTGGGTGCTGGAGGTGCAAAGATGAATAAGACATGGCCTTTCCTCCAAATTATTAACAAATCACACCTGGGCTGACTTTTCTTCTTCGAACTAGTGATTCCTTTCCATAATTGATTAATGCTGCCTTTCTAAATGGTCTGCTATTGCCAAGAGCATGTGGGACCAACTTGTGTTTATTCTATTATTCCTAAAGCTAATTTCACATCACCATCTCGCCAAAGAGCTCTCTGATGCCAAGTGACTGTAGGTCACTTAGAAGGGGGAAGAAGTCCAGAAGGGGTCAAGACATGCTACATTTATTTATTTATTTGTTTGTTTGTTTGTTTATTTATTGTCTTATTGAGATTTTACTTTTTTAATTTAATTTTATTTTTTCATTGTTCCAAGGTTCATTGTTTAGGCACCATACCCAGTGCTCCATGCAATACGTGCCCTCCTTAATACCCACCACCAGGCTCACCCATCCCCCCACCCCCCTACATTTATTTTTTTAGGAGTTTCTATTACTAGGAATAGTCTCTTTGGTTATTACTTATGAATCATCTCACCTAGTTCTCTGATAAAGCAGCTCGAGGGCCTATGTTCTGGCATTTTGATGGAATGGGTTTATTTTCTCCACCTTGGACACCAGGTGTTACTTGCTAAAAACAGTAGTGGACTGAATCTCTTCCCTTAAGGGTCCTGGCAACTCTGCAGCAAATTTGGGCACTGAGCCAGCCCAGCCTCCATTACTTCCTAATAGAAGTGTGTATGAGTGTGTGTGTGTGAGTGTGTGTGTTTGGTTGTGGTCGGGGTGGAGGGGGAGAGAGGGAGAGAATATGCTTGATTATCTCCCTACTCCCAAATGCAGATGGTGTTCTCTGCCTTAGTTTTCTCACAACTGGTTGCTCTGAAAGTAAAATAGGATAATAAATATGACCGTGCCTAGAAAAACTGAATTGTGACATTTTAAAATATTAATTGCTAATTTGTGATATAAATCAGTTATACTCTGTATTCCCATGAAAGACAGTATGGTCTAGTGGTTAAGGACATGGGCTCTTTGATTTGGCCTTTACTAGCTGTGTGATCTTGGGCAAGTTACCTAATCTCTTTGAGCCTCAATGTCTTCTTCTGTAAAATAAGGATAGTAACTTTATCTGCTCTGTGTAGTTGCTATGAGGATTAAATAACTTGTTATATGTAAAGTGCTTACCCTAGTGTCTGACAAATGGAATGCATTTACTTAGCCAAGTATTTGCCTTCTTTGTCCCTGCCATGCCCAAGAGGATCTAACAGCTCTTTCCAAATGTATTTGTACAGAAATAACCACCTATATCCTTCCATGACCCACTGAAAACCCAACATTTGCAAAATGCAGAGACATCATGCACCCAAAAGAACAAGCTGTTAAAGGATCCAGATTTCAATCCTGATGCTTTGGCCAGTTGGCTAGGTGATCTTGTTTATACTAGCACTTCTAGCTAGTATAAACTAGCATTTCTGCAATATGGGTACTAGCATGAGACTTGTTTATGGTGGTACTAGCATTTCTACAATATACAGCTGAAGAAGCTGAGGCCCTACCTCATTCTCCCAAGATAGTAGAAATGCTCGGTCTCTCCCACCTTTAAACCAACCAACCAATCAATATGAAACATTTCAATAAAATATTTTCTCTCAGTGGCCATAGTCAAGCTTCTCTAAAGGCTGTCTACATTATTTCCCCCCATGTTTTCACCAGCATTCACTTCTTAACAAGACATGGCAATCTATCCTTGGTCCCCATCACTCTATTGCACCTGCTCTTTGTTGGCAAAAACCAGTGGTCATCTTTCAGTCTTCATCTTCCTTAACTTCTGGTCACAAGGAGAAGAAGGCAAATGATCTTCACATGTGGAAAATACGTTCCTCAAGTTTGAGTCCAGACATAGCAATTCTTGTTGCTGAAATCAAAATTGGCATTTAAAGGGACTTTGTTCTGTTGAAAACATCCCATATTCAGATACAAAATGTGAATTATTCAAGTAATCAAGGAAACTGGGTCTACTAAAATATCTTACTGTGACATCAGACACCAAAAGTGAAATCTGATGACACGAAAATGATTAGAGCACAAAGCAATTTGTTGCTTTGTTCTGATATGAAATGATGATGGTGAAGTAGGCACCTGCTGCCATTTGTACCTGATGGGACCTAATACATTTCAAGCCATTGTCTAATCATTCTAACCCTGTCCAATCAAGATATATTTGTCTGTGTCACATTCCATCAAGACCTTCATCTTTGTTAAGTAGTTGCTACAAAGATAGAAGCAAAGTGTTAAATGTAGTCATTTGCATTACAACAGACATTTTCAACGTTTAATTCCAGAAACACAGGCAGGTGGATGCAGGCAATATTTTTGGTCAAGGGAACCTTCTGCAAGCCCTCTGAAATCTACCACTCCTATGGAGCTGACTGCATTTTAATGGGGCATTTGGTGAAGCTGCTACTCTGAACTGAGTCAGATCATTGCAGAGAAAGTTTATCATTCTCAGAGGCTGTCAAGATGATTAAATAGGGCTGTTGTACAATAGGCCCCAAACAGCACCATCAATGGAATGGAATAAGCACTGGACTGGGGATCAGGGGAACTGGTCTGGTCTGGTTCTGTGACTCTCGGCAAGCTCCTTCTGCTACCCCAGCTGGGGTTTTGTCACTGGTAAGAGGAGGGGCTGACCCAGGTGATTTCTAAGGTCATGTCCAGTTCAGTGATTCTGAAGTTATTTTTTTAATCTCCTCTCTTGATTCTATAGCTCTCCTAATTTCTTTGACTTGTTTTTACCTTGCCTGATTACTTCTTATCTCTCTGCCTCTTCACTTACTTTCTGGCTAGTTCACTCAGAGATAACCCCAGGAAATATGTATCTCACAAGCAAATCATCTCCTCCTTTGGAGATAGTATATCTCTATGCTATGTTCACAGCTGAGCAATTACATGGTAAATTCAAGATATGTTTAGAATATTCACTCTTACAAAGCAAGGCTCTTCAGCCTGAATTATGGGTCCTTTCCTAAGATTGTTCACTAATGCTGTGTGACATGATGATTGGGTGGCCAGGCTGCACACCAGATAATTTAACTAGATGACCAGGCCCTATATGGAGTACATTGGAGTCTTCCTATGCCTCTCTTTTGGTAATACTTTCTCTAAAGATTTTTAAACTCCATGTTTGACAAAACTTTTCTTCTTGCTCCATTTCCTCAAACCCAAACTGACAGAGGGCTGTGGTATGGAAGCAGCCGTGACTCACCAATTAAACAAGTTGACAAAAACCATACCCTCTTTCTTGGGGCTCAATTAGCATTAATAGGATGAGTTGGGTTTTTTTAAAGCCTCACACTTAGAAATACTGTGAGGAGAACCTGGGTGGCTCAGCCAGTTAAGCATCTGCCTTGGGCTCAGGCTGTGATCTTGGGGTCCTGGGATCAAGCCCCTTGTCGGGGGTTTCCACTCAGCAGGGTGTCTGCTTGTACCTCTGCCCCTCCCCACCCACTTTTGCGCTGGAGCGTGCGCGTTCTCTCTCTCTCTCTCTCTCTCAAATAAATAAATACGTACAATCTTTTTTAAAAATACTGTGAAGGGGCACCCGGGTGGCTCAATGGACTGGGCCTCTGCCTTTGGCTCCGGTCAAGGTCTCAGGGTCCTGGGATCGAGCCCCACATCGGGCTCTCTGCTCAGCAGGGAGCCTGCTTCCCCCTCTCTCCCTGCATGCCTCTCTGCCTACTTGTGATCTCTTTCTCTTTCTGTCAAATAAATAAATATATAAATAGATAGATAAAATATTAAATAAATAAATAACACTGTGAAATTCCAGTACATCAAGGATAATGAGAATATCCTAAAAGCTTTCCCAAGAGGGGTAAAAGATATAACACAGGACACACAATTAAATCTGAAGTCATATAAACAAAGATAATTTTTTGGCATAAATATGTCCCAAATATTTCCTTGTTTATGTGAAATGCAAATTCAATCAGGTGTTCTGTATTTTTACTTGCTAAATGTGGCAATCCTGTTTTCCAAAATCAAACTAGATCACCCAAATACCCCATCAGCAGCAACGGATGGTAAAAGGCAATTTGAGTGATGAAAATTTTCAAAATTCTGAAATATTATGATTTCCTTCTAGAATTCATTACCTACCCAACTTATCAACGAAGTATATTGGATAAATTAAAACATTTTCAGACATTTAAGGACTTAGAAATAAACACCTTCTCAGGAAGTTGTCCAGCGTGTGTTCTAGTAAAACAAGAGAATAAATAAAAAGAGGAAGACATGGGATCTACGAAAGCATAACTCAGGTTCAGAAAGGCAGTGAAGAGGATTCCTGAGAAAGCAGGTATCCAGCAGAATTAAGATAATGATCTTAGTAATGATCATTTTTAGGGTTAGTAGTTCCAAGCATGGGCTTTAGGGTCATGCAAAAACGTAACCAACATTAATTCAATGTGCCACTATTTTTCTTATTAAAATAAAGAACCACCATCTGAGTACATTTCTTACTTTATCAGCTTCGGAGGGATGCATCTGAAAGACATAAGAAGTCCCTCAGCTGTAGGAACTCAGCTCTTTCCTCAAGATTTCCCAAGGCCATGCAGATGCTGATAGTTCTGGTCTAAGAGATTGAGGACTAATGGGATAGTGCATTTCAAGGAGATACAAAGAATTCTTAACCATAGCACAAGTAGGAGGATCGTTAGAGCATCTTTGTATTATCTTATGAAATGCATCTCTCCGGATTTCCTATTGTTTTTTTCCCCTGTCTATGGAATTATTGCTTGTTGGCCTGAGATATTTCTGTTCAAGCCCAGGTATATTTCATGCCTTTGCCCTTGGGTAGGGTTTCCTTGGGACCCCAAACTACAAGTACTAAGGGTGATTCTCTTCTGACTAGGTGGCCCCACCTTTCTGTGCCTCGCCCTGAACTGAGGTTCCAGAACACTCCACCAGCAGAATGAGAAGATGTCTTACTTGCTTGTGAGAGAATTGGATTCTGCTAGTATTTTTCAACCCAGACTCCAAGCCTGACACTCTGGTAGTTACTTGGGAGAATAATGTTTGTCTTGCTTATCTTCGAAGGCTGCTAGAAGACTCTAGTGAGCTATTTTATAAAGTACAAAGTGATCTACAAATATAAGGGTTTTATTATTATTAAAAACACATCTCATCTTCCCCTGGAACGTCTAGATAAAGGAATGCTGGGTATGATAAAGAGTTGGGGCTAAAGGGAGAGAAACACTAAAAAACCCAATTACCAAATATCACACAAATACCACAAAGAGAGTGATTACTTGATTAATTAATGATAGAGGTCCCATGTTTAGGGTTTTTTTTTTTATTATATTGGCATCAACCCTCTTTGCCTATCAGGATCTGCGTATTTCTGCCAATGAAAACCCATCAAACCACTGAGGCCTAACTGACATGTGATTAATGTGGGCTCTGTTAATTGTGTGGCTGAGTTTTATGCATGAAGCTGTATCCTTGATTTTTCTCCCTTAATTTCCTCCTGTTTAACTGTTGGTCATAAAACAGCTTTGAATATATCTGCTGAGCATGAGAGCAAGTTTTGCAACTTGAAAAGTGCCTGAGTCAGTCTGGGCATTTCATGCACTAAAACAGACTTGAGGGAACTCTTAGGCTGTAAGATGGATTGCTGCCTGGTTTCCACTCCCAGCCCTGCTGGCTCCTTTTCTGCAGCTGCTGGCTGTGCTGGATCTCATCTGTTATCATTAAGCACATGGGTAGCATCCAAAGTGCCAAAAAGCTTAATCACTTTCTGGCAGCCCATCAGACGTGGCCCTACTCATCCTCATTCTAGATGGATGGAGATGGTGACATCTGGCAGTCTAGTCTTCCCACCATCCATTTACCCTTTTTAAAAAAATTTTTATTTTATTTTTTCAGGGTTCCAAGATTCATTGTTTATGTACCACACCCAGTGCTCCATGCAAAATATGCCCTCCTTAATACCCACCACTAGGCTCAGATGCCCTTCAAACAGATGAATGGATAAAGAAGATATGGTCCATATATACAAGGGAATATTACTCAGCCATCAGAAAGGATGAACACTCAATTTTTGTATCAACAAAGACGGGACTGGAGGAGATTATGCTGAGTGAAATAAGTCAAGTAGAGAAGTCATTTACCTTTATGTTAACATCACCTGATTTTCCTTTGGGAACCTACCTCTCCTCCCACTCCTCTGTTTATAGTCTCTGTGGTTCAAGCAGAGGTTCCAGGAATTGATCTCAGCTCCCTTGCTCCAGGGCTAGCCTTGCACAGTTAGAATCCCAGTGATCGGTGCAGGGAAGGGCATGTGACCCAAGCTCAGCCAATGAGAGGCTGTTCTGGGACTTTAGCAAGAATCACTGAGAAAGAGAAGCTTTCTTTTTCCTCCTGGGTTTTTAGACTGGTAATATTTGAAGCCTGAAGTTTCTGGACTCTTTACCACTAACAAAGGAGAACCCAGTTGAGATTTAAGCCAACCCAGAAGAAAGAAGAACCAAGAGATGGAGAGAGACAAACTCCTGCTGGCATTGTTTGAATATGTGGATTCAGTCATGCTTAAAGACAAGTAATTTTCTAACATATGAGCCAGTTTAAATAGGTTTTTCTCACTTACGACTTAGAGCCCTGACCCAAATGATGATTCTAATCATGACAACGTTCTGCCTCAGCATGACATGTGTGTAGACATCCTTAAGAAAAATTTGAATGAGACTGAAAGAGCTCAGTCCAGAGGGAATAAAGTTCATAATGTTAGAAATATATATATGTAGATTTACAAATATAAGTTTTACCCCTAGAAAAAGTTTGCTTGGGTCCACTGACACTTTCCATTGTGCTGCTAGAGAGGCCTGATTGAAATAATTCTGCAACTTCTGGCTGGTAGGAGGATGTACTGTGTACTCACGGGAGGAGACCACGTAGCTCACTCCTATCATTCACTCCTTTGATGACTGGGTAGGTGCCTGAGCTGGATGATGAGGGTTTGATAGGTGAACAAGCTAGCTCTGTTTGTTTCCCTGATGGAGATTATGCTCTCATAGATTTTAGTGAATCAAGAATCTGGGATCCATAAAGGAAATCAGCAGATTTTGACAATGAACCCCTTCTTGACAGATCCTGTGATTTCCGACATGTGTTGATGATGTTATTAGTTATAGAAACATTCTTGCTTTGATGTTTGCTTTGGTTCATGATGACCTTCAGATCTTTTTATTTTGAAACTTGAGGAGGAAAAGTTTCTTTAAAAAGGAAATCGAGGCAGCTCAACAACAAGAAGGTTGTAAGGACTGAAAAATACCACCCATTAATACTATTGCTCTAAAACAATTGGCTTTCTTCAGGGCTGCTAAGATTGTTGTAGATTTAGGGCCCCTTTACTCCAGTGAGCTATAAACACTTCATGAGGCTGAATGCATTTTATTTTCCCCAGTCTCTGCTGATTGTATCAGAGGCCAGAGTTAGAGTCCTCAATTCACAGAGGAAAAAAAACCCATGCAGAGAAGGCTAGAGGACTTGTCCACATTGTCACAGTTTGAGGCGAGACAGATACTGTTCCATTCTTATCCTTGTGAGGAGCTGTCATCCCCTTGAGCTCCCAGCCCACACGGAGTTGATGTGCTTCTCATGCAGTCCCTCCCTTCTGTCTCTACTGCCTCAGCCCTGCCTGAGACCTTAGTTGATATAACTTGAGGATTGTGCAATTTCCTCCTTGTTCTCCTCTTGGTTGTCGCCACTTGTACTAATCTGTTCTACTGCACGTTGCTTCCAGAGGAATCTATCTCATGCACAGCAACAAGCATGTCACTCTCCTGACCAGAAACCTTCATCGGCTCTCTTTTGCCTGCAAAGCAAAGCCCAGATTCCTTAACCAGGTAAGCAAGGCCCCATAGGATTAGGCCTCCATCTACTAAGACTTGTCTCCATGTCTTCCTTTCTGGGATTTCTCTCTCCATTCCCAGACTCATCACTCCAGCCCAACTCCCCACTCCCCAGGCAAGCCCCCTTCTTCCCTCACTCTTTATTCCCACTATTCCTCACCCTGGAATGTTGGCATCTCTGTTTCCCTGCTTCCCCAACATGTTTGCTTACTGAATTCCTACCTGTCCTTCTGGGCCTTGAGAAAGACAGTTCTCTTCCACTAAGCTCTCTGGGATCTTTCCGAGCTGGAAGTAATTTCTTCACATTTTCTCTCCTCATTATATTTGATTTAGGTCTGCATTTTAGTCTGATATTTATTTACATCCCATTCTGTCTCTCCTGACAGCATGTAAACTCATCCAGACAAGGAACCATGCCTGTCTCTTCTTTGTGACTCCCGTTGTATCTGCTGCTTTGGGAGAGAACTAAAGAAGCATTTGCTGAATGGGTGATGAGTGGATTCTCTCCAAGCTTAATCAGGCAGCTGCACTCTAACGCTTCATACTTAGTTCTTAACAGCAGTTTATTTCTCCTGTCTGTAGACACGAAGCCCCCTGAGGTGACGTGACCCACCAGGGGAAGGGAGGCAGGCTCCAGCCACAATCTCTTGGGAGATACAGACACAGCACTGAGCTCCCAGCACCCAGCACCAGCTCTGCACCAAGTGTATTTTTGGGGATTAGCTTTGGAGCCCAAGGCTGTGTCTGTGCAGTGCAACTGAGACCTGCCTCTGTACTAGATTTGGTACTTGTGCTTGTCAGGAGGGCACAGTGCCCAGCAGTGGTTCAGGCGATGTGTGGTGGTTCTAATTTGGTTGTTAAAGCTGCCAAAAGAATGACTCACACAACTGACAAAAGTATTTTTGGTGAACAAATGGCACCAACCACTTGACCACTGGCCTCTATTAGAGTTGGAAAATCCAACTGAAGCAAAATAAAGAGTCCACAGGATGAGGAGATATTTATGAGGGGGTGTCTCATGAGGAATTACTTCCTATCCCTGGGGTCGTGGGGTGCAGAGCAGGGACGCTGCCATAGTCCCGTCAGAGTTCTTTCCTCTTCGGCTCCTTATGTCCATCTCCCCGAGAGATGCTCTTCTTCCCTTCCAGGTTGAATATGCATCTGACTGTTTCTTCTTAGATAAAGCCATTTTCATTTGCCTCCCAAGATGACTCTCATTTCATTAGGTGCTGTCCATATTTCTAATCTGCTAAGTCCATTTATATTATCACTTGGCCTTCCTGATGCTTGGCCTATTTCTTCATTCAGTGTTGCCATGACTTCAGAGTGACCACAGAGCAGGCTGGGAGCACACGTCCTTCCATTACGGGAAGAAGGTGGGGAGAAGAGGAAGAAAAGGCCAACAAGAAGAAAAACAACCATATTGTACTTTCTGAACAGGAACAGGCCGTGGTTTTGTACAAAATTTGCGTGTGGAGAACAAGTCATAGAGATAATAATAAATAGCAAACAACGAGATATGTGTGTTTAATACGCACTAACTTTTTCAGTCTTCACACCCACTCTCTGAAGCAGGTATCTTATTATCTCCCCTTTAACTGAGGAAGCTGAGGCACAGAGAGGTGAAGTAATGTGCCCAAAACAACACAGCTAGAAAATGGCAGAGACTGGATCCTGTGGAACATACATGTCAATTACATAGATCTTATGTTTTAGTAGCTTTAAAATGTTCGGTCCTTAAACTCAGGTGTCAGGCATGTCGCTGATTTCAGTATCTGGTTGGGAAACCCAAGCAATATCATTTTCTTCCAATGACCCACCCACTCCTGGGGCATTCTCCCACTCTTCTGCTTATGCTGAGATGATCAGGTACTGTGTGTGTGTGTGTGTGTGTGTGTGTGTGTGTGTGTGTACACAAATAAATGCATAGGAAGTAGGTTTTTTGGTCATTGCTTATTTTACAAAAATGTGATCACATTATAGACACAGTTATTCAATTTGTCTTGCTTACTCATAAAAACTAATGGAAACCCTTTCAAGGCCATTGTTAGGGAATGAATTCACGCTTTGTAATGGCTGCATCATATTTCATGGCATGAAGTATTATTATACTAATGCAAACAACCCCCTATAGATGAACAGTCACTCTGTTTTCATGACCTTAATTGTAATTCTAATTGTAATTGATATAGTGTTGGTGTGAACAGTGTTGCAGTAAAAATCCCTCGGTGTGTATTTTTATGTCCGGGGAATTGTATTTCTGAGGAAACCAATTCAATGGTTTTTAGAATATTCACAGAGTTGTGCAGTCATCACAATCCACATGAGAACATTTTTATCACCTTGCAAGAAACCCCATACCCAATAGTGGTCACTTTTCACTTCTCCCCAACCTTCCATCTTTAGGCAACAAGTAATCTACTCTCTGTTGCTGTAGATTTACTTATTGCGAGCATTTTAGAGAAATGGAATTCTGCAACATGTGGTCTGTTATGAACTGGCTTCTTTTGATAAGCATGATGTTTTCAAGGCTCCTCCATGGTGTACCTTTTTCCTTTCCATGGCTGAATCATATTCAACTACATGGCTCTGCCACATTCTGTTTGTCCATTCATCCATTAATGGTTCTTTGCACTGTTTCCACCTTTTGGCTACTATGAATAGTACTATTTTGAACATGGTGTACATGTATTGGTTTGAGTCTCTGTTTTCAATTCTTTTGGGTACATACTGTATTAGCCAAGCTTCTCCAAAGAAACAGAATCAGTATATAAATGGAGAGATTTATTTGATGGTATTGGCTCATGTAATTATGGAGGCTGAGAAGTCCCATGATCAGCTTTCTGCTAGCTGGAGTCCTAGTAGAGCCAGTGGTAGATTGAAGACCTAAGAGCCAGAGAGCTGATGGTATAGATTCCAGTCTGAAGGCCTGACAACCAAGAGCACCAAGGGCAGGAGACTGATGCCCCAGCTCAAACACTCAAGCAGAGAGCAAATTCAGCCTTCTTTGGCTTTTTCATTCTATTCAAGCCCTCAGTGAATTGAGTGATACCCACCTGCATTGGGGAGGACCCTCTGCTTCACTCTGTTCACCAATTCAAATGCCAATCTCTTCTGGAAACAGCCTTTCCGGAAATACCCAGAAGTAATGTTTAAGTGGTCATCTGGGCCTACCATGCCCAGTCAAGCTGACACATAACATTAGCCATCAATACCAAGGAGTGGCATTGCTGGGTCATGCGGTAACTATATGTTAATTGTTTCAGGAATTGCTAAACTAAAATGGAAAGTGGAACTATTTTCTTATTATTTTTTTTGGATTGCTCATTACTAGTGTATAGACAAACAAATTATTTTTGTGGGTCAATCTGGTATCCTGAAACTTTGCTGAATTCACTCATTATCTCTAATGGACTGTGTGTGTGTGTGTGTGTGTGTGTGTGTGTGTGTGTTTGTGTGTGTGTGTGTGTATTGATTCTTTAGGATTTTCTATGTATAACATCATATTATCTGTGAAAAGAGATAGTTTTACACCTTCTTTTTCAGTTTGGTTGCCTTTTATTTTATGTTCTTGCCTAATTGCACTGGCCAGGACCTCCAGTACCATATTGAACGAAAGTGGTAAGGATGGGCATCCTTGTATTGTTCTTGGTCTTAGGGAGAAAGTTTTCAGTCCTTCCCCATTAAGTATGAAGTTAGCTGTGAGTTTTACATAGGTGCCATTTATCAGGCTGAGAAAGTTATATTCTAATCCTAGTTTATTGAGGTTTTTTTTTAATCACAAAGGTGTGTTGGACGTTTTCAAATGCCTTTCTCTAAGTCTATTTAGATGAACACATGGTTTTTGTCCTTTTTCTATTGGTATGGTGTATTACATTAATTAATCTTTGGATATTAGCTAACCTTTCATTCCCGGGATAAATCCCACTTTGTCATAGTATATAATCCTTTTTATTTGTTGTTAGATTTGATATACTAGTATTTTGTTCAGGAATTTTACATCTGTATTCCTAAGATAAATTAGTCTATGGTTTTCTTGTGCTGTCTTTGACTGCTTTTGGTATGAGAGTAATACAGACTTATAGAATAAATTGGGAAAGTTTCTCTCTTCTTTGAGTTTTTGGAAGAGCTTGCGAAGAATTCTTTAACTGATTGGTAGAATTCACTATTAAAGCTATTTGTGTCTAGGCTTTTCTTTGTGGGAAGTTTTTTCACTTAATAAAGGAATCTCTTCTCTTGTTACAAGTCCACATGCGATGTTCAGATCTAAAGTCAGTTCCCTTGTGGAGAGCTTTCTGTTTTATGACATACTCTCTGGGCAAAATCTCTGGGTTGCTTTTTTGGAGCTAGAGGCAGGGACATAGGCTGCTTCTCTTGGAATGACTCCTACTTTACAAACAGGCCATTGGGCAGAGATGGTAGCTTCTTCTCAGTTCTTCTCAGCTGGCCTCTCCTGGTAGAACCTATACCCAACAAATGAGTTGAGGTAGTAGTCCTCAATTATTCTCATCCTGCTGCATATAGGGTAGAGCCTTCAGCATTTGAGTATAGGCTGGGGGAGGAATGGAGCCTCTGACTTCTTGGCTTTGCTTGCCTAGAAGTTAGCCTCCGTAATGTAGACTACAGGGATTGTAGTGGGCAGTAATGTGAAATGCTCACAGCCCGCTCCTCCTAGGTTGATACCATGTCCTTGATTGAGACATTGAGGGAGAGAGGACCTCATCCCCCTGACCACACTTGCCTGAAATGAAACTTCCATCACAGTGAGCTAGGGGCAAAGGGAGAGAAGGAACAAGCTGTCTCTTAAGTGGTGTAGATTCTTGCTTTTCTTCCCAAAATTAAGTAGATTTTCTTTCTTTCTTTTTTTTTTTTTTGATTTTTTTTTTTATTAACATATAATGTATTATTTGCCCCAGGGTACATGTCTGTGAATCTTCGGGCTTACACATTTCACAGCACTTAACAGCACATACCCT
>CM053618.1:6970737-7036755 GCA_028646535.1 Procyon lotor | reverse complement strand
CCCAAGCCCACCCCCCCCCACCGCCTCCCCTCCAAAACCTTCAGTTTGTTGCTCAGAGTCCACAGTCTCTCATGGTTCATCTCTCTCTCCGATTTTCCCCAATTCACCCTTCCTTTCCTTCTCACAATGTCTTCCATGTTTTTCCTTATGCTCCACACGTAAGTGAAATCATATGATAATTGACTCTCTCTACTTGACTTATTTCACTCAGCATAATCTCTTCCAGTCCTGTCCATGTTGATACAAAAGTTGGGTGTTCATCCTTTCTGAATGGATAAAGAAGATATGGTCCATATTCCAATATAATGGAATATTAGGCCTCCTCTTGGCTTTCTACCTCAATTCTTTCCAGACTCTGGTCAGGCATTTTTAATTTAAAAATGAGTCCTTCTATGACTGTGTGTGTCATTTTGGGACCACCAGGAAGCAAAGATCAAGAAGAATTAAAAGTATAAGAGATACACAGGAGGAAAAGCAGCAGTAGGCAGAAATAGGTTTCAGACTGCAGTGCAGATAGGACAGCAGTGGTAGGAGACAGGGAAGAACGGAGGAAGCGTCGGAAGATCTCCAGAAGACAGTAAAGCTCTCAGAACATCTTAGCCAGGTCTTGGGGAGCTCCAAGAACAAGGATTGCCTAGAAGGGTCCTATGCGGGTCAGGAAGGTCCCCACTGTTGTAGACCACCACACCACACCCAGGTACGGGCTGGGAGGAGCTTGTGAGGTGAATGGCCTTGACATGAATACTGCAGGGGATCCTGAAGGTATGGCAGCAGCTAATGGTATCAATGACCCTGCCTGAAGCAGGTTTTCTCTTGAAGAAAGACCTGAGAGGCTGCCCCCAAGGCTATCACACCATCCTACACACAAGAATAGCCCTGCCACTCTATCCTCACACTCAGCTTTGTTCTTCATGGTACTTCCCATCACTTGGCTTGCTGTATATGTGTCTATTTGTTTATTACCTTCCCCTTCCAAGATGAGAGCTCTGTAAGAGCAGAGACTTTGTCCTGACTGTGTAGTGCATAGGAGAATGCTGGGAACTGCATTGCATGCAATAAATATCTGTCAAATAAAAAAATAGGGGCATATATGCTTATCTCTTCCTTACAGCTCCAAGGTTTTCAGTCTTGGTTAAGAAGGCCTTTCTTTAAAGGAAAACAACAAAAAATGAAAAGGTCTTTCCTTTCTCTAGATTGTTTCTGCAATCATCTAGTTTTAGCAAAAGTTTAATTGTCTATTATTTTTGTATTTAAATATTTAAGCAATCTGAACTTTATTCTACTATAAGGCTTAAGAGAGATATACAAAGTTTTTCTTCCAGATTGATAATTAGTGGGGCCAGCAAAAATTATTAAATCATCCATCATTTTCCCATTGTCATAAAATGGATTATCATATACAATGAGATCTTTTTCTTGGTTTTATATTTTGTTCTGATCTACGTTCCTCATCTCGTGGAAATAGATTTTTAGTTTGACTACAATGGCCTTATCATATATTTTGTCTGGTAAGTCAAGATGTCTTCCTAGGCTGTACTTGGTCACTTTTTTCCTTTACATGAGTTTTGAGATCACTTTATCTGATTAAAAAAACTAATTGAGATTTTAATTGGAAAATTTCTAGGAAATGATTTCAGGAATACTGACTGTTTTTGATACTAAGTTTTAAGATTGAATTACAGTATGCTTGTGTATTTTCTCCATATTGTCTTATATCTTTAAGATTTTATATTTTCTTCATATCAGTCTTGTGCTTTTGTTGCTAAATTTCTTAAGTATTCTATAATATTTGTTACCATTGTAAATGAAATACAACCTAAAATAGTTAATAGTTTATTTTATGTTTTTCATTACCTGCATAACTATAGATAATTATATGTCTATGATATAATTTCTACTGATCTGATGGTTGTCTTTTTTTTTTTTTTCGTCTATTGGATCGATCTAAATATAAAAGAGGTATAATGAAGTCTCTCACTGTATTTGAAATTTTAAGTTCTCCTTACATTTCTAATCATTTTTTCCTTAAGTATTTAGGTGCCAAATTACTTTAAGCACACAGGGTTATAAGTCATATTGTCTTCCAAAATTTTGCATTATGCCTTGTCTCAATACATAATGTTTCCCTTTATGCTGTTAATCTGTTTAAATTAAAATTTTTGTTGATCATAGCTCCCACTTCTAAAAAAGTAGTTGTTTGGTCCCTATGCCTTTATGTAATTAATTAATATCTTTACTTTCTTTTAAATATGTTTATAGTAAATAGCATATGTCTAGTCTTGTTCCCCTTTTCCTCTGCCACCCGCTGAACAGTCTCTGCTTTTTAATGGGACTTCAGTTATTTAACATTTGTTGGAATGACTGATATACTGGACTTTATTCCTCTCATGTTTATACTTCTTAAAAAATTTATTTTATAGGAGGGAGAAGAAACAAATTTTCGTTGTAGAATTCCAAAAACAAAATATATGCTCCCTGTCCAGCAGGTGGAGCTTAATTTCATCCTCAAAGGGCACCCCCTGCCCCATCCCCTCCCCACTGGGGGTTGGACACCTACCGACTGGCATCCAAAGAATAGATCAGGGAAAGAAAATATTGGTCATTTTACAATTATGCTGAAAACCTGGCCAATTCTACCTGAACCAAGTAGTGAAAATTCATGTCACCAGTGATGTTGTGTGCATGTCATCTATCACCTGATAGGATGTGATGACAGGGCATTTCACTTCTGTGGTTTTTCTTTCCAAAAACCCATAATCCCCGTGTAACCATGAGAGAACATGAGACAAACCCAGCTCCATTAAAAAATGATTTTACGTCGTTATTTCTTTTCTTCACACAGCTCTTTACTCCGTTTCCCACTCCACCTTCCTTGTTATTTGCTTTCCCGTTTATTGATGGGTGATTCACTCTCTATGTTAGGAATCAAACACATATGCCTCTTGCATTATTTGAAAACAACATACTAACTGTTCCCTCCACTAAGTCGCACATTTGTCCCCAAGACACTTTTTCTCCCAGCTTCACTCTGCCCTAATAGGAAGAGAACTCCGGAAAACTTCTATATCTTCCTCTTCTTCCTTAACTGTTGGGCTTTGGCCCCTCTAGGTCTTTAAGTATTTTTAGTTCAGACAATTTTCTTGTAGTGTATACCTTCTGTTTCAAGAGACTTTTTTTTTTTCTTTCAAGATTTTATTTATTTACTGGACAGAGAGAAAGAGATCACAAGTAAGCAGAGAGGCAGGCAGAAACAGGTTCCCTGCTGAGCAGAGAGCCCAATGCGGGGCTCGATCCCACGACTCTGAGATTAGGACCTGAGCCGAAGGCAGAGGCTCAACCCACTGAGCCACCCAGGCGCCCCTCAAGAGACCTTTTAAAGCACATGTATTTCATATTCATAGACAGTTCACTAGTATCCACTGAGATTGAGGGATTCACATGGCATGCACAGCTCATTGCCCACCACTGTTTCTTCTCATGTTTTTTTCCCCTCGTCTCAGAAGTGCCTGGTCTAGTTCATTGGTTGTTTGCTTAAAGTCCCTGCCCCTGATTTTTTAAAATGTGGCTAGCGTGATTAAAGACATTAATTTTTAATTTAATTGTTAAAAATGTCTTGGTTGAAATATAATTCACATGAAATATACAGCCCAGTGGTTTTCACTATATTCAGTCATGCAACTATCACTAAATATAACTCTAAAACATTTCGCCACCCCCAAAAGGAACCCCATACTCTGTACCCCTTACCCATCACAGTCACCCCTGATCCCATGCCTGCTGCTCCCATGCCAGCCCCAGGCAATTGCTAACATGTTTTTATTTTCTATAGAATTGCCAATCTGGACATTTCATACAAATGGAATTACAGAAGGTGTGGTCTTTTGTGGCTGGTTTCTTTTACTTTGCATCATGTTTTCATGTTTCTTCCAACTTATAGTTCTTCCAAATTTCTAAGTGTTGTGATTAATGCTGCTATGAGCATTCACATACAGGATTTTGTGTAGATAAATATTTCCATTACTTTGGGGTCTATACCTAGGAGTGGAAACACTGGGTCATATGGTATCTCCATGTTTAACGTTTTGAGGAACCACCAAACTATTTTCTGAAGCAGCCCACCATTTTCCACTCCTATCAGCAACACAGAAGGGAACAATTCCTCCCTTTCCTCCCCCACAGTCACTATTATATATTTTATTTTATTTTATTTTATTTTATCAGCCATCCTAGTGGGTGTGAAATGGTATCTCATTGTTTTGGTTTTGCATTTCTCTAATGACTAATGATGTTGAGCTCTTTCCATGTGCTTATTGGCCATTTGTATATTTTCTTTGGAGAAGTGTCTACTCATATCCTTTGCCCACTTTTTTAAACTTGAGTTGTCTATTTTTTCAATATTGAATTGGAAAGAATTCTTTTTACATTCTGGATACAAGTCTCCTGTCCAATATATGATTAGCAAATACTTTCTCCCATTCTATGAGTCATCTTTTCACTTTCCTGATGGTGTCCTTTGAAGCACAAATTTTTTTAAAAAGATTTTATTTATTTGAGAGAGAGATAACGTACCAGTAGGGGAGAGGGGCAGAGGGAGAGGGACTAGCAGACCCCCTGCTGAGTGCAGAGCCCAAGGTGGGGCTCAGTCCCAGGACCCTGAGATCATGACCTGCCAAAGTCAGATGCTTAATCTAATGAACCTCCCAGGCACCCTCCCAATTTTTTTTGAGAGAGAGGGACCTCGCAAGTGGGGGTTGGGGAACAGAGGCAGAGGGAGAGAGACTCTTTTTTTTTTTTTTAATATTTTATTTATTTATTTGACAGAGAGAGAGAGGGAGAGAGAGAGATCACAAGTGGGCAGACAGAGAGGGGAAGCAGGCTCCCCGCTGAGCAGAGAGCCCGATGCAGGGCTCGATCCCAGGGCCCCGGGATCATGACCCAAGCCGAAAGCAGAGGCTTTAACCCACTGAGCCATCCAGGTGCCCCGGGAGAGAAACTCTTAAGCAGGCTCCATGCCCAGTGCAGAGCCAGGTGAGGGACTCCATCCCATGACCCTGTGATCATGACCTGAGCTGAAATCAAGAGTCGGACACCTAACCGACTAAGCCACGCAGGCACCCCACAAGTGCTTTTTATTTTGATGAAGTTCAATTTTTCTCCATTTTTATTTGTTGTTTGTGATTTTGGTGACCTATCTAAGAAGCCATTGCTTCACCCAAGGTCAAGAAGACTTACTCCTAAGTTTTCTTCTAGGAGTTTTATAATTGTCATTCTTACTTAGGTCTATGACCCATTTTGAGTTAATTTTTGCAGAGTAATAAGGGCCTGACTTCATTCTTTTGCATCTGGATATCCTCCCTGGACTCTTTTCTCAAGGTGAGCTATCGGGGTGATGCCCTCCCTGATTTCTGGCATGTTCTCATGCATTTCTCTTTCATTCTAGTCAGGGAATAACCTTGACTGGATGTAGGGTCTTGGTTGTAGTCTCAATGTCTGTGGATGTTCTGATGATGTTTTTCCCCTTCCAAAGTTGCAAGAAAGAAATCTGGGGCCATTTTGAATCTATTTCCCTTGTAGAGCTCATGTTCCTTTTCTTTGAACTCTTGGCAGGCTCTTTTTCTTACTTAACGTTTGGAATGTTACTAGGATATTCTTGGTGGATCCCCTTTTTCTTCAATCCTGACAGAACTCCAAGTGGCCATATTTATTATGTGTCCTTTTTCTCCTTCTGGGATATTTATAATCCACCTGTTAAGTTTCCTAAATATGTTCACCATGTCTCATATGTTTCCCTTCACAATTTCCATCTCTCTATTTTTTTTCTCTGTGCTTTGAAATATTTCTTATATTTTGACCATCCAGACCACTCATTTGGGTCTCACCAATGACCACCCTCTATGTAATTTCTCTCCTCAATCTTTTGAGATTTTTTTTTTTTAAGTTCCAAAAGACTGTTTGGTGGTCGGTGATGCTGTCGCTGTGTGCACTTAAACCTCCTTGAGTACTTATTATTTCTGTATCAAGAAGATGGTGTTCTTCTTCAGAAGCTCTATTTTAGTGCATTGTTGAGTTTCCTCTGAGGGGTGGTTCACTCTGGCAGCCAGAGGAGAGATACTTGAGCTTCTGGAGGATGAGGTCTGCTTGTGTAAGCCCCTCACATGGCAGCAGCCCCAGCCGTGGCAAAAGTCGATGCTGTCCTCACCTTGCACTAGGGCCGTGTGTGCAAACTAGTAGATTGCCAGGGCCCTGGAAGAGGCGTCTTTGCTCCCTAGTTTTGTCATGCTCTCCCATCTTCTGGAGCAGCGAGGACTCTGTCTACTAGTCCTGTTCTTCTTGGCCTTTTAGGGCTAGGAAACCGAGGCAACTTCCTTGGTGGCTCCGGCATTTACTGTGGTCCTCTGCTTATGACCTCAGCCTGGAGCTCCCCAACTCTGGCTCCAGTTCAGCCTATCATGAAGAATGTTTGCATAGGTTCTCTTATTGGCTGCTCTGTGATACTCAAATCCTCACTTGCACCTGCTGTTCACAGGCCTCTGAAGTCATTAGAATTGGGCATGGCAGAGAGATTGAAAGGAGGGAAGAAGTTCAGATCCTTATCTTCCCAGGACTCTCTGTGATAGATCAAGTCACTTCAATTTTAGTTGTTGATTTAATGCTCTGTCTCCTTAAGCAGAATGTGTCCTCTTAAGCCTGGGCCTGAATCCTGTTTCTTTTTGTACACCCAATAATTGGCATGGTGTGTGAGACATAATGAACTTTCATTAACTGTATTTGGAATGAATGAAAGCAAATACGGAGCTGCAATGAATGACTTGATCAGCCCTTAGGAAATCCATCTAGACTCTTGTGTTGTATGCAAAACCTCTGACCCTGATAGTTTAGACAAAGGGTACCTCAGAGATCTTATGTATGTATGTATGTATGCATGTATGTATGTATGTATGTACATATTTAGAGAGCATGAGTGGAGGGAGGGCTGAGGAAGAGGGTGAGAATCTCAAGCAGACTCCTCATTGACTGCAAAGCCCAACATGGGGCTCAATCTCACAATCCTGAAATCGTGACCTGAGCTGAGATCAAGAGTTGGATGCTTAATTGACTAAGCCACCCAGGGACATCCTAGACAAAGGGTATTTTATTGGAATTGAGAGGAGTCTAGAGAGTTAGGTTTGGAAATGAGCAGGAGTAAATTCACTCCCCAGGAAATGAGAGATCAGGACTCACTCAGCAGGAATGTGATCAGGGTCACATTACTGGGAGAATGTCCTCCGGTCACTTTTTTTTTTTAATGTCTACATTGCCCACTAAATATTCAAGATCCTGGGAGAGAATCTCTTAGCTGTGTCAGTGTTTGACAGCATGGTGGGAAGGATTTGATCCATTGGCTTCCAAAGTGGGAGGCAGGCATTTGGGTCCCCTATCCCACCAAGGCTACCCACAGAGGGAAGTGTGGTGCCCCGAGAGGACAGGAGAGTGTAAGGAAGGGGCACATAGTGCTAGCTGCCCACAAAACAACATCTGTTCCCAACAAGGCAGTATGTTAGAAAACAGGTCTCTGGTTTCCAAAGCAATGCAAGTGATCCCTCCCTGACTCCCTTCCCTTCTCCCTGTGGCTGGAACCCCTGAGTGGGGGGTGGGGGGAAGAGAGGAGCAGGGGCGGATGAAACCACTGCTACCCTCCACCTCCCTCTTCCAGTCCTTGCTACTCTGAAATGGACCCTCTCCCACTTGGGAGGCAGGGAATTCCTAGAACGTCTTTTAGGGAAAGTCAGATGGGCTCCTGGTCTCTAGTGTCAGCCCCAGCCCATGCTCTTCTCTCAGAAACACCGTGTAGAAGATGACATTTAGGTTCTTAGATTGAATAGGCTTTTGTGGGTTGGCTTGAGACTCTAGTCACTACATGCTACTAGTTTCCAAGCAACCTTCCTTTCTCCTTGTCTCCCTTTCTTTACAAATGTTTACTGAACAGCAATCACTGGAAACCAAAATAGCCCCTTTCTTTGCAGCACTTACGGTCTAGTGGGAGAAAACATGTGAAACAAACAAGCACATGACGAAGTGTGCATTTGCACACTGGCTCCATGCTACACACAGGAAGCAGAGGGGGCCATGACGGGGACCGGATTCAGAGGGCAGAGAAACAGAAAGGCGTCTTTGAGGAAGTGACGTGTGAGCCACAGACCTGAATGAACGGTGGGCATGTCGTGGCCCCAGCAAGCGTCTCTTTCTCAGGTCTCCTCTCATGGCAAAAGGTCACAAAGCTTCCAACCGCGGGTGGTGTTCAAGTGTGTGTGGTTGGGGAAGGGGACATTTCGTTGTCGTCATCACATTGATTCAGGTAATGCTACATTATATGCCAAAGATGGTTCTGTACAACGGTCCTGCTCCAAATGCCAAGAGTACCTTATTCTAAGAAGCCCTACAGCCCAGTGGCCCCTGGGTGGATCAGTCAGTTAGGCGTCTGACTCATGACTTTGGCTTAGGTTGAGATCTCAGGGTTGTGAGATGGAGCCCTGCATCAGGCTCTGGGCTCAGGGGGGAGTCTGCTTGGAGATTCACTCCCTCTACCTCTCCCCCTGCTCATTCTCTCTCTCTCGCTCTAATAAATAAATACATCCTTAAAAAACGAGAATAAAGCCTAGAGGCTGAAGTCAGTTTCCTGGCAGTCAGCCTCATCAGAGGGCTACTCCTTCCACAGTGTTTGCTCTCAAAGTCCTGGGAGGGAATCAGACTGGCACAGCTTGGGTCCTCGCTGTCCACCCCTTCACCAAGCAGAGTGGCTGGGGTTGGAGTGGTGACTCAGAGTGGGGAAGGGGGGAGTTTGCGGAGGAAAACAATAGAGCTGTTGGCAGAAGGGGAGGCAGGGCTCCTGGGCAGGTCAAGTGGTTGAAGAGTGTGGCAGAGGTGAGAAGGGCAGCCAATCGAGAAGAGGCTTGATGGGGAGGCCAGACCATCCAGGGCCTGGTCAAAGACGTTAGACCTCTCTCAAGCGCCCTGGGAAACAGCAGACAGGTTTTAAGCAGAGGAAGAGGGTGACAAATCTGTGCCACACGTCAGAGCCTTGGATAAGTTTAGGTTTCGTGGGCATCTGGCCCAGAACTTCCTCCATGGAGGGAATGGTATCTCCCCTGCTTCTCACCTTCTCCTTTCTCTTATCCCTTTGGAAGGTGTAGCTTCCTTGTCTTCTAACCAGAGGTAAAGGACAAAGGTGGAATTGTGCTCCGGGAAAGCACTGTTCTTCCGCTGGCCTCTATCAAGTGTGATTTTATGAACCGGATCACATTTCAGAATTTCTTTCTGCTTTGGAGACAAGAAGTAGGACTGCTCAAGTGTCCTCGTCCCAGGAAGTCCCTGTTTTAATCCAGTTAAGGACCTGGGGGGAAATCCTTCTCCATCCCGGGGATGCTGTTCCAGCCAAGGCCAGGGCTTTGCAGCACATCCTTGTGAATTTCATCAGCCGCGGTGATTCCCATTGACTTCTGGGTCATTTGTGAGTTTGCTCGACGAAGCCCCTTCCAACCCCAGCCTGTGATTGGCCCTGGCTGTCCCCCCACCCAGATGTAGTTCGCATTCATCCCTGATGAATGGTATTCTCACTCTGCCAGCATTCCGCCTGATGAGAGCATCCCCAAACAGGCCAATTTCAGTTGGAGCACCGCTTGTATGGAAGTCGTTGTCAAATGCATCACTGACGCCCACGTCCCGTTGCTGCTCTTGCGTCACCTGCTCATCCCTTCATTCTGTCTCTCTCACACCTCCTCCTGTTGCTGCTCTCCCAATAGGGCTTGTTTGTCTTAATTGTGGTTAATACATGTAACATAAAATGTCCCGTCTTTGCCCTTTCTAAGGGCACAGTTCAGTAGTGTTAAGACTATGCACAGTGCTTTTTCAAGAACTTTTCCAGGACTTTTTTTATTTTACAAAACTGAAACTCTACACCCATTAAACAACTCCCTCTTCTCCCCAAGCCCCTCGAAACCACCATTCTACTTCCTGTTTCTGTGAATTTGGCTACTCTAGATACATCTTATAAGTGGAATCATACAGCATTTGTCTCTTTGTGACTGCCTTATTCCATTGAGTGTCATGTCCGCAGGGTTCACCTGTGTGTCAACTTTTTTCTCCTTTTTAGGGCATTGTTTGGGTGTACACATTTTGTTTATCCATTCATCTACTCACGGATGCTTGGGCTGCTTTTTCATCTTTTAGCTATTGTGACTATTGCTGCTGCCGTGAAGATGGGTGTGCAAATGTCTCTACAAAACCCTGCTTTCAATTATTTTGGATTTATACCCAAAAGCGGGATTGCTGCATCATAGAGTAGTTCTATTTTTAGCTTTTTGAGGAACCTCGATACTGTTTTCCATAGTGGCTGCACCACTTTATATTTCCAACAGTGCACAGGGTTCTGATTTCGCCACATCCTCACAGACACTTGCTAGTTTCTATTGTTTGATAGCAGCCGTCCAAACGAGGGTGAAATGACATCATGTGGTAGGTTTGATGGGCATTTTCCTAACGATTAGTGATGTTCCACATCTTCTCATATGCTTGTTGGCCATTTGTGTATCTTTGGAAAAATGTCTATCGAAGTCCTATGCCCATTTTCAAATAGGGTTACTTTTGTTGGTGTTATTAACTTATAGAAGTTCTTTATGTATTCTATATGTTATATTATATATAGATTATTCTACATAATTATATATAGAATTATATGTAGAATTATATATAGAACTATATATTATATATACTATATAATATATTCTATATATTCTATAGAATATTATATATTCTAGATATTAACCTCTTATCAGATACGTGACATGAAAATCTTTTCTTCTGTTCCATAGGTTGCCTTTTCACTCTCTTACTCATATCCCCTGATACACAGAAGTTTTCAATTTTGATGTAGTTTCCTGAGAATTTTCAGGATTTTAGAAATGATCCCATTTCCTTTAAAAACTACCATTTTTGTGGGCTTGCTATTTTTTCTCTATCATCCAGTGCTGATTCTTGCAGTTAAAAAAAAAAAGATATTTATTTATTTATTTGACCCAGAGAGAGACAGCGAGAGAGGAAACACAAGCAGGGAGAGCAGCAGAGGGGGAGGGAGAAGCAGGCTGCCCTCTGAGCAGGGAGCCCACTGTGGGGCTCGATCCCAGGACCCCAGGATCATGACCTGAGCCAAAGGCAGACGCTTAATGACTGAGCCACCCAGGCTCCCTGTATTATTATTAATTTTATAAACAAATTTAATCCAAACGGTGTCAGTATGGCCTTACCCTCATTCTCTATAACTCCTCCTTTCCAAACAGTACATGAGAAGAGGCCCACGTTGAAAAAAGTAACTACAGACAGAAAAATCTAAACAACATTGCATTAGACACATTGGACTTAGTATTTCACATAAAAGAAGTCAGAGACAGATAACGAGAACTGATATGGCAGCACCATGAACTCACACGACCAGGCTCTGTCTTTTTTCTGCCCCACATCTCTGGAGCATAACCTCCAACTTCCAAGTGACCTCATAACCCAATATGGCTGTGGGGGCTCCAGCCATCATCTGTCTATTACAGTCAGTGAGGAGGAGGAAGAACAGAAGGGCAGAAGGAGCACGATTCTCAGTTTTACAGAGTCTTCCCAGGACTCTTTCATGATTCTTCCATTTACTTATCATTGCTCAAAGTTTAATCAGAGGGCTGGCATTACCTGGCCGTGTGACAGGCTGGTTTCATTTCATGCATTTAGTTGGTTTCATTCCCACTGATTAAATTCTGTAACCAAGAAAGAAGGAGGAAGGGACGTATGATGGCAAGTTGCGGTGCCTGCCTCCGAGCACACACAGGTGCAGGTTGAGCAGATGTGTTCCTTACACTCTAGGGTTCCTTCTGAGGCTGGAGAGAGTCTCAGGGAAGGAGAGACTCAAGGATCTCTGCTTACATGTTTGTAAGATTGGAGTGACATGGAAGGTTTATTTTTCTAAAAGGATTCCGCCGCCCAAAGTAACTCTGCAAACCACCTTTGGCGAGGAAAGACAATGTCAATCGATTCTAAACAAGACTGAAGGGAGGAACACTGCAGAGAGGCATGGGGAGGAGATATGCTTGGAAATCTGAGAAATAGAGGAGCCTGAATGAGATAACAAAAAATCTGGCTGCGTGTGTCCCTGTAGCCAGCCACAGAGGAGACCACCTTGATTTTGTTGCCCTGGGCGGTAGAGTTGCATTGGGAAGGGGTGAGATCTTACTCCCTTGTACAGATGGCTGCACCCATCTTTGATGTTGGATCAGAGCTCGTGTCTGGATTACATTAGATTTAACCACAGGTGTGCTGACCTAATGAATTGTTTCAATCAATGATCCCCCTGACCTTGCCAGGTTTATTTCAAGCAAGCAACATCTTGGCTTTTCTGAGGTAGTCCCATACTCAACTCTTCCGTTCCAGCAGGCTCACGGGGACATCCGTGCTCGTCAGGTCATGAGTTCTGATTTCTGGTACCTGCTGCTGTGCCAGAGGATTGATCCACTCTTGCCCACGTCTTCCTCAGGCCCAGTGCATCAGTGGATATTTGATCAATGTTTGTTGACAGAAATTGCTGCTCGTCATTCAACACAACCCAGTCTGAAGACACACGGGCCCTTATTTTAAAACCCTTCAGAATCTGTCCGGCGCGATCACCTTATAATGCGGCTGGCTGTTTTCCTCAGTGGCTAAATTCCCCAGGGGGAACCAGCGTGGAAGCTTCAGACACCGAGGTCTATTCTGAAGAGCAGGGCTTCGAGAAGGGCTCAGGAGAGGGAGTGCCGCCGTGAGCCCTTGCTTGGCGCAAGGCTGGCCCTTGGGTTTGGCCGGGCTGTCCTGGCCTCCTGGTGCTGGAGGGTGCCCTGGCCACGGCCGCCTGAGGGACGTGGGACCCAGAGCCCTCCCATCCCCCAGCCCAAGGTGCTCTTCAGGCCAGTGAATACCTGTTCCTTGGCTCTGTTCCTTCGCTCAATTCAGAGTGTTGATGCCGTGATAGAAGCCGCTGCTCAAGAGAGGTTGAGGCCATCCCTCCAAGCATCCTGCCTTGTGCCTCCCTTCCTCACGGGGGCCCACCTCCTGCAGGTTCTGCGGAAGGTTCCCTTTCTGACTTCTGCTGCAGTGGCCACCAGAGCTCTCCGCGCTCTCTCTGTCACCAGCTCCCCACCCCCAGAGAGGAGGGCAATCCAGTCAGGCTCTTGTTGCCTCACCTCAGGGAGAAATTGTTCCTAGAAGCCCCGGTGGGGGGATTTTGCTGTCCATTTTCTCACAAAAGCCCCCCCTCCTTTTTTTAAAAGATTTTATTTCTTTGACAGAGAGAAACAACGAGAGGGGGAACACAAGCAGAGGGAATGGTAGCAGGAGAAGCAGGCTTCCCGCCAAGCAGGGAGCCCCATGTGGGGCTCGATCCCAGGACCCTGGCAAGGGATCGAGGGATCCCCCCAGCTGCCCGAAGGCAGCTGCCACCCAGGCGCCCCTCTCACAAAAGCCCTTTGAGAAGACATGGAAGGTTCTGGAGCACTGTCCAGGTCTGCAGGGATCTGCAGTCAGTGTTTCTCCGGGGGAAAGAATTCTGTATTGCCCACCAGTACCGACTTACTCATGCAGCTCTGAAACCCACCGGCGGGTTTGTAGGGGAGAAACACCACCTCGTAGGGAAGATCGAACATGGAAATCCAGGGCAATGTGTCTGATCGCGCGGCAGTGAGCTACTCGGTGGCTTGATTCGGAAGGTCTTTGTCATGGAAAGTGGGGCTTCAAAACCTGGCTCTGAATGTCCTCCACGTGAGGAGAAGGGAAAAAGGAAGGGGAAGAAATTGGAGTGGGAGACGAACCATGAGACACTGGAGTCCGGGAGACAAATGGAGGGTTTCAGAGGGGAGGTGGGTGGGGGGACGGGTGAGCCCGGTGTGGGTATGCAGGGGGCACAGACTGCACGGAGCACTGGGTGTTCCACGCAAACAGTGAGTCACGGAACTCGACGTGGAAAACCAATGATGTACTGTGTGGTGACGGACATAACACAATTAAACAAACAAACAAACAAAACCCAAAAAACCGGGCTCTGCCTCCTAGTCACCTGGGAAGCTTATTAAAAAGGGGGAATCTTGGGTCTCCCCTAAGATACGCTGAATCAGAGGGACTGGTGTGGGGATCAGAGGTGGCATTTCTGGCAAGTTCTTTGGGTGGTTCTGAGGCGGCCGCTGGTTAATGGACATCCGTGTAGGGAAAGAGCACCTCTGGGAGCAGACTCCGAGTGGGGCCGGGGGACTGCGTGGGCACCAAAGTCTCCTCCAGTCCGAGCGCACAGACCGCTTGGCAAATCAGCAGCTGTTGGGAGCACTGCAGACATGGGAGAGATTCAACTTGTAACCTAATTTACGTCACGCATGGCGGGAGGCAACTCTCTGAAGGACAGAATGGATCCCAAAGGGTGAACAGGTACGGGGAGCAGGGGGTAGCATTGTGAGGGCATTTGGGGAAGACCGCGATTGCAGGTCTTTGTGGTGCGCCAGAGGGTTTTAGGAAGAGGGCTGGGTAAAGAGGAGTTTCTGGGTGTTGGTAATGGAACTGGCCTCTTTGCCTTGTCTTCTAAGACTTCCCTAAAGACCTACATGAGTTTGCAGTGTTTTTGGGTGTATTTTGGAGGGCACACCACACTGAGACTGGCCTACCGGCAGCCCGGCTATATTCAGATGATAGAGGTAAAATACTGCCCTCAAGGGATTGTTGTAAGGATTTGAGATAGCCTCTTTAAAATGTTTATCCGATAGTGGATGTTTAAAAAAAAATGGCAGCCATCTTCGGATTGCCAGTCATTACTGAGTGCCCAGGTTAATGCAGGTTAATGAGGAGCTCACAGTTGAAGTGGGTCAGTTAACTTTTACCATAAATACAGGCTCCAGAAAGGTCTCATGTGAGGTTCAGATGCTGCCGGCATCTGGCTGCAGAAGCTCGGAAGAGGAGTCTGGAAGGAGTAAAACCCCATATTTAAGAATCTGGACAGATTCAAAAGCGTCAGAGCTGAAAGTGCTCTAGAGGCCTTCGATTTCATTTTCCACATTTTACTGATAAAGAACTGAGGACTGCGGAGGGGAAGGACTTAGGACTGTTGATAAACTGTTACTATTTTATTCAGCATTTAAAGATCTGATCATTAGTTATAGGGCATCTCTACAAATTATTATAATATAACCCTTCTTAACAGACAGTTAGAACATGAAGCATAAAATGTCAGTGCTGAAATTTACCTGGGGATCATCTGATTCAGATTGCTTATTTTACTAACAGGGAAACTGGGATGTATTTTATTTTGTTGACTGCTGAGTCATAGCCTCCTGGTGAGTGTATCTGAGCAAGGATTCAGGGTAGGCGAATAGTAGATGATAATACAACAGTCCTGAACATTTTTTTTTTTCCAGAACAGTGTTTATTAACGGCTGCTTAAATACACTGCCTTTCCTTTCTTAACTGACTGTTTTCATCTGGTCAAGTAGCTCTAAATTAAGTGGCATAGACAAGGGGGAAAATGTATAGACATGACATATGTCTACACATAGGCAAAGGATACAAGTTAAGTCAGGATACATTTGAATGCAAAGTGATATAATGCCTAACAATGGCTTAAGCAGCAAAGATGTATAATTATCCTATGTAGCAAGACGAGAAGAGATACAGGCGTCTAAGTTTGGTGTGTTGGCTCAATCTGTCAGGAGACCCAGGCTTTTAAAAATCTTTCTGCCATGCCACCCTTAGTATATTGGCTTTTTGTCCCTAGGCTGACAAACCTAAATTGGTGGTCTCCACTCCGAGCGTCATGCTGCATACACATTCAAAAAAGGAAAAATGCGGTGGGCTGTCTCTCTGTATCAGTTTATCAGGGAGCAAAATCCTTTCCAGACACCTCCTGCAAAATTGCATCAGTTCTTATGGCTAGATCTGCATCACATGTCCACCAATCCCCAGCAAAGGGAAAGGAGGTTACTCTGTGTGGCTCAGATCAATGACAGTTCACTGCCAAGGTCTAAAGGAGGGTCCCTTTTCCTTTGAGATGTTACTTTTCAAACGATGTGAAATTCTACAAAGAGGAGACTGGGACTAGCTGGGAATAGAAGATGCCAGCGTGTGCTACACGGTAGGTGAGATGCATAGATCCTGGAATTGTTTTTGGAGTCAGATATTGTAAGAACACTTCTTTTTTCTCATCATAGAACTCATCCTCCCCAGTGTCCATCCCCCAGCCACCCCATCCTGCGCACCCCCCTCCCCTCCAGCAACCCTCAGTTTATTTCCTGAGATTAAGAGTCTCCCATGGTTTGTCTCACTCTCTGGTTTCATCTTGTTTCATTTTTCCCTCCCTTCTCCTATGATCCTTTGTCTTGTTTCTCAAATTCCTCATATCAGTGGGATCATATGATAATTGTCTTTCTCTGATTGACTCATTTCACTTGGCATAATGCCCTCTAGTTTCATCCATGTCATTGCAAATGGTAAGATATCGTTTCTCTTGATGGCTGCATAGTATTCCATTGTATATATATACCACATCTTCTTTAGCCATTCATCTGTTGATGGGCATCTAGGGTCTTTCCATAGTTTGGCTATTGTGGACATTGCTGCTATAAACATTGGGGTGCACGTGCCCCTTCATATCACTATATCTGTATGTAAGAACACTTTCTAGGTAGGTTAAGTGCATGGAATTTAGAGTCAGACATGCTAGGTTTGAATATTGGCACCAGTTACACACTAGCTATGATTCAATTTTCTCATCTGTAAATCAGGGATAGTAATAATACCTACCTCATAGCTTTGGTGGGATGATGATGATGATTGTGATGATTTTATAAATAGTAAATAGGAAACATTGTGTAATTGTTAAATACTTGAAACAGTGTCAAGTACATAGTAAGCACTCATGAACTGTTACCTGCCTTTATTTTGAAATCACTTGTGATTCCGTCCAATTTTCCCAGCACTATTTATTGAAGAGAATGTTTTTTTTTCCATTGGATATTTTTTCCTGCTTTGTCAAGCATTAATTGACCATAGAGTTGAGGCTCCATATCTGGGCTCTTTATTCTGCTCCATTGGTCTATGTGTCTGTTTTTGTGCCAGGACCGTGCTGTCTTGGTGATCACAGCTTTGTAGTACAATGGAATATTACTCAGTTCTCAGAAAGGACGAATACCCACCATTTGCATCGACATGGATGGAACTGGAAGAGATTATGCTGAGTGAAGTAAGTTAGAGAAAAATAATTATCATATGGTTTCACTTATATGTGGAATATAAGGAATAGCATGGAGGACATTAGGAAAAGGAAGGGGAAAATGAAGGGGGAAAATCAGAGGGGAAGAACCATGAGAGATTATGGACTCTGGAAAACATAACTGAGGGTTTTAGAGGGGAGGTGGCGGATGGGTTAGCCAGGGGGTGTTAAGCAGGGCTCGGATTGCATGAAGCACTGAGTGTTATATGCAAACAATGAATCATAGAACACTGCATCAAAAACTAATGAAGAACTGTATGGTGACTAACATCACATAATAAAAAAATTATAAAAAAAATAAAGAAATTCCATTTATCTTCATTGGAGTCAAAATTATCTAAGATCCTTCCGTATTCCCTAAGCGTGTTCTGTAAATATAAAACAGCATCTGGAAGGGATGAGTCCCCTCCTGGGGGAGGGGGTCTCTTTTTTAGCCCAAGAAGTATGGGCAAAATTTCACTGGCACTGCCTTCTAATTTTTCAACAGCTCTAGAGTAAATCCTATTTAAAAAGCTTACTCAGGCCCAGGATCCATTTATTTGATCTCAAATTGGATGTTTGCCTCTCAGGTCCAAACCAAACAACGATGCAGTTACCAGGCCTGCTTTACATTTCTGGCTCCCGGAGAGCTGCACTTGGCCAGCACCTCGTCTCCCAGGATGCTGCGGCACGCAGCCCGCCAGGCTTTCTGTCCCAGGCCCAGCAAACGGGAGCTGATCTGGAAAAGTTAGAAATGTTCGGAAGACTAGCAAGATAATTGCCTCCATTCAGTTAACAGTATTGACGGGTGGGCATGTCTGCTTGCAAGCCAGTCACCAGATTTCCGAGTCTGTCTGACAGCAAGTGCGGCAGGTGGCGAGGGCTGGAGCCATCACTGTGGTCCCTCCTTCACAGACGGCAGGTGGGCCAATCTGTTCGAGGTCCTTTTGCCCACGTGTGCCCTCGACCAGCGTTGGCATGATGGGTTGCCTGGATTTTACTGCTACTTTTCTGTTTCTTCCCAAGAGTCTCCCTGAGAACTCTGGAAGCAAAGAGGACCCCCCGCAAGGGACTCAGTGATAGGAATCGGTGGTCTGAAGGCACATGCTTCTTGTATAGGGGACTTCAGATCACGCCTGGCAAACGCCTGGCTTCCCAACGTGGGGGAAAAGGAAAACTTGCCTCGCTTCACATACGGATTCCAATGCAAACTCTGCTGGGCAGAGTTACTATTATTGGTTTCCATAAGGTGTCTTTGCTGAACTTAAGAAAGGTGACGAAGCCGGGCAACTTGGGTTTTGGGTGATCATCTTGGAAACTGGGAAACCCCAGGGAGCCAGCAGGCCCGGACCTTGCTGTGACACTGTCTCGCATGGGCCCTCTGATCACAGAACCCCACTTATGCCGTGGCCCTCGGCAATGCTTGTTGTGGCTTTTCTCAGCTTCCTTTCGAGGGGGGTGAAGCCTGGGTTCGAGAAGTGACCCAGGCTCTGGTGCTCGAGCCGCACACGAGAAACTCTCCCTTTTAGGAGCTGACACTAGGGGCCACCTCTGCCTCCTTCTGGATCCCGGGCCCCATGGCTGTGCTTAGTCCCCTCACATTTTGTTTTGTTTCTGTCACACACCTGCTGCCTGCCCGTCTGTCTTGTCTGTCTGTCTCTGTCCCTGCTGCAAGTCGGTGACTGCTGAAAATATGATCTTCTAGTGTCCCCCTGCTGCAAGTCCTTGCTTGGTAGCAGAAGAAGTACACAAACCATGCGCCCAGCTCACATCGGCAAGCAGACTGCTGGCCCTCGGGGGGCCCCACAGGGCAAGGGCTCAGATGCAGGTCGGCTCTGTCAGATGCAGGATCCCCAGACTCCAACTCCCTCCGAATCCCGGTGTGCGGGAGCAGAGGGCCTCTGGCTAACTGGGGCTGGCTCACCCCTCCTCAAGCTGCTCCCCGGCATCGGCTGATGATTGCTATGAAGGAACGAAGACACCGTATTGTGGAATATCTAAGTTTCTCAAGAGAAAAAAGTAGGAATAATTAAAATAGCATACTTCACATTTATAAAGGAGAACTGTTTTGACTAGTAGTTGAAATCCCCTGAGCTGTAAGTGTTGACCATCGACAGGACGCGTGCCAAGCACACGTGGCCGTCGGTGTGGCCCATGCGATGCCTCATTGTGAGCCATCAGCTGGCATTATTTGTTGCCACCTTCCTCTACCCTGGTCACATGTGGGCTTCCAGGGGCTTTGTGCTCGCCTTCCAGAGCTGACTGACATTTGAAGTGCTGTACGGTCTTTTTGGAAGAAGGCAAGCATAACTTGTGAATTACAAATAAAAAAAATTAAATGCTCTTCTGTTTGTTTTCATCATTGGCAAGCATTTATATATTCCATCTTGCATATGGAACACTGTAATCGGAGATGTGAGAGGAAGCACATTTGGTATGAAAACTGCCTGGCCATTAAGCATCAAGCTTGCGGGTAGGCAGGCTTGGGTTTGAATGTGGGTCCTCTGCTTTCTAGAGGTTTGACTTTGGGCACGTTACCCCTCCGAGCTCGGCTGTCTTCATCTCTCCCAGGTGGAAAATAATACCTCCTTCCTATGCGCTGCTGTGAGGTTAGAGGAGATAATAAAGAGCAGAGCACCTGGCACAGATGGAGGTTCAGGAATGATGGGTCTTATCAGCAGCCCAGTCCACACTTCAGAAACACTCCACGCATGTGTGGATAGCCTCACCTGAACTGATTGATAAGAAGCTGATTATCATCCTAATGTATCCCACTTCATTGAAAAAACAGGAACGTATTTGGTTAGGGGGGCTACCCTAGAACCTCTGTGACCTTTCTAAGATCTCAAAAGTTCTGAATTCTGAAACACATCTCCCTCGACAGGTTTTGGATGAAGGATAAACAATCTGTAGTCTTAACAACATATCAACAGGAGCAAAAGGACACAACCCAAACTGAACACAAAACCACACGGAGAGCTGGAAGGGGAGAGCAAATACATGATTAGAGATGGTGGAGGCGGTAAATTTGGGAGGACTTCCTGGAGGGAGCGACCTTAGAGGCTGATTTTAGGAGAAATGAAAGAACCGTGTTTGGCAAAGAGAAGGTAGGACATTCCAGGGGAATCCAGAAGATTATTGAGGGTCTTTCCAAGGCTTCTAGCAAATCAGACTTGCTTTCAGGGCTGTGCAATCCTGGGAGGAGGCGTGATAACCTTTAGAAAAATGCTCCTGGGGACAAGGAAAATGGTCTCTGGCTGGGGGGAGTGTGAAGGCTGGAGTCAGAACATGCACACTCTGACGAAGCACGGTTGGAGCAAACGTGGGTTTCACACGGCTCCAGAGGGACGCCTTGCCTCTCCACCAAGGACGGAGCTTGGATAGTGACAGCTCTCTTCAGGTGACTTCTGCATACACCAGTGAGCAACTGCTGCATTTATGGATGTTCTCCTGGAGCTGGAACCTTGGCGAGCCAACATTCTAAACTGCATGTCCTCGATCTTTCCCACTCTGCGTGTCTGTTTCTGATAACCTAGAGATGGAGCCGAAGAGATGCTCTGGCTGAGCGGGGAGAGGCAGGCGGCAGGGCAGTGACAAAAGCTGGTGTGTATTTCAGAAAAGCTCTCTGCCACTCTGTGCATGAAGGATGGGCCATCTGAGGCTCGGAAACCATGTCTTAATTTATCATTTGACTCCCAGTACTTAGGACAGAGCCAGACACATGCTGGTTTAATTTATTAACAAACATGATGCCCATCTTGGCAAGGTCTTCTCCCTTGCCAAGGGAGAAAACAGTGCACTGATGAAGTGATATGATTAAAATGTGGTGCAGGGGGCACCTGGGTGGCTCAGTCGGTTGAGTGGCCGACTCTTGATTTTAGCTCAGGTCATGATCTCAGGGTCCTGGGATCGATTCTCATGTTGGGCGCTGTGCCAGGTGGGGAGTTGGCTTGAGGATTTTTCTCTTTCTCTCTGCCCTTGCCCCTGCTCACATGCATGCTTTCTCTCTCTCAAATAGATAAATAAATAAATCTCGAGTAATGGTGGTTGCAGGACAGGGAGGGTTCATGACTAGAATTTTCCATAGTGATGGTTCATTGCAGTTGGATATGCTACTCTTGTCATCTACAACTGCAGGATAGGAGCTAGGAGAAACAGGAGGAAACAGAAAAACACTAACCACTTTCGCGGGACACCAACCATTAGGGGTTAGCCTGTACTAATGGGTGCAGCTCTGGGCTCTGACTCTAACACCGTATCCCCAAGTCTTTCTAATGAAAAGATACCTTTATCTACTCAAAGTCTTCTTCTTTTTTAAGGTTTATTTATTTATTTATTTATTTTAGATTGAGAGAGAGAGCAAGAGTGGAAGGGCCAGGGGAGAAGAGAGAGAGAATCTCAGGCAGACTCCCAGCTAAGCATGGATGTTAAGCGTGACTCGATTGAAAGACCCCGAGATGATGACCTGGGCCAAAACCAAGAGTTTGACACTCAACTGAATGAGCCACCCAAGTGCCCCTATTTTCTCAAAGTCTTAAACTCACTGATGGGGACGGTGGTTCCAGGAAGATGAGGTAGACCCAGATTGTGCGGGGACTGAGAGCTTGAGAACTGAAAGTATTAGAAGGGACACAGAAAAGACACATCATGATGGTGTCCATGGAATGCCCGTAGATTTTGGAGAGCAGGGGCAGTCTCACTTGGCTATCAGAAAGTGACAATTTGCTGGTTGCAGATCACTAGCTTGAGGCTGCCTTAGTAATCTAGCTCTGGTTTATTAGTTGTTTTATCTGAAATTTCCACATGCACATCTACAGGGTTGAAATTACAGTTCATTCTATGTGTTTTTAGGAGGGCTGCCTCACTGCTATGTTGCCTCCAAGGGGCCATCTTCACTTAAGGGACAGCCCAACACTCTTCTTGGGATCACCTGAATTTTCACGTTTTTAGATTCTTGTCACAGCACTGGTGGTGGTGTTGAAGACAACAGCCCCTCACCCACACTGGGGGCACTGGGTATCAGACTATACTGAGCACCGTGTGTGCTTTATCTTACACAATCCTCACTATGCCACCTTGCAGTGGGTACTACTGTGACTTCCATTTATGAGTGAAAACAGAAGCTTTAAAGAGCCAGATAACTCAAGGACACATGGTCATTAAACAGTGGACTGAGGATTTTGATCCAGGCAGATCTAAGGAACCCTGTGCTGAGTTCTCAATAAATACTGAGTTCCTACCGTGATCAAAACACTGTGTCCAATTGAAATACTGTGTTCCAAATGGCTGCACACAAAGAAACTCTAATTGTGTCCAAGGGAGGAAGGACATCATAAGGCAAATGGACCTAGAACACAATACAGGAGCATGAGGGATGAGCAGGGTGTGGTCATGATGTCAGACAGAAGAGCCATGGAAACAGGGATGACTCCAGGAGAGATCCACAGAGGAGGCCCATGTGGGAAGCAGAGTTTCAGAAAAAGAGCAAGGCACTGCAGGGAGGGAGATGGCCAAAAGCTGTGGACATGGGTTGTGCTTGGTGTGTTGGAGGGACAGTGAGTGGGGCAGGTTGATTGGAGAAAAGTTCATGAGGGAACAACAAGGAAGAAAGATGTTGGATTGAAAAATGTGAGGGATTGAGGGGAAAGGCTGAAGAATTTGTTTTTCCTTCTGTAAGCAAGGGGGACTGGTAAAGTTTTCTGAGTGTTAGAATTATATATTACTTTAGGAGGAGTTACTGGCAGAAACATGCCTGTGGATTGTAGGGGGAAGACCCTTGGAAACCAGCCACGCCTGAGAGTGAACAGAACTCAGAATTCCAGGGTCCAGTGATTCCAGAGTTGATAGATTGGGGGCGAGGCTGGCAACCATGCATCTGAGAGGAAGGTAGGGTGGTTGCTCAGAGTTGCCATAGCTAAATCACTCCAAATGACAAGTGTCTAAACTAACCACAGAGCTGGAGCTTTGTGCATAGGAAATTTACAACTAATTAATTTACTGATATTCCTCTTCCCAATTTAATTATCTTAAGGATTTTAAACAAGTATTGCCTCTTTTGACCTCACCGGCACATGAGTCCATTTTTATAAGAGGACATCTAATTAAAACAGTTGCTTATGATCTCAGAAGAAAGGCTCTCGATGTACCTGCCCTATATCTCTCAACCACAGGCTTTTAAGACTCTTTGCTCCTGGCCCAACACAGCTGGGACCAAAGGCTGCCATCACTCATAATTATTCAAGATCGTGACTCTCTTTGACAATCTGATCATAATCTTAGGGGACTTCCCATCTCCTGAAGTCCTTTATGAGCCCAGATGAGAAACCTGAAGCATTGAGGAAGGGAGATGAATTGAACAGAAAAATTTTTTTTCGGAAAGGAAAAAGTGAAATATAATCTTGAAGCATGAAAAAAGTTGAATGAACAGAAAGAACTTTTTTAAAGAGAGTAATCAGTTTTAGGAATTAGTTTCTCCTTTTCCTTAAAATGCAGTTCAGGAATCCTTGCCCCCTCCCTGTCCCTCAGGGTTATGGGCAGCTTGATGGTTATCATGGGTCTTTGCGTGTAGAACCCCTTGCCACCTGTGTCCCCAGTCACCTGAAGAGAAGAGCCTGGAATGTGGTCCAGCCAGGGGATGCTAATGGGCTCCAGGTAGCTCAGGCAGAAGTAGTCCTTTTTAGCCACTGGGAAGGGAAAGCAAAGGAGGGAGAACTGTCGTGGAGTAAAACGTTTCTTTGGGTTGGACTCCTGTGTGCCCTCCTCCAAGCCTTCTGCCCCTCAGGCCCTCTAGTCTATAAAGACAGGCCTCAGAAAGCCACCACTGGGCAACTATCAAGAGGGACAAATTCCAGCTTATAGTGGCCTCCTCAGCCCTGGGGGGGGGCATTTGGCCAGAGCACCCTGCGATTCCTCACAACTCGACCAGTAAGGGCCTGTGGGGAGGGATGTGAAGTCAGGGCTGACAGTCATAAATCAAAGGACACCAGAGCTGCTGGGTTACAGAAAGGACGAAACCCAGCCTTTTGTGTGACTGTTGGATGTGATTTCTCTGAGGTCCCACAGCTGGAAAACAGGATGAGGGCCCAGGGGTCTCCTCCACTTTTTCCCTTATTCTTCACAGAGCTGGAAAGTTGGCTGATGCTGTATGGGTGAAAATGCTTCATAAATCGTAATGAATACATATAAGCTATTATATGTGTGTGCGCGTGCACATGTATGTGCATTACAATGAGACGCTGTCCCAGGTGCTAAACACAGAGTGTGGATAAGGCTTTTGATTGTGAAGAAACTTAGGTTTAACTCCCAAGCTCCCCCATCCACTTAATTTTCTTTTTTTTTTTTTTTCTTTTTTTTTTTTTTTAAAGATTTTTATTTATTTGACAGCGAGAAATACAGCGAGAGAGGGGACACAAGCAGAGGGAATGGTAGCGGGAGAAGCAGGCTTCCCGCGGAGCAGGGAGCCCGATGCGGGGCTCGATCCCAGGACGCTGGGATCTGACCTGGGCCGAAGGCAGACGCTTAACGACTGAGCCACCCAGGCGCCCCTAATTTTCTAATTTACTTACTTTTCTGAACCACAGTTCTCTTATCGCCAAAATGGGAGTAACAATTGTATCTACCTCATGGGCTGGTTGTTTGGCTTGGGCTTGGCATACAGGCAATCCTCAGTAAAATCTGTCAAACAAATGAGGTGACACAATCCACTTGCTCAAAATAAGTCTTAGATGTTATGTTCAGTTCATGGAAGGTGTGTTTCTATCTGAGCTCATGCCTGGCACATCAAGGTAGTCAACAGTTGTTTGTTGAATCCATGCACAGATGAATGCCTTAATTTTCTTGGTCATTTTTGGTCAATGAGTAAAGCCAGGGCAGGGTGGCAGGGCACTGACTGTCGGGGTAAGAAAAGTGTGGGTGCTGGCAGGCTGTAAGTGAACCCACCAAAGGAAGTAAATGAATCTTAACACTTCAGGTCCTGGTGTCAAGTAGAGATGCCATTGGAGCACATGATCATGGACCCATTTCTGGGAAGAGGTTTGTGAAGAATGGGACACGAATCTCCAAGCATCCAAGAATTGTTGGGACTCCTTTTCTCATCCTAAATAAATATGAATATTTTTGTGCCTAGTTATATATTTGTCATTTTGTATTTTTTTTCTTTAAGTGTGTCACCCAAACTGTACATGTTTTAGACATGACTACACCTGGATCTACCCTAATACATTTCTCCCATGAGAATTAGCTAACTGGGTTCATCTTTCTCCTTCAGAGAGTCAGTGTTCAAGTCCAGAGCAGGCCTCTGACAGCACATCCACACAATACGAATTGAGTTTTGTGGTCTTGGTGGCCTTGTAGAGGCAGACAAGGTCACGAAAGACACAGATGTGATGGGGTAAAGAAAAAATTGTCCTAAATGTAGACTAGGACAGAATTTTTTGTGAGATGAATTTCTCAATCTAGTTGTGGGAAGACATTAGCATTTCTGATAAAAATGCTTAACCTATTTTCTGGAAAGTATAATGGGATTGAGACTTGCTCTGAGAAAACTAACCACCCACTCACCCACCCACCCCGCTGACTGTCAGTTAAGTGTCTAGTGACCTTCAACTAAACATTCTTCCTGTATCTAGTGTAACGATGATTATCTACCCATTCTCTCCTCCTCTATAGTTTTCCTACCATGAGAGAATCTTTAGGTTGGTCTACTGGAGGCTATTTCTCTTGTAGCAAGATTATAACAAATCTTGGACCGATCTCATGACCAGATTTTCTGACACACTCCTCTCTGCTGCCATTTGTCATTCTTTGAACTATCTTGACAGCTTTCGCCCATTATATATATTCTTCTGGGACTTCCCTTATGCATTTCGTCTTGTTAAATGTCCCTATGGAGCTATCTTATCTCCACAACCGAATAGCAAGTTTTGTTTTGTTGTGTTTTTTTCAAACAAAGATACAGTGTTCTGTTCACTCCTTTCATCTTTCTGTCTTTTCCCTGCCTTCCTCTCTGACTGCTGATTCCCCCTGAGTCTATCCCAGGATGGTACATAAATGGTTCTCAGTATGTATTGGACCAAGGATTGGTTGTTTCCTTGGAGGTGCTGGGAAGTGAGCCATATTTTGTCCCAGGTCACTTTGACCTGGTCAAGGTAACACACCTATCAGACTTGGGGTCCCTCAATCATGAACTGGAGCCACAAGCCAAAGCCACAAACCCAGGGTCTGGAACATGGGGGAAGAAGACAGCATGAGCTTTTTGAGTCAGTGGCTTTGAGTGTGGTTTTCCACCGTATAGCAGAGAATGCTTCTCTGTTCCTACAATTGGCTACCCCAAGCCTTTATTTGTGTATGTGTATCAACTAATATTTGAAATTTCACAATGATGGGCTTAGTTCAAGAAGAAATAGGCCCATCAAACACAAATGGTCCTCACAATCATCCTTTGACCTACTATGGAATTAGCTCTTGGTGATTAATCAAAAGGTCTGACTGGGCTCAGGTGCAGACTCTCCCACTTACTTTCTGTGTGACCTCCGTGAGTCACTTCATCTCCCTGAGGCTTATTTGCCCATCTGTAAAATGTAGGCTTGCCAGTGCTCAATAATGAAATGGGCCCCTTTGAATTTCAGTTTCTCCAATTGTAAGATGAAAATGATAATAAAATAAGTGGATTACATCACTGCCCAGCATTTTGTACTTTTTAAAACCCTTGAGAATGCAGTGAGGTGCTTTGAGACTGCACATCAAAATTTGGGAACACTCTTGGCTTGAAACAGACAAAAAGGATATTCGAAGACTACCGGCACTTCCCCCCCATTAACCCAAGAGTGCAAAGTGGACTTTAAGGCAGAGTCTTGGTTCTGAAGAAAGTTTGGGTGAGTCCTCTTTTTGTTTAGGTGAATGTAAGTCAAGTAACTGTTCTTTTTCATTTTTTTTTTAAACATTTACTCTGAAGTTTGTGAAGTAATCCAAATGCAAAAACTTCAGCCTGGGATTTTAATATTTTTAATCAGGTAAAACTATACATAGTAAGGTCAGATACAAGGAGAGAATACAGCTTTATAAAAATATAAATTTGTTTTTATAAAAATATAAATTTGTTTTTTACCCTCTACTTCTTTCCCAATGGAGCTGTGTTAAATTTGAGGCAGTTTGCAAAATAAAGCCAAGAATATTTACCCCACAGGATTTTTGTAAAATATTTGTTTCAAAGTTGTGTTTTGCTATATTAGTTGTAATGGTTATTATTACCGAGTATAGGAGGGTATCTCCTCATCCCTTTCTAGCCTGTGGCCTGAAGGTCGGGGACTCCTAGGGAACACCCATTGTGGGGTTCTCTGGGGCTGAGGCCAGAGAGCAAGGCCTCAAAGTCCAGGCAGGGTGAGGAGCCTGCCTTGAGGTTATGCAAGGCCCCAGAGCTGGGTGGGCCATTCAATGCTACTCTGGTCACTCCCTTTGGCAATTTTGGGCCACAGTCCAACTCTATTCAGTCCAGACACTGAGGCCCCTTGCCTCACTTTCTTCGTTTCTCTTCTGGTCCTAATTCCTGTGATTTTAGCGCCTTCTACACAAAAAAGTTCACTAAACCCTTTTTTGTCTGTAGTGGGGCTGGTTCATCCATCAGACTGAACCCAGGATGTGGAAGAGGGAGGCTGTTTCTCTTCCCCGGAGGGCAGGGAGGGCCCAGACTTTTTGGAATCACAGTGTAGTAGCCCCACTGGCTAGTGGGTGGTCAGGATCACTTTTCTTCTCACTTGTCTCACCCCACACAGTAGTTTATTATCCTAGTCCTTTCAAACACACACAGTGCTCTCCCCACCGTGTGGGGAGAAAGGAATTCTTTCTCTGTCTCATGGCATAGAACAAACTGGCGAAGAATGTGGCAGACAGAGCAGATGTAGAAGACCCCTCCCACTTTTAGCACACAGAAATGCTCAATAAAACACTTTAAAATTTTATTTAAATATGTAACTGAGCTATGTATTTTAAAAAGCTCTATCTTAAAGAAAGAGAAGAAAATTCCTAGGTGCCAGAAAAAAAAAAGAGGGCCAGAAAACTTGAGTGGTGGATGGGAGCCAATGCTAGAATAGTCAGGGCAGGACAGAGGGGAGAGAGCAGAAGGGAGAAGGCAGAGACGGGTAAGTAGCAGGGGGAGGGAAAAGAGCTGAGGGGAGGGGGGAAGAACAAAGTAGGGAGAGGACCCAGATAAAAGCCTTCAGGGCCACATGGGAATTTTATTGCCCACCTGGAAACAGGAAATGAGACCTCAGGCCTGTGCAAGGTGGGGAGTTAAAAGGAAACCCCCTGCATCTAACTAGGAACCTCAAAGGCTGTCCCTTCCTTGAAGGGAACACTAGAAAAACTGATGGTCTGGCGACCTTGCCATCTGTTTGAGACCCACTGCAGAAATCACATCACCTTAGAGAAATCACAACTCTGAGTCTGAATCATGCTTGAATATTCAGTCAAAATTACCTGGATAGTGTAGAATGCTGGTTTGCCAATTTGAGAAATGGAAGTGATAATGGATCCAGCCAATATAATCCTCTCTAGGGATGAATCCACAATCCTGGGCATATGAAGGTCCAAAAGAAATGATCTTTGCTGCTGGTAAGCTTAAAAAAAAAAAGCAACCCACAGGGCCACACTAGGAAACAAGTTTCACGAGGAAAAAGTGTTCAAGGCAGGAAATAATAAAATTAATACCCTAAAAATTAGAGAAAATCAAATAATGTTGAAAAAGACTATGAAATATGAATCTTTCAGAACATGACAATTCAGAGTACTTCCTCTATGCCAAGTGCCATTGTAAGCACTTTCCACCTGGTATCTTTCCCCCATTTACTGAGTTGGAGACTGACACTGTGCACATTGTAGAGAAGAGGAGACTGAGGCACATACTGGTTAGCTAAGGCCATGTAATTAGGAAATGGTAGAGCCAGATTTAAAACAGCAGACCACTGCAGTACTCACCTATGATCCACTATGACAGAGACTGAAGCTGTCTGGCCAAATCCGTGGCCACCTTCCTCCAGAGTGACGGACTTAGAGCCCAGCATATGGCGGGCCCACTACCCTACGTTTCCCAGCCTCTCATGTAGTTAGATGTGGCCATGTGGCTAGCTCAGTTCCTTCCAGTGGAATGTGAGCAGAAGTTGGTGCCACATCCTGACTGGCACCTGATGACAGTAGGGATTTCTCCTCTATCTTTCCTTCCCTTTTACATGGCTCCAACTGAGATGTGGTGCCATAGCTTCAACCATGCCGAAGAGGACAATGCCCTAGGAACAACTAAAAGTAGAATAGAAGGAATTTTGGTTCTTCGATGACTATGTGTATCAATCCGAACCACCCACTATCCTGGATGACTACATGAAAGAGAAACGCCTTTCTATTTTCCCTTGAGCTTCAGAATTAATATTTTGTCTGTATTTCTGCTTTCATCCCTTTCCGAAACCATTTGTGTTGGTTGGTGATCAATTCCAGATCAATTACTTGGCAGGTGGCCGTCCCCTGCCCCACACCATGATTACATACCCTACTCAGCTGGCAGGAGAAATAGGCACCATAAGACAAGAAGTGGACAGAAGAAAAAGAGTAGATGGGTTTAAAAAGGAACTAAACAAGATTGTTAGAAATGAAAACATAGTGACAAATTCTTGTATCAAAAGTTTTTTGGAGGAGTTTGCCTCTGAGGCACTGGTTGAGTAAGTAGCTCAAGATGAGTTAGGAGCAAGGGGAAGGAGTTTCTATGGCTCTTGAAGGAGCATGAGGAAGAGAAGTGGGGGAGACTCATGGGGGCCTGCGGGCTGTAGAGAACGAAGACAATGTCTGCCGTCATGTAGAAGTTGTATAGAGAAGAGCTGTGCTGGAGGCCAGTGCTTGCAGCTTGCCTCTGCTCCTAAGGAGGCCACTTGCTTTGTCTGCTCTCCAGTGGGGGTTAGAAAATCTAACCCCATCAAACTCTATTGGCTCCTCTTCCTGATTCAGGTGAATGTTTGTCTTCAATCTCTTTCAATCTCTACACGGTCCAGGTGGGGAGAGCCTCTGGAGGCATCCTGAGTACCATGGCTCCAAACACAAGCATTTCTCCTCTGCTCCGAATATGCCAGATTGCCTCTTTCATGGGCAGGATCGAGCCAAGTGGGAAGGAAAGGCAGCAAGGGCACAGGGAGGCTGTGCTTCTGTCCAGTTGGAAATGTCCTTTTCTATTCCATGGTCCCATTGTTAACCTTTGTGGACCACTTCAGGGCAACTGCTGGCCATGAGGAGGATTTGCAGTGATGTCTCTGCAATGAACTAAATGTGTATGTGCCCCTCAAGTTCAAATGTTGAGATCCTAAGCCCACAAGGTGATGGAAGTAGGAGACAGTGCCTTTGGGAGATAATAAGGCCACGAGGGTAGGCCCACGTGAATGAAATTAGTGCCCCTAAAAGAGGAAACACAAGAGAACTTGTTTTGTCTCTCTCTGTTCTCTTCCATGTGAGGATACCACAAGAAGAGGGCCATCTGCAAATCAGGAAGCAGGTTCTCACTAGACACAGGATCTGTGGGTGCCTTATTCTTGGACTTACAGCTTCCAGAATTATGAGAAATAAATGTTCATTGTTTAAGCCGCCCAGATCTGTGATATGTTGTTATAGAAGCCCACACTGAGATGCTCTCACTCTTGGGTCTATGCATACTTCTACTCCACAGCCTTCATCTGAGGGACGCTCCGGAATCATTGTCAGAGACTCTCCTGGCAGACTGAAAACTATAGAATCTGGGCCTAGGGGGCCAAGAGTCAGGGTGAGCAACTGGCCTGATTTGCTCAGGACTAGGGGGCTTTCTGAGGCTTCAGACTTGCAGGGCTGAAACTGGGAAAGTCCCAGAGAATCAAGATGGTGGGTCCCCCTACTAACAGGACATGTGCAGGACCACAATGCTCCTGCTCCAAGAAATGGCCCAGGGGAACTGAGGACCTTATTTTAGGATTGTCATCTATTGAGCAAAAAAAGATTACCAGGCTAGACTGAGTTTTCTCTGGATCTCATACCTTTCTTTTCCTGAATATAGAGCTGAGGGTGGAGGAAGCTGACCAAGGCTCATATCAAGCTGTGACAATGATTATGAACATTGGTGACACTCCAAATCATCCTCTCTATGCATGCCTCCAGACAAGCCCTCAAGTCTCATCTTCTAAATGACAATGTGATCCAGAGATACCCAAGGCTAGGCGAATTTTGAAATTTGAAATGAACCCAAGGCTCGTTTATTTCCAACGGTATTGGAGACAATGAAATTCCAGCACAGTCCGAGAGTCTAGGCTGTCCCTTCAAGCGGAATGGCCTAGGACTTAAGCGGTTTCACCCGATTGGACCAAATGTTTGCAAGTTGGATCAGTTTATTTCTTCTTGGGTTCCAACTCCATGCTTTGCACCGGAGAGAGGTCTGCACCAGATGGCTGCACGTACATTCATGCTATTCTTTCCTTATTTGTTTGGAGGCACGGAAAGGGCATCTATTGGTGGTCGGAAGAGAGGCAGGGAGCTGGAGTTAGCTTGTACTGGCTCTGAGGAGCCAGCTGTTCAATTTTCAGGAAACTGGACAACCCTTTACGGAAAATTAAATGAACTCAGCAATTAGGAAAACTACATTATACAAAACTTACAATTAAATTATATTAAAGCAAAGGTGATAAATACATAAAATTCATCATTTTCTAATTATTTTACTATTATCTGTGTCCTCATCTATTTGGTAGAAATAGTCTGTAATGGGGCACCACTGGGCATCTCTCCCTAACTGCTCAGCGGCCTCAGGCTGTAGCTCACACCAGCAAGCACCCCGTGCTGTCAAACACACACCTGCACAGCACCGTGTAGAGTTCTCATTTATTGAGGGCCTACTATGTGCTAGGCATAATCCCAAGAACTTTGGAGATATTTACCATTCATTCAGCCAGTCCCGATGCATTACATACAATATGCCAGGTATTATTGTTGTTGTTGTTGTTAATTATTATTATTATTAGCTAACATTTATTGAATATTTACCATGTGCCTGGCACTCTCCTAAGCACTTGTCAGGAATTAGCTCCTTAATCCTTGGGATAACCCTTTGAGGGAGGTTCTATTATCATCTCCATTTTAGATGTGAGAATACTGAGGCACAGGGGAGTTATACACTGGTGGTTTGCAGGTCTGTGTCAGAACCCAACAATTTGGGTCTGGAACATTTGCTCCTAACCACAAGGCTCTCCTGCCTCTCGTTGCCTCTCTGCACCATGGATGCAGCAGTGAATAGGCCAAGTCCCTGTCCTCATGGGGCTTATGTTCTAGTGGATGGCGAGAAGACGTTAAACTATAAACACATAAGATGTCAAACGGTGGTCAGTGCCATGGATAAAAATTAAGCAGGGCAAGGATACATTACTTCATCTATCTTATTTTTAATTTAATGCCATTCCCATTACAGATGACGGAACTGAGGCTCTGAAACATCAAAACCGTACCCAAGGATACACAGCTAATAGATGGTAGAGCCTGGTCCCAAAGTCTGTGCATCGCCCCCTACATGCCTGCCTTCCTCTGCTTCTTCAAGCTCCTAGCTTACCAGGCCCTGATACCAAGCTTCACTTTGCTGTGCAAACTCAGCTGAGCTGCAATCCGCCCTGTGTCATCCTCCTTTGTCTCTCTGTCCCCCAAAGCCACATGAAAGGATAAACAAGGTCCAGCTCACAGCTGGCTGGGCTGGGGGTCCCCCCGAGAAGCCAGCATGAGCGAATCTGCCATCTGTAGCATGGAACCCGCCACACTGCCTTTCTCCACGTCGGTCCCCAAGGGGGCTTTGTCTGTGAAAACAGACTTATTGTGGCTAATATAGGTCGCAGGTGGGAAAGGCCAGGGACTGACAAAGAGTTTAACTGGATTCCATTAGCACTCAAAACAAGCTCAGAAAGATAGGCATGGCAGGGGCTTGTGGGATCCGCTCTTTCAAGCACCGCATTGTCCCACTGGAAATACCATATTTAATGTCAACGTGGCTTGACCTTTAGTTTTGGTGGCATTTACTAATTCTATGAAAGCAGCCATTTCTCACTTCCCCTGAAGCTTAGCAGAAAATCAGACCATTAGTTAAGCCCAGCCCAGCCCATGTGGAGGGAAAGCTCTCTAAATGTTTCCCCCACAATCTGAAAAAAAGATAAAGGACAACCTCCATTATTTTGGTTCACTTAAATTTTTGACACCAGGGGAATCAAAAGAAAGTGTTGTTTTAATAATAGTTCAAAGCATCAGTTTGACATCTTTGGGAAGCTGAGAGACCAGATCTCTCAAAGTGGGCCTGATTCTTGGGTGACAGAAAGCTCTCCTGTCACAAATATTTCAGGGTCCCTGATCACTGAGTGATGAAGAGCTACTACTCTTGAGTGATGAAGAGTATTACGGTGTATTACTTTTCCATTACTGTCATAACAAATTATCACAACCTTAGTGGCTTAAAACAACACCCACTTGTCATCTCACAGTTTAGGCAGAAACCCAAGTGGGCACAGGTGAATTCTCTGCTCATAGGCTCACAGAGCCAAAATTGAGGTGTTGGCCAGGTGGGGCTCTGATCCACAGGCTATGGGGGAGAATCTGCTTCCAGGCTCATTCCAGTCATTGGCAGAATTAAGTTCTTTGCAGCAGTAGGACTGAGGTCCTAGTGTCTCTGCTGGTTCTTGGACAGAGGTTGATGTCACTCCTTGAGGCCACTTGCGTTCCCTGACTCATGAACTATGAGCCCCTGAGTTCACTGTAGCATCATTCACAAGAGCTAAGGCATGGAAACAACCTGTGTCCATCAATGCATAAATGGATAAAGATGTGACTGAATGTCTATTACTATATGTCCATACGTGTATTATCATAAGCCAGACAGAGAAAGACAAATACTGTTGTGGTTTCACTTATTTGCGGAATTTTTGAAAGTTGAACTCACAGAAACAGAGAGTAGAGGAGTGGCTACAGGGGCTCGGAGTGGGGGAAATGGGGAGATGTTGGCTAAAGGGTCCAAACTTCTAGTTAGAAGATGGATGAGTAGGTTTTGGGGATCAAATGCACAGAATAGTGATTATAGTCAACTCTACTGTGTTATATACTTGAAAGTTACTAGGAGAGTAGGTCCTAAATGTTTTTACCACAAGGAATGGTGATTATGTCATGTGACAAAGATGTTAATTAACTCTACAGTGGTAATCATTTTGCAATACATAAGTGTATACTTACACATGCTACATGTCAACTATATCTCAATAAACCTGGGGTGGGGAAAGCCAAAGGTTGCTTGGACATATGAATGCTAAGACATGAACTATCAACTCATGTTTGCTCTAGGCATTTTCAGAAAAGATTAATTTATTAACGGCTTATATTCTTTTCTTTCTAGCACTGATTTAGGTGATATCCTTCTGATAATATCCTGTATCCTTCTGAGTGAAGCTGGGGTAGGGGACGGAGAGCCAACAATGGCAAGTGAAGACTTCTTCTCCCATTTGGACTCTCTTTGACCTTTCAGCCACCTCTCTCCTACTTCCAGCCAGAGCAAGTTCTCTGCTTTTAAGTCCTCATGTGATTAGATTGGGTCCACTTATGGACCCAGTGATGATCCAGGCTCACCTCTCTATCTTAAAATTTGTAACCTTCATTACATCTGGAAAGTCCTTTTTGTCATGTATTGTAACATATTCCCAGGTTCTGGGGGTTAAGATGTGGACATCTTAGGGGGTTGTCTGTCTATCATTCTATCATACTTGCTTTCCCCTCAACCACCATGGGGCTCAGATGCCTGGCTCATAGGATTCTGGAGGCAACACTGTGAAGGTGCTTGGACGATGACAGACCCAGGCAGCTGTGAGGATTGAGACTTTTTTTTTTTTTGAGACTTATTTTTGAGGTGAGATAAACAGATGTGTTGTTAGAAATCAAGACCGCCAATTTGTGTGAAATGGGTGTTTCCACTTATGATTTTTCTGCCCCTAATATTAGGATCACTCGTGTAAAGACGTCCATCCATACATTTTCACAAGTATTTATTGGGCACCTACTATGTGCCTGGCACTATTCTAAGTACTGAGAAAACTGTACTGCAGAACAGACAAAATGCCTGCTCTCATGAAGCTGACACTCCAAGACTGGGAAGCACAAAATAAACTCAGTAAGTAAGTTATACTGTATATTGGAAGGTAAAAAAATATTATGAAGGAAAAGAAAGTAAGGGAGGGGGGCAGGGAGCGGCCTAGTGGGGTGGGGGAAAGCTTTAAATCAGGGTGGTCAAGTAGGGCCTCACTGGGATGTTTGAAGGACAGGTAGGAACATAGAAGGAAATGCAGAAGGTAGTTAGAAATTCAGCAGCTGTCCATGTGTGCATAGATAGCTTTGATATTTTCCAGCCATGAGACTGAATGAGTTCTTCATGGGAGTAAATGTCGACATAGGATAGACTAGAGCGAAGGAATGAGTCCTGCGGCACTCCACAGTCAAAGGTCAAGGAGAAGAGCAGGATCCAGTTGTGAATGTGACAATGAGCAGCTGGTGAAGCAGGGGGACAGTCAGGAGAGGGTGATGTTCTAGGAAAGTGTATTTAGGGGAAGGACTTGTTCATCTGTATCAAATGATGCTCATGGGAAAAGCAAGATGAAAATGAATAGTTGACCATTGGATTTAACAATTCGTGGGTCCCTGGTTTCTATGTTGTGGGAACAACATCCTGATTGGAGAATCTCAACAGAAAGTGTGGAAAGAGGATTTGAAGGCAGCAGTCAGTGTAGACCACTTGGGAGTTCTGAAGAAGGAGAGAAATACTTGGGTTGGGGGGAAGGGGCCAGGCTGTGTGATCAAGAGATTTTTTTTTTTTAAGATCAGACAGCATGTTGGGATGACAGCTGGTGAGAATAAGGAAGTAGAGAGGAAAACACAGATGGCATGGGGGAGAGAATGGTCATTTCCTGGAGTGGGTGGGAGGGTGTGGGACCGGGAGGAGGGAATGACCTTGGAGAGCAGGACAGACAACTTGTCCATGGTCACAGGAGACAAGGAGAACACATTGGCACAGATACAGGTAGATGGGTAGGTGGAAGCATGTGGGTGTGCTTTTCTGGTGGCTTCTATTTTCTCAGAATAATGGGAAAAAAGGTCATCAGGAAAAGGAGAGGGAAAAGAAAGAGATGAAAAGAATAGCACTCTCTTAGTGTGGCCATTGGTGAATAGAAGCTGAGACCCAAAGGACCCCAGGAAGAAAGGGGGAATCCAGCAGTAATCCCAACCTTAAGGAGAAGTCCTCCCTTCTTGTCAAACACTTGTGAGATCCAAAATTGAGTCGTGGGAAGAGGGCTAGCTAATAATCCTTACAGGTATCCCCCCTCCATTTTGGGGGGTGGCAAGGAGCAGAGGGAGAGAGAGGGAATCTTAAGCAGGCTCCACACACATTGTGGAGCCCATTGCACTGTTCAGTCCCACAACCCTGAGATCATGATTTAAGTCAAAATCAAGAGTCAGCTGCTTAACCAACAGAGACACCCAGGTGCCACACAGGTATCCCTTCTTAAGCAGCCATTTTATGTCTGGCACTGTACTAATTGGTTTTCATTTTTCATTCTTAAAAATATTTTATTTATTTGTTTGTTTGTTTGTTTGAGAGAGAGAGAGAACAAGCAGTGGGGAGGGGCAGGGGGGGAGGGAGGGAGAGAGAGAGGGAGAGAAGCAGACTCCCTGCTGAGCAGGGAGCCTGTTGTTTGGCTCCATGCAAAGCTTGATGTGGGGCTTGATCCCAGGTCCTAGAGATCATGACCTGAGCCAAAGGCAGACACTTAACTGACTGAGCCACCCAGGTGCCCCAGTACTGATTATTTTTTAGCAGTACCTGAATCAGTACACAAAACATGCCATGGAATTAAGGATCGTTGTCCTTGTTACAGATGGACCCTGACTTATGATGGTGCAACCTGTGATTTTTTGACTTTACAAGGGTATAAAAACAGCACCATTTAGTAGACACTGTAGTTCAAATTTTGAATTTTCATCTTTTCCCCAGGCTAGTAGTATGCAGTATGCTCCTCTCTCAGGGTGCTGGGCAGCAGTAGGAGCTGCAGCCCCCAGTTGGCCACCTGATCACGAAGGTACAACCAATACACTTATGACCATCCTGTACCCACATAGCATTCTGCCTCACTTCATGAGATCAGTAAATGACACGAGATCGTCGACACTTCATTATAGAACAGGCTTTGTGTCAGATGATTTTTTGACATGACATGAGATCATAAACACTTCAGTATTTACGTAAATGACATGAGATCATCAACACTTCAGTAAATGACATGAGATCATCAACACTTCATTATAGAACAGGCTTTGTGTCAGATGATTTTTTCCAGCTCCAGGCTGATATAAGAGTTACACCACATGTCTAAGGTATGCTGGGCTACACTACGATGCTCAGTAGGTTAGATGTATTAAATGCATTTTTTTTTTTAATTTTATTTATTTGACAGAGAGAAACACAGCGAGAGAGGGAACACAAGCAGAGGGAATGGTAGCAGGAGAAGCAGGCTCCCTGCCGTGCAGAGAGCCCGATGCGGGGCTCGATCCCAGGCCCCTGGGATCATGACCTGAGCCGAAGGCAGAGGCTTTAACCACTGAGCCACCCAGGCGCCCCTTAAATGCATTTTTGACATGGTATTTTCAACTTAAGTGGGTTTATTGAGATGTAACCCCATCATAAGTCAAGGAAGATCTGTATTATGCTTATTTTATTGAAGGGAAAACTGAGATACTCAAATCTTTAAAGCAGATCTACAGGCAACAAACTCTTTTCATTTGTCAAACGATTTTTTTCACTCTAGAAAGTCTTTATTTCTTTTTCACTTTTGAAGAATATTTTTTTTGCAGAATGCAGATTTCTAAGTCGGTGGGCACTTCTCATTCAGATAGTAGAGAAATTGAATCTAATTCTTATCTTTGCTCCACTATAAATAAGGCGCCCCTGCCCCCACTGGCTTATTTCAAGATTTGTTGTTTATCTTTTTCTATAGTTTGAATGATATGTACAAGTGTAGGTAGTTTTTGGTTTGATCTGATTTGGTTTTGGTTTTGGCAGGGTTTTGTTTTGTTTTTGTTTTTGACATTTATCCTGCTTGGTATTTTCTGAGCTTCCTGGATCTGTAGTTCAATCTCTGACATTAATTTGGGCAATACTCTGCCATTATTCCTTCAAATATTGCTTCTGTTCCTTTTTCTATTTCTTCTTCTTCTCATATCCCATTATATGTATGTTACATCTTCTGTAGTTGTCTCGCAGTTCTTGGATATTCTATCCACTCCCCCTTTTTCTTCCAGTCTTTTTTCTCTTTGCTTTTCAGTTTTGAAAGTTTCTACTGACTTGTCCTCAGGCTCAGAGACTCTTCCCTCAGCTCTGTTGTCTACCAGTGAGCCCATCAAAGGCATTCTTCATGTCTGCAACAGTGTTTTTAGACTCTGGCATTCCTGTTTTATTCTTTATTAGAACTTCCATTCCTCTGCTCACATTACTCATCTGTTCTTACATGCTGTATACTTTTTCCATCAGACCCCTTGACATTAATTAATCAGATTGTTTTCTTTTTTTTTTTTTTCAGATTGTTTTCTTGATGGATGGACATGATGTACAGAGTCAGAGAAACGGTAATAAATAGGTCTTTAATAACGTGAGGGTAACATATGGGGAAAGAGAAGCGTTCTCTGGTCCATGACGGGGTCTCAGGATTTCATGAGTCTGTGCCTCTCAACTGTGACCTGCACAGTTCAGTTTCTCCCTCCCTCTGTAGGACAGGATTTCTGGAGGGGAGTGAACTGTGTGTTTCCCTTATTCTACGTGGAAACATAAAGCTAGAGTTGGGTATTACCCTCTGCCAGGTCACTTGGGCTCCAATTAAATTTCAGTGGGTTGGGCTCTGATAAAATAGTTTCTATTGACAGTAGTCCTTGTTTAAAAGGGTAAAATCCTTTTGCCTATTTCAAAATGGCTGCCTTGCCTCTCGTGCCAGAAGCATGAGGAGCCTTTTCTCTGATCCTCACTCTGAGAATCAGATAGAGTTCTTAGAGGAGGAGCTCACCAAAGTGTGGGGCTCACATATAAATGGACTTCGTGGAGTTTTTCATTCTCATATTTGTCCTCACTGAGCCTCCAGCCATCTGTCAATCAGAGTTTAGATATCCTGCCCTGGGGCAGTGGTTTGCCTTTGGACATTGTGTCCCTGATGAATATAAGCTGAGTTATTGACTTTTTTAAAAAGTTTGTTGAGCTTTTTATTTGTTATTAGGACTGCGTGACTACTTCCAAGAAGCTCCTTCTACACCAGACCAGAAACCGGAAGTCCCCATTATTTTTTCAGGCACTTTTTATCACAACTCTGGATATAAAGTGGATGTTGTGGGGTGCCTGGATGGCTCAGTTACTTGAATGTCTGACTTTTTTTTTTTAATATTTTATTTATTTGACAGAGAGAGAGAGAGAGAGAGAGATCACAAGTAGGCAGAGAGGCAGGCAGAGAGAGAGGAGAAAGCAGGCTCCCCGCTGAGCAGAGAGCCCGATGTGGGGCTGAATCCCAGGACTCTGAGATCATGACCTGAGCTGAAGGCAGAGGCTTTAACCCACTGAGCCACCCAGGCACCCCTTGAATCTCTGACTCTTAATTCCAGCTCAGTGTCATGAGATCAAGCCCCACATTGGGCTCCACGCTCAGCTGGGAGTCTGCTTAAGGATTCTCTCCCTTTACTTCTGTCCTTCCCCCTGCTCACACACACACACACACACTCTCTCTCTCTCTCTCTCTCTATCAAATAAATAAATAAAATCTTAAAAAATAAATAAAGTGGATGTTGTTAACTTAGTTTCAATGATAAGGAAACAGGCTGAGAAGGCTAAGGGACTTCCCTAAGGTCACATTGCTTGAAGTGGGGTCCAACTCAGCTCTTACTTCTCCAGGTGACCACTCCCCTTCCACGGTGGTAACTCTCTCTGTTCACACCCAGCATCACAGGCTTGTGCTTCATTTGACTGATTTGTGCTGATGCTTACCTTGGAGATCTTTAAATTAGAGCCTGTGTGTTTTGACCTGGTTTCGTAAATTGGTAGGTCTTCTGGGGAAATCCAGCCCTAATCATTCAGTGGTCTATTACCTCATTCCTTTTTACCCTATAACTTTGGCTTCTCCTTGGAGGGAGGGGGAAGAAAAGAACATGAAGTGAAATATGCTCATTTTATTACTTGCTATTAGCTCCAGTGAGATGATTTAGGATGGCATAATTTGAAAGGGAGAGCCAGAATGTAGCTGTAGGAATACATGTGATTCCCATTAATTTGTGCAGAAAGGAAAAATGGACTTACAGCCATAAGGTCAGGGCTGGAATTGAGTCCTGGCTTTGCCCCTTGGTCTGCAAGCAAGCAGGAGCCTCAGTTTCCTCATCTACTAAGTAACTACTCTCTTATGTCTGCATCAGGACCCAATTAAAAAGCATCTACCAACAGTTACTGAACACCTTTGTGCCCAGCATGATGTTAATTTTAAGGAAGAATAGAAGAGAAATATACTGATGTCTGTGTGCTGGGTATTTGTGGAGAATGGACGACTGTGTGCTTCTGGAAATAGGCTACATGCTATTTGTATACCGACCTTGTATTAGTCTCCTCTGTCCTGCAAAATCAGCTGAGGCATTTCATATCCTCTGCTTTGGCCTCTAAACTCTGAGGTTTTTGCTCAATTTCTTAATGTCTTTGGGTACTTTCCAGCTGACTGCTTCTTTCTGTTGGTCCAGGAGTCTATCTAATCCATGTGATTGCAGAAATCTAGTTTTATCTAGCCCAACATCTTTCTGCAAAGCTCACCACTTTTCCACCAGTAGGCCCATCCTGATCAAAGGCTCAGGGCCCCCTTCCTTCATTAACTCCACAACTCACCTCATCTAGACTTGCTTTACCTTTAAAGAAAGGCAAGGACCAAAGAATGTCTTTCCAATATCTCAGTATTCACTTATAAAAAATAGGTAATGCTTATAACTGAGCACACTTAACAACATAAGACCTCCCACTTCACACCCAAGAGTGGACACTGAAAAGTCTGCCTAAAGAATGCCTGCAGACTTGTCTGCGTTTGTCATTCTGAAGCCTGCTCTGGTCAGGTTCATCTCAGGAAAAGAAGATTAGAGTCTGCAGTGAGTTGCCTCAAGAATGTGGCAAATGAGGTCAACATCCAAGAAACAAACCAGGAAGACTCAGCAAATGGTGGCCATGCCAGAGGGGGTCAGCCCTGAGAAGTGCTTTGTCAACGTGCTGCTGATGGAGAATCAGGAAATATTCAAGTGCAGCTGTGGTCTAAGGATACAGTCCTTAGGCTTGGTCTTCGCTGCAGGAAAGAGTTGTGTAATCATCCTTTGGTAACAGCAGTTTGGCAAAATGACCAGGCTGCATTGGACCTGGGAAGAAGGAATTAGACTAAGAAATCTCACCAAAACCAGAAATGTAGGGGCCATATTGAGCAGCAACAAGGATGTGGGTCCTCAAAAAAGTTCTATTTTCATGCAAATTTTGCACTGCCCAAAGGGAATATCCCTTAAGACCACTTATGCTCAACTGGGAGCTCTTTTTTCAGGGGGATATTTGGCAATTAACTCTATTCTCTAGTTTCCCTGAAGAGTACGATTGGCCTAGGAAAAAGTAGAGCATCTTTTCAGCCATGTTTGCTCTTATCCCCATCTTAGTTCCTGATACCCCAGTTAAATGTGAGATGGTTGAAGTGTCATAGGCCAGAAAGAAGCTGCAAAACCTTGTAGAAAGGCAGGAGCAGAGGGTGATGGGGCTACAAACATGGTGAAGATATGGGGGTACAAACATGGTGAAGAGATGGGGTACAAACACGGTGAAGAGATGCCTAGTGGAACTTTTTAAAAAAATTTTGATGCCTTCTTTCCATCCCTTTCTTTCCTCAAACAATTAATGAGGTTCTACTATGTCCAAATCCAGTGTGGGGCATTGAGAATATGAAGATGAATGACTCAATGCCCATGCTTGAGAAATTCACGGGCCAGTAGGGGAAGACAGGCATAGAATATGTGGTTAGTCCTCCAACAGAAACACAAATAGAGGTCTCTGAGGGGCAAACTGCTAAGGAGTTTCTATTAGTTTTCTATGGTTGCTGTAACAAATGACCACACACGTAGCAGCTTAAAACAACACAAATTAATTCTCTTGTAGCTCTGGAGACCAAAAGTCTGAAATCAGTGTTATTGGGCTACAGTCAAAATGCTAGTGGAGCCGGTTCCTTCTGGGGTCTCCAAAGGAGATTGGCTTCCCGGCCTTTTCTGGCCTTTGGAGGCCACCTGCATTTCCTGGCTCAGGACTTCTTCCCTGTATCATTCCAATCTGTTCTGTCATTGCATTTCCTGCCTTTCCTTCGGTAGTCACATCCCCTCCTCTGCCTGCCTCTTGTGAGAAGTCTTATGATCACATTTAGGGCCCAGTTAATCTAAGATAATCTCTCCACCTCAAGATCCTTACTTCAATCACATTGACAACTTTCCTTTTTGCTGTATAAGGTAACATGGTTTCAGGGTCCAGGAATTAGGACCTGGATATCTTTGGTTGTCATTATTCAGCCTGTTACAGAGTTATAGAATGAGGACAAGGGCATTTGGGCTGAGCCCTGACAGATGAGCAGGAGTTCTGGCCATTTTCTAAGTGGAGGGGGTATGACATGGAAGGCCTCACCAGCCGAGTAACTACTAAGATATTTAAGTAACTGGACTATAGACTACACAATGGAGAAAGACAGAAGCTGACGCTGAAGAGGGGGAGCAAGGCCAAGCCACAAAGAGCCTTGAATGCCAGACCAAGAAGTTTGGATGTGGCATTTTTAACAACAGAGCTATTCCATGAGGGATGGAGTGGGTTGTTGACATGGGCAAGTGGAGCGATGATGAGATCCGAAAGGAGGCAGAGAGAAGGGCATCTATCAACTACCAAATAATAAAGCTGATTCTGTAGGGGCTTCCACAGGCCCTGTTGATGGGAAGGTCAAAGAATCTGTGACATCAGGGCATCAAGGCCACCCTGAGATTTAACCCATGCCCAGTCCCATTCTCATGAAGCCTGCCATTTTGTGGATGTTCAATAAATATTTGTGGGTTACATGAATAAAATAATCTTCTAAGGGGGAACCAGGGAGATGATCTTTCTTGTTTGGGTCCTGGGGTTGGAGCTATCTTCACAGGTCCAGTCAGGGATAAATCAACCTTACATTAAGAGAGAGGACAATCCTCTACCCTGGTTCTTCTTAAGGGGTCTTTCTGGATATTAGAAGTAGGGTGCACAGTGAAGAATGCCTTGACATTCAGAAAGAAGACACAGCAGAAGGAAGTACCATTCAAGAGCTGATAGAGCCCATCTCTTCCCGCTTTGGCTCCAATTCAGGCTTCCAGAGTGGGTCTGGCACCTGTGCTCAATCAGTCAATACCCTCAACTGCTGTCCCCCTGTAGGAAGCCTTGAACAGAAGCTCCTGCAGCCCTGTCTGCCATACTGGAATTAAAAAGAAAACAATCCACATTAATGTGCACAACCAACAGATGGGCAGTTGAATAACCCTTTTTAGGCAGCAAAGGTGGCCCTGGGGCTCATGGTTAGAGTCCACATTCCAAAAGCTCAAAGTATGTTTTCAGACTGGACAACCAGACTTTAATTCCTTCCATACCACGCATTATTATGTGATTCCTGTCACCTCGGAAAGCTCAGATGATTAAAAGAGTTTATGTTTTCTACTTCTAAGAATCCCTCTTGCAATTTAAATGATTCATGTACCCAAGTTTTACAAAGAGGAAAACAACCTCATTGTTATTTGCTCTGTTAAAGCCCTCAAGTGTTCAGCTTATTATTTTGTTATCTGGTAAAAAGGGGGAGTTTATCTCTAATTTTCTCACCCTTTCCATGGGGATTTCTTATGGGATAATAAAACTCCTTATTTAACTAGCAAAGAAACAGCTCCTGCTCTCATCTTCCCTCTTGTTTGGGGAGAGTGGGAGGGAGGGAACTGTCCATCACCCACTAGTATTAGGGCCTGTAGCACATTTCAGGAGAAGAAATAGGTAGAAGGGAGGTCAGAGTGATGAGAATATTCCCCTATCTCTGTAATCCTTGCTCCAGAGCAATAACACGATCATGGGAGGGACTGCTGGCTGTCCCGAGCATTCATCTTCCCCTGCTTCCTTCCCTTATTTATACAGGTTTTTATGAGTTTTACTTGTACTATTTGTGTGCTTGTATTTAGCTCTATGTAACTTCATCACCTGTGTAGGTTTGTGTATCTATCACTACCGTAAAGATGCAGCACAGTTCTGTTATCACAGGGTCCCTGGTGATATAACCTTATATTTTATATAACCTTATATTTTATAACCTTACCCACCTCCCTCCTGTCTCTTCCCCACCACTGTCCCTGATCCCTGGAAACACTGATCTCTTCCATATCTCTGATTTTGGCATTTCAAAGATGTGTATATAAATAGAATCCTTTCTATAGTATATATGATTTTGAGATTGGCCCTTTTAAAATCCAGCATAAATCCCTTGAGATTTATCCAATTTGTTTTGTGCACTAATAATTTGCTTTTTATTGTTGAGTAGTATTCCATGGCATGGGTATACCACAGTTTGTTTAACCATTCCTTTGTTGAAGATGATCTAATTGTTTCCAGTTTGGGTTATGAACATCTGTGTATAGGTTTTTGCATGGACATAAGTTTTCATTCTTCTGGGATAAATGCCCAAGGGTGCAATTGTTGATCTGTGTGGTAGATTCATGTTTAGCTTCATAAGAAACTTCCAAAAATGTCTATACCATCTTACATTCCTTCCAACAATGTATAAGTGATCCAATTTTTCCACACCCTCTCTGGTTTTTGACACTGCTACCTTCTTTGTTTTAGCCAGGTATGTAGTAATATCTCCTTGTGGTTTTAATTGGTATTTTCCTAATGGCTAATGATGTGGTACATCATTTCATGTCCTTACTTATCTGTATGCTCTCTTCAGTGAAATATCTGTTCATGTCTTTTTCCCATTTTTCCACTTGCACTGTTTTACCTGGGAAAAAATCGAAAATGATTTATGAGTTTTGAGAATTCTTTTTATGTCCTAGCTACTGGCCTTTCATCTGATATGTGGTTTGCAGTCTTTCTTTCTTGTAATAACTGAAGGGTCATTAAAAAACCTTCGGTTTACACTGGACACCTGGCTGTCCAGCTAGGGACAACATTCCCAACTTCTCTTGCATCTAGATGTGGCTACATGGCCAAGTTTGGGCCAGTGAGATGAGAGCAGAAATGATACGTGCAAAGTTTGAATCATCTCTAATGAAAACAAAAACCGTGTGTACTAATTTCTATCTTCTCTCCTGTCCTGCAACCTAGATCTTAAAGCAATGTAGCTTCAGTGAGGAGGGCAGTGCTTAGGAGGGCAGTGCCTTAGAGCAGGGTCGGCAGACTCTTTGCTATGGGACACATAGGAGATACTCCAGGCTCATAGGCTGTATGGTCCCTGTACAAACTATTCAGCTCTGTTGTTGTAACACAAAAGCATCCGTGGGCCATGTGTAAACAACTGGGCATGACTGTGTTCAGTCACTTTAGTTTAGGGGCTCTTTGTTGTAGCAGCTCAACTTTTGTCGTGCAGACATTGGAATTTATCGACACAGACTATGCTCAGGATACAAAGGGGATGCCAAGGTAAGTTGTCTATGTTCCTTGCCCAGAGAGCATGCAGTCCAGTGTGAGAGATGCCAGTGGAGTGAGGTTGAGCTGTAACCAAGTAGGTAATAAGGAAAGTGTTCTGGAAACATAGTGGGAATGGGAGTGGGGAGAAGGGAGGAAATCCTGAGAGTCTAACAAGTTGACAGTTGTTTTATGTTATTACATCACTGAAGGTTGGGAGAAGTCTATGAAGTATGCTGTGTTTCCATTCTAGAGATGAAAACAATGAGTTTCTAGAAGCTTATTTAACTTTCCCACTGGCAGAGATGAATTTAAACCTTTGAGAAGTGTCCGCTCCAATTATGGATTTATTCATTATGGACACCTTCAGACTGGTCTGAGTCCACTTCTTGTGGACACAGTGGGCCCTTTCCATCCTCCCTAGCCTTCCCTGGTTGCTAGAGCCTCCATCAGATTCAGTTAAAGTTAGATCATAAGCAATTATTAAAACCAGGACCAGGAAGGCTAGAGGAATGAAGAAAAAAAGAATTAGAAAGGATTTCACCTTTAAAAGAATAAGGTTTTTGTTTTTTGTTTTTTTTTTCCCCAAATATGTTTATTTTTTCAGTGTTACAGGATTAATTGTTCATGCACCACACCCAGTGCTCCATGCACTACATGCCCTCCTCAATACCCAACACCAGGCTCACCCAACCCCCCAACCCCTCCCCTCCAAAACCCTCAGTTTGTTGCTCAGAGTCCACAGTCTCTCATGGTTCATCTCCCCCTCTGACTTCCCTCCATTCGTTTTTTTAACAGTTTTGGACTTTACCTGAGCCCTGTGCTCCTTCACAGCAGCTACAGTGAGGAATTCCCCCTAAATTTTGTGTTCCCAGGATGGCTAACCACAAAGGACCTTCCTGCCCTTGCATATGCTGAGATAAGATCTATCTCCACCCTTCCTCGTGGCAATTTCGTTCATGATGACTCCCTTGTTTATCTGCCTCTATAAATCCCAGGTCCCCTTCTTTTTCCTTGAGACATTTCTCATTAATGAACATTCTCCTTACTGCAATAATATGCATTAAACCACGTCTTTCATTGTCCAGCACATTTTGTCTTTCACAGTTTTGATGCTGACTCAAACAGAATCAGACCTTGCCTTTCAATCTTTATTTATACCGTCTACATACCAAGACTCTTCTGTCCTTTGTGCTCTCTTTCTTACTTCTGATCTGGGGACCCAACAGTGGACCCAGCCCCTGGTTCTGTGCTCTGGACTCCTGTCCATTAGTAACACAGTAAATATTTGACATTGATTCTTCATGGATACTCATTTGACCTCTGGAAATGGCTTCTCTTGGTTTTATTGTCTGAAAAATTGGTGTTCTTTGTAAACAGATTAATGTAAATTAACAGATGTAATGCCATGAAACAAATCTTTTCTCTATTGGATGAAGATAACAGAATTGGATTTGTTAGTCTTTTCTGTCTGTCTATTTGTCTGAGCTCAGATCAACTAAGAATTTGCACTCACTAGGACGGGAATGGTTCCTTTTTTTGTTTGTTGTTTTTAAGGGAATGGTTCTTTAATATTGACTGGTCATTTTTCTATTTCTGTGTTTATGCTTGACCCATGGCTAAAATTTTGTACTTGAAGCTATATCCTTTTTCTCTGTGTGTGTCTACATATTTATATATCTCTAATTCAAAAAAAGCTTTTACTTCTCATTGTGTGAGTATGGAATATTTTCCTACCTCTGGACTGTATGAACAAATTAAATTATAAACTCTCTTATAGGAGTTCAATTCTGATAGACTTAGAGGTAAAATGTGCTTATATAAATTAAATATTCCTAGAATTCCCAGAAATTAAGAAAATTGAACTTTAGTTTCCACATTAAAAAAAGAGGTATTGTTAAAAAAAAAAAAAAAGAGGTATTGTTAATATAACTCAGAAATGTTTTAAGAATTCAAGTTTACATAATTTATGTAAATCTTTGGCAAATGCGACTAGTTTAATAATTTTGGTTTCATGAAAACAGCTATGTTTTCTTTGAGTTATCAAGTAAAATAAAAGCATACATTTTTATTCTACTTGGATAAGGGCTTCCAAAACTTATACAGGTTTAGTATTTTTTTTTTAGATTTTATTTATTTATTTATTTATTTATTTATTTATTTATTTATTTATTTAACAGAGAGAGACAGCAAGAGAAGGAACACAAGCAGGGGGAGTGGGAGAGGGAGAAGTAGGCTTCCCACTGAGCAGGGAGCCCGATGCGGGGCTGGATAAGGGGCTCTATCCCAGGACACTAGGATCATGACCTGAGCCAAAGGCAGACAGTTAACGACTAAGCCACCAGGTGCCCTAGGTTTAGCATTACTTCTATTTCATGTTTAAGACTATGAAAAAATGTAAAATTTCATGTAGCCAAAGTGAATCATTGTTCTGAAACTTTATCTTAACAATAATTATGTTTTGTAGTGTATAAGCTTGAGGATAATTTCCAAGATCTTTAGGCCACATAAAACCCTGGACTTCTACTAAATTGAGTTAATTAATGAATATTCATTGGATACATACATCATGCCTAAGTAAGATAGAGTACTGAAACATTAATTACTACTCATAATTTTAGTTTTATATACATTTGCCCCTTATTTTTATATGTTGCAGGGAAGCTATATATTTTGACTTCATTAATGAACATGTTCATTTTTTGCCACTTTGAGACACTGTACTATAAAGGATGTGTACGGCTGTAGGAAGTTGTAAGCATCGCTAATCTGCTGCAAAGTCTGGTACATGATAGATTGTTCACGGTTATCAGCCTCCTAATTTTTTTCTGTGGAATACAAGTTACTGTGGTTAAACTTATTATCAGTATATGTGAATGAGATGACAGAGAGAAACAGTTTTGTATGCAAGGTAGACAGGATGTGTTTTTGCTAATGAAGAATGAGAGTAGTTTTGTCCTAAACTAAAGTGACTGATGGCGGCAGAGTGAGAAGGAAGAGGAGGACCAAATCTAAGGGTATATAAAGTTTTACAGAAGATTTATGGAAAGGAACTTTTATTTGTTGTGGTCAAATCTCACTAAGATCTGGTGGGCAGATTTATAAGATGCAGTTATGCTGATGCAAAACTGGAATTTGTTTTTATCTCTGTTAAAATGACAAATTTTCTCCGATCGTTGGTCTGCTCTTAATATGAGGTTTTAAAAAGTTATTCTTTACCTTCTGTGTAATCTGCCTAGATAGCAAAGATTCCATATTTTAACAGAATCACCTTCTGTATTTTCATGTTGGTTTTTATTAGGTCCTTGATTGTTTAAGAAAACAAAAACTTCTCACTTAGGAAGGAGCTAAGGTTCTTTACAACGATTCTACCCTCTCTGTTTGTTTCCGTTTTATTGTTGCTTTGAAATGAGAAGCAAAATGTTGCATTGTAGGTACCCAGATCCAATTCCTATCTTAGATGCTCAGATCTCTTAACAACTTTTGCTTTTTGTTTTTCCAAAATCCAGTTTGAAGTGATATCTTTTGTACCTAAAATTGTCTTTGAGCTTTCCCAGAGGGTCTTTGGAAAATCACAAAGGATTCATTCTTTCATCTTGTAAAAGGAGAGGTGCTAGGAATAATGCTTATTTGATATGTTATTATTGTTGAATTGCAAGCAAAGTGTTGTCAAATCAGAAGAGATGCTTAGGTTTGCCTAGGTTAAATTTGTATGGGTGATCTTAATAGTACAAACATTTCAGAAGTGTTTATCATGTGAGAAATCCCTAGAGATCTGTCATGCCCTCACAGTCTACAATATGCTGGATTTATCAAAGTCCTGATAATGCTTTTCCTTACATTAGATAGCAGCGTAGCATTCATCATATTTTCATATTTTTAAAAATGTTATCTTTGCTGCAACTTTATTTCTTAAATGTAAATCTAGCATCTTTTAGGGCTATAGTTTTCCAGTGGAGTTTTACTATCTATGGAGTTTTATTAACATTATTTACCTATGGAGTTTTATTAACTCCAAGCCTTAAAAAAACTCCATGATATAAGTTATACACAAGATCCACAAATTAAAAATAACAGTCATTATATGCATAGATATTTTATCTTGTTTTGCACAAAAACAAACTCCATTGTCACTTGTATTATTCCTACATGAACACGTAACAAATCTTTTGCTTTTGAAAATCACAAGTAAGTGGTAAATATGCAAACTTTGTCTTATCTGGGTAGAGACTTAATTGTCCCCCCACACTCTTTCCTGGAAAAACCCCTGTACCAAAAGTAGACTGAATCCTGTTACCTTGACCAAATTGTGAACATTTACCAAAATTTTTAATCCTTTTAGTTTTCTTCAATATCCGGCTATAATCCTCCAAACAAACTTTTCCAATTTTTCTGCCTCTCACACGACTTAAAGTCACTCAGAACTAAAACCTGACTGCCCCCATCCTTACCAAGACTCTAGGTGACCACTGGCCCTTTCCCCTAGGATCCAAAGAAACCCGGCAAGCTGGAGACCAGAAACTTGACATAAGCCTGCAGAGGCCACCACCACAGCCAGCCATTCGTGGGCCAGAGTTCTCCTTGAACCAGCTGCATCTGCACCACTAAGGGTGTCCAGCAAAATGTTGGGTCACACATGCTCTTTTAAAAAAGGTAGCCAACATCAGCAAGAACATCAACATCCAAACTGGAGAGCTTCAAGAAACACAGAGTAGCACTGAATAACCAAGAACTTTCTCCACCAACCTCTTGGAATGTATTGGGCTACTAATCTTCAGAATTCAGCTTCTGGCTCTTTACCTTAATGTTAATATTTCCCTTTTTCATTTTAAGACTTCTCCTTTTAAGATACCTTGTCTCCAGGACCCCAAAACAACTGATCTCTGTCACCACTTCTCACAGGTAGTTTAACTGGTTTTATAGGACCAATACTAACAAGACTCCTCATGAGACTTTCTTTTCTTTTTTTTTGTTTTTAAAGATATTATTATTATTTTTTTAATTTATTTGACAGAGAGAGACACAGCGAGAGAGGGAACACAAGCAGGGGGAGTGGGGGAGGGAGAAACAGGCATCGGGCAGGGAGCCCGATGTGGGGCTCAATCCCAGGAGCCTGGGATAATGACTTGAGCTGAAGGCCGACGCTTAACACCTGAGCCACCTAGACACCCCCTCATGAGACTTTCTTAGATCTTATTTCACCTTCTCAGGAGATTTATGATCACCTTTGAGTTGCTCAGAAAGAAATGCTATTTGTGTTGAACAAATGAGGGGAAATAACAATGTTGAACTATTCCTGGGCCTTGTGCTCCCAGGAAGTTGTGACAATTAAGAAATCCACTACCATTTTGTGTCCCGGGAGTAGCTAACCACAAGGGCCACACTACCCTTGCAGATTCCAAGATCCATCACCATCCTCCCTCATGAATCCTGTAAGTCTCATGGATGACTGTCTTGAGCATCTGCTTCTATAAACCCTAGGCCCCCTTCCTTTTCTTTCAGTTGTTTCCCATTAATAAACATTGTCCTTATTGCAATATCTTGAATAAAATCATATCCTTAATTGTCTGGTACATTTTGTCTTTCATACTTTTCACTGTTGAGTTCTCTCCATTTCTTTGCCTCTCTGAACCTCAATTTCTTCATCTGCCAAAGACTATTACTTCCACCTCTGAGAAGTGTGAGGATTAAATGAGAGCAAAGAACCATGGGAAAGAACCAAACTAAGCAGTAAGTAAGTGTTCAATAAATATTAGTCCTTCTTCTTAGAGGAAAACAATCCCAAAGCAATAGGTGACTGGAGTGGGGACTGGTTAAAAGATAGGGGTTAAGTCAGTGTAACTGTGTCTCTACACACGGGAAAACAATTCAGAGCAGGTGCCCTGACATTGAAGTAAACAGCCCTGAGCAGGAGCATCATTTCATACGGAGCAGAAACTATACGCTAATGTATGTTGGAAGTGTGTCTTCCTTCCTTGTAGGAGGTATGTTGCATATTAGTGCTGAGATCATTAGAAAAATAATTTACCTTTACAACCTAATGACAAGGAGTATCTCAAATGGTAGCCCTCCATCTACCTTGGGGTGGCCAGGTGGTTGGGTGCCTACATTGTGGGTTTGCTGACTGTTTCCAGGGAGGTCCTGCTGGCTCCGTCTGCCAAGTGAAAGGACCACATGTGTCGCTTGTATTCACATGTCAGGCCAGGAGAATATAGGTCTGAAAACAGGTTAAGAGCAAAATCTCTGACAGCGCTTTATGGGTTTTTCTGTATTTCTCCTAGTTCTTTGTGGAGCCCTTTCTAAATCTGCTGGCAGGGAATGACAGCTTCTAAACAGACTTCAAGATTACTGGAAAGGAGAAATGCTGAGGAAACTAAGGACATTACAGGGAAGTTCACAAGTGAGAGAACAAAGTCACTACTTGACAATTCAACTGGAAACTCAAATTGCAGCCGTTAGCATTCACAAAATACCAGTTTTAGATACACAAATGCAAAGTAATCAGAAAAACATTGCTCCTGAAAAGTGATCACGGTGGTGCTTTGCATTAAACTGTAATCAGCCTGAATGTAAAATGAGCAAATTCCAAGACCTGGAGATTTTAACCTCTGCAAAGAGAGACTATTTGGAGACCTTGAGAAAATATGGCTCACTTATTTGCTGCTTTCTGTTACCACTCCGTGGTCCTCAGTAATGTTGTTTTTCACACTTTCAATTCTTTCCTCCCCACTAACACCTTTTAATTTAAATCTTACCTCATCAGGGCCAAATCACCCAGTAAGTACAGGCATGCACAGTGCCGAAGTCCCACAGAACTGTTTCGATTTCTTTTAAAATCAGAAATAGAAGAGGGGTGCCTGGATGGCTCAGTCAGTTAAGCGTCCAACTCTTTATTTCAGCTCAGGTGAGATCGAGTCCTGCGTCGGGCTCTATACTCAGTGCAGAGTCTGCTTGGGTTTCCCTCTCCCTCTCTGCCTCTCCCTGTGCTTGGAGGCACACACTCTCTCTCTCTCTCTAAAATAAACAAAATCTTTTTTAAAAATCAGGAGAGAAAGAACTCTTAGGTCAAAGAAAGATTTTTAATGTACAGTATTAATATATTCATCTTTATGCCAACACATAGAATATAATATAAGATGATTTTTTTATGGAGGAGGTGCCCGTGAAAACCAGTGTGCTGGGGTCCACAAGTCACAGTGCAGCTCTGAGCAGTTGGGCCTATTTGGAATTTAGAAGTGCTCTTAAACCCTTGGGGACACAGAAACTCGAGGTTTACACTTGTTTTGTCCTGAGCTAAAGCGAGCAAGGCCCAAGGCCAACTTCCCAGGCCACCAGCCTCTGTCCAGTGACCCGCATCCCATCCTGGCTCCAAACATGGGCTCTGGCCCATCAGCAGCCGCACTGTGAGGCTTTGGGAAGGTAACAACATTCTAGTGGCAGGGACCATTACAAACTCTGATTTGGGGGATGCCTGCGTGGCTCAAGGGGTAAAGCCGCTGACTTTTGGTTTTGGCTCAGGTAATGATCTCAACATCCTGGAATCAACCCCCGTGTCCGGTTCCCCACTCAGTAGGGATTCCACTCAAGGATTCTCTCTCTCTCTTTCTCTCCCTCTATCCCTCCCATCACTCTCTCTGTTTCTCTGTCTCAAATAAATAAACCTTAAAAAAAAAAAAAAAAGAAAGAAAGAAACTCTGATTTGGCTATTACCGAGGGACCAGAGTTACGACTAAACTTACCATTGTTCAAAGGAAAAGTCAAGTTACATAGTCCAATGGAGGATTTTCTTCCTCATTTGCATGAATTTAAATTTTAAAATGTATGTAATACAAACCCTAAAAGACAATCGTATAATTTACTAATGACCTTTAAGATGATAATAAAGTCATGTGAAAAGAAATAGCCAAACTGGCAAGGAGAGCCTATTTACAAATCCAGTATTTGAGTATCGGGCCCCCCGGGCGCATGCTGGGCTTCAGTCTCCTTCCTTTGGTGAGCAGCGCCAGTTAGCGTGGGGAGAGTCTGTTTCCTCTTCCCTATCTCTTCTCGAGGAGCACATTAACCTGGTAGAGTAGTAGTGACTACCATTTGGGGGCTCCTGCTAGGTGTCATACCCCTTCCATAAATTATACCTGAATAATACAAAAATGCTGCAAAGTAGATAGTAACATTTTTATTTTATTTACTTATTTTTAAAAAAGATTTTATTTATTTATTTATTTGACAGAGAGAGAGAGAGAGAGTGAGAGAGGAAACACAAGCAAGGGGAGTGGCAGAAGCAAGCTTCCCACCAAGCAGGGAGTCTGATGCAGGCCTGGATCCCAGGACCCTGGGATTATGACCTGAGCCAAAGGCAGAGGCTTAATGATTGGGCCACCCAGGCACTGCAAAATTTTTATTTTAAGGACCAGAAACGGAGCTCTCAGTCGGTGGAGCAAGTGACTCTTGATGTCTGGGTTGTGAGTTCAAGCCCCACATTGGGCATAGAGAGTACTTAAAAGTAAGATGTTTTTAAGATTAAAAAATTTTTTTTCTAAAGATTCATGCATCTATTTATTTATTTATTTGAGAGAGAGAGAGAGAGAGATTGTGTAAGTGGGGGAAAGGGGCAGAGGGAGAGAGAGAATCCTTAAGAAGACTCCCCACGGAATGTGAAGCCCGATTCGGGGCTCCATCTCTTGACCCGAGATCATAACTTGAGCCAAAATCCGGAGTCGGCTCCTCAGCTGACAGCCACCCAGGCGCCCCACTTAAAAATAAAATCTTAAAAAAACAAAGACCAGAGAAGAACTGGGTAAACTGTCCACAACAAGGAGCTGGAGTGTTGTAGAAAACTCAGACTCCACTCTGGCTGACGTGCGGCCTTGGGTTCCAGATGCTTCCTGGTGACTGCCAACCACGGGGACATTTAGGATTCAAGATGGAAATGAGCTTTGCAGGTAGAGGCAGTGCAGGGATCCTGATGGGGTCTCCCAGGCTGAGCTCTAACTGAGGGGACCTCTCAATGCCCTCCACAGGACATGCGACAGCCTTGGACCCTCTTCGACTTTCCACCCAGGTCAGGTGCATCTCAGCCTCCAGAGGCTGGGCCACACAGCTAGCTTTCCCCCGGGCCTCTTCCTGGGCCTCTCTTCCTGCCTTGTGGCTCCAGCTCAAACCCTCACCCCCTCCAAGACAGTCTTCCTCAAAGACCCCAGCCTGGCCTGGCCTTTCCCTTCGCCATCTCCCTCCTTTGCCTCCGGAAGTGAGGGAATCTTCTGCTTTGTATTATGCAGGAAGAAAGATTAAACTCACGTCCTGTGGGTTTCAGTTCTCAGAAATCCAAACGAACAGTGAAGAAAAGTATGGACTGTGGCCGACCATCATTTTCCCCATTTTTGATGCCCTGATCTGAAATCACCTTTCCAGGCCTGAGGGGGCCTATGGCTGGTATGTCCCAGTGGCCACCCACCAGAAAATCCGAAGCTCTCAAAGGTCTTAGTTTCCCCTTTCTCTCTGAGTTTCAGGGGAATGCAAGCTCTTCTTGAAAACTACGGTGCAGCCTGGCCAAGGAAGGTCATGTATTGGGAACAGTCCGCTTGGCAACTAACTGCTCCCAGAGACTCTTCCAGCAGAGCCCAAGCACTCAGAAACCTGTCAGCCTTTGAACGTGGATGTGGGAAGTCAATTAAGAATTGAGTACAAATTCATGTCTTCTCTGGTTCTTTTTATGTGTGCTCTTTACATCTTACCCATGAGACTGTACATTCTTGGGCAGGGATGAGCCTTTTGTTTATTTTGTGCCAGGGCCTCCTCTCTTTCACTTGCTGGTGCTCAATATGTGTTTAGTAAGTGTTTTATGCAGTAAGTGGAGGATGAACTAATTTTACATTTTCTGCAACACCAGCTCAGGGGTATACCTTCTCCTGGAGCTGAGGAACAGGCAAACAAAACACAGTGTATACAGGAGAACCTATTCCTGGACAACTTAGTTCTCTCCCTGCACCTGTAAGTCTCTCTGCCCGGTGGAAACCATGGTCTCTTTATTGGAGTTCATGGCGGCTCTGGAAGGAAAAAAATAATGGTTAACAGTTCTGGGTTTAAATTCCACCAAAAAAGAAATAGGAAGGAAGGAAGGAAGGAAAAGAAAAGCAAGCACTGGGTGCTAATAATGTGAGAAAAAAATAATAGAGGACAAATTTTAAGAAATGCACCCCCCACTTCCTGGTCCCAACCAGCCTGTCTGTCTTCAGGCACATTAAGCTCGCTCCTTCTAATCGTGAGTGAGGTTATTGAGACCGACAGATCTCCCGTTTGGGCCTGCGTGGAGATTCTGCTACCTTGCACTAATTTGTGTTCCATCGAGCCCCAAATAAGCTTAGGGCACATGGCAAATGAATTTTGGGAGACAATGGATCTTGGAACAGGCAAAACCCAAATAAATGATGTTTACTGCCCTAAAGAAAGGCTTAGCTTTAGTCCTTGTGCGAGGACTTGCTTACTTCCCTCTACTTGGCTCAGGGGGAGGGGTGAGAAATGGGGGCGTGGCTTCTCTTGCAGGGGTGGGGCAGGCTGTCGAGCTGTGTCTCAAGAAAACCTGTTTGCCTCACATCCTCCCACCTACCCTTCTCCACATTCCCGCCTCAGCTCCTCAGTTGTGTCTCCTTATTTCCATAGATCCTTGGTATTAACAGGGTCGGTAAGACCCTACCAGACCCACAACTGATGGCGCTTAAGTTAAATACCCACAGAGCTGACCAACTGGCACAGCCCAAAGCTACACGGAACTGATTTTTAAATCCTCAAGTATCAGAGCAATGGCTGTTGACCCTCAGCAGTGGGGGCGAGATGGAGGATGGCAGGGAGGAGTGGTGGTAAATAATTAGGAGCATCTTGCTTAGAGCTCAAATCCCCTTGTCAGCACTCATGTCATTTTCCTTCTTCTTAACACCCCGGCATTTATTTGTTTGTTTGTTTACTTATTAAAAAACATTTTTTTAAAGTAGACTCCATGCCCAGTGTGGAGCCCAATGTGGGGCTTGAACCCATGACCGTGAGATCAAGACCTGAGCTGGGATCAGGAGTCGGATGCTTAACTGACTGAGTCACCCTAGAGCTCCCTTTGGCATTATTTTTAAGCAAATAATACATGAGTGGCACAAAAGTAAAAATATTCAAAAAAATTGATGGTGAAAGGTGGGATTGTCTCCCATTCTTGCAGCCCCTGCCGACTTTCCTTCTCCCAAGGTGATGGCCATTACCCATTCCTCCTGGGTCCTGCTGGTCCCTATCTATGCATATGCAGAAACATGTGTAGATGCTTCTTATTCTCTAAAAATGCAAACGAATGGACTGTTTACACTCTGATCTTCTTCATTTAACAGTAAATGGTGTCCTGGAGATTAGTTCATGTCAATCCATACTGAGCAGTCTCATGATTTTCTTTAATAGCCCTGTAGTATACTGAATTATAAAAATGCATCATAATTCTTTTAAAAGTTCTCTCTGAATAGTTTCTAATGGGTTGCTTTTATAAACAATGCGATCAGGAATAACTGTGTACATATCATTCACATGTGTGCTGGTATAAATGGAATAAAGTCCTAAAAGGAATATTGCTGCACAAAAGGGTTTATGCTTTACAATTTTGATAGATTTTGTCCAAGTGCTTTCAATAGAGATTTTTCACCATTTACGTTCCCACTTGCTACCCTGCATTGTTGCTAACATAATGTTTCCAAACATTCTGACCTTCTATCATCTAATTGGTAAAAAAAGGAAAACATTGTTTCAATTCTCATTTCTTTTATGAACGAGGTCAAGCAATTCATTTTCTAACTTATTAATACCTATGGTATTTTCTTCTTTATGCTTTTTGGATGTTTTGTTGTTCTTTTTTTACCTTCTTTTTTTATATTTAAAAAAATATTTAATTTATTTATTTGACAGAGAGCAAGAGCTCATGAGCAGGGGAGAGGGGCAAAGGGAAAGGGAGAAGCAAACTCCTCACCGAGCAGAGAGCCTGATGCGGGGCTCCATTCCAGGACCCCGGGATCATGACCTGAGCAGAAGGCAGATGCTTAACCAACTGAGCCACTCAGGTGTCCCTTTTCTTTATCTTCTGATTTAGATACTTTATTTTTATTATTTCATATTTATTAACATCACTTTTTAAGGTATATTTTCTTTATTGTTAAACTGTTACATAGGCCTAATTTCTTGTTTATTAGTATAAATGTACATTTGCTGAACACTACTCATAGATTCTGACAATGTTTTAATTACTGTTATTTTGTTGATAAAATGTTTTCAGTTTTCTTTTTTGAACTAAGAATTGTATAAGAGAAAGGCTTTCTTGATTTTTCCAGTTCTGCTAATGGACTTTTATTCTATCGCACTGTAATCAGAAAATATTGACTGTCCTCATCTACATTTTGGAGGGTATGGAGACTTTCTTTGGGCCTAAAAAATAGTTGACTTTTAAAAACATTTCTTGGGATCTTGAAAAAAATGATAGTCTCAGTATTCACCACAGTTGTACATATGTTAGAATTCTGTATTATATATGACTCATATAACTTTAAAATTTTACACACACACACACACACACACACACACACGCACACACAATTATTTTAGTCAGGGCTCTCCAGGGAAACAAAGAAAAAGAGACTTATTTTAAGGAATCAGCTCCTGTGAGTGTGGAGGTCTGGCAAATCCCAAATCTGCAGGGCAGAAGGAGGCTGGAGACACAGCTTGAGTCCAGGGGCTGCCTGCTGGCCAAATTCCTTTTTGGTCAGGGGAGGTCAGTTTTTGTTCCATTATGGCCTTCAACTGATTAGATGAGACCCACTCACATTTTGGAGGTCAATCTGCTTTTCTCAAAGATTACCAATTTATATGTTAATCTCATCTGAAAAATACCTTCTCAGAAACACCCAGAAGGTTTGACCAAAAATCTGGGCACCATGGCCCAGCCAAGGTGACACAGAAAAGTAATCATCACAAATATAAATATATGTATTGGAGTTGTATGCATTTTGTTCCACATTCACTTTTATGTCTATACCTTCATATAAGACACCAATCTTCTATGTCTGCAGTAGTATCTTAATTATCTTTAATGAGCAAATAGCATTAGAGGACTTCCTTTTTTTCCTCTTTCTCTCCCTCTTCCACATCAATTTCCATCGACTATATAATTTTTCTTAGTGTTTAACTTCTGATTTTCCTTATACTTATATATCTATGGCTTGGTTTAGCAGCTTCCAACTACAAAAGATAAAGTAATCAATTCTTATGTTATCTTGCACCATTTGTCCTCACTTCACCTCCTAAACTTTGCTAGTTGTTTCGTGCCTGCAACTGTCAGAGTTTGGGACATTTCAGTCTATTCTGCAATCCTGATGTCCACATCTGGTTGGGCCTTTAACTTAAAGTTAAGGGTACATTGCTCATGGCTAACTTTTGGGCAAGTTTTCCCATTTGTTTCTTATTTTCTCCTACAGTCCCCAAGAAGTACTCAAGGTAAGTATTCTCTGAGTTCTAGCATGCTCATAAGAGCTTTTCCTGCTGGCTTTATATTTGAACTAATTTTAACAGAGTATAAAATTCCTGGGTCCCATTATTCCTCAAGGACTTTAATGGTATTTATTGCATACCTATTTCGTTTGTTTGTTTGTTTGTTTTTCCATTGCTTAGACCATTTATCACTTAGTCTACCTTCATTCGGCACATTTTATTCTGTTTAGGTGATACAATCTTCTTGTCTAGTTGCCCCAAATATTCTTTATCTTTGAAGTCTTGTCATTTTATCAGATTATCTCTGCTGTTGGTCATGGGTCAGTTTGTCTTTTTGATAGGTGGAGCCCAATTTTCTTTAATTATTGTAAAGTTTTATTAACCATCACTTTAACTGTACCTGTCTTTGGCCCTTTATGTGGATTATATTCTTTTGGGCCACAAATATATGGATGTGTCATTTTTGGTCTCTCTGTTCCTCTTTAAGTATTTTATGTACTTTGATTTCATTTTTTAAAATTTCCTTTCCATTTTGTTTGCTGCTTCTCTGTCCTGCTCTTCTCTTCATGTCCTTGCTGTTCTCAACAGGGCTTTTTTTTTTCCCCATTTGTGCTACTTCCAATTTTGTGTTCCTCGTGTGATCGATTTTACTCTTTTTTTCCTTTGCCAGATCATATTTCATCCAGCTCTGCTTCTTACCATGTCTCCTCCGAACTTCTCCATCTCTGCTCTAAAGTCTTGTTTTTATGGAGGCAATCACTTCACTCTCATTATTTTTGGTCAGATTTTTCCTCTTTCCTCTGCTGTAGGACAACACCTTTCCTGGGCAAGTGTTTTCAACTGTTTTTGCTTTTCCTGTTGCCTTTTCCCCCCTCCTTTTAGTTTCTTACGGTCTTGGAATTACTTCTTTAAGTTAATAATCATCTTGGAGTTAGTGGGGTCCTTTTGGGGCCAGCTGTTGGCAGAAGATTTGCGGCTGCGAGGGCCAGAGCTCCCTCCAGGCCACAGGCATCTTCCTTCTGACAGCGCCGTGTCAGCATGACTGCTTTCCTCCAGCCAAACTAGGTTGGCCCAGCAGGATATTCCCAATTTAGAGTCTCTCTCTTTCCTCCTGCCATCCTGGGAGACTGCTTCTTGCAAACGTGGCAAGTCTGTGTGATTCCTCATTTAGCTCCACCTTTCCAACTTCTGAAGGCTTTGTACCGAAAAGAATTTATGGAAAATCCTACCGCCGCACAGTGGTTTGCCCCTCGTGCTGGGCGTGTGCTTTTAGAGCTCTTTCCTGCTGGCTTTGCCAAAAATCGAAAGCCCTGGGCGGCCTCTCTCAGGCTGTCATGCGCCCCTGTGAGACCTTTCCTGTAATTTGGGAACTCGCCTCTACATTGTGGTTTGGGCTACTGTCTCCTAATTTCATCCACGAGGCAGAAATTCCCTTTCTTGTTTGCTTTTTCAAGGCTTCTTATGAAGAGAGGGGCGCACTATCAAACCGGAAGTGTTCTTCATAGCAGACCTTGTGTTTGGGCTCCAGAAGCGATGGATCCCAGCCAGGCTCTGGGATGGCCCCAGTGATCTCTGCCTCTGGTACTCACACCTTGTGTGATTCCCCTTTTGAGCGGGGCAGGACCTATGACTTGCTTCCACAAAAATAATATGGCAAAGATGACAGGATGCTATTTCCAGGATTATGTTACATAACACTGCCAACTCTCATGCCAGGAGACCCTCGTGGTGTTTGATGAACAAGAGACCATGGGCTAGAGGCCCACATGGCAAGGAACCAAGGATGGGTTCTAGCCAAAAACCATCTAGGCACTGAGAGTAGCCGTAGGTCAACAGCTGGCAAGTCCTGTACCCAGAAGGACCTGAATCCTGCCCGCCCCATAGGAACTTGAAAATGGCTCTTTCCTTAATCAAGCCCTGAGATGAGACCACACTCCTGGCGGACATCTTGATGGCAACCTTGCTAAGGACTCAGCCAACCCATATCCAGATTTCTGACCCGAGGAGACCGTGAGACAATAAATGTGTGCCGCTCTCGCTGCTAAGCTTGTGGGGGTGTTGTAATCACATACGAACAGGTCTGTGTTGGAAAGAGCCCGTGGCTGGCAGTCCTTTAGGTTCTGGAAGAGCGCCACACATGTGCCCGCATGAGGCTCTCAGCTTCGTGCTGGAGAACATTAGTCTTGCAGTCAGACCTAATGTGTTTATGTGCCAGGCCCACCTTGGGTAGAGTGGGTGCTTGGTCAGTCAGCAACTGTGTGGTCTGGGATGAGTTGCTTCATTACCTGAGCTTCAATTCACTCAGCTTTTAAATACGAGTGTTAACTGGACTCATATTCTACGGGCGAGCAGAAAGCTTAACAGAGATGAATAACATGGGGCGCCTGGGTGGCTCAGTTGACATCGACTCAGGTCATGATCTCGGGGTCCTGGGATTGAGACTCGCATCAGGCTCCCTGCTCAGTGGGGAGTCTGCTTCTCCTTCTCCCCCAGCCCCTCCCCTTACTCATGCTCTCTCTCTCTCTCTCTCTCTTGCTCTCAAATAGGAAAAATCTTAAAAAGAGAGAGAGGGAGATTAATAAAATAAAATGCTTTACATCATTCCTGGCACAAAATAAGTGCTCAATGAATATCCATCTTGACGTCCCAGATGCGCTGTGAATTACAGGTTCCGGTGGCCACACAATCACCACCAGATTCCAGGGTTTGAGCTTTGTTTTTTTTTACTCAGGGAAGGCTGCTGTAGCAGAAGGAGCCCTGGACTGGGAGTCCAAATTGCTGGATTTCCATCCTTTCTGCGCTCTCGCTAATCTGGGGAACACTGGGAAGTCACTTCATCTCTCTGGGCCTATTTCTTCACCTGAAATGAATCGTGTTTGTGTCTGCTTATGTCGTGAGAGTCCAAGGAATGGGTGTCTGTCAGATGCTTGGGAGCAGTGATAGAGGACACACGAGCATTAATAACAACATATTGTAAAATAAGAATTAAACTCTTGGCGGGGAGCGTTTACAAGGTTGCCTCGCAGCCTCCGTGGCCGAGCCAGGACGGGAGCTTGCCCTATGCACTCAGGAGAGGGCACAGTGTGGCACAGTGGCCGAAAGCGTGAGTTCTAGAGCAGGGCAGCTGGGGTTAAAATCCTCCTCTGCCACGGGTGGTTGAAGCCTAGGGAACTACTTACCTCTCTGGGCCTCCACCCCCTGAGCTATCAAATGAGTATAAAGAGTGACCACTGGCTTCACAGGGTTGCTCAGGGCCAGTGTGCCAACGCATTTGAGCACTCTGAGTCTGAAATCTTAGAAACACTCCTCCAGAGTACGTGCTCAGTGACTAGCAGCTGCCATTATTGTTCTCGAAGGCTCCTTTGTCGTTAGGGAGCGGAAGATGTCAGTCAGCCCCATTACTGTTACGTTTCTCTCATTTCTACGCTCTTAGTGGGGAATGAAGTTTGGGGTTTGTTCCAACTCAGCCATCTGGCACTTCCTGTTTGTCTCCTTGTGGGGATTCCACAACAACTGATTAAGGGAGGACTGATTTGGACCAAATTAAGTGTAATAAAGGACATAAAAAGCGACTAAAATTCAATTTGTGACTTAGTCTGCTCTCTTGAAATAAGATATGACTAATAAAAGATTTAAAATTGGGAGGGGGAAGAAATTACAAAGATAAATGTGCTCTGCAACTAAAAAAAAAAATAAAAGTTCATTGTCTTAAGACAAAACGGCATACATTTCCCCCAAATATTTCGATTACATGAACTCACTCCCTTTATTGGAAGTGACTGGGTAACGAGATATTTAACTTCATTGAAAACAGAAGTTTTCAATAGAACATAATTTCTTCATTATCCTCAGAGGCTCTGGGATCTGCTGTCAGATTCAGAATTCAATTTTGAGTGACTTAAGAGACTGAAACCTTTATGACTTTTCTTTCTAAATTATGGAAGCTCGAAGACCAAATGTGCCCTTAAAGCTAATCTATTATTATAACATCTCACAATACATCACACATTTAGAAACTAATAATTTTTCAATAAATTGAACCTACTACTAATTTTTAGATTTTTCTAAAAATCTTTCAGGAATTACGGTTTTACCTTTTGGTTTTCGTGTAATTACGTTCAGGTCGGCTTACAAGTAGAATAAAATGGCAGACCATGAACCCTACTGGGCACCCACTGGGATGGCTCACTAAATCCCTCAGTAGCCTGTGAGGTAGGCGTGAATTTCCTTATTTATATGAGGCTCTGATAGGTTATCCAGTGTCATGGGGCTGGAGGCATGTAATTCAGCTCTATTCAAACTCTAAGCCTTCGTTCTTTCTACCATGGATGCCACTCATCTACTATTTTTTTTTTTTTAAATTTTTGGCGCCACTCATCTACTATTAAGCAATGTCGACACTGCACCCCTACCCCACGACACAGATGAATAGCCCAAGTCTAGAGGAGGGGAAGGGGCTGGTCCGGACCCCCTGGGAGCTGGCAGCTGGCGGGGGCTTACTCAGCAGCAGACAGATGTGGGCTGTCCATCCTCCCCTGCGCACCAGTGATGTGAATTTAGATCATTTCTTTAATCTCCTTGAGCTTCAATTTTCTTACCTGTCAAATGAGAACAAACTTACATCATCAGGATGTTCTGAGGGTTAGGTGAGCTTATTATATGTCGAATATTTAGCACTAGTGCCTGGCATAGAAGACGTGATCCATTAAAGGGAGCTGTTTTCAGGGACGCGAGTAATCATAAGGGGAAACGGAACTTAGCCCCGTGAGTTCTGATGAAGGACCTGTTCTAATTTGTCATCGCTCCAGTTATATAAACAGCAACGTTATGACTGGTGCACTGTATCCTACCTACGTATTTCTTTAAACAGATGAGCCTTGCTTTAGGCTGCGTTCACTTGCAAGTAGAAAGTATCTGTCCCTACCTGCCACGGACGATGCTCTCCTCTAGGTACTGCCTGATGCTGTTATTTCCTGGCACTGGCCACTAATTTCCCGGGCCTCTTGAGAAATTTGGAGTTGTGCTTTTGCTCTCTGCAGCCTCCCGGGACCCCACCCTGCTGTTTCCTTTGATGAGTCAGCCCTGGCAGGTCCAGGTTCATTACCGATTCCCTGGGCTCCCTGGGAATAAGGAGCCCTATTAATTTGCCTGCAACCCAGCTGCCCAAGCCTGCCTCCTTTCTGGCCCTCGCTGCCCCCTACAGCTTTCTGATCATATCACACTAGCCCTGAATTGTCTACCGCTACCTGTCTTTCTTTTTGTCTGTGAGCCAAGCTCAGCTGTGGATCTCTTTGTACCAATTGTTTATTCAACTCACCTCCCATTTGTCCATGGGTTTCCCTCTGCACCGTTCTTTCCTTCTATGCCTGGGCAGATGTACCCCCAGACCCTCATTGTTCTCCTAATCCCTCCTGTGCATGGTCCCCCCACCCCCACGGTATCCTTCCACGGTCAGCTTTTCCTGACACAGCAGATTCTTACCTCGCTCCCTTGGATTTTCCTAAGTGCTAACAGTCGTTTAACCCCTTGAGAGCAGATGCTTTATTTACAAAGCCATGCAGGTTTCTCCCAATTTTTCTCATGCTCCTGCTTCCATTCATCTGACGTTAGTTTGAAAAGAGCTCTCCTCTTGCTCCCCTAGTGTGTCTGTAAAAACACTCTAGGACTATATGGTCCACACCCATTCCAGGTCAGGTGCATCTCCCCTCTCTCTCGTCCCCAGGTATTCTGTACCCTCACCAGGTTGCAGTATTGCTCCTAAACCCTCCGGAATTTCAAACTATAGTGGTGACAAGGAACTCAGTGTTCTGCGGCGCCCCCTCCGTCTCTGCCAGAAAGCTCTACTCGCTCCTCAGTGTGTGCTGCCATTTCAAGTCTTACTGTGCCGTGAGATCTTCCCTGATGGTGTCTGAGAATCACAAGGGCACTTTGTATTTAACCCTCGGATTTTGGTATCGGACGGACTGTTTTGCATCATACTCTGTACTCTTTTCTATTGTGTTCTTTTCCTGCCTTAATTGTTTCATATGTGCAGCTTCGCAGTCCTGACGCGTGCTTTAAACGACTTACAGGGAGAGCCACCAACGCTCAGACATCCTTCACGCTTTTGTCTCCATCTACTAGATTCTTTCGTGGACATCAGAATGCCCCCTAGGAACCTGCCTTCAGGAACACCTGGGTGACTCAGCCGGTTAAACATCGGCCTTCAGCTCAGGCCGTGATCCCAGGGTCCGGGGATCGAGCCCCGTGTTGGGCTCCCGGCTCAGCCAGGAGTCTGCTTCTCCTTCTTCCTGTTCTTCTCCCTGCTTGTGCTCTCTCTCAATCTGACAAATAAATAAATAAACAAAAACAAATAAGTAAATAGATAAATAAGTAAAATCTAAAAAAAAAAAAAAAAAAAAGATCACTGGGTCTTTTCCCATCCCAGCTGAATGAGGAACTCCAGGCATGGGGACATGACATCTGTCGTTTGAATGAGCTCTGAGGGTCTTAT